>JAKZAP010000003.1:4432589-5102231 GCA_023053575.1 Branchinecta lynchi | reverse complement strand
GATAGGACGCAACTGCTAAATATAAATCAATCTATTCCGAATGTCTCCGGGTTTTTTTACGGAGTACCGCAAGGTACAATTTTAGGTCCTTCACTGTTTCTCCTCCTGGCAAGGAGTTCATTTTCCGACCTGTGGAATTACGCGGATGATCTCTCGCTTGTTGAGATTTGTCGGAGAAACATTAAAAGTTCTGTAACATGTGCCTTCGATCGGGTAAGCTTCTATCCCGATATGGGGCTCCTACCGACAAACTAATTCAATTTTTCTTTTGTTTTGTCTGGCCTTTCCAAGACTTTTGCCATATGGCATTTTGGAATCAGTTCACTTGTACCACAGTTGGCATTCTTGCCATGAGCAAACATTGTTCCTTCTTTTTTTCCAGTCTTTTTTTTCAGCCGCTTTCTATGATCGTTGCCAGGTATGACAACCTTGGTAAAATTTGCACAGCAGGTCTCCGGATGATTATGCTCCTCGGAAACAATGAACGGGAGCATGATACGTCACATAAAGAGCGTGTTCCAGACCACTTATTTTAGTTACTACGCATGACGTCACGAATTTTGGCTTTTTGGCGTCAAGGCTGAAACGTATTTTTATATTTTCGGCAAAATATCATGAGACTGGCTAATCAGGCAAATCAGGTGACAGATATTCGCAGTTACCACGTGTGCTACGCAGGCTACGCCCCCAAGCGTGGTAAGCAAATAGTTACAATCAGTTACTATTTCGAGAAAGTTGGAACGGTCAGCGTAGTAACTTTTCACGAGGTTAGAACGAAAAGAGTAACTAATAGTTACTATTATTAGAAGCGTGGAACACGCTCAAAGAAAACAAGCATAGCAAGCGTAATAATCACTGTATTGCCAACAAAGGAGATAGATACACTTACGAAGTGAAGAATCTCGGGAATGAGAATGGATGGAAATACTACTGAAGTAGAATGAATTGCTATCATAAGTACGACGTTTCCTTTAAATATCATCATAAATTTGTTACTACTATCTAAATTAGTGCCTTATGCTCATGATGTTTGCTTAACTAACTATAATAGCAAACCTAGCCTATCCAAATAGCAAGCTATAATATAACGTATGACGGTCCCCGATAAGTTGAGATTAAACATGACACAAGGTAGCTAACTTATCTTTCGTTGGTCAAGCCGCCTTGTATGATGAGGGATGCTTATGAAGCGTTGCTCGAAATGTGGAAAAGCCTCTATATTCTCTGTGATTGGGTCGTCCCAGAAAGGGGTACGTTTTTTAGTTTACGTTTACGTTTTTGGGATCCCAAAACGTAAGTGGAGGGATACCTATGACATCGCAAAAGTTGTCCGTCTGTAATCACGATAACTCTCGAAGGGAATGAGATATTTTGATGAAACTTGGTGTGAGGATTCGTTGGGTCGTCGGACCAGTCGAGTTCGTAGATGGGCTTTGTAGCCCGACATTTAGGGGTGGGGGAGGGGGTTTAAATTAAGGGGCAAACAAAATATTTTGAAACAGCTAATGTGATAGTCGATTATGGGGTAAGAAGACATGCTGAGCACGATGGTGAAAATCTTGTGAAAATCCGATGACAAAAACATTTTGTCATCGGACGAGTAGTTCGTCCGGAATCCGGCCAAAACCGGAAAGTTTGTTAAAAGTAAAAGTTTTATTTGAAGTTGATTAGATGTTCGATTTAGGGGTAGGAAGACATGCTGAAGACGATGGTGAAAACCATTTTGTCATCGGACAAGTAGTTCGTCCGGAATCCGGCCAAAACGGGAAAGTTTGTTAAAAGTAAAAGTTTTATTTGAAGTTGATTCGATTTAGGGGTAGGAAGACATGCTGAAGACGATGGTGAAAACCATTTTCTCGACGGACAAGTAGTTCGCCAGAAATCCGGCCGAAACCGGAAAGTTTGTTAAAATTCTAAGTTTTATTTCGAGTTGATTAGATGTTCGGTTCAGGGCAAGAAGACATGCTGAACACTTATGTGAAAACAATTTTCTACCCGGACATGTAGTTCGCCCGGAATCCGGCGAATACCGGAAAGTTGGTTAAAAGTAAAAGTTTAATTTGAAGTTGATTAAATCTTTTATTTATGGGTAAAAAGACATGCCGAACACGATGGTTAAAATCATTTTCTCGCTGGAGAACAAGTTCGCCCGGAATCCGGCCAAAACCGGAAAATTTGTTAAAAGTAAAAGCTTTATCTGAAGCTGATTAGATGATATATTCAGGGGTAAGAAGAGACGCTGAGTCGGTATATGACAATGGTTTTTTACCCGGACATACAATTATTCCGGAATCCGGTTGTAACCGGATTTTTTTTCAGTCAAACTTTTATTCAAAGTTGATTAGATGTTCTTTATAGGGATAAGGAGATACGCTGGTTTTGTTTCTGTTTTTTTTTGTTTTGCTGGACTAGTAGTTCGCTCTGAAATCGGCAGGAAGTCTCGGTCAGTATCGTCAAAATAGATATGGCTTATAGAGGTATATCTGAACTTGGTTTTCTCTGATGATTAGCCTGTCCAAGACTGGATCTGGCGAAGACAAGACTCGATTGTCTGAATCAAATATTAGATTTTTGGGATCCCATCGACACCTTTGGTCTTGTTTAGTTTACTGTCATGCTGATTCAGACCTCCACAACTTTATTTATACAGCTATTATTTTCCGTCTTCGTTTAACTTGTAGGTAAAAGAAAGCCGAGTCGTGGATCCCCTTTCTTACCGTAGTTCATACCCACCCTGCGGTATTTCACTAATTCTTACGTCTGTCGCGGTTCGCTCTTTTCTAGGCCACTACCCCGAGTCTTGTCACCATTATAGTTCTACTGGATAGACCGGCAAGACCTGTTACACAGTTGTCCTGCAGTACGTTGGATAACAGCTAGAAGCAGCATTGTTCTTTTCGTAAATTGATCACGATTTATCTACCACGAAAAAAGCTATCAATGTTCATAGACAAATCCGAAATGCTAAGTCTCCCAGTAAGATCCAGCGGTTCGTTATTGGGGAATGCATAACTTATCACTCCTCTCGCCCGGTAAGGTTGTGATGCTCATTTGAGAGAATATTTAAACTAACCCTCCTTCTTTTTCAGGTGGACAAGCGTGATACAAGAGAATTAATCAGCTTCCAGGAAAGAATCTGCAATTTGTAAACTGTGTTCAGTGCCTTGCTTCTTTTGGATTCCACGGACGTAGGACTGAAAACGGTCGCTGCCTAGTTTTCAAAGTAGCCGTTTTTCCTCCGAATATTGGTAGAGCATTGACAAAATCAGCCGTCAAATCGCCACGGTCTACGGTTGTCGTGTGATTATGGAACAATTTTGACATGATTAGTGAGGCATTGTTGCGTTTGAAAATCCTTGGCAGGCATATGATCAAAGAAACTTTACATTCAAGCAAGAGGGTTTGTTCCTGCTGATATTCAAGCCGCTGCTTCGTCCGACTATTTATATGGCCAAGCTGTACAGTCAGAACTTACTACAATTACGATATTGGAGCCATGACCAGATCCAAAGGAGAGCCACCAAATTCTTACTATCTGCGTCATCTACTCTCTCTGATACCTTTGTGATCCTTAGAGGTGAAAGTGTTCTGTCCTGCAGTATATTCATACTAATAATTGTCCCCTACTGATAGTTCACGTTGAGCGGTGTTGCTGTACGTTATTGATTAACACTCCCAACCGGAAACGTGCATCCCTGTGTTTTCAGGTTCTGATTCTCCAGAGCAATTTTCAAGTCAAGATTATGTACAATAAAAGTTATTCCTGCGAGTCTCTCTTTCGTAGTTCGGCTTCCTGAAACTGATGCTTAGTAAGTTTGCTGTGCGAATCTGCGTTTGAACTGCTAGCAGGAGAGAAAACGTATTGCATGGCGACAGGTCCTACTGACGAAGGACTGAGGATAAAAATTGTGGAAAAACCCACAATAAAAGGGAAGAAACCGACTTCACCCTTTTTTTCTCAGTATCAGCAAATGTCAAGTTTGCTAAAAGTCTAGGCTTCATCTTCCAGATTTTTCTTCCGGATACCAGAAAGCCGTTCGTCAAGACGGATCTGAAAGGTGAAGCCAGGTCAAAAACGTCTGGAAGTCCGGGGTGTTGGACACCCCAGATTCCGGATGTCTGGAAGGTACCAGAGAGGGAACCGGTTCGAGAGACAACAAATATGGATGTAGGAAGAAACGGGAAAGTGATTGACAGTTGGGCTGGGATGTAATTTGTAGGAGATGTTTGAACTGGGAAAGGGAATCTAGGAAAGGTTAAAGAATAACAAAATCAGCTGTCATCATTTCATGAAAATTCACTATGCGGAAGCCTGGGACGTCTGAAAGGTGAGGCCTAGGCTGAAGTGAGCGAGACAAATCAGCGCCATCTATAGGTTAGTCTTTGACATGAAAGAAATGAATATAGGTGGCGCTAACGATTCGAAATAAACTGATTTCCTTCAACAAGTAAGCCTTGAAACTGGCTGGTATCTAACCTTACAAACAGTACAATGGCAGTCACATAAACATTATTTTGTATGGCTTTCCTGTTTCAGTTTGACAGTTCTTGGTATCTGAGTACGCCTTAAAGAGCCATCTAGCGACTTTTTTACGCCGAAATCACAAAACGTGTTCCACGAAGGGTGTGGGGGGGGGGCGAAGCCTAAAACTGAAAAAAATATCTATTGGAGGTCTAGGATAGCTTACACGACCAAAAATCATAGCTCCTTTAGTTTATTGATGAAAGACTTTCATTGCTAAAATGTAACCATCAGCCTCTTTGGTCGAGGCGAGAACACGAACCTGTCATGAAAGAGTCTCGCGCTAAAAAGTCGTCCAGTATGTGAGCAGACAGATCGCAAGCCAACAAGACCGATTAGAGAATCTATGTTCCTAACCGATAAATTAGGCTATCCCCCCTTCCCCCAATTTTCAGAGTGCGAGTTCCAGAGGTTTCCCTCACTTCGTTAACTTAAGTGACCTATGACTTTTAAAAGTTGCCCGTCTATCACGACGATAACTCTTGAAGAGATGGAGAGATTTTGTTCAAACTTGGTGTGAGTATTCGTAGGGTCAAACGTACAGTCTAAGTTCACAGATGGGCCCGGAACCATATATTTTGGGGTGGCGGAGGGGTTTCGGCATTAAAGCACAAGTCTTACTAGAAATGATATTCCCATTGTGGAATAGGTCAGGAAAAGTGTTTCCCGAAAATACAATTACTTTCCACCAAAAATAAGCGATTTTCTTGATAGCGCTTGTCGACTCTATCCAGCACTCCTGCTCACCGACGCGGTGGTTGGGCGCAAAACATTTGAAAACTGAACGTACCGTGATTAAGTGGGAAAACTAGCAAACAAAAGAAGTAAAAAACAGAAGATTCCCATATCATTATGTGTGACAGATTCTGATTGGACGTTGAAGATTCCGGCAAGCTTCACGTTGTGTTACGGGCAAAATTCGGCACGGCCGAAAAAGCGTTAAAAAGTCGTAGGCACGTAACGAAATAATGAAGAAAGGTCGGAATTTTAGAAGCTTAAAATTCCACAAGGGAGCTAGATATATTATAAAAGGCAGAATAAGCGAGATGGGTCCTTTAAGAGATGAACAAAATATTTGTTCAAGTTAATGCGACAGTCAAGTTAAGGGTAAGGAGACACGCTGAATCCTCAATTGAACTTCTTTTTCTCACCAGAAAAATAGTTCGTCTTGAATCCGGGAACAAGCGAAAGTTTGTGGATTTCTTTTTTTCTGATTTGAATTGAGGTTCGGCATAGGAGGTAAGAAGACATAATGAATCCATACATGAACTTCACTTTCTCACTGGACAGATAGTTTTACTGGATTCCAGTCAAACCAAAAAAGACACAGTTTACCGAGAAATACTATTTCTTCTCTCCTCAGGTTGATAGTCAAGTCGGGATCTTGAATGTTTAAGAATGAACCTGATTTTTTATATTCTTTTCGCTAAAAAGCCTTACCTTCACTGTCAAAAAAAATCTTGCAGTGTTTGCTACTGGGATTAACCTTATCTTTATTGAGATAAGATTATCCCTAATTCGGATTAATTCCCAAAAGAGATAAGATTAATCCTAGTAAAAAAAACTGCATCCTTATTCCGAGAAACTTTTTAGTGTTGTGGATCTGATTAATGGTCTATTACGAAGATTACGAGATCTGTCGGGGGGCTGGTAAAGAACGAACCTCTGCAATACTCGATTGTCTGTCCTAGAAAGATGAACAAATATTCCCCGTTCGGGTCCCATCGAAACCTATGGTCTTGTTGTATGTGTAAACGCCGATAACGTAAAGTCTTCACAAACAAAAGTTTTACCTTGATCATTCTTAGTACCAGTGGCACTTTAAATTCAGTACAAGAGCTTACAGACGGCAAGAACCCAACTGAAAATCCTTGAATCCACAGAGAAATGCTCGAAGAACTGCGAGACAACTATATAGCAGCTTATTTGGCACTCGAACACCTTTTCTACGCTTAAAAGTCCTCTCGTCGAGTAGCCGAGTAAAAAAAAAATGCAGCCTAGTGCTTTCACGAGTTTCCTATCATATAAACATATAGTTTCGGATAAGCTTTTAATATCAAACACGGTACAAAATTTAAACTGGGCCTACCTCGAACTAGTCAATAAGCCTCGCTGAAGAAACAGGGGCTACGATCTGGCATGACACGGACGTTGCTATGTTAGAATCACAGAGAGCTCATCTGGTTTGATCCTTACGCGTCAAATAAGCCCCCTTTCAACTGAGCGAATCGGACATCCAGACATCAGATCCAGGGCATTTGCTCTTCCCACCCATCAAGTTTTACTGAAATCAGAACACTTCCGGTCTGCAAGTCCTCCCATCGAGTTCAGACATAGTCTGAACATCGGAATAACATACCTAGTCCATATGACCACTATAATCTCCAAGTTCCATCCCAACGTGTTTAACAAATTTTCGGGACTCCCCCTCCAACTTCCCCACGTGGTCGGAGACAGTTTAGACAAGTGACTGTCACATCTAGAGAATTTGCTTCTACCACTCACCAAATTTTATTCAAATAGGAGCACTTATTGTATCCCTCTTAGACTACACCCCCACCAAACTCGGATCCGGCCGTGACCCAAAAATCGATCATCTAGGCCATACAAGTTTCATCCCTATCTTCTATCCGTATGTTTTTTACCCATGTGGCAGACCTTACCCCCCCCCCCCCCCAAACATGATCGGATATGGATCGGATGACGGATGGAGACAGACCGACAGACATCATCGATTTATTTAGCATTTGTCGAAGTCCGCAAGTGCCCTAACAAGAATAGTCAAGTCAAAAAGCACTAATGAAACAAGTAACCTTAGCTCCCTCAAGGCTTCTCTATTCTTTATAACTCTTTCCACACGGAAGCACCAGCGAAACAAATAATGAAACTCCTTAACGCTTTCCTATTCGTCAAAACATTTCCGATTCATGAAAATTCTCTAATTCACTAATCACTGATAATGAAGCCTCCTTCACATAAAAGCTCAGTTCCGGTAAATTCGGGCGTCGCTTATCACGATAGATGGCTTTAAACAATTTTCAGATTTCCAAAGCCTCTGTAAAGCAAATAAGAACAAACTTCCGTGCCCTTTGTGCTCTGATAAACATCTGCTCACACACTGAATTCTCCAGCTTGACACTTGACACTTTTACTAACAAGTCCAGTCTTTGTGTTAGAAGAAGTTCACAGGTTTCGGAGCTTTCTCACAAGCTTCCCATTCACAGTTTGATGTACGATGTGGATATCAATGTCGCTGACCAGCTAAAAAAGACAAACTGTTACTTGGGAAGACACTAACTGACAGTAGAAGATACTTCTTTTTCTCAAGGAAGTTTCCAGAGTTACTTGTTGGTTACATACGGCCTACTCAACCCTACTATCAGAGGTTGAATGACAACAAATAATCACTAAACGCTTTCTGTGAACATTTACTTTATACTGAGATCCCTCACAAGCACGACCATCTGGTAATTTGTGTTTTTATTGCCTTATTTAAAACCATCCCGTAGGATAAAAGTTCTGTCTGAATTCACCAGCTATTTCCTTCAGGAAAGAAGCGCTTACACTCCTTAACCATGAACGTTTCTTCGGACAGAAGCTTGTAACAACAAGCCGCGACTTGCGGCCTCACAAGAGACTTCAAAGAAGAAAACCTTCGGTAAGATTTCCAAATAAACTAAAGGCGTTTTTCCGCGACACAATTGTGGGCCACAAGCTGAGACTCGCGAAAACGCCGTTTCGTCTATTTTGGGCGGTAATTTCAATTGTCGGAAATTAAAATAAAATTCAGGTAAAATCTCAATAAACAGATCTTCAGGCTTTCGTCCTGTACAAAAAGGATCCTTATGTCTAAAAGCTAGTGAAAGTAGTTAATTTTTTTGTTTTGACATTATTTTGATACTAAACTTGAATTCCACGACAGATTCGAGACACAAAACCGAAAATCACCTCGGCAGTTGTTTGTCGAATTCGAGCCACAACGGCAGCCACACAAATCTTTTTGGTCGCGGAAACACGCTTGTGAGCCGCACAAAAGACTGCGGAAACACTCTTTTTGAGCCACAATAGACCAGTGCCAGTGAAAAGGAATGGAAGATTCAGGTTGAGATAGTGTCCAATTCTTACTAAAATACAAATTCGTCTATACTTGAACAAAAAAAAAATCCAGCGAGAGCAAGAAAACTGTGTGGCGAAGAGTTAAATAAAGTAGTTTTAGTCTGTCTTAGTTATTGACAATGACGGCGAGGCTGTTAGGAAATAGACCGTAAATAGTGTAGGCCTATACAGTGAGAAAACGCGGAAAATACAGTTATGAATTACCCGAGATGCAGTAGATCTGATCAGCCTTTATATGCCGACTGTCTCTTCCACGCGAGGTAAAGGTTGTAAAGTCACGCAATAGATAAACAAATATCTAGCTGCCGACTAAACACATGGATGCACATCCTTGTGTTAAATGCTATGTTGGATACAGTGAAGGACCTAAAATTGTACCTTGCGGTACTCCGTAAAAACAAGAGATACGAGCTCATATGGCACTTGTTACGAGTAGGCACGGCTCGGTTATGTCAATGATATATCTAGTGTTTGCTAGGTGTCTTCCCACCAAGTTTCATCTCGATCCCTCCACTCATAGCGTTTTCCAATATTTCCGGTTCTCCCCTCCAGCTCTCCCCAAAAGTCACCGGATCCGGTCCGGATTTTAAGTGGGTCGTCTGAGGCATGAGGTCTTTCCAAATATCAAGTTTCATCGAGATCCGGTCACCCGTTCAAAAGTTATAAATACCTGAAGATTCCGGATTCCCCCTCCCTCCACTCCCCCAACAGTGCCCGAATCGGCTCGGTCATGTCAATGATTTATCTATTGTTTGCTAGGTGTCTTCGCACCAAGTTTCATCTCGATCCCTCCACTCATAGCGTTTCCCAAGATTTCGGTTAACCCCTCCAGCTCCCCCAAAAGTCACCGGATCCGGTCCAGATTTTAAGTGGGTCGTCTGAGGCATGAGGCCTTTCCAAATATCAAGTTCCATCGAGATCCGATCACCCGTTCAAAAGTTATAAATATCTCAAGATTCCGGATTCCCCCTCCCTCCACTCCCCCACAGTGCCCGAATTGGCTCGGTTATGTCAATGATGTATCTTCACACCATGTTTCATCTCGATCCCTCCAATCACAGCGTTTCCCAAGATTTCCGGTTGCCCCCTCCAGCTCCCCCCAAAAGTCACCGGATCCGGTCCGGATTGTAAGTGGGTCGTCTGAGGCATGAGGTCGTTCCAAATATCAAGTTTCATCGAGATCCGGTCACCCGTTCAAAAGTTATAAATACCTCAAGATTCCGGATTCCCCTCCCCCGACAGTGCCCGAATCGGCTCGGTCATGTCAATGATGTATCTAGTGTTTACTAGGCGTCTTCCCACCAAGTTTCATCTCGACCCCTCCATTCATAGCGTTTCCCAAGATTTCCGGTTGCCTCCTCCAGCTCCCCCCAAAAGTCACCGGATCCGGTCCGGATTTTAAGTGGGTCGTCTGAGGCATGAGGTCTTTCCCAATATCAAGTTCCATCGAGATCCGATCACCCGTTCAAAAGTTATAAATACCTCAAGATTCCGGATTCCCCCTCCCTCCACTCCCCCCCACAGTACCCGAATAGGCTCGGTTATGTCAATGATGTATCTAGTGTTTGCTAGGTGTCTTCCCACCAAGTTTCATCTCGATCCCTCCACTCATAGCGTTTCCCAAGATTTCCGGTTGCCCCCTCCAGCTCCCCCAAAAGTCACCGGATCCGGTCCGGATTTTAAGTGGGCGTCTGAGGCATGAGGTCGTTCCAAATATCAAGTTTCATCGAGATCCGATCACCCGTTCAAAAGTTATAAATACCTCAAGATTCCGGATTCCCCCTCCCTCCACTCCCCCCCCACAGTGCCCGAATCGGCTCGGTTATGTCAATGATGTATCTAGTGTTTGCTAGGTGTCTTCCCACCAAGTTTCATCTCGATCCCTCCACTCATAGCGTTTCACAAGATTTCCGGTTGCCCCCTCCAGCTCCCCCCCAAAAGTCACCGGATCCGGTCCGGATTTTAAGTACGCCGTCTGAGGCATGAGGTCTTTCCAAATATCAAGTTCCATCGAGATCCGATCACCCGTTCAAAAGTTATAAATACCTCAAGATTCCGGATTCCCCCTCCCTCCACTCCCCCCCACAGTGCCCGAATCGGCTCGGTTATGTCAATGATGTATCTAGTGTTTGCTAGGTGTCTTCCCACTAAGTTTCATCTCGATCCCTCCACTCATAGCGTTTCCCAAGATTTCCGGTTGCCCCCTCCAGCTCCCCCCAAAAGTCACCGGATCCGGTCCGGATTTTAAGTGGGTCGTCTGAGGCATGAGGTCGTTCCAAATATCAAGTTTCATCGAGATCCGATCACCCGTTCAAAAGTTAAAAATACCTCAAGATTCCGGATTCCCCCTCCCTCCACGGTGCTCGGATCGGGGAAGTGACTATTTCCAACTTAATCATTTGGGGTCCCTGATACGCTTGCCAAGTTTTATCGTCCTAGCTTATCTGGAAGTGCCCGAACTAGCAAAACCTGGACAGACCGACGGACGGACAGAAACTGCGATCGCTATATGGCACTTGGCCGAAGGGCAAGTGCCATAAAAACCGGGAGACATTCGGAATAGATTGATTTATATTTAGCAGTTGCTTCCTATCTGATGTAGCCTAACACTAGCGACGATTCTTACTAAAAATATTCTACATTACATTTTGTAAATGGCTTGTAAAAAAGGTCGGCAAGCTTGACTAAATTGAAAGCCTTTTTAAGATCAATAGCAGTGCGATTTATCCGATCGACATGGACTTTAGTTGCATGCAAGCTAGGCTACTGTAAAGATGTATGGGTTCTTACCATTTTCTGGTGTAATGCATCCATCCAGTGTGATTGTGCAGCTTGTTGTTTTGAACTATGGAGACAAAATGACTGAGATTGCTTCCTGTAAAGAGAGAACATGATTAGTTATTTACTGAACTAGGGAAATAGGTCCATTCATTCAGAATATAGCCTAGTCTACCACAACCTCTTGATTTTGGGTTAACGTATGCCAAAAGCTCGTTCTATCCAGCATTTAGCATACCATATGCCTATCGCTGGATACCCTGACTCAGCAAAACACTCACGGTCCAGTGAAGTTTAGAAATCACCCAGTCAGAATTCGTATCAATCTATAGTGGAGTAGGTTAGATTTCCGGTACCTACAATGACTGGTGTTTGGCATTGGGTAACAAGCGTCTGACATAGCATCGAAAGAAAGATATTCCTACGCAGGTCAGATGGGAGGGTAATATCAAGACCCGGAATCATAGTAAATAACGGGAAGACAACAATGCTACCGAAAACAAATTTAACACTATACCCGAAAAGAAGTGCAGAATGCTAACCGTAAGCTGCTAAAAAGAACAAGTAAGGGGATGAACCCAAACAAATGATCAGACTCGAAAATCTAGCAGGAGCTAGATAGGGCAGTAGAGATAACAAGTAAGTAACCATTCAGAAGCTAATGAAGATGAGATTCGAGTAACTACTCTACCCGAGTCTCTACCCATCGCTGTTCACATTTTCACACCACTATTCAAATTTCCACAAGAGGAACCACGGTATATCAGAGACTCACCAAAACAGGTACAAGTTCAAAGTTCTCTGTCAGCGTTATCCGGCGTAAACGAAGGGGACAGCTCTTCGAAGACAAACTCGGTGTTCGGGAGTACTCCTCGTTCGCTCTCGAAGAACAATCTGGAACAAGACCTGAATATCACTGCATGCTACTAGTTAGTTTGGTCATTAGATCTGTGCTCCACTATATCTCATACTTGTTTTTGTTTTTTTCTTATCGGCTCACAATCTCAAAAGAAGACAAAAAAACAAAATAAAATTTTTGTTATGACAAAAGAGGAAGATGAATTATTGCATGGATATTTGGTTTTATGGCATGCTTGAGCCTTATGAGAAAGATTATGGCTAAATATTTAAGTAAAGTCCGGTACCTCTCCAGAATCAATAAGTAAAATATCGCTGAGATAAACTAAAAACAAGTCTGGCCATCACTGTCAGTTCAGGCAAGGCATGTGGACGTAACAAATGCATCTCTTCCCAGCGTTCAGTATCGTACTGAACCATGTACCAGATTTTATAAGTGAAAACAGGATACTGATTTAACCATCAGCAATCCAACCAGAATTTGTATTACTGGAAACACTCAAACACAACCCTATCCCGAAACATCAGAGAAGAACAAACAACTCTTAAGTTGTCTCTGTAAAGTGCAATTGCAGTACAAACAAGCCCTACTGTCTGGCAATGTTAAACTCCCTTGTGGAGCTGCCAGATAACAGAAAATGTTTGCAACAGAGCACAATCAGAATTTTTCACTGTTGATTGCAAATTACGTTTTGGTAGCTATAGCGTTGACATTTATCTTACAATTACCTACACTGGGGTTAACAAATCTGTGCATTGGCATGCTCCTGGCATCGATAATACTTTAAATCTATCCTCTAAACCATTACAAAATTTAGAACTTCCAAGACATGAATATCACATAGCTCACCAAATCTCCTTGATTATGTCCTCTCATCATGCAACAAGTCGGATTCTTCCCACAATTCTCTTTTTTTGTATTTATTTACTATTCAAGAAGACGCTAATTCCCTTTTCTTGCATATTCGTCTGAATCAAGAATGTGAAAGGTTTTGCAATTCTGCAGAACTGAGAAGTTGCTTTGGTGGTCAAGTCTCTAATCTCATTCTCTATTGTCCGTTCCGACTGGTCAACAAGGGTGGATGTTCTGTATAAACATGTTTATTTGTTTTTTTTTTATCAAAGGCGAGAACCATGAAAAATAAAAAATGGTAATCTGTATGGGACTCCAGGCTTCACAAGTAACCCCGTGATCAAATCAGCAGATCCAGGATGGACACAGGATGTTACAAAGGTAAGCCCCACTGAAGAATGTGAATGCTTGTCAGGTGATCTCACATCACCAGGACCAAGGGTATTTTTGGCTTGCAAATTAGCAAGCCTCAAAAGCAAGCCCCCTTGATCAAATCAGCAAAGCCAGGGCACTACACAAGTAAGCACCATTGACAAGCATGCCTAGGCTAGCCGAGCCGAGTGTTTTCTCCGAATCGAGAAGGGGAAGCTTCTTGATTCTGCAGAATCAAGAAGTTGCTTCGCTAGTCAATTCTCAATCCTCCTTCCTGATTGGTCAATAAAAGGCAGATGTAAACCCCTCTAAGCAGGTTTTAAAGGGTGGTTAAATTAGTGTTTTCTAAAAAGCGAGAACAAAGAAGCAAGACGAGCTGTCTACAAGGACTGAAAATTGAGAAGCTATAACAGAGATCTGAGAATTCTATTGAACTACTGAACTATTCGGCTACAATTCTTGTTATTATTTTATGCCAGAGGCCACCGTAACAAGTAATTAGCCCCTCCCCCTTATTATTCTGCTATTTTGGTGCCATAACTGTTACAATTTACTTGTGCTGGTCCCAAGCATCATAAGTGATACTAATTACTGGTTCAGCAGGAACTCTGGTAAGACTGATAACCTGTCTGTGTTGTTTTTATTTTCATCCCAGAGAGCCTTGTAACTAATCCACTTCACAAGTGGAAAATGATTTTGGCCAGTGAGAAGTTGTAAAGGTGCAACAACTTTCTATTTTTTTTCTTGTGCCTTTATGCTTGGCAGATTCTGGCTTTCTTATTACTGGTGGATATCTTGGATTCGCTTTCCGAAAAGCAAACTGAGAATCCACTGAGTGCAAGAAAATACGAGAAGTCGGTGCGCCTCAGTTGAACATTTACAACTTTTCACTGACTTGCCAAGATCACTTTCCACTCATGAAGTGGCTTAACTTTCCAAGTGCTGGCGAAAACTAGCGGAGTGTAAGAAGAGCTCTGGAAAGAGAAGTGAGTTTTAGCCAAAGTCGCTAAAACAGCCGGCGCAGAAGCTCGCAAAGCTTTCTAGACCGTCAGAACTGCCCTTAAAGAGACCAGACCCTAGCTCTACTTTGTCTTATGCAGAGCCAATCAGATCGCTTGGTTGGGCTCCCCCAGCTGGCTGAGTAAAAAAGATAACTTTACAAGGCTTACCACGGATAGCATAAGAGTTTCACTTTGATTGAATGCTGAAAATTTTGTAACAACTTTTCTTCAAAAGAAGTTATTGTTAGACTGGTTTAGATTTTGACCGGAAACCTGACCTTTTATCACCTTGGGGACAGTAGGAAGATCGAAAGTAGAGGATTTAACTCGTCACTTTACCATTTTCCCAACAATTTAGCCCTAGTTGTCAAAGCAACCATCAGGCGTCAGCAGAGGCGTCGCAAGTGCATTTTCATTGGGGGGGGGGGGGGTGCAGAGTAAAAATTTTACCCAATCTCTCAAAAATTTTACCGAATCCTAGAATCCTCTTTAAATTATGGAACAGAAAGGATTACGTAGGAAGATCATCATCATAAGGTTTGAATGGCGTTGAGTTCCACTTCGTGTAGATCTCTTTCTGCCTTCTCGGTTGATCGGTGGTGGTTGTTTTTAACATTAATGGGCAGCATGAAAAGACGATAAGCCAACTATTAGGCGGCATTTTGACGAAGCCCACTGGAAGGATATATTGCCGAGCATGATTCCAGCAACAACTCTATCTATTAAAGAAAATAGAAAATTAAATCGAGTGCCCCAGGCTAAATTTATTCGGAATCCAGTTTTTTTTTTCCTGTAAGCTAAAACTGAACTGCTTCTCTTACACATTCTATCATTGTTTTGTGGATTAAATGCAGAGACTCTAAGAAGTTCCAAGAACCGGATGAAGGGACTTTCTGGCAGCAACATCAAGGGTAGTCTAGTCAATACTACCCATAATCACATAAAGTGAGCAGCGCAGGCGAGATTTTATTTTGCTGGATTCTACCTTTTAATGTTTCGGAATCTCAATCCTAAAACCGGCTTAAAACCCTAGTCAAATGATGCGCCCTTCCAGAAAATAGAGAATATTACGAAAAGCGATGCAGGCGGAACTCTCGAAATATTTATGATTAGACTTTATTTTGGGGATCCAAATAAAAGTAAGGACTATCGATGAAATCATAGATCATCCCTTTTGTCTGCGACCAGTGCTTCACTCGACCTCTTACAAGTTTCGAGGTTCGTGGTAACTCCCGAATCCTGGCAATTATAATGAACAAATTACCGAATCCCAGTTGTTATTCCGAATAGTTCTGAACCGATAGCTTATTTGGGATTCCATGTAACAACAAAATCTCCATAAGTATACCAAATAGTTCTGGCATCGAAAAATTACCAGATGGTTTCAGTAAATTCTCGCACCAAATTTGTGATAACTACAGAATAATGGCAACTATACCGAATCCCGATTACGGAAGTTTTTCTTACCGATGGCCTATTTAGTGTTCTGTACAACTACCGAATCCCCGTAAATATATCGAATAGTCGTGCTATCGAAAAAATGCAGAACCATTTTAGCAAAACTTTGGGCCTCTGGACCGAAATTTTCGGACCGAAATATAACCTTATTATAATTTTGGCAAAATTACAAAAATTGGGAGATTATCGGGAGAAAATTTTGGTCGGGAGATTTCCAAAAAAGCCGGGAGATCTCCCGAGAAATCGGGAGGAGTGGAAGCACTGCAATCATGTTCCAACCTAAAATTGAATTCGCAAGAATACACATTCACCTGCCACAATTTTGGCTTCTTGCGTCAAGGCTGGAATGATTGTTCTATTTTGCAGCAAAATCTAATTCCCCAGGAGAATCCAACCAATTAAGTTAGAGAGATGTGCAGAGATGCATGGTAGACTCGTAGTTACCATGCTCACTATGCTCCCGAGCATGGTAAGCAAGTAGTTATTATTAGTTACTATTTCAAGAAGGTTGGAACGGCCAGTGTAGCCTAGTAACTTTTTGTGATGTAGCCGTAGGAACAAAAATGGTAACTATTAGTTACTATTGTTTAAAGGTTGGAACACTCTCATGGTTAGGCACAATCTGAAGACTAGACTACGATCAACTAGGATAGTCCGGGGTGATCTCTTCGGGTTGCACTACAACTCCTGTGAAGCTGCTCGAAGACTCACCATCTTTTGAATACCCAATAGTAGAAGCAGCCCACTATAATCAAGGCTATAGAAGTCTGGCAGCAACCAAATCAAGAATTCATCATCAGGAATCCAGATCATCCAGAATCAGGAATCCTTAGCATGAGTTCAGCTTTTTCTTCTTTGGGTTCTCTCCCGCTGATTTCCTTATTGATTTGCCGATCGTCACCGGGGTGACGTTCTTCAAATAGTCAAGGGGGTGACTCTCTTTTTTCGATAACATGTTGGAGCTGGAGGTATTCACTTCACGCGGACTTCGCTGACGGAAAAGAACGACAACGCGAGGAACGCTTCCAAAATGGATTTCGTTCCCCCCAAAAGTATACAATTGACGAAATTAATCTAGATCCACTCTATTTTTGGTTTTCTTTATTCTGATTAATTTTAATTAATTTTAAATTGCAATAACACCAGCAAAAATTGCAACTTATTAGCCACATTTCAATCGTTAGAATACGTACGACTCCGAGGGTTCTATGTATTAGTACGATTGGCATCCCGGTATTCCCGTTCGCTGTTTTTCTTCTGTTAAATAATAGAAAGGAGGAAGAAGAATCACAGCTGTTTTGATTATTTATTTTGGTTTATTTATATTTATTACTTCTTATTTAAACCCTAATTTCAAGATTGCCTGGTTCCAGTTTACTTGGTGGGCTGATAGACAACAGTCAGGTCAGTCCACCACAAAAGTCAGATCTTTGGATACCATAGTCGACAGGAGAGGTATCCAGCCTCGAACCTGGCCTGAAAATGTTGGAAAGAAATTTCGTTGCAATCCTAACAAAGTCAAAACTGTCAAGAAAGAAAACCTGCATGACCTAGGACCTGTTTTGAACTGCACAGGTTGCCTTGTAAGATTTTCGGGCCAAGTTCGAGGTTATATAAATTTGAGTGCGAATGCTGTTCCGCCGAATGCTGTTCCGTTCTGTGTTTCGTTTTTTGTTGCTGTTCTGACGAAATGCAAATTTAGGATCCTGAGCATGTCTTAAGCGGAAAATCTGTTAAATTTCAGATTATATTCCAAAACGATCATACTTTAGGATCCAGCTCTATCCTCAGAACTTCTGCAATTCTTTTTTTTCTGTCTGTGAATCTCTCTACAATTTTCTATCTAAACAGTGATAAAACATCCTAGGAGAGCAAGTTCTGTGTTTTGCAAAACAGACAGCGGAACAGAGAACACAGAATAGCGTAAAAAAACTGGAAAATGAAAAACAGCGTGTTCAGTGTTTTGACGAAAATGAGAAAAATATGAAACAAAGTGAAAACAGCCAACAGAACAGCGACAAAAAGCGCAACTAATATTTAGCATAGCCTATGCCAGATTCTGAATAGCTGCTTCTACCTTCGCTCTGACCTACCTCACTATGGTATGGATGTTAATGGTTGATTTCTGAGCTTCACTCAAATGACTAATAATTTATTGGGTTCCATTATAGCATAGTTCAAATAGGTGTTGCAAAGCGAATCATGACGCACAAGATGTATTACAGTAGTATTAAAGATTCCTCTTTTCTTTGTGTAATGCCGTAATAAGGAGAACAGACCCAAATTCTATTCTCGCTTATTATGCAGAACTAATCAGATGGCTTGTTTGGTTCCATCAGCGGGCCAAGGAAATTAGCCTCACTAGGGCAGCACCAGACAGGTAGCATCAAAGTTCTACTTTGTTCGAACCTGTGAACTTTTCTTCAAAAGAACACAGTTCTATTAAGAATGCTTATTGTTAGTTTGAGGACAAATACATATAATTCTAAAAATTGTACGCATTCTTATGATTGTCACTTGGCTAATCAGTTGCCCTACAGAGACAATTTGACTATCCTCAAACAGGTGATGATTAGCAAATCAAAACGGAAAACAGCGGTAGATAACCAAAAGAAAAAATAGTTGAACTCAACCAGGATTCCTGGACACGATGGAATTTAATATTGAAAATTTCTAGCATAGCCTTGAATAGGCTGCTGCTACTATTCGGTTTACATAAGGTGGTGAGTTTGCAAACAGCTTCAGAGGAGTCATAATGCTAGATGAACTATTGTTTCTGCAGGAACTCCTGTAAGAGGGATGATGACATATCTCTGTGTTGTTATTATTCTTGTTCCAGATAGCAGAGAGTGTTATCACAGTATAGGGCTTGTCCCTCCTTTTATCATCATAGCTTGTAATAACTCACTGGAACGCTACCAAAGTAAAAAGCAAACATTCAGTATTGCCAAACTGATACAATTTGACAACCATTTCATTCTAAAAAAGTACCAAATTAAGGTAATGGCAGCAGTACTCTAAAAGAACAATAAGCAGTCGTTCTTACTGTCTTTCACTAAGCAACCTAACAATAAGTTCTTTCGGCGTAAATGATGGTGATGATGGTGATGTCAAAACAACAACAAACAAATATTTGCTCAGTGATTTTTAAGTGCCAAATCCTGCAGTTAAACTGAACATTTCCTTGCCAAAACTGGAAGACCTACACAAAGAAAAGTTGGGAATCGGACTAAAAGCGAACTGTACCTGTAAAATCCCCTCAAGTGTTGTAATCAGAGACGTAACTTTTCCAACCTGAAATCGAAGGAGACGTCAACGTCCGTTCAACGATCGTGCACGCCGCCGACAGATTTTGAATTTTTCCCGCCGGGACCTGCGACAAGATGTCAAACCGCAACCCGAAGAGAACTTACCGGTCGCCCCGCAAGAACGGCGAAGATCAATGTGCAGGCTGCCGTGTCGTTCTAGTGCCCGACTCAAGTGCACTGAACTGTGACGATTGTTCGAAGTGGCTCTGCATAGAGTGCATCGAGATGCCTCAGTCCAAGTATGACCTCATAAACAAGCTGAGCGGAGGCAACGAATTTAACTATCTGTGCATCGTCTGTGAAAAAAAACCCTGCCACAGAGGAGTCAGTCTCGCTGACGTAAAACTGGTCGTTGAACAATCCACAGCAACACTTCGGACCGACATTGGTAAGGATATGCAAGGACTGATAAACACCCTAAAGGTTCGAGTAGACAATCTTGAGGCAGAACTCTCCACCAAATGTAGCTCCTCTGACATGAAGGAGGAAGTAAGCAAACAGCTACAGACTGAACTGAAAAAAATGGGTGACTCACTCAGAGCGGAATTGGAGGGTAAAATGCATGCTGCCCTTCGGCTAGACAGAGACAGAATTAGGCGGATGAACAATGTAGTGGCGTTTGGCATCCCCCACTCCGGTCTGAATTCCGTAGCGGAATGTCAGGACGCGGATGCCAAGTTCATACACGACTTTCTGTCGTCCGAGTACGGCATGCCGAACATCTCTGTTACAGGCGTCCGCAGACTACAAAAAACTTCCGACCCGCCCCAACCACAGCAACCTAATGTTTTCCCGCCGGTACTCTTTTCGGTCAACTCTGAAGCTATCAAACGCGCAATTACCAAGAAATCCTATGAACGTCGGAAGAAAAAAGAAGCAGTGCAGTTTCGGAGTGACAAGTCAAAAGAGGACCGAAACCTAAGGAAAAATCTTCTGTCCGAGCTGAGAGAAAGAGAAGCCCAAGGAGAACAAGACCTCGTCATACGCGGTGATAAAATCGTTTCAAAAAACTCCATGGAGACGGGGTAGGCAGAACTGACCAGCCCCCAAACGTGTACAGCAGTGCTTTAGACGATAATATTAGTGTTTGCCCTGATCAAAGTGTAGTGCCAAGTAAACAATCTTTTCTTAGTGTTATTTATGATATGCCAAACGTTGCCCCACTTCCGTACAGTAGGCCTAGCGCATTAAGTGAAACTGACTATATCTCCTGTGAATCCAGACTTGCCTCCTCCTCTAATTGTTCTGTAACGTCAGACGACAAAAGTTCGTACCAGTCGATTATGTCCCCCCCCACAAGCCACTCGATGCCGCAGTCACCCAGCAATGTTGGATTTAGTAGCAGTTCAAACCCGAACCAAGTGCGAAACGTGAGTAACCTGAAGTTGCTGTACGCAAACTGTGACCAAATAACAAACAAACTACTGGAAATAAGAACTATATTGGCTAGAGAAGCCTACGATGTAGTTCTCTTCACTGAAGTTTGCCCCAAGAACAGTACCTACAAACTGGACGACCTTCAGGCTCATATTCCCGGATACCAGGTAATTTCAAACCTTGCTAGCAAATTCTGTAGACGTGGAGTTTTAGCATATGTGAAGGAGGGTCTGGACTTCAAACAAATTGAAACTGATGAGTCATACCAATGGGTAGAGTCGATCTGGTTTGACCTATACTGCGGAAAGAAGCGACTAACAACAGTAGGTTGTCTATATCGGAGCCCCAGTTCCCCCAATCAGCTAGAAAGCGAAGTAGCCATTGCCAGAATATTAAATGAGGTTATCAAACAGAAAGGGAAGGACATTTTCTTGGCAGGCGACTTCAACTTCCCATCGATCTCATGGTGTGATGGTGCTGGGTACCCATCCTCGGCAAAGAGAGACCTTAGTGAGGAATCCGAGCCATTCCTTCACTGTCTTCATGAAAATCTTCTCCACCAAGCTGTTAACCAGCCGACCAGATACAGGGACGGACAATTGCCTTCCTGCCTCGATTTAATCGTAACTGATGAACCTGAGTCAATTGTCGCAGTTGACTACCTCCCTCCAATTGGCTCAAGTGATCACGTTAGCATCAAAATCAGAATGACCTGCATTGCTGAAGAAAGGGGTTACACCAAAAAAGTCTTTACTGATTACAAGAAAATTCGACAGGACCTTGGTACGGCAGACTGGAAAACAATCATGTCAGCCGAGTCAGCGGAGACTGCCTGGGTGCTCTTGCGTGATCTTGTACTTCAAACCGAAAGAAAATACACCTCAGTAAAATTTGTAAAGAAACCTAAAACCCTACCTTATCTCTCTGCATTTGTTAAGCAAGCAATCAAAAAGCGAAAGCGGGCCTGGTCAAGTTACCGTAAAACCTCACTCCCCGAAAGTCTGGAAGCCTACAAGCATGCCAGAAAGATGTGCAAGAAGGCCATCAACCAATGCATATCCAAGCATGAAGAATCGCTTGCTAACGATGCAAAAACAAACCCAAAGAGATTCTGGCGGCACATGTCATCCCTGAGGCCAGTTCGGCGAACCATCCCCCCCCTCCAAAGACCTGACGGGTCAACCTCAACCACTCCACTTGAAATTGCTGAGTCCTTGAACGAGCAATTTGCCTCTGTGTACACCAATGACTTGAACGACAGGGACCTACCAGAAATGACAAGATATACCGTCACCATACCCATGGAAAGGATTGTTGTTTCTGAGTCAGATGTCGAAAAACGTCTCGCTGCCCTGGACCCCAACAAATCTAGAGGACCAGATGGGATACACCCAAGGACTGTGAAAGAGACCAGCTCTGTTCTAGCTCCAGTACTGACAAGGATATTTCAACTATCGCTTGATCATGGATCCATACCTGGAGACTGGAAAACTGCCACCATCACGCCCATCTACAAGAAGGGTAATAAGGACTCCCCAGAAAACTACCGTCCAATCAGCTTGACATCTGTCATATCCAAAGTCATTGAAGGCATAGTTAATAAAGAAATTACCCAGCACCTGGCAGCAAACAACATCATCCACCAAAGCCAACATGGATTCGTCCGAGGAAAGTCTGTGGACACTAACCTAATAGAGTCCTACGAGATCGTCACCAATCTTCTGGAGCAAGCCACACCAGTTGACGTAGCACTCCTTGACCAGGCCAAAGCATTCGACAAAGTCAGTCACCGAAGATTGCGCATCAAGGTCGACGCTTGCTTTATTCATCCTCAAGTAGCAGACTGGGTGCAGAACTTCCTGACTGGACGCAAGCAACGAGTTCGAGTCTTCGGGATAGCAGGTGAGGAGGTCTTGTCATCGGAAGCCGCAGTACTTAGTGGAGTCCCGCAAGGGACAGTACTAGGACCAACCCTCTTTAACATATACATCAACGACGCCCATCAGCTTCTGAAGAACCCCATGCCACAATACGCAGATGACTCGAAGCTAATTGCCAATGCCTTCACGAACACCCTTCAAGAAGATCTCAACGCTTTAACTGACTGGTCAAGTGAATGGAAACTAGAGTTCAACCCAGATAAATGTCGTATACTTCACTTTGGACACAACAACCCAAAGCGGCAGTACCAGATGAGACCACATGGATCGAGCACCCCAGTCCCGATCCCATCCACCTCAGAAGAAAGGGACCTCGGAGTTATTGTGGACGACAAACTAAAATTCCACACTCACACCAAAAAGGTAGTGGCTAGCGCCAATCAGACCCTAGGGATGATAAAACGATCAATCGCATCCCGCAAACCAACTGTCATGCTGAAGCTCTACAAAGCTTTGGTCAGGCCCAAGCTGGAGTGCGGCAACGCCCTCGCCTCACCCTATTACAAACAAGACAAGAAACTAATCGAAGGTGTCCAGAGGCGAGCAACAAAATCCATCCAAGGCCTTAGAGCACTACCTTATGAACAACGACTGCAGAAACTGAAGATCCCGACACTTACTTACCGGCGGAAGAGAGGGGACATGCTACTAGTCTACAGAATCCTCAACTCTAATTGTCTCCCCTCCCTCTTCGCCCCCGACAACCACTCACGGACCAGGGGCCACTCCCGGAAACTGTCCAGAAGGTGCAATACCTCTCGTGTTCGCCAGCACTTCTTCAGTAACCGAGCTGTTCCTCTTTGGAACAGCTTGTCTGAACCAACTGTCACCAGCGAAACACCCGAAGGTTTCAAAAAGCGACTTGACGAGGACTGGCGCGGGCAACCCTGGAAAAAGGACTGGTGCGCCCCGGAAGCAGCAACCAGATCATAGCACCATCGTCATCCGCAAGCTACTCATCGGGATACAACATCCTTATTGCTTGCAAGTGCAATTTAAGGTAATTTAAGGTAAGGTAAAGTTGTGACTTCATCATCCAAATAAAGTGAACTTTTGGGGGGGGAGCCCGACCAAGCAATCTGATTGACTCTGCATACAACAAAGTAGAAACACGGTCTGTTCTCCTTAAGGGTAATTCTGGCAGTCTGGAAAGCTCTGCGAGCTTAAGTGAAGTCTGTTTTTGCAACTTCTGCTAAAACTGGGTTTGCTTTCCAGAGCTGTTCTCTAGTTCTGCTAGTTCCGCCAGCACTTTGAAAGCAAATCCACTTTGCGAGTGGAAAGTGACTTTGGCAAATGAGTGGGAAGTTATAAAGGTACAACAGAGAACCCGCTTTGCTTTTCAGAACAGACAAATCTAGACACGCTGTATATGGTAACACCTTACTATGCCTATTTGAAGGATGTGTATGGAAAATGCTCCCTGTATATGTATATACTTATCTAGCATTGGACATATCCTCATGTGTCATGCGAGAGATAAAGTTGGTGGAAGGAAGAGGCCCTAGCAGTGATAAAAAAAACCCTCAAAGGACCCCTCGTACTTAAAACGCCAATACAACCTACATACAAATGGCATTCATGAATTTTTAAACCAGGAAACCTAAATTTTGTATGTTACATTCGAAACCTAACAACACCACACTTATGTTTGCACCTGCCACTCAGGATTATCCAGCGTGAGTTAGGCTATGCTCCCAAAAGAAAACATAGCTAATAATACTAATATAATTGCTCTTAAAAGGCTTTTGAGTATAGATTTCTCACAACACTTCGATTTAATGATGCATTAAGCCAGAAAATATTGTCAAAAGTAGCGAAGTGCTCGCAAAGTCACCCACTTTGCTAGAATTTGTACTATACTGTACTGTGTTGTGAATGCTAGGTTCAAGCTGTTTGATCATCAGTGTTCATTAGTCTATTTTGAGTAACAATTTGCGGTTTTCTTGGAACATAATGGCTCCGAGACTCTTGTTCTATATTTGCCTTTTATAAAAAGCCAGATACCATGAGCCACTTGTAGGCTATTCATTGGCGTCACGATTGGGGGTTGGTGCCCCCCCCCCCCCCCCCCAGTATTGTCGGCCACTCGGTAAAAGCTGGTTGTGCAAACAGTCGTTTTTTCTGAAAATCAGTCTATTTTTTTTTCCAAAACTGTCATTTTTTTTCTTGAAAACAGTATTTCTTTCTGAAAAAATAGTCGGTAAAAATTATCAGCCAGTCGGTAAATGCCTTGTCACTGCCCCCGCAATTATATCTTGAAATCTCCAAACCTTGTAGGCTATTGGGGTTGAAATTAGAAAATATACAGTTTTGGTATCATTTAATTGATAGTCCCGTTTTTTGCCAAAGAGATCAAAAGATTCTCTCCTCCATCTTTTCTGTTAATTTGACTCTTTTTGCCAGAAAGGAGTCTGGTGCAAGAATGGGAAAATGAACCAAGGCCTTGGAAGATAGGCGACAAGAAACGCGACTAAGAATAAGAGTTCTCTTCTGGGTAGACTGCTTTCTTTAGATTGTTTACTCTTTCAAGCATTAGTCTCTCTTGTGGGTGTCATGACCTTATGTTGGAGTATCGCGACTCTCCCGTCTTAGCCCAGTGTCTGGTCTGTGCAGTTATGTTTCCACTTACCAAACATTCGTCTAAACAACCAGGGTCTGTAGGTCCTATATTAATCAATACTCCTCGAGAATGGAGGTTTTGTTTCATGGAAAACAGAGTTGCAGAAAATTTAATAAAGAATTCCCCTCACCATGGTATCCTTTCCAGCATCGCCGAAAGTTCCCGACCGGACCTGGTTTCCATCGTCGACAAAACTGCAACAAAAAGGGTGTGCTCTGTCAAGTTATGCAGGGATGTCTCTTGTCAATTTCACAGGTAAGTTCCAGCCTGTAAGATCTTTCGGTGTCTGCCCTGAATGACGCTTGTAGTTATAGGGGGAGTGCTATATATAAGGATTTAATGGTGTCAGAGATTCCCCCAACCTGCCTATTAATTATTCGTGTTGCATTTAGCTACTGCAGTGGGGGAGGGAAGAGTGCCTCAAAACTTTGGAAATGCACAGGGTGACGGATGGAAGGAGCTACATGAAACTTAGATGCTAACAAGGATCATATCCCCTAGGCCTGTTTAAGACTGGTCGGATCCGACGTCGCTAAATAGAATTGGTATCAGTAATGTATTTTCTGATGCCGTTCAAGTTTGACTGGTCGGGGCCCACTGGATTTACTTGGGAACCAGAGTCCTCGTCCCTTAAGGCCTTGCGCAAATCCCCGATGTTGACTTTGCCAAGATGTTAATTTCGTCCTGCATTTGTTACCTGGCTTTCAAAACCGAATTCATTTCTGTTAAGACCCTTTCAAGTGTTACCTTGTTTCGCCGATTACATTCTTGTTACGAGCCCTCATTAAGAGAGTCTTCAGAAATATTCTGTGTGTCGAACAAAGTACTTAACAGAAGGATGCGTATCCGTGTGTTTAGTCTACAGCCAGATATTCTTTTATCTATTGCATGGCTTGACATCCATGAAAGAGATAGTCTGTATATAAAATCTGATTAGATCTACTGTATCCTCGGGGAATTCATAAATGTATTTTCCGGCATTTTCTCACTGTCACTAGTTATGTTATATTTCCTAACAGCCTCGCCGTCATTGACGTATAACTAAGACAGACTAAAACTACTTTATTAACTCTTCGCTACACGGTTTTCTTGCTCTCGCTGGATTTTACAAACATGTCTGGCGCTTTTAGAAACTTCTTTGTCCGACAAACATTCAAGGTTAATAAGTTTAAGCACTTCTTTCCTGAAGGAAACAGCTGGGGAATTGAGACGGAACTTTTATACTGCGGGAAGGTTTTAGATAAGTCAATAAAAACACAAATTACCAGATGGTCGCGCTTGTGAGGGATCTTAGTGTAAAGCAAGCGTTCGCAGAAAGCGTTTAGTTATTATACCGCCGATAGTAGGGCTCAGTAGGCCGTATGGAACCAAACAAGTAGCCGTGGAAACTTCCTTGAGAAAAAGAAGTATCTTCCCGACTAACAGTTTGTCTTTTTCAGCTGGTCCCTCGCATTGGTATCCACATCTTACGTCAAACTGCGAAAGTGATGCTTGTGAGAAAGCTCCGAAACCTGCGAACTTCTTGTCAAACAAAGACTGGACTTGTTGTTAGTAAAAGTGTCAAGTGCCAAGCAGAAGAATTCAGTGTGGGAGCGGATGTTTTTATCAGAGCACGAAGGGCACGGAAGTTTTTTCTATTCTCTTTACAGAGGGTTTGGTAGTCTGAATATATGAAATTCGTGTGAAGCCATCTGTCGTGATAAGCCACGCCCGAATTTACCGGAACTGAGTTTATATGCGAAGGAGGCTTCATTATCAGTGAATTAGAGAATGGTTATCGAAATTGTACCTGCTATTACGTACGGAAATCATTTTGAAGAATAGGAAAGACTTAGTTTCATTATTAGTGGTATGTTCCTTATTGCGAGCGCTGTAGCAGCTTTCAGTTTCCGGTTTTCACCGTATTTGGTGGAGCCCATAACTCGTGAACCAGTGCAAGTATCAAGTTGAAACTTGGTACACTTGTGGTTATTCGAGTCTAGTTGTGCCCAACCGGTTTTGACCAGTGAAAAATGTGCATAACTTGGACCTGGACATAGGACGATGAAATTCCTTGTACATGTAGATCCTAGGGCTGGGAAATTGCTTTTAAAGTTGCTCCCCCACCCACCCCGTTAATGGGCAACTGGGCCCAGATTGCCCAGGAGTAAAGTTCTTTACCTGTGACAGGAATCAACAGGTATAAAGTTGAAACTTGGTAGCTTTGTGAGCATTGGGATCTCTTTTTGGGATCCCAAAACGTAAGTGGAGGGATACCTATGACATCGCAAAAGTTGTCCGTTTGTCCGTCTGTCTGTGAGCACGATAACTCTCGAAGGGAATGAGATATTTGAATGAAACTTGGTGTAAGGGTTCTTTGGGTCAAGGGTAAGGTCAAGTTCGTAGATGGACTTTGTAGCTCTACATTTAGGGGTGAGAGAGGGGGTTCAAATTAAGGGGCAAACAAAATATTTTGAAACAGCTAATGCCAATTATATGGTAATAAGACATGCTAAACACGATGGTGAAAACCATTTTCTCGCCAGTATTTCGCCCGGAATCTGGCAAAAAGCGGAAAGTTGGTTGAAAGTAAAAGTTTCATTTGAAGTTGGTTAAATGTTCTATTTAGGGGTAAGAAAACACGCTGAACACTTATCTGAAAAGCAAGTTGATTAGGTGACAGGTTTAGGGGTAAGAAGAGATGCTGAGTCTGTATATGACAATCAGTTTTTACCCGGACATATAATTCGTCCGGAATCCGGTTGTAACCGGAATTTATTTTATAAGTTAAAGATTTATTTGAAGTTGATTATGTTCTTTATAGAGATAAGGATATACGCTGACATTTAGTTCGCTCGGAATCCGGCCGAAATCGGAACTTTGGCAGAAGTAAAGGAGGAAGTTTCGGTCAGTGTCGTCAAAATAGATATGGCTTATAGAGGTAAATCTGAACTTTCACTAATGACTAGCCTGGTGAAGACTGGATCTGGCGAAGACAAGATCCAATTGTCTGGATCAGATATTAGGTTTTTGGATCCCAACGAAATCTTTGGTCTTATCCCCCCCCCCCCCTCTGTGTTCAGGGGCATTTGGAACCAGATTGCCCAGTTTTTAAGGCGATGAAATTCCTTTGTGCTTTTGGATCATAGGGTTTAAGGATATATATGTGGAGTTGAGCCACCCCCACCCTCCCCGTTCATGCGCAAGTGGCCCAATTTGCCCATGAGTAAAGTTTTTGACCTGCGACTAGAGTCAATCTCTAAGCTGATGTAGTCTAGGATGTATGGTTCTAGATATACAATTTGACGGGTCCCGACCCCCCTCACCGTGCCGTTCATGGGTAACTGGGCCCAGATTTTCCACGAGTTACGTTCGTCTATGACATGTCTTGAGTTGAACTCTTGTATACTTGTGGATATCTATGTATAAATGCGGATTTTGTTGTAACATCAAGAAATAAGACCACGCGACGAACCTCATTCCTTAATGATAAGTTGGAAACTGGACAGTTTTGTCATATGACCGATGATATGCCGTTCTTAATGAATTGTGACAAAGGGTATTAGGCTGCTACGATTTGGTTTATTGCACTTGTGATTACATTGCTAATGGAAAAGAGGTTTAAAGGGTCGGACTGCCTAGCAAGACATCCAGTATGGAAACTGAAACCGTTCTTGCAAGATTTGAATATCTTCTTTGGATTCCTGAATGCGTTTTGTTTACATTGAAAGCTCTTACACTGGGAAGTTTCGGAATATTATTTCAATACTTTTTTGGTTATTGGGGATGTGAAATGTCTTGGCTCTAACGCTGTTTGTTTATAAGATGTGATAAATATTTTACTTTCACACTCCACGTCTGAGCGCTTGCGCACTTGTATGTTTCGTTGGTGCTTCCGTATTATTTATGTTGTAGGTTTTACAAGCGCGGAAAGAGTTTTAAAGAATAGTGAAGACTTGAGGGAGATAAGGTTATTAGTTTTGTTAGTGCGTCTACACGTGAATTTTGTTAAGCACGTTGGAATAAAACTTGGAGAGTATGGCGGTCTTGTGAACTAGGTATTTTATGTCGATGTTCAGACTACACTGTAAAAAAAAAATCTTGCAGTATTTGCTACTGGGACTAATCTTATCCTTATTGAGATAAGATTACCCCTAATTCGGATTAATCTTATCCCAATAGAGATAAGATTAATCCCAGCAGCAAATACTGTATCCGATTTCAGTGAAACTTGATGGGTGGGAGGAGCAATGCCCTAGATGTGATGTCTGTATGTCCGATTCGCAGAGTTGAAGGGGTGCTTACTTGACGCGTAAAGACCAAACCAGATGAGCTTTTCTGAGACCTAACATAGCACCGTCCGAGTCGTGCGAGATCGCAGCCTCGGTTTCTTCAGCGAGGCTATTGACCAGTGTGAAGTAGGCTCAGTGTAAACTTTGTACCGTGTTTGATATTAAAAGTTTACCTAAAACTATTGTTTATATTATAGGAAACTCTTGAAAGCACTAGGCTTAATATTTTTACTCGGGTACTCGATGGGAGAACTTTTAAGAGTAGGAAAGGTAATCAGATACAAACATGGATTCGTGGAATTTCAGTTCGGTTCTCGGCATCTGTAAGCTTCTCCCCACTGGTGGATAGTCCAGTCTGATGAATGAACGAAACTGATTGTTCGATTTTTTTTTTCTGCTAAAAAGTATTACCTTGTGGATCTGGTTAATGGTCTATTAGGACGATTATGAGACGTGTATGGGGGTTGGCAAAGAACGAACATCTGCAAGACACGATTATCTGTTCTAGAAAGATGAACAAATATTCCTCTTTCGGGTCCCATCGAAACCTTTGGTCTTGTTGTTAAACGCGGATAACTTAAAGCCTACGCTGATAAATTAGAAGTTTTACCTTGATCGTTCTTAGTACCACTGGCACTTTTTTTTTAATTCAGCTAGATTCCGGTCAGTCTATTTGTACGGCGGGAACATTCAGTTCAAATATAGGTTCTGGATGTATTCTTACGTCTATATCGACGCTCTAGTCGACCCTCTTACCGACTTCAGATACGACTTTTCGCTCTCAACAATTTTCCGCTTTATGACGGATTCCGGCAAAATAGGCTACTAACTGTCCGGCGAAAAGATAAAGTTCATTGTCTCTGTACTCCTATGCCGAACCTCAATTCAAATCAGATAACAAAAAAATCCTACGAAATGTCCACTTGTTCCCGGATTCCGGAGGAACTGTTTATCCGGTGAGAAAAAGAAATTCAGTTAAGGATTCAGCTTGTCTCCTTACCCATACTCGAACATCGCATTAGCCTGAACAAACATTTTTGTTCATCCCTTAATCCAGAAACCCACCCCCAGCTCTAACAATATGGTTACGGGCCCATCTATCATTTACTCCGCCTTTTCAAAATGGCGGGTCATAAATAAATTACTTACTTACTTACTATGAACTTAAACTGTACGTTTGGCCCAACAAATACTCACGCCAAGTTTGAACAACATCTCTCAATCTCTTGGAGAGTTATCGTTGTGATAAACGGGCAACTTTTAAGAAGTCATGGGTATCCGCGTCACTTAATTAACGAGGTGAGGGAAACACCTCTGAGACTCACACTCTGAACAGAGGGGGGGGGGGGTAGCCTAACATTGGTCATATTTTCTCTAATCTGTCTCGCTGGCTTGCTATCTATCTAGTTACGTGCTGGAACGACTTTTTACGCAAAAGACTCCTTCATGACAAGTTGTTGTCCTCGTCTCGACCAAGATACATTTTAGCCATGAAACTCTTTCATCAGTAAACCAAAGGAGCTTTGATTTTTGGTCTTGTGGGCTATCCTTGACCTCCAATAGATAGCCTTTTCAACTGTAGGCTTCGTACCCCCCCCCCCACCCTCCGTAGAGCACGTTTTGTGAGTTCGGCGTAAAAAAACACTAGATGGCTCCTGGAGGCATGCTGAGCTACCGAGAACTGTAAGCCTGAAACAGCAAAGCCATACAGAATAATGTTTAGATGACTGCCTTTGTACTGTTTACAAGATAAGATTCCAGCCTGTTTCAAGGCTTACTTGCTGAAAAGCATTAGTTTATTTCGGATTGCTAGCGCCACCTATAATCAGTTCCTTCTTGCGAATGATTGACCTAGATGGCGCAGCTTTGTCTCGCTCGCTTCAACCCAGACTGGACCTTGCAGATGTCCGAGGCTTCCGCGTAGTGAATTTTTATGATAACGATGACGGCTGATTTGCTCTTCTTCGACCTTTCCCTAGAGGTCCCTTCCCACTTCAAATATCTCATACAAATTACATCCCACTCACAACTGCCAATCACTTTCTCGCTTCTTCCTACATTTGCATTTTTGTTTTGTCTCTCGGACCGGTTCCCTCTATGGTACCTTCCATTCATCCGGAATGTCCGACAGCCCGGACTTACAGACGTCTTGGGCCGGGTTCACCTTCCAGACCAAAAATGCTGTCTGGAATCCGGAAGAAAAATCTGGAAGATGAAGCCTGGCTTTTAGCAAATTTGACATTCGCTACTTAGAAAAAGAAGGGTTGTGCATTCTGAAAACCACTGAAGTCAGTTTCTTCTCCTTTCAATGTGGGCTTTTCTCTAATTTTATCCTATTCATCAAAGAAGGAAAATGTCAGGAGTATGGAGTAGTAGTCCTTCGTCATGAGGCCAACGCGATTCATTTTCTCAACTGCGAGTTCTCAGTTCGAACGCAGATTCGCACAGCAAACTTACTAAGCAGGCTACATCAGTCTTAGGAAGCCGAAATACCGCAAGCGAGTTCCCTCTGAAGAAATTCGAGGGATGGGCAGTAAATTCGAGGGATGGGCAGTAAATTCGAGGGATGGGCAGTTCCCAGATGTGGTATTCCTTGGAGTTCCAGACCAAGAACCAATAAAACTAGCAAGAACAACTTTTATTGTAAACTGTAAATTGAAAATTGCTCTGGTATACACAAAATCTGAAAACACAGGGCTGCACGTTTCCGTTTGGGAGTGTACGTCGATAATATACAGCATCACGGGCTCAACATGCACTGCCAGTAGGGGATAATTATTAGTACGATTACACTACATCACAGAACACTTTCGCCTCTTGGGATCACACAAGTATTCAGAGTGACCGAATAAGCGGTGTTGAGAAAGATGTCGCGACTTGAAGCTATCAGTCGATTCTGCATTAGCCGAATCTTCGGTGAGATTATTGTTGAGTCCACGCAAAACTCTAGTTGTACAAAGAATTGCAGAAACACGATTGAACAAGCTTGAAAGTGTGCAACTATGATGGCGGAGGCCAATACATTTTATGAAATCATTCAGTTTGTCAAATCTGCCGTTAATTAATTTAGACATATTAAAATTAAATCTCTCTAAAAAATCTGTACGCGATGGGCGGAAAAAAAAAGTTGGCAAGCATCTCCGGGTAGAGTAGATCAGGCGGATTTAGTTAGAATTTGGTGTTCTCCTTTGACTCTCGTTTGGATTTACTCCTAGGCTCCAATATCGTAATCGTTGTGAGGTCTGACTGTCTAGCTTTGCCATATAATTAGTCGGACGAACCGGCGACTTGAATAGCAGCGGGGACAAACCCTCTTGCTTGAATATAAAGTTTATTTTGGTCGTAGGGCTACCACGGATTCTGCAAATGCAGCAATGCATCACTAATCATGTCACGATTGATCCATAATCCCACGACATACAAAGAAGAACCGTAGACCTTAGCGATCTTACGTCTGGTTTTGTCTAATGCTCTACCAACATTCTGAGGCAAAAATGGCTACTTCAAACACTAGGCATCGACTGTTTTCAGTTCTACGTCTGTGGAATCCAGAAGCAAGGTGCTGAACGGAGTTGATAAATCGCACATTCCGTTGTGGAAGCTGATTAATTCGTCTTGTTTCACCCTTGTCCACCTGAAAAAGAAGGAGGGACAATTTAAAATATTCTCTAAAATGAGCAAAATAATCTCACCGGGCGAGTGTAGTGATAACTATTCCTAATAACACGCCGTTGGATCTTACTGGACGACTTTGTGTTTCGAATTTATCTATGAACATTGATAGTCTACTTCGTGGTAGATAAATCACGATCAATTTATAAAAATAACACGGCTGCGTAAGAGGCCTTGCCGGTTAATCCAGTAAAGTTGTAATGGTGACAAGGTTCAGGATCTGAGCCTCGAAAAAGCCAACCGCGGCAAACGTAAGAATCAGTGAAATGCCGCAGGGTGGGTACAAACTACCGTACGAGGTTTCGGGAGCAACGGAGATGACGATCCATGACTCCGCTTTCGTTTACCTACAAGTTAAACGAAGAAGGAAAATATTACAGCAACATTGTGAAGGTCTGAAGCAACACGACAGTAAACTGAAAAAGCACCCCTTTCTGGGGCGACCCAATCACAGAAAATATAGAGGCTTTTTCGACATTTCGAACGAGCAACGCTTCAGAAGCATCCCTCATCAGATAAGGTAGCTTGAACCATGAAAGATATGTAGGCTACCTTATGACATCTTCAGTCTTAACTTATCAAGGACCCCATAAGTTATTTTGTAGCTTTGCTATTTGGATAGACTAGGGTTGCTTTTGTAGTTAATTAATTAAACAACATGATCATAGTATAACTAACTGAAAATGCTAATTTAAATAGAAGTGCAAAATTTACGATGGTATTTAAAGGACGCGTCGTACTTATGATAGCGATTCATTCTACTTCATTAATATTTCCAGCCATTCTCATTCCCGAGAGTCTTCACTTCGTAAGTGTAGTCTATCTCCTTAAGCAAGAAACTGATTATTACGTCTGCCAAGTTTTTTCTCTTTACGTGACGTATTGCCATTGTTTCCGAAGAGCGTACCCGTCCGGAGAACGTTTATGCAAATCTTGCCAAGATTGTCATCCAAGGCAAGGGACACGGAAATAATTAAAGTTGTATCAAGGCCCTATAATGAGGTCTATAACAAATTCTCGTAATCAAAGACTATTTAAAAAAAATAGTAATGGGCCCAAAAAAGCTGTCAGGGACTTAGTTAGTTGCAAGGTTCATGGATTACAACATTATTTGGGGTCACTTTTATCCACTGTCTGGTATGGTATTGGGGAAACCTTTCTCGACAGATAAAGTACTTCTGTCACTAAATTTCCTCTGCCCCCAAAAACTAAGTCAATTTTCTCTCTCCAAAGCAGAGGGAGTGAAGCGCAAAATACGTTTTCTCATAGCTGTACAATCTAACGGGAACCAAGGAAACTTTTACATAGCAGAATCTGTATGGTAAGCCGGGACAAGCAGGCAGGACTGGTCTTAGCGATTAACAAGACCAAAGGTTTCGATAGGATCCCAACAATTTAATATCTCCTTACCCCTATGTCAAACCTCTAATCAACTTCAGATACGACTTCAACTTTTAAGAAATTTTCCGATTTCAGTCGGATTCGTGGCTAACTATGTGTCAGGGTAGAAAATGATTGTCATACATGAATTCAGCACGTCTTCTTACCCGTAAATCGAACACCTAATGAAATTCACGTAAAACTTTTACTTAAGACTTAACTAAAGATAAACAAGACCAAAGGTTTCGATGGGATCCCAAAAATCTAATATTTGATCCAGACAATCGGGTCTTATAGAGGTCCAGTCTTCGCCTGACTCCTTGAGCACTTAACTAATAAAATATAGAAACAGATTAAGGCAAATGGTAATCATCTGAGAAGACCAAGTTCAAATATGGATTCAGCATGTGTGTTTACCCCTATAGCCTGCGTCACATCTACTTTGACGAAGGTTCCCGCCGTACTTCTTCCAAATTACCGGTTTCAGCCGGATTCCGGGCAAACTACTTGTCTTACAAAAAATTGAAGTTCAAAAACGTATTCAGCGTATCTCTTTACCCCTATGTTGAACCTCTAATCATCTTCAGATAAAACGACAACTTTTAACAAATATTCCGATTTCAGCATATCTTCTTCCCCGTAAATCGAACACCTAATAAAATTCATATAAAACTTTTACTTTTAACAAATTTTCCGGTTTTGGCCGGATTCCGGCGGTCTACTTGTCCGGAGAGAATAGTTTTCGTATTCGGATTCAGCATGCTTCTCTATTAAATCGAACCTCTAATCAACTTGAGATTACACTTTTTTTTGACAAATTTTCAGGTTTTTGCCGGATTCCGGATTCCTCGACCAGAGTTTCATCAACATATCTGATTCCCTTCGAGAGTTATCGTGCTGATAAACGGACGGACAGACTGACAACTTTTGCGAACTCATAGTTATCCCTCCACTTACGTTATAGACCAAAGGTGTTTCTGAGTGGTTGAACAAATCCTGATTTTTATTTTGCTGCACGCTGCCAGGCTCGTATTCTGTCCAAAGCAGGAGTCCGTTTCTGATTGCTTGAATACTTCCACCGACTTATTTCCTGCACCAATTTCCAATCTACCGGCAAGAACTAAAGTTATGACAAGAGCAAACTGGAGTATACATGTGTCCACAATCTTCTCTTAGTCTGAAGTTAAGAGAAGAGAAAACGGAACGACGGAAATTAGGAGAACGACCGTGAAAATAAGAAGCACCGACACTCCGATACGCTAGAGGTTGCTACAGCCTGAATAGGCCGGACGAAAAAAGGATAGAATTAGTTTGTCGGCAGGGACAGAAGCTTAACCGAGCGAAGGCACATGTTATAGAGCTTTTGAGGTTTCTCCGGCCAATCTCAACAAGCGAGAGATCATCCACGTACTTCTATAGGTCAGAAAATGAACTTGCTAGCTCATTATCCATGACGAGAAACAATAAAGGACCTAAATTATTGTGTGAGACACTCGGAATAGGTTGATTTATATTTAGTCATTGCATCCTATCTGATATCAAACTAGCGACGATTCTTCCTAAAAATGTTCTATGTTACATTTGCCAATAACTTATCCAAAGGTTTAGAATGCCTGATCTAATCGAAAGCCTTTTTAACATCAACAGCAATAAGATTTATCCGCTTCGCAAGGACTTCTTTCATTTCAGTTGCGTGCAAGTTACTGTATATTAAAGGTGGCGGAGTAAATCAGTTCTAGTTAACAGACTTTTCATTTCTTACCATTTTCTGGTGTGATAAATCCATGCGAGAGTGACTGTTGACTATCCAGCTTGTTGTTTTTATCTCTGAGTACAAATGATGGGATTACTTCCTGTAAAAAGAGAATAGGATTAGATGTTTACTGAACTAGGGAATAAATAGGGCCGTTCATACAGAACATAGCCCAATCTACACAAACCCTTGATTTCGGGTAACCGTGTGCCAAAAGCTCGGTCTATCCAGCATTTGGCATACCCTATGCCTGATGCTAGATACCCTAACTGAATAAAACATCGATGGTTTACTGAAGGTTAGAAATCAACCAGTCAGAATTCCTATTAGGATATAGTGGAGTAGGTTAGAGTTAGTGCACACACAGGTAGCTATCATTTGGCATAGGTTACCAAGCGTTTGACAGAACATTGAAAGGGAAGACTTTGCTGTGCAGTTCCTGAAAAGATGGGAGGGTACTCGCACTTGCTATCAGCACAATTAAGGGGAAGACAATAGTGTTGCCGAAAACGAATCTACACTTTCCCCAAAAAGAATTCCAGAAAGGTAACCATAAAACGAAAATCTAAAAGGAAACAGTAAGAGGATGAACCTGAAGAAAGTATTATAATCAGAAATCTGGCAGCGAGGTGAGACGGACATGGCAGTAGAGGTAATAAGTAAGTAACCATTCAGAGGCTAATGAAGATGAAATTTCAGTTACTATTCTACCCATCGCTGCACACATTTTCACACCATTGTTCACAAAAGTAACTACAGTAAATCAGAGACTCACCGAAACAGGTACAAGTGTGAGGTTCTCGACTTCTCTGCCGGCGGTATTTGGTGTAAATGAAAGGGGCAGCTCAAGGTCGAAGACGAACTCGGTTTTCGGGAATACTCCGCACTCACTGTCGAAGAACACTCTGGAACAGGATTTGAATATCACAGCACGCTACTAGTTAAATTGGCAGAGCTGATTCTAATTTGTTTAGATCTGTGCTCCACTATATCTGAGGATTGTTTATTTTTTTACGGGAGTGAATCTCAGAAGAAGATGAGAAAAAAAATTGATATGACAAAAGATAAAGATGAGTTATTGCATGGATATTTGGTTTTAAGGTACGCTAGAGCATGAATGCCAGATGAATGCTAGGTATTTAAGTTATGTCCGGTACTGTACCTGTCTAGAAAATGTTTGCAACAGAGCACAACCAGAATTTTCTTTGGCAAGTGCACATTACATCTTAGTGGCTACAGAGTTAAGATTTAATCTTGCAATTAGCCTAACCACATAACGATTAGCAAATCTGTGTACTGGCATGATACTAGCACTGTTATACCCTAATTGATCCTGAAAACGAATTTGGCATAGTCCACCAAACCTCCTTGATTATGTCACAGCACTTTGAAACAAGAAGGAATTGGGCTACAATAGTATTCTAGCTGACCCTGCACTGATCGCTAAATTGTGGCTAAAATGAGAGACAAATAAAGCTTCTTCAACCTCTTCATCAACTTTTCCTAATTTTGGATGCATCACAGCATATAACAGAAGAGCAAATACAAGACCGCAGAAATTCTGCTAGGAGTAATACATGGAAAATGGGAGAATCCATCTGGAAGGATGCTAGAGGTGGAACATGGGGGTAACGTTATCAAGAATCAAGAAAATAAAAGTTGAGTTTGTGATCTTAATTCTCTTATATCACATTTCATGACTATTGAGATGAAGCCCATTCTTCTTTTTCTCCTTTTGTTACAATAGAGAATGGGGAAAGCTCAGTGAATCTGCAGAACGCAGAAGTTGCTTTGATGGTCAATTCTTTTCTCCGTTCTCTTTCCTGACCGGGACAAAGGGCAGATGTTCTACCCCTACTAGAAGTGGACCCATGACTAGAGGAGTATTCTCCCCATTCCCCGAGGACTAGTCTGGGAATCTATGGGAACGGCGAGAACAGAGGGAGTCACTCCATGCAGACTCTGTGTACGGAAAAATGCGAGAAGACAGGGAATGCTTCCACAATGGATTTTGTTCGACAAACAAATATAAAGTTGACGAAATTAATCTGGATCTACTTTATTTTGGGTTTTGTCTATTCTGATTGTTTTAATTAAGTTTAAATTGCACCAACACCAGCAAAACCTGATTCCCCTCCGAATCTGAAAGGGAGTCCTTTTTTATGATGTTGATGATGATCGGACCATTCCCTGTTCATGGGGAGAATACTGGGAGTGAGTCCCTGGGACAAACCAAAATGCAGGGAATGAAATAAAATGATATAGTGTATAAAAAAAGTCAGATGTTTGTCACATTAGACGGATTAGATGTGGTAGACGTATATGGTTATGCACTACCTGACATGTCTAGACTGGATTAGATTTTGACAGGGATTTCATCCATAGACTGGTTTGCGGTGTGGCTTCATCTGGCATTAGGACTCCTGTGAAGCTGTTAGGAAACCCACCCTCTTATGTAAACCAGACGTAAACCGAATAGTAGCAGCGGCCTATTCAAGGCTACTAGAAACTTTGAATAATTAATTCCTTCTGTAGTAGTATGTTCCAAGAATACGCCAAAAGGGCCCAATGCCTATGCAGGCTTCTTCCTCGTCAATGGATTCTAGGTGTTGCTAGCGCCGCTGTTATGCGCTGTTGGCTTCTTAGACCTTTTCGATCAGGTCACACACTCGCAGGATCGCAAATAGGTGCTGGAAGATCTTGATTTCGTCTGACTTGGTTGACAGGAATCCTGGCAAAGTTCAGCTTCTTCTTGTTTGGGTTATCTACCGCTGGTTTCCCGTTTGATTTGCCAAACTTCACCCCTTTGACGATAGACAGTCGTCACTCTGGGGCAACTTATTAGCCACATGACAATCGTAAAAATCCAAACGCTTTCTCAAGTTCAAGTATTTGTCCTCAAACTAACAATAAGCCTTCCTTCTAAAACTGTGTTCTTTGGAATAAAAGTTGTTTCTACAGGTTCCAACAAAGCTAAATATTTGACGCTATATATCTGGGGCTGTCACATCCCCAAGGCCTCTAATTATTTGCTTTACCGGATGAGACTCCATCCCCTCGAATTGACCGCTATCCTGAGGGAAACTTTGGGAGGAACCTATCGTAGCTAACATATCTGTTGTATACATTATTTGAACATTTGACGCTACCTGTAGCACCCCTGGTGACGCTAATTTCCTTGGCCTGCTGATGAAACCTACCAAGCCGTCTGATTGGCTCTGCATAACCCAGAACAGAATTTGGGTTCATCCATACAAGGATCATAAGGCGTATTCTCCCCATTCCCCAAGGACTCCACTTGAGGAGTCCCCGCATTTTTGTTTGTCCCGGGGACTCGCTCCTGGTATTCTTGCGAGTCCCCACGGACAGGGAATGCTCCGATTATCATCCCCGTCATCAAAAAGGACTCACTTTCAGATTCCGAGGGGAATCAATTTTTGCTGGTATTGGTGCTGATTGGTGCAATGTAAAATTAATTAAAATAATCAGAATAAACAAAACCAAAAATAATGTGGATCCAGACTAATTTCGTCAACCTGTCGTCAACTGCCTATTTCTTATTCGAACAAAATCAATTTTGGAAGCATTGTCCGTGTTCTCGCTGTTTCTGTACGCGGAGTCCGCGTGTAGTGACTCCCTCTATTCTCGCCGTTCTCTTCGATTCCCCGACGAGTCCTCGGGGAACAGCGAGAGTACGCCTACAGTGAAGTAGCAGAGCTAAGATGCCAGCAGCTATTCAGTGTTTGGCATAGGGTAACCAGCGCTAGGCAAAGGCTCTGCCAAATATTGTATACTGATCTGATTGTATATACCCAGCATTTGGTCTAGACTAGGGTATCCAAAAATCTGTGTGTGGACAGACCTGACTGTCATCTATCAGCCTACCAAGTAAACTGGAACCAGGCAATCTTGAAATTAGGGTTTAAATAAGAAGTAATAAATATAAATAAACCAAAATAAATAATCATAACAGCTGTGATTCTCCTTCTTCCTTTCCTTTTATTTAACAGAAGAAAAACAGCGAACGGGAATACCGGGATGCCAATCGTACTAATACGTAGAACCCTCGGAGTCGTACGTATTCTAACGATTGAAATGTGGCTAATAAGTTGAAAATTGATTCCTCTCTGAATCTGAAAGGGAGTCCTTTTGATGATGGTGATGATGATCTGAGGATTCCCCGTCCGTGGGGACTGGCGAGAATATGGGGAATGAGTCCCCCGGACAAATAAAAACACGGGGACTCCTCAACTGGAGTTCCTCAACAGCCGTTTTCGCCGAGACGGATCTGGAAGGTGAAGCCAGGCCAAAAACATTTGGAAGTCCGGGGTGTTGGACACCCCATATTCCGGATTTCTGGAAGGTCCCATAGAGGCAATCCATTCGAGAGACTGAACAAAGAGCAAATATGTTATGTATGTAATCGGCATTTCATCGTTATTTGGTATTTCTCCGGCTCCCCTATTATACCCTCGGGCGGTACGCAGTAATTGCGAGATCTGCCAGTGTTTGATTTATTCAGTAGTCAGTGTTTGAATGGCTGTCAAACGAGCTTGTTCTGTAAACGTGTATATAGAATAAAATGTTGTAACTAAGTATGCAACAAAGTGGCGACGAGGATTCGGAGTTTCTTTAGTCAAGGACGAGAGAAACAAAGAACAATTAAGCGAAAATGAGTGCAAGTTTCGGAGTACTTAAGGAGTACGAGCCGTCATCAAGTTTTACAGAATATGTGGAAAGGCTCGAGCAGTATTTTGCAGCGAATGACATTCAGGAAGAGGTTAAAAAGAAAGCAATCTTTCTTACCTGTGTTGGCGAACGAACTTATTCGCTGATACGAAATTTGGTATCGCCAAAGAAACCAAAGGATGTGAAGATCGCGGATCTAATTGCTTTGACAATAGAACATTTATGTCCAAAGCCAATTGTGATAGCGGAACGTTTTAAGTTTCACCAGAGAAGCCAGAAACAAGGTGAAACAGTAAATCAGTTTGTAGCCGAGTTAAAAAGCCTTGCAAAGCATTGCAACTTTGGCACATTTTTGGACGAAGCGCTACGCGACAGATTCGTGTGTGGACTGTATTCAGCTGCTTGCCAAAGAAGACTGTTATCAGAAGCTGACTTAACATTAACACGGGCAGTTGAAATAGCAAGCGGGATGGAAGCAGCAGAGCTGGAAGCTGGAAATATTCACACGGGAAACGTGAATGCTGGTGGATCGATGGACGTAAATGAAGTTCGAACGAATGGTAAACAGAAATGCTTTCGATGCGGAAAGGCAAACCATTCAGCCAGTGACTGTTATTTTGCCAAAGCTGTTTGTCACAAATGTTCGAAGCAAGGACATATATCTACGGCCTGTAGATCGAAGGACAGTGGAGAACGAGCTTCGCAAAAATACAGCAATAGTCGTTGTCCGTACAAATCAACAAAGAAGAAGGCGGATATTCGTCATGTCGAGTCTGCTCCGCCACAAGTCAGGTCAACCGAATGCCCACCCCCTAGCCAAAGTGATGATAATTGGCTAGTATACCATGTCGGTAGGGGACAGTCGGAAATTCTGGTAAACCTGGAAATAAATGGACAACAAACTAAGTTCGAGTTGGATACGGGCTGTGCCGTATCGTTGATGTCGGAAGAAAATTTCCGGAAGCTGTGCCCAACCGTTGAGCTTCGAAAGTCTCAGAAGAAACTAACGGCCTACGGTGGTCACGAAATTGAGGTATGCGGAGAAGTCGTCGTCGACGCAAGATACGAACGCCAGTCGAAGCGGTTGGAGCTGATCGTAGTGAACGGGAAAGGTCCGTCCTTATTTGGCCGTAATTGGCTTAGTGAATTTAAGCTAAATTGGTCCTCGATCAATTCTGTGCACGACAAACCAATTGAGGAACAAATTGCAAGTGAACTTGCCGATTTGTTCACTGGATCGGGAAAAATCAAAGGGGTAAAAGCAGTCTTGCGCATTAAAGTGGATGCAACCCCAAAGTTGTTCAAGCCGCGCGCAGTACCGTATGCACTGCGCGAAAAAGTGGAGCTGGAATTAGATCGGTTAGTGAAGGAAGATATTCTGGAGAAAGTCGAAAGTTCCGAGTGGGCGACGCCAATAGTGCCGATTTTAAAGCCCTGCGGTAATGTGAGAATCTGTGGTGACTACAAGGTCACAATAAACCAGTGCTTGGAAGAACCGGAGTACCCTATGCCAACCCCAGAGGAGATATTCAGCAATCTAAACGGTGGAAGTAAGTTCAGTAAACTGGATATGTCAGGTGCGTATCAACAAATTGAACTGGACGAAGACTCTCGTGAGTATACCACTATTAATACGCATATGGGACTATTTCGGTATAAAAGGTTACCGTTTGGCGTGTCTAGCGCATGTGCTATTTTTCAGCGCGTCATGGACGAAATTTTGTCGGAAATTCCCGGCGCAGCGCATATTTTAGATGACATTATTTTGAGCGGGAAAGGTGACCGTGAGTTGCTCAAATTGTTGCGATCTGTATTACAGAAACTACGTGAGTATAACGTGAAGCTAAAGCGGGAAAAGTGTGTTTTCGTAGCGGACGTAGTAGAGTATTTCGGGTTTATTGTCAGTAAAGACGGTATTCAGCCATCACCCAAAAAGGTTGAAGCCATTTGCAAAATCGATAGCCCGCAAAACAAGGATGAGTTACGGTCATTTCTAGGCCTAATCAATTATTATCGCAAGTTTATTCCCGATATGTCCACATTGTGTTACCGTTTAAATGACCTGATGAAAGACGGTAAGGTATGGGACTGGACGATTGAGTGTGAAAGCGCTTTCAGTAAATTGAAAGAAGCGCTTGTTGGGGAAAATCTGCTTGTCCATTATGACAAGAATTTGCCGCTCATATTATGTACCGATGCATCTCCATTTGGTGTGTCTGCGATACTGTCACATGTGTATCCAGACAAATCTGAGCGCCCTATTTTATACGCGTCGCGAACATTGTCTTCTTCGGAGCGGAATTACGCGCAGATTGAACGAGAAGCGTTAGCCATAATTTTTGGGCTAAAAAAGTTTCACATTTACTTGTATGGTGTGAAATTTGTATTGTGGACGGATAACAAGCCCCTAACGTTCATATTTGGGGAGAAGACTGGAATCCCGGTGATGACAACTTCGCGTCTGCAAAGATGGGCAATTATTATGTCATCGTACCGGTATACGGTTAAGTTTAAACCGGCATCGGAAAATCTGAATGCCGACGCACTATCGCGATTATTGCCGAAGACTTCGGCGATTGCGCATCCCAATGATAGGGATGAAGCGTCCGCATTGCTAGTTCGTCAGTTGCAAAGTTTACCGGTTAGTGCTTCTGACGTCGCGTATGAAACGAAGAGTTGTCCGATTTTGAGTCGGGTGGTAGAATTTACGGTAAAAAAATGGCCCGATAGGAAAGAAATCCCTGTTGATTTGTTGCCGTTTTATCGTGTGAAAGATGAGTTGTCTATGCAGTCTGGATGTCTGTTTCGAGGCCTTAGAATAGTTGTGCCGAATAGGTATCGTCAGTATGTCCTGGAAGAGTTGCATGCAGGCCATCTAGGTATGGTCAAAATGAAGTCAGTAGCTAGATTTCGCGTGTGGTGGCCGAAAATCGACGAAGACATTGAAAGTTTGGTGTCTAAGTGTCTGTCTTGTCAGCTTGAGAGAAATCGTCCACATCCAGTTGTCTCACAATGGCCAAAAGCAGAGGAGCCATGGAGGCGTGTACATATTGATTATGCTGGTCCGTTTTTAGGAAGCATGTTCTTGATTGTTGTAGATTCGTGTTCTAAATGGTTGGAAGTTGTGGCTATGACCCGTACGGATTCACAGCGTACTATTGAGGTTTTGGGGTCTATATTTTGCCGTTATGGTTGTCCCGTTGAACTAGTGAGTGACAATGGTCCCCAATTCACATCCCAAGAATTTGAAGAATTTTTGTCGAAGAATGGAGTGAAACATACGCTTACCCCTCCGTTTCACCCAAGTTCAAATGGCCAGGCGGAGAGAACCGTGCAAACAGTGAAGCAGAAACTTCGCATATTCAGCCATGATGAAACGCCAATGCACGAAAATTTGTCGAAATTCCTATTTCATTACAGGGGGTCTGTTCATAGTGCTACAGGTAGTTCGCCCGCGAAGTTATTTCTAGGTCGCGAGCTCCGCACTAGGCTAGATTTGTTGCAACCGCAGAAGGATGTGCCGGTTGCAAAGCAAGGTGATGGGAAATATAGTGTAGGTGACGCAGTGTTTACTTTAGACTATAGAAATCGCCAGAGACCGCAGTGGATTCAAGGTATTATACACAAATGTGTCTCGCCGGTTATTTATCTCGTTCAAGTGAACAATATGGTATGGAAGCGCCATTTGGATCAATTGCGGCGATCTCATATTCCACTTACCAAACCTGTTGATTTTGGGTATTGGGAAGCGTCGGTTGATAGCTTACAGCCGACAGTTAAAACTCCTGGTCAAGTTCGCATGATGCCAGAGTTGCAGGTCGAACAACCTATCAGTGTGCCAATCCCAGCGCCCACTGAAATGCCAATGTTAAGTCCGGTTGTTCGTCGTTCGACAAGGTATAGGAGAGAACCTGATAGATTTCAGTCCGGAGTTTAATTCAGTACGGGGAAGGTGTTATGTATGTAATCGGCATTTTATCGTTATTTGGTATTTCTCCGGCTCCCCTATTATACCCTCGGGCGGTACGCGGTAATTCCGAGATCTGCCAGTGTTTGATTTATTCAGTAGTCAGTGTTTGAAGGGCTGTCAAACGAGCTTGTTCTGTAAACGTGTATATAGAATAAAATGTTGTAACTAAGTATGCAACAAAATACAGGAAGAAAAGGGGAAGTGATTGACAGTTTTAACTGGGATATTTGAAATGTGAAGAGGACATCTAGGAAATGTTGAAGAATAGCACAATTGGCTGCCATAGGTATCATGAATATCAGGAAGGGTTTGGCTTGACTATCCGGAAGCTCTAGATTCCCAGATGTCGGAGGCTTCCGCATTGTGAAGCCAACCCTGCTGGATGTTCATGGTAATACTCCATATGACCAAGTCGAAAACGCCAGTGATTCTCAGGAAGAAGGACGAAACGTGTCCGTAACGACTCAAACTCAATGACTCAAATCCTGAGTCAGCGCAGCTCTGACACCGTTTCTTCCGTTCTTCCGCAAGTACCTGAAGATTCTGCATCGGAAGGGAGAGATAGTCATCAAGTGTATGGTGACAGCTAATTTCACTATTCTTCTGCATTTCCAAGATGTCCCCTTCGCACTTCGTATATCTCTTAGTCACAACTGTCAATCATTTACAACGGGTTGCCTTTATGGCACCTTCTAGACATCTGGAATCTGGGGTGTCCAACACCCGGGAGTGTTTGGGGGCCTGGCTTCACCTTCTGTTTTGGCCTGGCTTCCCCTTCCAGATCTTTCTCGACAAAAACGGCTGTCTGGAAACCGAAAGAGAAATCTGGAAGGTGAAGCCTGGCTTTATTCCGTCCATTATTTTCATTGTGATTAATGCAGGACTAAACGGACACGAGCATAACTTAAACATACAGATTTCGTCTTAGAAATGTGTTTTACGGGTTGTGGGAGTTCTAAGAAATACGAACGATAGCAAACATCCTCTTTTTTTCGACAGGTTTCTTGGTCAAATAGAAAACTAGACTGGATTATGTTTGTGAAAGTTATGGCGCGGAGAGAACTGTATATATCACATTAAGACTGAGAGGACTATAGGAAGTTGCTGGTCCTGTTTCATTTTTGCATGAAGATTGTTATAAGAATTACAACAACACTAACAAAAATTTCAGTATAAAGATTAAAGTTAACTGCAGTATTTGCTACTCGGATTATTCTTATCTGCACGCAGATAAGATTAATACCAAATAGAGATAAGATGAATCCGAGTAGCAAATACTGCAGTTAACTTTAAGATTTATACGGAGAAACTTTTTACAGTGAAAGTTTGCAGTTATGCCACAGGTGTATATGGAGCTGGTACAGAAACTTGGACTAAAACAATTAACCCTAGACTGTAGTGCTGTACGTGATCCCCACTGCTTTATTCTCCTGTTTGATAAATAAAACTTTAATGACGACGTTTTAAATGACACAAAAATATCATTACTATATATTTCATAATATACTCTATCGCTCAACAAAGACTTTGGAATTTATATATGTACTGAGATATGTTCTGTTCGAAAATTAAAGATTTGTGCTGAATTTCACACTCTTTCGCCGGTAGAAAATAACCTGGTTGTACACTGTCGGCAGTAGCGCAGATTGTCGAAAGGATTCGCAAGTGGCGCGCATCCAACCAGTTAAAGTAGATCTAGGGTCTAAACTATAGCTTTTATTCTGTGCCGCCAGTCCTCCTATTGCACCTTTCGCAGCCGCGTTAGCTTGAGCATCCGCTCAGTTTTATGCGATGCCATATCGGCTAATGCGGATACGCCACGAACCAACCTAGGTGCTAGGTGCTCATTGTCAGGCAGCCTCACCCATTTTCTTACAGCAGCCCCACCCAACGTCAGGCAGAAGCCTTAGTGAATCATGCCGTTTTTTCAAGACAAGACTAGATAGAACGCTATAGGCGTTTTTCCGTGCTTCCACAAACAGTTTGTGGGGCGACTGTGGCTCGAAAAAAGTGTTTCCGCGGTCTTTCGTGCGGCCCACAAGTATGTTTCCGAGACCAACGAGATCTTTGTGGCTCGCTTTATGGCTCAAATTGACAAACAACTGACGAGGTGACTGTCGATTTTGTGGCTTGATTTTGGCGGGAAATTCAAATTAAGCAGAAAAATAGTGTCTAAACAATAAAGCTAACTACTTTTTCAAGCATGTAGACTTAAAACTGAAGATGCTTTGTGTACAGAATGGTACCGAAATAAGCCTGGAGTTCTATTTATTGAGATTGTACACGAATTTCTTTTTATTTTTTGATATTTGAAATTACGCCCAAAAAATAGACCAAACGGAGTTTCCGCGCGTTTCAACTAGTGGCTCGACTACGGCTAGACTGTGTGGCATACAATCGTGTTTACGCGACAAACACTGAGAAGTGTGTGGCCCACAACTCTGTCGCGGAAAAAGGCCTTATATCTATCCGCTGAGATCTGAGACGCGACGCGAATAAAATTCGACTTGAAGCTGAAAAGGCTTGACACGAATTTTGTGGCCTGAACTTTGTTCGCTGCGATGCCTAATTCGCATTCTCTAAGATCACCCTTACGAAGGCTATGAACTCTTTTTAGCTACTACCATTTGATCGCCCTACCACCTTTAGAAGACCTGCAAGTATCCCTCCCTTCCAACTCGAAAGACCACAGATTTGCAAGGGTCAAATCCGTGAAAAATATAAACCCTTTAGTAAACTGTTGCCAAGTACAAGGCGTGAACAATCCCCTAATAGAATGACACCCTGTCTACACAAGTGCCTGACTTATGGGTTTCCTATGCCAAACTTAACCTGACTAGCAAGTCATACAATTTTTGTGTATTAATCTCCAGTCGATTCCGGAGGGTGCATCGGCTTGACACTAGGTATCTCAGAATTTAAGACTAGTCTATCCATACAACTCTATAAGTGATTGTTTCGTGGACAGTTACCTCTCCAGCAGAGCAAATTAACACTAGGGAGTAGCGCCAAGACTTGAAAAAAGTGACACACGCTCGAAGAGCAGTGACACTAGCACCCCTAGCAATAGAGAACGTCCCTACTGTAACTCAATCAGTCGTGCACCAGCGTGGCTCCAATAACTTCATATTCTGAACGTAGCAAAAAAATGATACAGCCTCCATTGTTTCCTTGATGTATGCAGACCGCACTTTTGCTTTACTAGATATTTCTAAACCTGCAAGTTTGTCTGGCTTTAAATGCCGCAAATATAGCGGGCACCAGTACGAATATGGCCCGTTTGCAAAGCATCGAAAGCACAGGTCTTGGCAGTACTCCCCAGTTTTATTTTGCTCTGCTTTCTAGTCTTTTTGTACCATCGACTAAACGCTAAAAAAAAATCACACAATGAAATGACCAACATGGAACTGTGGATCCCTTTACGGAACTAGCTGCCTCTCCCCCCTCAGAAAATAAACATCACCGGTCTGGTAATTTAGCTTCCTAATAACCAATTAATACTGCAACCAACATTCCCAGTTAACTTTTCGTGTACACGACAATAATAATCTGCGGGCAGTGATGCATTACGTAACGTTTTGTATGTTTCTACCAGTACAGTTGCAACGGTACATACAACATTACTAAATGCATGGGACTTGGCCTGTCCAACTATGCCTTTTTTCTATCAGCGTGAGCTTTTTTGACAATGGCCAACTTAGACCGGGGATCAGTCGGCATGGGGACATCACTGTAGGGGGGTTCTCTTGTTCCGTGAAGCATAAGCGTCCATTCCTTGAGTGTTCCGCTGCGTTCGAGCTTATTCTGTCCGGTGTTAAACTGGACCTGAAAAATTAATGGTCTATGAACGGAAACCGCAAGGGCTGAAACATAATTTGTCGGTTTTCCTGCTTGAGTTGTGTATGATTTTACTGAACTGGAATTTTTTAGTTTTTATCCGTTTTTCTGCCTTCGCAGCGTGCAGATTAATTTACTATCATCGTATGACATTAATTATCATCATATGATTATTATTATCATTTTTTTACCGTCATATGGAATAGTTCGTCGTCCATGTCCAACTGCATACCGTTCTTCTTTTTCAGTATTATTTTTTAGGTTGGAGTTTTTTTACGGTTTGTGTTGTGGCGGAGTGCATACGTTGTGTCATTTTAAATATTTGTAATTGCAGTCAGATCAATAGGAGAAGATGCTGAGTTCTAAGGTCCAGCCTTCTCGTACTCTGCGCTCTCACGGATTGTTTTAATTTTTATTTTCTATAAGAAGTAACAATATCAACAAAATCAATTTTGGTGGAAAACAAAACATTCATTCATTGGTATTTCTTCAACCCAAGCTGACTGCGAATCATATTGGATAACGCAGAAGGGACAAGTCAGCTGATATTCGTCCATCGCTGTTTTGGTTCTTCTTGGCAAGGATCCTTCTCAGGCTAAAAGCGAAAAATGAACCGGCGAACAACACGATAGGTTCGCTTTCACAACATCACAGCCTGAACAGTATTTTTTATTCAAACAATGTTTACAACGGATACGTCACAATGATTCTTCATCAGCGATATTTCGACGATATTAGAGGATTGACAGCCTGACGAGGACCCTTGCCAAGAAGGGCCGAAATATCGCTGATGAAGAATCATAGCTGACGTATCCGTTGTAAACATTGTTTGAATAAATGTTTCAAAGTCAGCTTGGGCTCAAAGAATATTTACCTGAATAGTACCCTTGCCAAGAAGGGCCGACATATCCTAGAATAAAATGAGCTAAGATATCCCTTCATCGCAGTCGACTATCCTTAGCAAGGGTCTTCTCCTGGCTGTGGCTAGTTGCAGAAGACAAAAAAAAACAAGTCGGGATTTGATCCCAGGACTCTCCGCTTTCTAAGTGAATGAACTACCACTGAGCTAACGGGGGGGGCCTTGAGACTACTTTGCAAACGGCTACAACAATTAGATAGAAGCCGGCCATAATCTAATCTAGTCTAATCTAAGAACAGTGACCCTGTGAAAATTCATCGATGCAAGTTCGTTCTAGTAACATTTTCACTTTTTTTTCAGTCAAAGTGGTTAAAGGTGTAGACGTTAGTCTACGTTGGATTAAGCTTAAAAACGGACCTATTGTCTGTAATAGTTCACGAGAGGCCAAACAAGCTTCAATGGTGGTAGAAATTACCACTCCTTTGACACGAGACGTTTTCTTGGGGTGGGAAGCTAGGGAATCGCATTTGCATTTGAGAGTAACATTCGTAGGGGGTGGGTTGGTACCGCTTCCCCATATCCTGTAATCTACGAACCCCAAATGTATCGTAGATGTCTGCAAATATGTGGCTAAAGGATTTAGTCTCCAGAAGGAAAGTTTAGCTAAGTTGACGTAGCATAGTATTTCTAGAAGTGTAGCCTCATAAGCTGCGTTCTTTGTCACGGGAGTTCTCACCGGTGGTCTCCGGTTTTCCTTATAAGCCGTTTTTGCATCCACCGGTGACTTTTCACCAGTCTTATAACCCGTTTTTGCACTAACCAGTGTCCGGTTTTATCTCACCGGTGCGGACTAACCAGAACCTGCTCGTGAGCCCTGCTGCAGCGAGAAGTTAGCCGGTTTTCATCAACTCACAGGTGAACCAAAAGAACGCGTTTTAAGGGAAGAACCGGACACAGGTGACTAAGAGACAGCCCGGAGTGCAACGAACGCAGCTATAGTTTATTTGTGAAGTGAAAGGTGTATTAAATCTTAGCCTTTTGGCTCAATAAACAACCGTTATGATGATGATGAAATTTTATTTATGCACTTAGGAAGAGGATTATTATCACGAATCGTGCAGTATTAAGCATGTATAAGATTCGTGTTGTCAAGGTTGAATGACTATTCCTAGACGACCCCCCTCCTCAGCAGCAGGATCCTTTCCGTATCTATAATAACTGAGATCTAGGGATTATGGCGTGTCCCGACCAACAAGCTTGACCCCCCCCCCCTTCCCTAGTTCCCTTGTGACTGAACCTGTGGACAGATGCCGCGGAGAAGGTGGATCCGTTCCGTATCTATAATAATTGAGATTTAGGGATTATGGCGTGTACCGACCAACAAGCTTGACCCCCCCCCCCCCAATCCCCTGTTCCCCTGTGGCTGAACCTGTGAACAGATGCCGGGGACAAGGTTCGACCCTTTTTTGGATTAGTATTTTTGCTGGTCATACTTTCGTGTGTTTCTAATAGCGACTCAGTGTTGTTTGCTCATGTCTTGCCTAGCTTTGAAAAAAAAAAATCCGATTCCAATCCTGCTGTGAGCAAAAGTGGTTTTCTTGAAGTTGGTCAAAAGTGCGAGACCTGTCCCACCCCTGTCCACGTTCGGCATACATTGGTCTAGGTTCGGCATCTCACTATCTCGTACTAGGGCCAATGGTAGACCGTCTTTCAAGTGGTCTTGTAATGTCTCATATAGTGAAACTGAAGTTTTACTTTGGAAAAATAAAAAAAGGATGTCTTGACATTGATGAAATAACGGTAAAGGCTCTCTTACAAACATATTGCACTGTATCCGCACTAAAAAACAAGCTATTTATTTTTTATTCCTGCTCAAGGATGGAAAACAAACCTAAAACTTGAAAATATTATGTAGCCGATGCAAAATTGCATGCCGAACGAGGGCCTGGATTAGGGGCCGAACCTGGGATTCTCGCCAACTTTCGGAAAAATATAATTTCAGACGAAAATACAAGATCCCTTTGTATCAGAAAAGGAATATGTCAGATCAAGCCTACCCGAAATAAGGCACTGTTAATAGTTTTTGTACCGATCGATTTTATACAGACTTTTCACTGTCTGTGAACCCAAAAAGGTTCATTTTAACTGCTTAAAACAATTTGTCTCAACAGAAACTTCAAAATTTAAGAAAGAGCATCGAAGTTACAATCAGAACATCTGGAACAACTGAGACAACGTCCCAGCCATACTTTCAGAATTTTTCAAAAGATGGCTCGCCTTCAAAATAATAATGAGGAACCTGGGCACTGCCGACCGTGGGCCCTTCTCTCATATATTCTACCCGCAAAGTAGTCCCGATCTCAACATTTTAAGCGAGCGATAAGATTTCTGAGACCTCCTCAATTCGTTAAAATTACGTATTTTGACAAAAATCAACTCCTTCAGAACTTCTTCGGCATAAAATTTAGTTTCAGCTAGAGTAAGAACAACTCCTTCAAAGCTCTATCAGCATAGAATTCCCAACTGATTTTCCTAGAGAAGTTATAGGGAATAGAATTACGTAGAAGAGCGTGTTCCACCCTACTTACCGTAGTTACTACGCATGACGTCATGAATTCTGGCTTTTTGCCATCAAGGCTGGAAAGATTTTTCTGTTTTCCAGCAAGATATCACACCACGGGCGAATCCGACCAATCACGTTACAGAGATTCGTAGTTACTGCGCTTACTACGCTCCCAATCATGGTAAGCAAATAGTAACTATTCCGAGAAGGTTGGAACGGTCAGCTAGTAACTTTTCGTGAGGATGGAGCGGAAATAGTAACCAATAGTAACTATTGTTACAAGGGTGGAACACGCTCGAAGTCACCCACAAAAAAGTACTAATATCCACCCGCATCACAAGCGTCAAACTTTTTACCCGCTACTTTGACAAACATCGAAGCTCCTGAGCTGGTATGATGCAGGTGTGATAATTTTTTCAGATACCACGCTAAATGGCCAGATACTCAGTGGCCTATTTTTAAAAACGACTTTAGATCGTTTGGGCTAACATTCGTAATGCCTACGATTCAAAATGCCCACTAGGAATGCCCACGGTTTAAAATGCCCACTACTCAAAATGACCACTGTTCGGAATGCCCATGACTAAATTGTTTGATGTGTTGTAGAGCAACCGAGTATCAGAATGGCGATAGTCGTATGCTGAACTGGTATAATCTCAATTATAATATAATAGCCTACTGCTAAACTATTTAGAAAATGCAGGTGTATGGCCTCGTGGTTAGAACTTTCTCGAGGAAGCCTCTGATAATTTAGTCAGAGGTTAAAGCTTTTTAACCTAAGTTTAATTAGCAAGTTAAAGCTTTTTTAACAGCTTTAACTTGCTGATCTTTTCGGACCACTGTTCGGCTGCGACGTCTGCAATAAGCACCAGCACTGATCTGGAGCAGGCCCGATCCTTGTAGAACCGTGGTAATCCTGTCCTTTATAATCTTGTTGTCCCAGGATTTGCCAGGATGATTTTGGCCTCCCCTGTGGACAGTAGTTATATAAACCGGGTTCTGGCTCACCCTTCCCCCAATTTCAAAACCCCATTTTAACATCAATTTCTTAAATTTTAACATCCTTTTTACCAAATTATCCCCCTTTTTAAGAACATTTTTATTTTCTTAATTCCAAAATAAAGGATACAAGAAATGAGAATATTACCCTTTACTACATATAAAATACTACAATATACTACTACTTCTTTTTTTTTTTTACATTTTTCATTTTTTATTCAAATATTACTGAGTAAACAGTTCTAAATCCACATATGTTTCTTTGTTCTTGTTTTCGGGTACAATTGGTTGCAAAACTAGATTTTTCTTTAAAAGTAATTCGTTAGCAATGGCATTATATTTCTGTGTTATAAACAAATCACAGGGTTTGTCATTATGATTAATAACTACAACCAACTTATCACCATATTTTGTCTTAGCAATTCTCATTTTAACAATAGTATATTTCAATCCTAGAACTAGTTCTTCTTTCCTGATTGTCTCATTGTATTTATTCATTCTGATTGTATTCAAGACTTCCTTTGTGGACTCCATTTATTAGGGGATGATTTTATTAAATAAAAATCCAGGCTCACAAACTCACATACATATTTTTGTTAATAATACCTAATGTAGCTTTTCTTTCATAATATATAACACAGTAAATATTATATGGTACAGGCTGAGCGTGTTTTAATGTTAAACTTATTTCAATATCAGCAGTTGTTCCATTATATATACTTGATTCGTGTTTGGAAACATCGAAACAGAATAGTGGATATACTTCTTTAAATTCTTCTATACTAACAACACTACCAGTATCAAATGCTAATTGCTTATAGCCCAAATGTATGAACCTATTGTAAAGATTTGAGTATTTACATTTCCCATCGCTAAAGTCGCATTTGAGTGGTTCTTCAGGATATTTATCCCCATTAATTCTAAGTTCTATGTCTGTTAAATTCATATGATCAAACACCATATTATTCATTAATTGATTGTTATGCTTTTCATTTTTCTGTAACATCACAACGATTTTTGTAGGACTATTTCTCTCAGACACAACTTTCCAGGTGTGCTCCTTATTCTGACTAACATCACTTTTATAACTATTACATGCTTCCCACATCAGATTATGCTTTTTATCCTTAGCAAGATCCTTTTCTAATTCACTCATCATTTCGATACTAGGAGCTACAATAGGGATCTTCCAGGATAAATACTCGATGACTACTTTGAAATTAGTATTTCCATTTCTTATAATCATGTTGTTATCATCATTTCTTCTTAGAAATAATTTATGCGATGCACCTCTGAAGAATCGTTTGTTTCCTTTCAGAAATCCAAACAATTCTGATAATGGTAAATACATATTTACTAATTTACTGCTCTTTGTTCTGTTATATCTTTTTTCAAATCCTTTATTATAATTATTATTATTATTTCTCAAACTGACTGTTCCACCCCCTGCTGCAGCCCCTGCAGCCCCTGCAGCCCCTGCTACTACTGGAGTTGCAGTAAACGAAGCAATAACAGGATTAATTTCTTTTCCTTGATTATAATCCTTATACCAGAAATGATTTCTTGCTGCACTTCTAGAATAATCATCAGAGTATTCAATCAACTTTGTAACGGTGGTTGTAATACCAACATGATTAATTTTTTCAACCGATTCATCGTTTATTACATACTCAGCGGTACTGAATAAATTAAATCCATTATTCGTTAAAGTAGCAACATCGGTTGCAGCTATAGGAGTCCCATCTTCGTTTACTATTCTTACACTGACATCAAGATAACTTTCACTTGGATAAAACCAGGAATCTAATTTCTTTGTTACGAATTCAAACTCTGATTTATTAGATACATTCACATCTGTTTCTTGAATTTCTTTAAATTCATATTTAACCACTGTATCATCCACAAGCGGTTCATCAAAAATGTTCCATTGCGGACTGATAACTTTATTTACTGCCATTTATATAAGAAAGAAATTATTAAATAAAACTTATTTCAGAATCTTTAATCCATTTCCAGTCATTAACGTTTTGATCAAGTCCTGACTTCTTTGATTTAAAATCCTTTTATTTGTACCGATAAGATCCTTCATCGATTTTTTGTTTCCAATTACATCAATGAGTTCCTTCTTGTTTACATCGATCAGATCTTTCCCATATTCTATTGCTCTGTTTTTCAACAACTCAAATCTCGGTTTAATAATATTATTATACATTGACATAGCCCCATCTTTTATTTGTTTTGCTGACGTTTGAAATAACTGGGAATTAACAATGTTTTTGAATACACTACCGATTCCACTTCCATACTGCTTTTTATAAAGTAATCGCTTATTATTAATCAACATTTATAGGTAAATAATTTTATTTCACTAATCCTTTAAGCTTTTCTTAAATGCAGCACGTATCCAACGTTATCACCATTCAAATCGATAGGTCTTCCCAACTGATCAGTAATTGTCACTCTCAAGGAGTAAATAAAGTCTTTTGTATTAATAGGAAGGTAGATTAATTGTCTAGGATTCTCAACAATTTGACAACCCGGTTCTGTATTCGGAACAAATGTCCAAATGACATCTGATTTACTTTTGTTTACGATAGAACTGTTTACGAGAGAGCAGTGAATTTGAATTTTATCAACGCTTCTTGTTATATTCGGAAGCTTTGTACCTTCATTGATTTTCTTAGATATCTCACTATCCTTCTCAAATCCTAAAATCTGATACAAGTCACTATTAAATCTAAACACATATTTTTCTTGTAATAGTATGACAAATCTCATAGATGCTGGATTGGATGAAATTACAATAGGACATTTATCTTTTGGGGTATCAAAATACTGACACAAAAAATAATTCAAACAATCATCGTTATACATCCCATTAGGAATAGTAACATTCATCCATTCTGTTGCATTATTATCTTCATCTTTCCTGTATTGAAATGTATTATTTCCAAATTTATCACTTATATTATGCCACGAATACCACAAAGTACACTGATTCAAACCTATTTCATAATCACAATTACGATTCAATTCGATTGGTTGACTAAATGTTATATCAATGATACTTTCATTACCTTCAATGTTTAACAACACCATTTATTAGAAATATTTTTTATATATTGAATTGTAATATCTCTTCGTAAGAAATTTATTTCGCATTAACGAATCCAAAATATCAATAGCTTCATTTCTCACCTCATCAGATGTATTTCCGTTTACTCTGCTACCTATCAAAGTGTATAGTTTTGAAATCATTTCATCACAATTCATAAATACTCCAGTTCCTTGTTGGTTGACTAATGGGAAATAGGTTTGAATGGTTTTTAACCTATTCTTGTATTCTTTTATAAATTCAATGTGTTTATCATACTTACTAGAACTATAACTTTTACTTTTCATACCACCATAACTTTGACTTATAGATGTTAAATAATTCAGAGCCCCATCTATTTCGTTAGGATGCTTCAGGTAATAATGAGGCATTTTAAAATAATTATCGATATCATTCCAGTCATCTTTATATTTTAAATTAATTTCATTTAATAATTCCACATCAATATTTAAGTTTAGATTTACGTCATATGGTTGTTCTAGATTGGGTTCTATAGCATGAGTGGGAGCTCGACTCGATTCCTCTGAAGTAGTGGTCTGTAAAGCTGTTTTAAATGTATCACCTAATCTGACAAACCGTCTTCTTGAATTATTATCACCTTCCTGTAGTTTATTAATTATCGTTTCAGCGTTCTCTTGTAATTTTTTGATGGTGTCTTTAGTGTTTTCTTTTTGTGCTATAATAACTGGAGCGTTTAACTCTGAAGCATATTCCCGAAATCCTGCCTTCTCCATCTCATTTTGTTGAACCTTTCTTCTCTGAACTTCTCTGTTCTTCACTATATCCGATAACATATCACTCAAGCGTCTTGAATCCATTTATATACAACTAATTTTATTTCATAATAAATTTTGAAAGTTCTTTTTCATAAAACCCTCCTTGAATTAATTCCCCACTTTTGTCAGATATTTCATAAGTAATGGGAATGGTAGGTCTGATGGTTGCTATCTGAAATACTTCATCCGTATAATTAGGTAAATATCCTTTATCGAAAATACTTTTTTCTTTTTTAATTCTGACTAAATCGCCTACTTTGACGTTTCCTGTGATTTTGTACTCATCTACTGGAGGAAACAGAGCACTAAAAACCTTTTTCTGATTAACCTTTTTACTAGCATCAACTGGTTTCATTTGTATTGAACGGTGGTACGAGTTATTATAATTACTCACAAATAAAGGTAAAATATCAATCCAATTAGTAGTGCTATTGTGAGTGAAATATTTCCATAGCTTTTCTTTTAGCGTTCTATTGAACCGTTCAACGATTTGTGCTTTCAATTCGCTTTCAGATGCAAACCAGTGTATGCCGTTATTTTTCAAAAAAGTTTGAACATTTCTCATCACAAATTCTTTACCTTTATCAGTTTGTAGTTTCTTAGGAATTCTTTCTTTAAATATAACACTGAATGCTTTTATTATTTCAGCACCCGTTTTGTCTTTCAGAGGGATAGACCAAGCATATTTACTAAAGCAATCAATAACAGTTAAAATGTAATTTGTTTTATTATTTTCTTTTTTATATTTCTGCATGTCAACTAAATCAGCTTGCCATTGCTCATCAACATAGTGAACATACACTCGCCTCCTTTCAAAGTTATGATAGGAAGGTTTGTGTAACGTATACACATTCTCATTTTGCAACACATTTTTTATTTTATCCTTGGAAACCTTAACACCATTTTCTTTTAATTTTCTGTAAATATCATCCACACCTGAATAATTAGAATAATACGTCTTTAAAATATCTGTTTCTGCGTTGAGGTTTTTTTTAAAAAGCGATTTTTCCTCGATCCGCAAATAACACAATTCCCTTTCAGCATTGGAACATTATTTTTTTGTGACACTGCCTTAAACATTGATTCAGTGTCAGTGCTCTTTTTACATTTCATACAATAAATCTCCATTTATTAGAAAACAATTTTTATAAACGAAAAGCTACCAACTTCATTTTGCGCTGGATGTAGGAAATACAGTGAAGTCCACAGTTTAATTCATCTATATTTTGAACAGCAAGATTTTCATAAGCTATTTTTTTCTTTGAAGTTCTTAGATATTTAATTATTTCTTTTCCTGGGGGAACACCGAAAGAATCAAAAAATTCTACATGGGGGTATTCAGGTAGATTACAATACGCAACCCAGTGAGTTCCAGGCATTCCGAGTTTATCATAATTAATGACACCGCATTCTATACTATTTATATGTTTGGGTAGCGTATCTATAGAGAACACACCTCTAAACTGTGGTATATCCCCTAATGCATCCATAATATCAAAATTGGTTAGAGGTCCTACTTTACTTTTGCTTCTTTTTTGATGTCCCCGTTTTTTGACTTCCTAGGCCTTCCACGTACCCCATTACCCACAACTTTTTGTGTTCCAGGAAGTGTTAGCGCTCCACCTGTGTTGACATCATCGGTTTTTTCCTTCTTAGGTCTACCACGTACACCATTACCCACAACTTTTTGTGTTCCAGGAAGTGTAAGCGCTCCACCTATGTTGACATCATCGGTTTCCTTCTCACGTAACCCATTACCCACAACTTTTTGTGTTCCAGGAAGTTTTAGCGCTCCACCTGTGTTGGTCATTTTATCCATAATTTTCTTACCAGCGAATGTACCCAAAGCAGCAGCACCACTTGTTAAAGCTGCCTTACCAAGGGTAATTGCTAGCGGTATTAAAAATGGAAGTAATCCACCCTTTTGAATCGCTTCTTTCATCTGTTTGTATGATACATCAATATCACAGCCCTTATTATTCATTTTACATGTTTCAATTTTATCAATTTGTCGTTTACTTAAAAGTAACTTAACTGGTTCTCGTTCATTTTGTCTACTATGACTAACACGTATCTGACATTTTTGTTTAGCATCAAAGCATTTCTTCAGCTTTCCTTTCTGAAGCTTTGACAAATAAACTGTATACTCCATTGTTTCAACCATTTATTAGGGAATAAATTTATCTTATAAAATTTATTTACCAGCCATCATTTTTTCTATTCTGGTAACGAATGGTTTGTCAACAGGTTTTAGCTCTAGCTCTAGAAGCCTTTTTAAAATATTTACTACTGCTCTTTCAATATTATCGATACGAGTTTTTTGACCAGCAATCTTTCCTTCAATTATACCGTTATGGGTGTGTTGCCCAAGAAGCTTTTTGTCATAATCTAAAAGATTCATAGTTAACGTTGCTAAATTAACAGCATCATTTTTGTTTCTAGGGTTTTGAACATTTGTTATCAACTTGTTTTCAGCGTTAATCTCTTTATCATTAACTCGAACTATTTCTTTTACAAATAACCCTTTATCTTTAATCCTTACCAATAAATTATCAGGAGAATCATGTACCGCAGTTAATCTGTTGATATCTTCGCTAAAATACTGATTTGCCCCCACTTGTTGTGCGGTAATTTCTTCTTTAAATTGATTCAAAATAATAGTCATAGATCTGAAACTAATAGCGTCCTGGTCAGCTTTCGCATCCCCTAACATAATAATTCTCTTACCTTGTAGGTTAATATTACCGTTGTCATCAGTAACTCTCTTTTCATTCGATTCGTTACTAACCTTTTTTCCAACACTACCAAATTTATTCATTTATTATAGAAATAAATTATCCGGTAAATTTTTCGAAGTTTTTCCTGTACTTAAGGGTTTTATCTTTTATTTTTAAATCTATGAAGAAAAAACCGTAGCCCTTGGTTACAGCCTCGAATTGTTTGAGAAATTTTTCATTGTCTATACTGGATACATGGCTTTGTCTTATTAATTTTACTTCTTTTGGATTAGAACACTGAAAGAATGCGAAGTAATTACATTGAAGTCTTACCACCTTTGGGGTTTTATGATAGCTCAGTGATAAATAAACAATTGAGGCATTTTTCTTTCTTCCTCTTATGAATAAGTCTTCTATTTTCTTCTGGTCTTTTTCAGTAACAAAATCATCAAAGATAATCAAGTTTTGGTATTTAGGGTCTAGATCATCAACATCAATAATATCATTAAGGTCATTACTTACGGTTAAAATATTCGTTTTACATTGTGACTCCAAAGTGGTCAAATTGGTTATAAGGTCTTGGTATTTATCTTCTTCAAGATCTTTTGCATACAAGTATATTCGGTTGAAACAAAGATATTCATAAATTAAATTCAAAAGAAGGTTAGTTTTCCCTGTTCCAGAACTACCACAAATTAAGAGTCTAAATGGCCACTGAGGTGCAAGGTCGTGCTTATTCTGATAAGTGTTCTTTTCACTAAAATCATAGACTTTGATTGGAGCCTTTTCATTCATTTATTTAGGAAGAATTCTTCATTATAAGATTTACTTGAGTATTTTAAGTATATACTTGAATTTATTAAGTAGGTACTTGAAGTTTTGAAGTAGGTACTTGATTTTTTTAAGTAGGTACTTGAATTTTTTAATTAGGTACTTGAATTTTTTAAGTAGGTACTTGAATTTTTTAAGTAGGTACTTGAAGTTTTGAAGTAGGTACTTGATTTTTTAAGTAGGTACTTGAATTTGTAAGTAGGTACTTGAATTTTTTAAGTAGGTACTTGAATTTTTTAAGTAGGAACTTGAAGTTTTGAAGTAGGTACTTGAAGTTTTGAAGTAGGTACTTGAATTTAATGTTTATAACCTAAAGGTAAAGTGTGTATTTTATCGCTTGTTACTATCCTTTTATCATCCTTAGGATCTAACGCTTTTTTATTCTGTTCTTCTAGAAACATATTGTGCTTGTATGATCTTAAGTTATACTGGGTTACAGAAAGGTTTTCAATATTTCCAAACAGTACATCCTTATAGTTTTGAAGTGTAATTTTATCTTTAACTATATTGGTTTTTATTCCTTTCAGTTTTTTGCTAGCTTTTGAAGGGTCTTGGTTGTCCTTTAAATAAGCATATACTTTTGATCGTAATCCAACAAACTCTGTCATAACCTGTCCACCTAATTCATCTTTCATCATTCCTATCACTTTCTTATTTACACTAGGAAACCCATATGGATTATCTTTCGCATAATCAGATGTATCGAACCTCTCATTCAAATCCTGTTTGATATCTTGATAAAAATCTTCAGTTCTAATATCATATATGAAAGAATCAGTGTCCATATAACACAAATCAATTTTATCTCCATATTTAGGCTTCATATAATCATAATGGAATTCATACATCAATAACTTGGATAGTTCCAATACAGCAAAGCCGATATACATTGGTTTGTCTAGTTTTATCTTTTCCTTCGACATTCTTGCCACTGAAAAGTTTTCACTAAAAATTATTTCAGATTTAAAGTTGGGCTTCTTTATTATTTTTTCTCTTGTTTCATTATCCGTTATTATTTCCATATCCGCTCGCTTCCTTACGTTTTCCATAGTTTTTCCAAAGCAAGCATTATTCATAAGCTTAAAGAAATCCTTTTCAAAATCATTTGTACCCTTAGTTCTAAGTGCTGTGTTGTGGTCTATATATCCTTTTAAGTAAGCACTTTCAGTGAATCCTAGTATTCTGTGTACTCTTTTCAGTATCAAACCTTTTTGTAAATAGAATTCTAGATTCCTGTGGTGAACTACATAGTTGGTTTTATCTAATACTGTGGTACATAGCTTACCGTTAAAGTGTTCCGGTGCTAATGGTAAATCCTTGTGTAATTCGTGTAGTTCTTTTGGATATTCTAAATCTACCTCATATATAGCACCTACATTCTGTAATTTCATTATCGAATTGATATGAGTTTTTAGATGGTTGTAATACTCGATTGATTCGTATTCATTCCTTTCTTTCAAATCATCCGGTATGGAAATGAATTGGAAATCATTCGCTGGTAAATTCTGCGACATCGCCCACCCATATAAATTATTAGCGTCTAAATACATTAAATAATTAGGTGGTTTATGCTTATTATAATCACTTGTATATTTATTATTTGCTTTTGCGTATCTTTTTATACATTGGGATACACCACCTCTTATTCCCTTTTCAATGAATGTATACATGTCTTCCTTCGAGAATAGTGGTAGTTCTACTTTTGAATGCTTTAAGAAAGAATCCCATGTCAACCCAGGAGCTGAGAAGTAATGAAGTGGATCCAAATCATAATTCCGTATACAAACGTTCCTGAAATTCTCCACAACATCTGATAGAATTAACACATCACTTTTTAGGTACAACTTGGTATAATCAAGTAATGTTTCACAGTTAAATTGTTTCCATATAGATACCGCTCTTTTATAATCACTTTTGTCAATACCTTTCCCTGTCAACCTAGAATAAAAGCTTTCTATTGGTGGTAACTTTGTACATTTCATTTTATCGAAACTATCTACGAATTCATAGGGATACACCCCTTTTTTAATTATTTCTTTGAATTCATCTTCATTTTTGAAGCTGTTAGATGTGTACTTGAAATTCTGTCTTAGATGATTACAAGGTACTTTGCAATCACATGTTGCTAAATTTGCTGATAGTTTGTCTAAAGATGAAGCCATAAATCTAATTGAATCTATAAACCGCATCTCATATTTTATTTCCGTATCCGCTTTTGTAATACTTATTGATTTCGAGAATGAGATGAAACTTTCTGCACTTTCAAAAATTCCGTTATCAGGTATCAATTCTCTAACAAATAAATGAGAGTCATATTTTGATAAATTATGCATTACTACCGGGATATGCCTAGGAATCCTGTATTTCATATTACATTCAGCATGAGCAAATCCCCTATCTTCTCCTGTCATGTGGTCGTGATCAAAGTGAGTGTTTTCAGTAATTTCAGTTGTACAGATGTGACAAGTCTTATTCATTAGATTTTTCCATTTTTCGGTAATTTCTGCATTGGTATAAGTATGGTTTCTTTGTCTGCTTTCATATTTGTTTGCAATTTCTGTGGATACTTTTGTAACGGTTTTAACAAAATGTTCTGCAGCGTCTTCACCGAAATAATCGTAGTATTTGTTCTGGTTTGTATCAAAGGAACAGCATACCTGAAATCCGTAAGCAAATGGTTTCTGTTTGGCCACTTTTATTGTTTTCTTCCCGTGTACTTGATTGTACTCTTCATTATAAGACTCAAAGTCGGCTATTATGCAATAAGGTACTTTCATTTGTTTTGCAATATTTTTATATTGTATACTTGAACCTTCAGGAGGCATTATTATATCAGGATCTTCGCAATTATTTTTACTTTCATGTTTTTCAAAGTGTTCTTCTTTTGTAAAATGCCTTCCGCAAAAAGTGCAGAGGTATGTCTTTGTTTTATTTTTAGAGATTTGACTACCAACTAATCTGCTCAGATCCTTTACCAGTACATAATGATTATCGAAATATAATAAATTAATAACATGTTTAGCTGTTTTGCCATTGATTGTACTTTTTAGTATATGACTTCTGATAATTTTCTCTTTTTCAATTTGAAATAAACAAATCTTAATGTTGTATCTATTTTCAAATTTGTGTATATCTTTAGTATCCATTGGGAAGTTGGTAACCCCTTCGAAATCAAATTCGTTCTCATATTGTTTATATTTCGAAATTCTCTCAGCGTTGTCCTTGGTTGGGTATAAATGTGCTAAGATGGACCAAAGAAAGCATTTTTGATCTAAATTTTTTATATTTATGCACGCTTTTTTATTTTTTACGAAATCTGGCAGTATTTTAAACGTTCCTCCCATGTAAGATTCTATTCGTGTCATCCTATAATCAATTCCTTCATACCGACTAAATTGTAGCCCAGATCGAGGGGTATTACTTAAAGAACTCAGTCTCTTGTTATTATCATCCAAATGACTATGAGTAAGAATGCTATTTTTATTTAAAATCCAAGAAGTACTGTTGTAATATACTACTACTTCTTCATCATTTTCCTGTCTATAGAATATAACCCTGGTTACAAACTGAACTCTATATTGATTTATTTCGTTCATTCTTCGTCTCAAATCTGCGAAAACAAAAGCAATAAGAGTATCTTTTTCTCTTCCATTGCTTTCAATAGAAACGTTGATGGTATAAAGGTTTTCCGTTTCCCTAGAAATAGTAGGCTGCTGTTCTTCTTCCTTTCTAAATAAATGATCAGGAATCAATTTTTCTTCTTTGATTTTTTTCTTATTTATAAAGAGAGTGGATAAATCGACTACTTTCTGTCTACTGTTATCACGTCTTTCTGTTTGATCTCTTATGATATCTCTATTTTTCTGTACGGAATCTTTATGTTTGGTAATAATATTATTATAGTATTCTTCAACTCTTTTTAGTACTTCTTCTCGGTTTCCGCGAGTTGATAGGTTCTTGTTTTTCAGAAATTTCTTTAATTCGCTTGTCTCTTTTTCTTTGTTATCATTGTATTCTTGTTTTAGTTTTGTAATGGTGATATTATTTTCTTTTATCTCATCTTCCAGAATGGTTCGTAATCTCGGTTCTGGTTTGTAGTCGGATGGTCTGTTCTTATTATGAGTTCTTTCGTTTCTGCGTTCAATTTTAATTTTATCTTCAGCTATCAAAATATACTTATTAAGATGGTTTATTATATTATTTGTTATTTCATGTTTCTTAGCTCCATTTGTTTTGATTTTATTAATTTTCGCATAAGTGCGCAGTTCATTATATGTGTATAGCGATAATCTTTGTATAACCGCTTTGTTGTTTGATATAACCTTTTTACAAAGCTGAATAACCTCTGCAGTATTCATCATTTAATAGGGGAACATTTTTATTAATGAATTTCTCCCGACTGCGTTTTCTTAGTCGTAAAGAAAAGCACTGGTTTCAGTATGCGTTTCACTGAGCAAGCGCTATCTAGATTCTCTCCGATCAGTCAAGAAAGATTCCATACAGTTTAGCAGGTGGCGAATGTGTTCCGAATCGCGAACCTTTCATTCAATCAAATAATTTCTGAAACAATTTTATTACATAATAAATGGAAGAATTAGAAAAGAAAATGTATGTTTACCGTCGCAGTTACAAGTACTACAATCGTATAAGTAATAGCTTACTTGTATCCAAATTCCTCTTTTCGGCAGCAGGAATGTCTGCGTTTCTAGTGCTACCGTTAGCTTCTTTAAGTTTGGGTGCTGTTATCATCGAAATAATTGAAAAGCAGTTAAGCATTGCTGATAGAAAAGCAGAATTTAGGACAAATTACAATTTTTATACTGAGTTGTTCTCAATGCTAAAATGCGGACAATTAACAATTGAGGAGGTAATTCAGAGAGAAACAGAGATGCGTAAAACCTTTCGATTTTTTCCTCGCGAAAAATACATGAAACAGGTTCGCTTGAACGGTTATAAATATTGCAAGAACGAAACTATCAAAATACAAGAAAATTTACCAAAAATATAAAATTTTTGCAAAACCTCCCACCCCAGACTTTGAAGATTGAAGATGTTTATTTGTAGTCTTATTATTTTTTATGGTGTGTCTGGGGTGCCCCGTGAGGGGAGGAAACCCTCTGAGTTTTTTGTTCGCCATCCTCACCATTAACCTCAAGTTGATGGCGGGATTCGATCTCACGACATCATTGATGAAGTGGTTGATCTAAGACGTTGCAACATCTTAGACCACTACACCAACGGGGCCTGCAGAATCTCCGCAACGAAATGTTTTGTGATGTGAATACTAATGCGCAATGAGATTTTCTGTTTTTTTGTTGCCCTAAGAGCTTTATCAGTACTAGAGGTAGAATTGTTGGATACGTTGAGGAGATTTTAATTTGATGATGTGATGAATATTGATTTGGATTTTTTTTTACATTAGATATTATCAATAAAAATATGTATGTAAGTTTGTGAGCCTGGATTTTTATTTAATAAAATCATCCCCTAATAAATGGAGTCCACAAAGGAAGTCTTGAATACAATCAGAATGAATAAATACAATGAGACAATCAGGAAAGAAGAACTAGTTCTAGGATTGAAATATACTATTGTTAAAATGAGAATTGCTAAGACAAAATATGGTGATAAGTTGGTTGTAGTTATTAATCATAATGACAAACCCTGTGATTTGTTTATAACACAGAAATATAATGCCATTGCTAACGAATTACTTTTAAAGAAAAATCTAGTTTTGCAACCAATTGTACGCGAAAACAAGAACAAAGAAACATATGTGGATTTAGAACTGTTTACTCAGTAATATTTGAATAAAAAATGAAAAATGTAAAAAAAAAAAAGAAGTAGTAGTATATTGTAGTATTTTATATGTAGTAAAGGGTAATATTCTCATTTCTTGTATCCTTTATTTTGGAATTAAGAAAATAAAAATGTTCTTAAAAAGGGGGATAATTTGGTAAAAAGGATGTTAAAATTTAAGAAATTGATGTTAAAATGGGGTTTTGAAATTGGGGGAAGGGTGAGCCAGAACCCGGTTTATATAACTACTGTGGACAGTTTGAGTTGTCTGCGATTTTGGACGATTTCGATTTGGGGTCTTCGACCTCACTTGTGGACATCTTGAACCGTGATCATTTTGAGCCGTGGACATTCTAATAGTGGGCATTCTGAATCGTGGGCATTTTGAACCATGGGCAGACCATGGTCATTCTGCGTCTGAGCGTGGGCAATTAGAATGCGGTGATTTTGGGAACCCCCCTTCGTTATCAGATACCGTGGTGTCTGCTAAACACAACTTGCTTCCGAAGTAATTCTCTGAAAGTGACTTTTTCGAATTCTAGTCCGTTCGTGTAGAGTAAGAGAAATACTTACCTCCAAGGTCCAAGTACCCCTCGGGTCTTCCCCCCATGTGTGCGTGGTCATGAACGGCCATTTTGTGAATCCATCGCGACCATCCTCATCGTTGGGTCTGCGGCTCAAGATCATTGACCTAACATAAAAGTAATGGCAGTATTTTAACTTTTTCTGTATCCAGATACTTAAAGCAGAACTGAAACCTGGTACTCTTCCATAATTTGCCTTCTCAGTAACAAGCGCCATCAACAGTCCACCTTTTTTTGGTTTTTCTTCCACAGTTGTTTTCATGATTTTGCTCTCCAGGAAAAGCCAATCTTTCCATGGAAAGTTTTTTACATTTATGCACCGCATCTAGGCGTCCCCTCGCGTTTGTGATTGGTTGTTCAGTCAACAATGCCAAAGAAAAGCTCATTCGACGAAAGACTGTTTATATGATTAGCGGAGAAACGAAGTGATGCATTTTCATCGGGTCTCCAAGCCAGTTATGTAAATAAGTGACGAGCAATCAAACTGTCGTATCTCAGCCCTCTTGAGTTACACTTTAAACTAGTCTGGTCTAAACTAGTCTGGACTAGCACCAACCGGTACCGAGAAAATTTTATCCTAAGAAGGTGTTGTGACTATAATTAATTATAAAAATTAGTCGCGTATTATTCCTTTCATTTGCACATTTTTATAAATTAAATTTATTCATGTTAATTAGTTGAACTACAACGACTGTATATTATATTGCTGTTGGACAAGTACCACTATTTGACCCGTCGACGATTATGGAGTGCATTCCAGGTTGTTATTAAAGGTTAGCTTCCGACAAAAAGCCAGAAAAATACAGTAATCAATGCTGGATAACTAGCTTTTGGAAAGCAAGGAGTAGGATGTTGTATTTCCGATTGTGCCAAGGTATGACGTAGAGCCTAGGCTTGTTGGCTAAGAAAGTAAGATTTTCTATAATTTTCGATCATTTTTTTTTTTTTATTAGGATTTTATAAGTGTATTATTTTTAGAGAAATTTTTTTTCTTTTGTGGCCACTTTCAACTTTTCAGAATTTGAGGATAAGTGCTCGAAGAACATCAGCTGAGGTTGATACGGCTTCGTATCAGCCTCTCTGAAGGATGATGTCAGTATCAACCTCCACAAAAGTAAGAGTAAAACACAGTTACACAAAAGTATAACTTCCTGTGGGATTTATGAAGATATTCGTTGCATACCTCTTCAAAAAAAGTTATTACGAGTACTGTTGATGAAAGGAGGAGCCAGCCGATAGTTATAATGACTTATTATTCTCGAGACCATCATAAGTAAATTGTAACGATCGTAGCAGTCGTGGAAACGAAAATAATAAGCTAATTTTCTGATCCTGACGGCCTCTGGAACAAAAATAATAACAAGAATCATTAACGATCTTAACCAATAACGGCTGTCTCGAACGCAACCTGGGTTTTAATTAAAGCCAGAAAAAAATATAGAGATATATCCGTATACCCCGTCCGATGTAAACGAGCGGAGGTATATAGGAGCTACTCGGAACATCACAATAGGTCACCTCTACTAACAGATATATCGCAGTAAAGCCACGGAGAAGACATTTTCAAAGTAAAAGCCGATCGGTAATCTATCATTGGACGTCACATGCGACGCGCTACAGGGTGGCTCGGCACGTCTCCTGCACTTTTTCCGCTGATCTGCGTAGGCGTAGCTTGGCGAAGAGGGAAGTAGACAGGCATCAATTCGAAGCTCAGCAAGTACCTCTAGCTTAGCTCAGTTTTGTCGGGGAATACATAGAGCTGTTCCTTCCAACGTACCGTAGTTACTACGCATGTAGTCTAATTTTGGCTTCTTTTCTTTGGCTAATTTTCGTCAAGGCTGGAGCGAATTTATCTGTTTTCATCAAAACATCATGCCACGGCAATCACGTTACGGAGATTCGTAGTTCCTACGCTCCCCAGCGTGGTAAGCAAATATTTACAATTGTTTACTATTTCAAGAAGGTTTGACCGATGAGCGTTGTAACTTTTCACGAGGTTGGAACGAAAATAGTAACTTATATTCAAACAATGTTTACAACGGATACGTCAGCTACGATTCTTAAGAATCGTACAACGATTCTTAAGAATCGTAGCTTAATGGTTTGAATATATGGTTTGAATATGTTCAAAAGTCAGCTTGGGCTCAAAGGATAGTTAAAATAGTAACTAATAGTTAGTATTGTTAGAAGGATGGAACACGCTCATAGTCGCTGCATGGGATCAAATACGGAGGCTCTATTGGCTTATCTGTTCTTGATAAAATCTTAATCTTCTTTTTCTTAAAAAGTCAAGCGTTATGACCGTTTGGTAGGAGAGTAATAGCTTTGTCGCAAGGCAACGTAAACCTTACTGTCGACCCAAAACTGCACTTCTGTCAGAGCTCTGCTTTACGCTTCATAGCTAAATCATAAGGGTCTCTGGCCCCACGAGCAAAAGCGATTAAGAAGCCATAATTTCGGTTCGCCTATTACTGGGAAGCACCCAGATGCCGCGAAAAGTTCCGCCTTTTATCTAGGCCAGTATCCTGGCAACGAATAGCCTAAAGCAGAAAGGCGAAAACAAACACGCCTTTAAAACACACCTCGTACCATTTACTGTTCAATGTTACAAAACTATTTGAGCTGTTCAATGTTACAAAACTATTTGAGGCTAACAAGAAACCCACTAATTTCTAATGGAAAGTAATGGTATTTTTGAAAACGACAACTCTGAGCCATTCCTGAAAAGATCATTATTAGTAATGCTTTAAAGTCGCTTCCGACTGCAAACGGTTGCCAGTTGGGACTTGGGACCCACTTAACATTCAAAGAGGCTATTTCACGTCACTAGCCTCCGCGAAGATAGTGGGGAGATCAAGCCTTCACAAGCAGGGTTGCCACATGCCGCACGATAGTGTGTATCGTGATTCTATTTTGTTTTTGTCACTCTTATCCTACGTAGGACATAAAAATCACCTATTTCAAATAACGTCCAATTGTGTCAGTCCCGACCAAAAGTGACCATCATGAAACAAAATTATTTGGCAGAAGCAATTTCAACCAATAGTGAACATTTCACGTGTTTTTAACGAACATAAATTTTCACTCCCAATTCACTCTCCTTTTTGGGCCAAAAGCCACTCCCTAAATGTTTTTGATGTGGTGGTGGTTGATAAGGGGTGGCACCGGTGTCCGAACCCCGGGTCCGACGAAACTATTTTTGCTTACCTTGTTCCCAGGGGCGATCTCAGATACATTTCCACATCTCCACGGCGAGAGGATTCCACGGTAATTACGGCCTGAACGTGCTCTAGGTAATTGATCTCTGTATCCTTTCCTTGGCAGGCTGTCGTATCCAGTCGAAGGACCAATGAGCCGTTACTGGGAATACGACTGGAAAAGGTAAGGCACACGATAAGATCCGTTACTAGGCATGCGGCTGATCGGGTAAGATAAGCTTGATTACTTGGCGCACGACTGGAAAGGTAGGATATATGTTAAGATCCCTGTCTAAGAATACACTAGTTACGTTTTTGCAGATACCATGGTATCTGTTACCACGGTAACTGCATTTGCAATTAGTCGTTTTTGCAGTTACTGTGGTATCTGAGATACGGTATCTCTGCAAAAATAACAATTGCCGAAATTGCGCTTTTCGAAGTCATCCCAAAATAAAACAGATACTCAGTCACATCACCAATCTGACAAAATGTGATGAAGTGAGATGACTTTTCAGATACCACGACCAGTTACCACGGTCGGACCGTAGTATCTGAATATCAGATACCCCGCTAACTGGCCAGATACCACGATAACTGCAAAAACGCCTTTTGACTGTGGTATCAGATACCACGATAACTGCAAAAACGCAACTACTGTAAAGATAACACAAACTGTCAGATAATTTAGTAAAGATGTTGCTGGAATGAAAGATACGTGATATGAGTTGCGTTTTCGCAGAAACCATAGTTGCGTTTTTGCTGATACCATGGTATCTGTTATCGTGGTATAGGATACCACGGTCAAAATGCGTTTTTGCAGTTATTGTGGTATCTGGCCAGTTATCGTGGTATCAGATGTTCAGATACTACGGTCCGACCGCGGTAACTGGTCGTTGTATCTGAAAAGTCATCTCAGTTTCATCAAATTTTGTCAGATTGATGAGAAAGAAGTACCACTTAGTGATGTGACTGAGTATCTGTTTTCTTTTGGGATGACTTCGAAAAGTGCAATCTCGGCAATAGTCGTTTGTTTGGTCGGGTCCCTGATATGACTGCCAAGTTTCACTGTCAGCTAGCACAGTGGTTCCAAACCTTTTCCGTACCGCGTACCCCTAATCAAGGTTCAAAAAAATTGCGTACCCCATTTTTCACAACGTGAAAAAGGCGATATGTATTATCATAAATGATAAGGCATACATGACTAGAAATATATACAAAATCAATGAGGCAATCACTAGAGGCTACTTTGTCGCTAAAATTTGGTCGAATCTCGGCTCGACGTCATTAACGGCAATATCTTTTACAGGAAGCCTGTTTCTGTGTTTGGTTTTGATTTTCTCCGTGTTTTCATTAAGCTGCATCGCAAACTTTTTTGTTTGCTCAATTCGCAACCTGAATGGCAATATCACTTGCAATGTCTTCGATTCTTCTTGAAACAATATTGTTTGACACATGAACAGATTTTACGGCAGTAGGCTAGCTGTTTTGGAATCAACTCTATTTCACTAATTTCACTAGGGCTTGTAATCAGAGGCGTCACGCACAGGTTGAGAGCACCCCTCCCCTCCCCCCAAAGGTAGGATAGACGATTAAAAAGAAAACAGTCTGCGCGAAGCGCCACGATTTTTGGTAAAAGCAGTTATTTAAAAAAAAAACAGTCAGTAAAAATTACCAATCGGTCAGTAAAAAGACCTTGCCAGTAAGATACATTTTGGCTGGTGCTACTCTTCTGATACTATTGGGCTTTCGAATCATAAATGAGTGAGACGACTAAACGAGATTTTGAAGCTACATACTAAATCTATTTCGGTTCCTCGCGTACCCCTTGCAAGGGTCTGCCATACCCCTTGGGGTACGCGAACCACTGGTTGGGAACCACTGAGCTAGCACATTCGAAAGTACCCTAACTCGAAAAAGTGTGACAAAAAACTCGGACCGACCGACATACGGAATTGTAATTGGTATATGGCACTTGAGCCAGAGGCTGCAAGTGCCATAAAGACAGGGTATAAGCCTTTACTAACAATACGACTGAAAAGTTAATATAAATGATAAGATCTCCTACTAGGAACACGACTAAAAGTTAAGATAAATGAAATGTCCCTTAATAAGGACTGGAAATACGTTTGGAAAAAATTTAAAACTATATCAACATTAATAAAATCACTATCTTTCTTGTTAACATTGGCATTTGTATTTTGCTACCCGGAAAAGGTAACATAGATTGCGAGATCTTTTACTGGGCATGCGAATAGGCAACATGGCAGGATTCGGAACTGTGTGTGTAATCAAGAACAGATTATATTTGTTCTTGGTGTAATGTATTACACAAACCCTAACAAACTATGATGACAAGCCCAGTTGGGTTATGTTAAATACTCCTTGAGCCTTGAGCCGTGGATGACTAGGAAACATATAGTCAAACAAGGCGTACAACGGGTACGTCAGCTACGATGCTTTGGCAGCGGTATTTCGGCCCTTCTTCGCAAGGGTCCTCGTCAGGCTGATCGTTTGCCCTAAAGTTTGACAGCCTGACGAGGACCCGTGCCAAGAAGGGCCGAAATATCGCAGCCAAAGCATTGTAACTGACCTATCCGTTTTATCCATTGTTTGAATATGGGTTATATTTAGTGCCTTTACTTTACATGCCGATAAAGTAGCTTAAGTTCAGCCGATGTGCTGTAAGACAGTCAAAGGTCACCCGTTCGGATCTTCTCAACTTGAGATATGAGCAGAAAGGATAGAACTAGCTGTCTTCATTGGCTTTGAAGAACTTGTTTTCCACCTCACCAATCTTCTGGGAAGGAACTTCCAAACAAAGAAGGGACAATCACATTCAAGGGGCTTTGTGCCATTTCTTTCCGATTTCCGAGAAATGTTTGCTCCAACGAATTTCCTGAACCCCTTGAAACTGCAACTGAAAGTTTTTGTTTGGCCTTCACCCTTTTCCCGGGAGTTTTGCGTTTTTCTTCGCTGTCTCTGTTCAAAAGCGCGTTCTTAGTAGTCAAAAACGTTGCTAGTTGTCCTGGCTAGTAAAAAATTTCGCACACCCTTCCTGTTACCTTCCTCAGAATTCTTCAAGTACTCATTTGAAGCTCCATAGACTTTGGCTTATTGACAGGGTCACACCATTGAACCGCAGACGGTCGGCACCACCGAGATACGAACCAGCGATCCTTCGCTTGGCGAGTTGAGCGCGTCCTTGACTTGGCGCAGATCAGGAAAACAATCAAGATTTATCTGCCTTCCTGGCAGAAACATTACTATTCCCGTTTAGTAGTCTATTAGTGCAGTAGCACAGTAGGGCTTTGCTTCTCAGGCAGGATTCTTTTTTATAATTTCAGGCCGCCGTGGTTTTGGGTTTGCTTCTAACACATTCAAAAGGAAAAACAAATAAATTAAGAAGATACTGTGAGCAAGTATTTCCGCTTTCTTTCGACGCAAGTCAAATTCTTATATAAAAAAAAATTTGTTCGCTCCTTAATTTGACCCCCCACTTGTAACTTTTTCGTACAACTATCATACAACTACGCAGGATACAAATTTTTCATCGGGCTTGACCCAAAGAATCCTCACCCCAAGTTTCATAAAAAATATCTCATTCCCTTCGAGAATTATCCTGCTCACAGACGGATAGACTATAGCAAAATAACAATAAGAGTAGCGCCAAGACTTGACGAATTGATACACCCTCGAATAGCGTGGACACTAGCAGCAGTAGCGACATTGAATGTCCCTACTGAAACTCAATCAGTCTTTCACCAGCGCTGGCTCCGATAACTCCATGTGCTGAACATAGCAAAAGATGATACAGCCTTCATTGTTTCCTTGGTGAGTGCAGACCTGACCTTTACTTTGCTAGAAATTTCTGAACCCGAAAGTTTGCCTCGCTTTAAATGCTGCAATCGTAGTGGATGGCACTATAAGTATGGCCCGTTTCCAAAGCATGGGAAGCATAGGGATTGGTGCTACTACTTAGTGTTATTTTGCTCTGGGACGGACGGACAGACGGACAACTTTTACGAAGTCATAGGTATCCCTTCACGTTTCGGATCCTAAAAATAATACATTCTTTAAACCGTTTATAATCAAGCCAACTACCGCTTGAAAAAGACCGAAGAAACAGTATCCTTTACCAACACAATCTAGTATAGCCAAAAACTATGGTCTAGTTACCGTTTCTGATATTACTTAACTTTCGAATAATTTAATTAATGTTTAAAGTTAACCATTAAATAATTCTTCTTTACTTTCGGCATTTTTCCAACATTCTCGATACTATCTTATGAGTACAGAACTGCTCTTTGTGCTTAGGTATATGTCCGTCCATTATGTCCGTGACATATGCATAATAAGCATTTCAGGAAGACTCAATAAAACGCGGAAAAAGCTTAAGGTCAGATTTAGCAGATGCTTTTTCGGCGGTCTCCCGGCTCTTCTGCATGCATATTGCCTAACGTTTGAAAATCACAACCGTTAAAATGCTAAGTGTTATCTGTTGAAACTGCGCTTCCTCTTGTTGTGTGTTTTGAAACATCAGACAGTGCGATGAGTATTCTAGTCATTCGAGACAAAGAATGCAGCAGAGCAAAATAACACTAGAGAGTAACACCAAGATTTCAAAGAAGTGACACACACTCGAACAGCAGTGACACTAGCACCACTAGCGATAGTGAACGTCCCTACTGAAACTAATCAGTCGTGCACCACCGCTGGCTCCAATAGTTTCATATTCTGAACACAGAAAAAAAGATACAACCTCCATGTTTCCTTGATGTGTGCAGACCGCATTTTAGCTTCACTAGAAATTTCTAAATCTGCAAGTTTATCTCGCTTTAGATGCCGCAAGCTAGTGGGCGGCGATGGAAAGCATAGGGCTTGACGCTACTCCTTAGTGTTATTTTGCTCTGGAACTCAGCTATTATTGAAACACTTACTGTGGCGCATTCATCGTGGCAGCATGGCAGTGATATCTCGCTGGCACAGTCTTCCACTGCTTGGAAAATGCCACCATTGCACCAGCATCGAGGACACCAAATCCGAAAAGATGGTTGAACTCGAGACCAACAGCATTCATGGTCCAGTGAAAACGGTTCTTCGCATCAAACAAAGAGTTTCTTTTCGAGGTCAAAACTGTCAGATGCTGCACGTCCCGCCAGGTCAACAAGGGACTGGAAAAACAAGTGAAGTCATGTGAACACAGCGCGAAAATCGGGAAACTGACCACTCCGTTATGACAAGAAAAATCCCGAAATACACTAAGGATTTTTAACACTTTTTAGAGCAGTATCCTGGAAAGGAAAAAGGGGAGTGTTAAGAAAGAAAATAAATTACACTGAGTTTTCAATAATGAGGAAAATAGGCAAGATAAAATTATTCGAGCCTAAACAATCCTATGTATATAGTTCTAATTTACAGAACCAAAATTGTTAATACTGGACTCGGAATGCATCACTTGCTCTATCAGGTTTTGTTGCTCTGTCAACCATTAGCGTTCTGTCCTATCCCCAAAGAACAGCTTTTCCCACCGTTACTCGCAAGTTTATGGAGATTTAACATCAAGCGCCGAAACAGATTTCTTTTTGCAACAAGAGGACTGAGTCCGTCAACAAGGGACTGGAAAAACAAGTGAAGTCATGTGAACACAGCGCGAAAATCGGGAAACTGACCACTCCGTTATGACAAGAAAAATCACGAAATACATTAGGGATTTTGAACACTTTTTACAGCAGTATCCTGGAAAGGAAAAAGGGGAGTGTTAAGAAAGAAAATAAATTACACTGAGTTTTCAATAATGAGGAAAATAGGCAAGATAAAATTATTCGAGCCTAAACAATCCTATGTATATAGTTCTAATTTACAGAACCAAAATTGTTAATATTGGACTCGGAATGCATCACTTGCTCTATCAGGTTTTGTTGCTCTGTCAACCATTAGTGTTCTGTCCTATCCCCAAAGAACAGCTTTTCCCACCGTTACTCGCAAGTTTATGGAGATTTAACATCAAGCGCCGAAACAGATTTCTTTTTGCTGACGTTGGGCAACAAGTCTCAAGTATCGAAGACTGAACAAGTGACAACAACAGAATCACAAAATAACGTTAAAGCTCTACAATAGTACATCATTTAATTTCCCTATACTACGAGTTACAACCCGTAAATATCGACCCCCAGTATTTGGTTGAAACATTTTTCAAACTTGTAATAGGTCTGTGTAATTTCAAATATTCAGGATCAACAACAACACTGAATTGCCTGATGTCAATGAAGGAAACTTGCTATTTCTACTATTTATCTGGTTCTGAACTTATTTTGAATCCAGGGACAGGGAAAAACAACGTCTAACTGTGACCGTGGTCTTGTCGGGACACTTTCCACATTCTCAACTTTACTACGATCAGGTCTATTGGTTCCACCAACAGCGTCAAAATAATTCTGTGTCTTAGAATACAGAAGAACAAGAACTTGAAGCCCATATGGCACTTGCAAGGCTGGGTCAGATGGAAGTGGTTGTCAAAAATATTTTTTCACTTCTCGGTTAAGATAAGGGTGCTAAACATTAATTTCTAAGCGAAACCCTTGAGGCAAAAAAGATCATGTACTCATGGCGATAGTGAAAGAGTAGATTTTGCTTAAAAGTACTTTTTTTATTTTTCGGTTAAAGGACACCTGAATGAAGAGTACCAAGCATATTCCCTATCTGTATGACTTCGGTTATCATTGCCTGCAGAAAACCGAATCCAAATACGAAATAGCATTTCCAAGCTATGATTTTTGCTCCATTTTGCATCTGTCCTTATTGCAGTACCGAACAATTTTAGAAAAACAAATGTCTCCAATCAACCCTTCTTCTGAAATATTTTTTAACCAGTTAAGCCCGAACGTATATCTAGAAGAAATTCCAATACGACCCGGCCAGCGCTGGACAAGATTTGAATGAATTACGCTTTTTGTCTTGGAGTCTGCATGTGCAAACTTCCAGAAACGAACATCCCTATTTTGAAAACGTCACGCTCAGGAGACGAATGCTCTCCGAGGCCATGTCTGTAAATGCATTCTTCATGGTGTGTTCGAGTATGGTTTCATTGTTCAGGTGTCCTTTAATATGAGTTCTTTAAGGGATGGTCAGATCGGAGAAATGACGATACCTAACCCAATGATGTCAAGTTTCCAATGCTCCAGCAAAGTTTTATCGTCCTAGCACATCTGGAAGTACCTTAACTATTCCGGACACCCCCCTTACAGTACCCCCCCCCCCCCCCGAATCCGGTCCGATTCTGTCCCTGATCCACCTAGGACTTGTTCCTATACTTCCCACCAAGTTTCATCCTGGTCGCTCTACTCTATGCGTTTCACAAGATTTCCGGTTCTACCCTCCGACCCTCCCCCCCCCCCCCCAGTTCATCGGGTCCGGTCCGGACTTGAAATGGGACATCTGAGACACGAGGTCTTCAAGATGTCAAGTTTCATTAAGACCCGATAGACCGTTCGAAAGTTATTCACTAATCTCCGAATTCCGCCGTCTCCCCCTCCCCCGATGGTCAGATCGGGCGAGTGACTGTTTCCAAGTTAATCTGGTCGGGTCACTGATATGCCTGCCAAATTTTATCGTGCTAGCCCACCTGTAAGTACATTAACTGCGGATCGCCGGAATTCCGGAACCCCCTCCAACTCCCCCACAGTGTCCAAATCCGGTCCAGTCCTGTCGGTTATTTATCTAGAGCTTGTGCTTGTTCTTCCCGCCAAATCTCATACCGACTCTTAGAGTTTCACACGACCCCCCCCCCCCGGACTTGAAATGAGACATCTAAGACACGAGGTTTTTCCAGGTATCTAGTTTCATTAAAATCCGATCACCCTTTCGAAAGTTATACATGCCCCTATTTTCCGGATGCCGCCACCTCCCTCCCTCCCCCCGATTGTCGGATCGGGAAACTGACAATTCGAAATTAGTTTGGTCGGGTCCCTGATATGCCTGCGAAGTTTCATCGTCCTAGCCCTTCTAGAGCCACCCTAACTCGAGAACAGTGGATCGACCGACCGACCGACCTACCGAAAAGTGATCGGTATATGGCACTTGAGCGGAACTGCAAGTGCCATAAAAATAAGCTGCCTCCTCAGGTAAAGTTTAAAGCTTAAAGTCTAACTGAAAAGCCAATTTATTTTTGTGTCATTTAATTGAATACACTGCATTATTTGGGTTCTGCAAATGGATTTTTTTTATTTTCCACTATATACTCTAGTTATGACGTTCAGAATATGTGGCCGTCCCCGCAACGCAAATTCTACTACGATGCGGGAAATTTTGATCTCAACATAAACGCGGCTTTTCAGTGGACCGTGATGAGATTGGTGATGGGCGCTTAGTGCCTTAACAATACAAGCGCATAGAGGTACCACAAACAACACGGGAATTCCACTATTGAAAATCGATTATTTGTGAATAGCGGAGCAACAAAGTAGCGCATTTTCAGCGGGTGCTCAAGCCAGTTTTAGTGAATAAGTGATGGGTAACTAGATTCTCCTATCCCAGCCCTTTTCAGTTGAACATTAATGGCATAAGATTCGCTTTACAGAAAGCAAAGCAAGAATCCGCCGAACGAACGGAAAGTCGTTGGCCTTTAAGGCTCGTCGCTAACTTGCCAAGATCGCTTTCCACTAATGTAGTGGATTCACTTTCAACAACATTGGCGGAAATTAGCGGAGCGCCTAAGCAGCTCCGGAATGCAAAGCGAATTCGCAAAGCAGCTGGCGCATAAAGTACCGTAGCGAAGCTTTCCAGATTGCCAGAATCGCCGAGTACCATCTTAGGTCACATACAAGCTCTCAGGATTCAGGATTCAAGAACTTTACTAACAAAAAATTCATTCCAGATTGACGACCGGTTACTTTCTTTACCGGACGACCGTAGAATAATCCGAAAATACAAAGCCCCCGATCTAACGGCGAAACTCCAGGAGCTTCATAAAAACTTATCTGGACAAGCGTATGAACGGCTTACTCCATATCACGGGCTCATCCGTTTGTTCTGTTGATTTTGTGTGTTTATTTCGTTGTATTAGTTTTTCTTCAGTTGTTTATTTGTTTCTTTCTCCTCTTTACTCCACTATCTTCACATTATTTTTGTGTAGTGGGTTACAAATAAATTATTATTATTATTATTATTAAACAGAGGACATACGTGCTTGAAAAACGCAACCAGTACACATTTACTACCATATTATATAACTAATCAAACCTTCACTAAAATAAACTAAAATTAATTAATTAATTTGTCAATTTGTCCTCTCTCTTTTCTTCATGCAGAGAAAAAGCGGGTTGAGTTACATCTGTTGTAAATGCTCCAGTGATATTAGCCGCGTTCATTTTTGTTGTTCGTCGTCGTCGGTACGAAAGGTCGTTTTGATTTTGTTTCATATTAGCATTGTTTAGCTCGATGTATAAAGTCGTTTCACAAACAAAGCAGATCCGAGAACGTTAAAAGTCGAACTTTTCAATAGCAATTATAACAAAGTACAAGAATGGATTTCAGCATATGATACAACATGATATTTATTCCTCTAAAAGCCCTGGGGCCATGGCAATACACCGGAAAACCTAGGAAATAATTAGAACCATCACTTAAAACTACAAAAAATTTATCTGTGAGTCATAGACAACTTGAGGAATCTACCCACCTTCCTATAGTGATCAATCTTCAGGATTTACTCCATCCATTCCTGATCACACTCATTTACTCGCAAATATATCTATCTATCTTTCAGTTCCGACATTCACACATAATATGTAACATGCACTCATTCATATCTTCACACATCGGGCAGAAGTAAGGACCGGCCTACCCGTGTACCTCCTCCTATCCTAACAGGCCCATGCACTGTTTTAAAACTTGGTTTACAAGTTTCCGCCTGAGTGCTTCGTTCAGAAACAAAGAACGAAATGGAAGTTCAATCGCACAAAGAAAACGCCTTATGATTCGTGCTCTGACTTTGGTCTCCGATTCAGCGTGCCCTTTTCCCCGTCCGCGGCAAAGCCGCAAGACTTCGCACGACATCCCGCGTCCGAGTACTCTCATCACAATGCGCACGGTTAGTGCAGCACTCGTTAATGACCCTTCCGCAGGTTCATCTACGGAAACCTTGTTACGACTTTTACTTCCTCTAAAGGATCAAGTTTGAAGATCTTTCAATCAACACCGAAGCCATCCAGAGGACGGCCCGGCGGATCGTCCGAAGTTCTCACTAAATCATTCAATCGGTAGTAGCGACGGGCGGTGTGTACAAAGGGCAGGGACGTAATCGACGCAAGCTAATGACTTGCACCTACTAGGGATTCCTGGTTCATGGGGATCCTTGCAGTTCCCAATCCCAACCACGAAAGAGGTTCAGCGGTTACCCGGTCTACGCCGTTCAGGAACGGCTTATAAAGAAAACTCTTTTAGTAAAACGACGGTTGGAACGGCGAACCAAACGACAAAAACAAACGCGCCTATTTCTATTCACACCTCATAGTAGCCACTGAAATAGCATTGCGTGACGTGTCGATCTAGAGCTGGGATTAACCAGTTCGAGCTAACAGGTTTTCTATTTAAAGGAGGATCATAAAAAAGAGCTGTCGCGGTGAGCGTAGAGCTGAAAGGATTCGTGACTGGCAGAGTAACGGTCCTACAGGAAGGGGCTTAGAGGGGGGGGGGGGGGGGCTTACTTTGCTTCAAGTGCAAGGGCAAAGACACCGGCAGCTTCTGGGGCCGCGGCTGATGTTCCAGAATGGGTCTTGGTGCATTTTCCATAAAGATCGGTTGTAGCCTGAAAAGAAAAGAAAAAAATTACAACAGGAATCGAGTTCCCAATGTCATGTAACCAGGTGAAGAATTTATGTCTACGCAAACAAGAAGCCCCGGCATCTTGTATGTAAATCTAGCACTATAACTATTTGTAAATGTAAAAAATGTAATGCGTTAAAAAGTATAGTAGGTAAATATTCTTTGAGCCCAAGCTGACTTTGAAACAAAATCATAGCTGACGTATCCGTTGTAAACATTGTTTGAATAAAAGTATAGTAGGTACTCTATTTCATTTCCACTTCTGCTTGTACCCAAAAAGCGGCCTCGTATCTGGTAACTGCCTATGATTGCATGGTCTAACCGAGTCCTGGCTTGAACAAGAGACAGACGCTCATATGGTAAGTGCAAGGCAGAAGATTTACATCTTGCTAATTCGAACGAGGAACTTGCTAATTCGTGCGTTTGTTCTAATCATTTGTAAGCAAAACCCTTGAACAAAGAATGTTAAATATTCTTTGAGCCCAAGCTGACTTTGAAACATTTATTCAAACAATGTTTACAACGGATACGTCAGCTCTGATTTTTCATCAGCGATATTTCGGCCCTTCTTGGCAAGGGTCCTCGTCAGGCTGTCAATCTTCTTGTTCAACTTCGGAGAAGGAAACAAACCTGTAATAAATAAATGAAGCTTCTACCGACTATAAATATCTTATTAAGGTAAATTATCTTCAAATGTTTACAACGTATCCGTTGTAAACATTGTTTGAATAAACAAAGAATGTTCTTGAGCCCTTGGAAAAAGCGAGACTGTATCGTTTGGTACAAATATTTTTTAACTTGGCTGCGCACTTTAAGGGCGCTAGAAATTCATCTATACGCAAAACCCCTAAGGCAAAAAATTGTGATGGGCTCACCGGGATTATGAAAATGTATATAATGCTTAATAGGTATTTTTTTTACTTTCAGGAATTCACTTGTAAGCAAAACCCTTCAGGCAAAAAACTCATGGGCCCTTGGGGATCATGAATACATATGAATGATAATGAATGTATATCGTTAGGTCAATTTTTTTTTTTACTTTTCGGTCAAGATGCACACTTTAAGGGTGCTAGAAATTCATTTTTAAGCAAAACCCTTGCGGCAAAAATGATATTATCAAATGATAAATTTATTGTTTGCTGAAAAGTATTTTTTTATTTTTTATTTTGCGGTTAAGGTGCGTACTTAAGTTTAGCACTTTAAGTTTAGTAAAATTACGGCTGGATCGGCGAACCAAACGACAAAAACAAACGCGCCTATTTATATCCACACCTCATAGTAGCCATTAAAACAGCATCACGTGACGTGTCGATCTACAGCCAGGATTAACCAGTTCGAGCTAACAAGTTTTCTATGACGAGCCTAAGCAAAACTTCGCAGACCAAAATGATCAGGGGCTGATGAGGATTTTTGCTAAAAAAGTATTTTCTGTAGTTAGCGGTTAAGATAAATACTTTAGGGGATGGTGGGATCTGGGGAAGTGAAAAGCCTCTAATGTTCCAGCCAAGTTTCATCGTCCTAGCACATCTTGAAGTACCTTACTCGCGATCACTGGAACCGACCCCCCCCCCCCCCTCCAACTCCCCCCACAGTGCCCGAATCCGGTCCGGTTTTGTCATTGATGTAACTAGTTCTTGTGCTTGTTCTTCCCACCTAGTTTCTTGCCGATCCGCCGACTCTAAGCGTGTCACAAGATTTCCGGTTCTCCCTTCCACCCCCACCCCCCAAGTTCATCGGATCCGGTCCGGACTTGAAATGGAGCATCTGAGACACAAAATGTTTCCAAATATCAGATTTCATTAAGATCCGATTACCCCTTCGAAAGTATACATATCTCAAGATTCAGGATATCCCCTCCCTTCACTCCCACCCACAATGTTCGGATCGAGGAACTGAAAATTTTCAAGTTAATCTGGTCGAGTTTCTAGTATGTCTGCCAAGTTTCATCGGCCTAGCCCAGTTGGAACTACTTGAACTCCAGATCACTCGAATTCCGGAACCCCCCTCCAACTTCCTCCACAGCGCCCAAATCCAGTCCAGTTCTGTCAGTGATGACCTAGGGCTTGCCGTTGTTCTTCTCACCAGCTATCACCGTGGCAGAAAATTTCAGCCCCCCTCCCGACCCCCCACATTCATCGAATCTGGTCCGGACTTTGAAATGGGACATCCGACACACAAGGTCGTTCCAAATATCATGTTTCATTAAGATCCGATCACCCGTTCCAAAGTTATACATAGCGTGCAATGATCATAAGAAATCTTTTCGAAGATAGTAAAGGAAGCAGGGCGTTATGGAGTTACGGAACTATAGTCGCTGCAGATAAGCAGTTCGTGGGAAAGGCGTATTTTTCTGGTTTGTGTGTGGATGTATGTTTTTTTTTAGTTGTTTGTGTATGGTTCTTTATTTGGAAAATGTACAGTACCTTGCTCTTTTCTCTGTTTTTGTGATTCCAAAACGTAAGTGGAGGGATACATATGACATTGCAAAAGTTCTCCATCCGTCTGTCTGTCCGTCCGTCCGTCTCTAAGCACGATAACTCTCGAAGGGAGTTGATTGGGCTCTGTAGCCGTATATTTAGGGGTGGGGTTTAAATTAAGGGGCAAGCAAAATATTTTTAAACAGCTAATGTGATAGTCGATTATTGGGTAAGAAGATATGCTGAACACGATGGTGAAAACCATTTTTTCTCCGGACAAAAAGTAGTTAGCCCAAAATCTGGCCAAAACCGGAAAGTTTGCTAAAAGTAAAAGTTTAATTTGAACTTGATTAGAAGTTTCATTTAGGGGTAAAAGGACATGCTGTACATGATTATGAAAACCATTTTCTCGCCGTAGAAGTAGTTCTCTGGAATCCAGCCAAATCTGGAAAATTTGTTAAGCAAAATTCTTTTTTGTAGTTGATTAGATTCCGATTAGGGGCAAGAAGAGATGCTGAATCCGTATATGACAATTGTTTTTTTTTACCCGGACGCATAGTTCGCCCGGAATCCCGCTGAAACCAGAAAATTTGTCACGAGCTGAAGCTTTATTTGAAGTTGATTAGATGTTCGATAATTCGTTTTTGAGCTTTGTTATGTGGTCGGATAAGTAGTTTCCGAATTCGGCAGAAACCGGAAATTTGGCAGCTAAGTCAGGAACTTCGCTTAAAAAGCTAAGTCAGGAAGTTTCGATCAGTTTCCTCAAAACAAATATGACTTACAGGGGTCAACACACATGCTAATCCATATCTGAACTAGGTTTTCTCAGATGATAGCTATTTGGACTTAGTCCGTTTCTGAATTTTTGTAGTAAAAATGTCTGGAGAAGACAGGACCCGATTGTCTAGATGAGTTATTAAATTTTTGGGATCCCATCGAAACCTTTCGTCTTGTTTTTATTGTTATATTTGACGGTGCAAAACGGATAAGTCAGCTACATTTTATTTTAGCTATATTTCGGCCCTTCTTGGCAAGGGTCCTCTTCAGGCTCAAGCCGCTCAAGCTGGAAAATAAACTTCAAAATAAGTTTATAAAACAAGTAGGCGGCACCAAAATCTTCTGGTGCCAGTTAGATTTCGCACTAGTTGGTATTCGGATCGCTCCGTTCCTTTGTACCATATTTTACTGGGAAAAATAACAAAAAACGAGAGAATTCCAAGTGATATATTTTCTTTTATGTAAGACTTGTAAATATTCAAGTATTTTAACACATTAAATGCCGTATTTAGTGCCATGTCGGCGCTACAAGTTAGATCAACAAAAATATCTATCTATCAAGCAATGATGGTCTCAGAGCCTCAGAAGATCAAATCCATTTCCCATGACATAAATACGGAATGGATACCGTTCCTCTTTGGTCGCAAAACTCTCAAAGGAACATTGACCTTTTAGGAAAGCAAATGCCTAATGAATCAAACATGAGCGCTATCGGGCTTGATAAACATGGAAAGTGATTGCCTAGAATGACGTGCGAAGGCCGTACGAAATGCAATATGTCATAATTGTTAGACCTAGCTTTGAACAGCTTTACCGAAGATGCGGACTATGTTGACTCGATTAAGGTTTAACTGAAATGCCAGCTAATTTTTGTTTCTTTAAAGGGATTTGTTTTTATTTTTTCACCTTGGGTTCTAGTATTGACGTTCAGAATATGCATTGCCGGACGGAGAATTTGAATTTCAACAAGAAGTTGCATTTCACTGCATGGCTAACACTGCTTGATCATCTAGCTAGGTGACTAAGCTGTGATGGCTAGTAACGCGGAACCCGGTAAATGTTCAGTTCAAATTTGCGAGGTCACTTGTGAAGAATGCCCGCTATTGCGTGTGACTAAACAAAATTAATTTTTTGTTATTATTTTTTACCATCGCAGTTGCTATAGATATTCCGAGGATAGAGGTAAAAACACGAAGGGGTACCACAAACCCGAAAGAAAAAGTTCATTCAATGAAAATCAATTATACGAATAGCGGGCCTTCAAAGTAACGCATTTTCATCCGGACTCCTATTTAAGTGAATAAATGATGGATAAATGGACTGAAATAAAAAATTTTTATGCTTTTTGTCAGGCATCGGTCGACTCGTCGGCACAGCGGGTGTTTCTATATGCAAGAAATCGACCATTTAATTAACTTCAAATAAAACTTTTACTTTTAACCAACTTTCCGGTTTTGCCGGATTCCGGAAGAACTACTTGTCTGGCGAGAAAATGGTTTTTAGTATCGTGCCCAGCATGACTTCTTACATCATAATCGACTATCACATTAGCTGTTTAAAAATATTTTGTTTGTCCCTTAATTTGAACCCCCACACCTAAATGTAGGGATACAGGTCACTTACGTTTTGGGATCCCAAAAACTCACCCGGAGTCACCCAAATCCCAGATTCCAAAATATGCTTCCTCCGGATTTCTCATAATGCAGACAAAGGTTGCAAAACTATACCGAAGCTGCAACCAATTTTTAAATCCCACGCAAAATACGAATATAGCTTTGAGCCGGGGTTTGTTAGCCATTACAACTCGGAATTATCTTGAAATTACGAACAGATAAGACAAGAGAATGTTTCTATTTTTACGATATTAATTTGGTTAGACCGTTTAAGTGTTGGAAATGAAGGAGATACTGATATGATTTGATGAGCCATTGCGCCTAGCAAAAATCCGCAATTTTCTCCAGCGAATGTTGAGCGGAAGGTGCTTACCCGAATGGTTTGTAAACTCGTTTTAGTTCTTTCGCTTCAATTATATAGCCTACTAAAATTCTCATTGGCAACTCCTTCATTACTGTTCTTATTCATTCCATCCTGCATGGCCAAAGACGATTATTTCTCCATCGCAATTCCAACAAGGAAATGCCAAAGGTCACTCAAATGCTTTCTACGGAAAATGAAATGTTCCATGCCCAAAGGAGGGATTCAAAACAGCCTTTGTCCATTTCAAAACAAACCAGGGAAGTCCCTTGAGGGGCTTGGTCAGCTCAGAAGAACATTTGAAATAAATAGTCCTTCAGCCCAAGCTAACTGCGAATCATATGCTCTAATAAAATGTAGCTGATTTATCCGTTTTGCACCGTCAAACATGATTCGCAGTTAGCTTGGGCTGAAGGACTATTTATCACCAAAGTACGGAACTTCAAATCGCCCATACATGCCGCCGACAAGTATCCATCTTAGCTGGAAAGAAGAAGAAGATGCAGGTGACTCCAAAACCAAAATGCAGAAGAATATCCACCCTTTCGATGACCCAATCGAACAGCAAAAAGAGCAGCCGTATCCAGAATGAAATCACAGCATCAGCTTTTTTTTATATTTTTTTTTTTTATTTTTAAATCCCACCTCCACTCCACTCAGTGACGCAACTTTCTTTATCATCACAACTCAAATTTCTTATCTCTATACGTCACCTACACTTTACTCTTACACTAGATTCTAATTATCATTTATTTCTTACTTTAAATTATTATCAATCTTTTAATTTTATTTGAGCAGTTAAAACAATTACACTCAAAATAGCCGTATCCTACAATCAAAACTATATCATTCACATTAAAGTAATGGCTCAGCCGGTATCACAGGGTGCCCTTCCAGCATAGGGCACCCCTTCCACCGTGACCAAAATTACCAAAAATAAATAAAAACCTTTTTTTTTCTTTTTTTTTTTTTTACGGCTCATCTTAACCAGAACAACAAACCAACCTCCCAAACCACCCAATAAATGCCCTAAAAATAAAATACTCTATCTGAACAAAATTTCAAAACAACTATGGAACAATACATCATAAAACAGACATAGATAGAGGATTTTATTCCCCATTTTTTCCCATTTATTCATCTATAACCCCTTTTAACTGCTCAAATTTAACAAACAAAAACACAAATTCAAAATTCTATTTACAAAATAAAAATCTTTACAATTATTTATTTACATTTGTTTATTTATGTTATTTTTATCACAAACTTATTTTACACAGCCACTCAACATCTAAATGGGATTTCCATTTTAGACCTTCACACATCACCTTCAGGTAATTCACCAGCCAATGATTTAGCTTTATTTTGTCAACCCACCTTTTCCGTTTCCTTGTTTTCCATATGTTCACGCACACACATACGGCAAGGACACATAGTGCCTTTTTCCTTTTCTCATCTTTGTGCGAAAAAGATAGTTTCAGCACCCTTTTCCTTTGTTCTGTCGTATCAGCATTAACACCTTCTTGCCGGAAAACTGCAAAGAGGTCTGAGCACACGTTTCCACTTGCCGGGCATTCAACGAACTCGTGTAATAAGCCGTCGGTTACTACTTCATGGCAGAACGTGCACTCCGGAGGTTCGGAGCGCATCAGCTTTAACTCCAACCAATTTTCGGAGAAGAAGTTCACAAAATCAGATATTTAAGGAATAACCTTTGATTGTTTTTCCACAAGTTCATTTTCCAGCTTGAGCGGCTGAAGCCTCAAGAGGACCCTTGCCAAGAAGGGCCGAAATATATACAGCTCTAATAAAATATAGCTAACTTATCCGTTTTGCACCGTCAAACACTGAAAATACGATCCAGTATATTAGTTGCGTTTTTGCTGATACCATGGTATCTAATACCACGGTAACTGGATCTGCAATTAGTAATTTTTCCAGGTATTGTGGGCTATCGTGGTATCTGATACACGGTGCTCTACAAAAACGACTATTACCGAAATTGCACTTTTCAAATTCAGTTACATCACTAAGTGCTAAACTTCTTTCTCACCAACCTGACAAAATTTGATGAAAGTGAGATGACTTTTCAGATACCACGACCAGTTACCACGGTCGGACCGTAGTATCTGAATAGTTGCATTTTTGCAGATACCCTGTTACCACGGTAACTGGATCTGCAATTAGTCGTTTTTGCAGTTATCGAGGTATCTGATACACGGTGCTCTGCAAAAACGGAATCGACTAAAACCAGGAAGGGAAGGGAACGCGAGAAAAGCAGGAAGGCACACTAAAACGAGGAAGGGCATACTAAAACCAGGAAGGCTGTCACCAGAATTCAGAATTGGAAAGCCGCACCGTTCCCTTCCTCTGTTTAGTATTCTGAGGGGTCGGCAACTACCAATGGCGACCAAAGTCCTCAGAGTCTAGTGAGGGGTCGGTAACTAAGATTTTTCAAGTCACCATTTCTTCTTTGAGGGGTCGGCAACTACCCATGGCGACTGAAATTCTCAGAGTCCAGCGAGGGCTCGACAACTAAGATATTTCAAGTCCACCATTCCTTCCTCGTGTTAGTATATTCAAGGTAATAAAACGAGGAAGGGAATGGTGGACTTAACATATCTTAGTTGCCGACCCCTCACTGGACTCGGGGGATTAGTCGTCTACCGTTAGAACTAGAAATGAAAAGATGAATTACAATTTGATATTTGGCGACCCCTCACTTATCTCAATGCCTAACCCTGCCAGGATACTAAAACGAGGAAGGGATGGTGAACTTTGAGTCTGAAAAGTTTGCCGATCCTCAAAGAATACTAAACAGAGGAAGGGAATGGTGTGGCATTCCAATTTTGAATTCTGGCGACAGCCTTCCTCGTTTTAGTATGCCATTCCTGGTTTTAGTATGCCTTCCTGCTTTTCCCGAGTTCCCTTTCCTTCCTGGTTTTAGTCGATCCCTGCAAAAACAACTATTACCGAAATTGCACTTTTCGGAGTCACCCCAAAAGAAAAACAGATACCCAGTTACATCACTAGGCGTTAAACTTCTTTCTCACCAACCTGACAAAATTTGATGAAAGTGAGATGACTTTTCAGATGCCACGACCAGTTACCACGGTCGGACCGTAGTATCTGGATATCTGTTACCACGATAACTGCCCAGATACCACGATAACTGCAAAAACGCCTTTAGACCGTGGTATCAGATACCACGATAACTGCAAAAACGACTTTAGACCGTGGTAACAGATACCAAGGTATCAGCAAAAACGCAACTAATATCTGATACCACGATAACTGGCCAGATACCACGATAACTGCAAAAACGACTTTTGACCGTGGTATCAGATACTATGGTATCTGCGAACACGCAACTATTATTTCATTAGAACATTTATGTGCGTATTAGGGCACAAGTAAGTTAATGTGTAAATATGGCATCGGAATGTGTGTCCGTCCGTCTGTCATCTTACTATGGCATCCTAATATTTGTCTGTCATCGTAGATGATAATCCCGAACGGCTTGGGCATTTGACTACCATGTCAGAAGACACAGTTACCGGCGAAACAGCCGAATCCTTCAAGAAGCGGCTGGACAAAGACTAACAAGACCAAAGGTGTCGATCGGATCCTAAGAATCTAATATTTGATTCAGACAATTCGGTCTTGTCTTCGGCAGATCCAGTCTTCGCCAGGCTAATCATCAGAGAAAACCAAGTTCAGATATACCTCTATAAGCCATATCTATTTTGACGATACTGACCAAGACTTCCTACTTTACTTCTGACAAGTTTCCGGTTTCGTTCGAATTCCGAGCGAACTACTAGTCCAGCAAAAAAAGAAAATTCAGAAACGAATCCAGCGTATCTCCTTATCCCTATAAAGAACATCTAATCAACTTTAAATAAAACTTTGACTTACAAAAAATTCCAGTTACAACCGGATTCCGGACTAATTATATGTCCGGGTAAAAACCGATTGTAATATACAGACTCAGCCTCTCTTCTTACCCCTTAATGTGTCATCTAATCAAACTTTTGCTTTTAACGAATTTCCCGGTTTTGGCCAGATTCCGGGCGAACTAGCTGTTCGGCGAGAAAATTAGCTGTTTAAAAATATTTTGTTTGTCCTTTGATCTGAATCCCCTGCCCCACTCCTAAATGTAGGGCTACAGAGCCCATCTACGAACCTTAATTTACCCTTGAACTAATGAATCCTCACACCAAGTTTCACCAAAATATCTCATTCCCTTCGAGAGTTAACGTGCTTACAGACAGACAGACAGACGGACATTTTGCGATGGCATAGGTATCCCTCCACTTACGTTTTGAGATCCCAAAAAATCAAAGCCCTAGAGTAATGATTAGTGTGCTCCTGAGTCGACAACCCGAAAGCAACCGTCATTACCAACGCAAGCTACTTATAGGGATTTTATGTCCTCGTTGCTTGCAACCGCAAGTGACGGAAATCGTGAATCCGCCGAGTCGTCACGCTGATACTTCTGAGGCTTACGACTGTTTGGACTATCTAGCTTCTTCTTGATCGCTCTATACATTTTCCATTTATTCGCTCCACACGATTTTACAGGAACACCCCCCCCCCCCCATCCCAGAATAACAGGATCTGGTCGGAATTAATAAAAATGACACATCAAGGCCGAGCTTCAGTCTAAGAAATTTGGTCCCAGTACTTCATCCATTCGACACTTAACTGATGTTCTCAAGCGGCACTCATAGGTCGTATGAAAGAATTTTAAAAGTCAATCTTTGGGTATAATTTAGGATATTGCTACAGAAGCTTCTCGGTCGAATATGGTAGTGAACAGTGACAAATCTACAATACTAACAATTTCATTTCTTTAAACTGTCCCACAGTTCCACCCACCCATTCCTGATAACCTTACTTCTGACCAAATTACACTCCTTGGCATTATTACATCTTCAGATATGTCTTGGGAGGAAAATACCAAGTATATTTTAAAGAAAGCTAACTCTTCCATTCCATGAGTATGGTAAAAATCCTAAAGAAATTCAAAGTCCCTAAAGAAAGAATGAAGGATTTGTATTGTATGTTTGTCCGTTCAGTACTTGAATATGCCTGTCCAGCATGGCATTATGGAATTAAAAAGAGTGATTCAGATAAGTTGGAAATAATCCAAAAACGTGCTGTTCAAATTATAATTGGTGGCCATAAAATGCCGTACTCGTATCTCCTAAAGGAGTGCAAGCTGGAACCCCTTTCTGTTCGTAGAGAACAGCTGTGCCAACGTTTTGGAACAAATTTGTTCTCCCACCCTCTCTACCGAAATATCCTTCCTCCACCCTTTAAACCGGAAAGAAACAGACCTCCAAGAGAAGCAGCTATGAAAGTACCAAAACTCACACCTGTCGCTTGTAAAACTGAGAGGTACCGTAATAGTTTTGTGCCTCGGTTTACCTTGTACCATAACAACCTTACTTAAATTACTGTATTTATTTTGTGACAATGGTATATATGCTTTAGTTGTAAGATAATGACAAGTGCCAATTAATTTGCTCGCGCATGAAATGTTGTGCCGCATTTATTTTGAATTTAAATTAAAAAATTAAATTAAATTAAATAGTATGACATTCTGCCACAGACATGGCTTTATGCAACATCAATACCGCTGGAATCTATATTAATAGTGCCGTCTACGTCAGGATACCGCAAATAGTCACTCAGGTACGACCCAGAAGAGCTGGCAATAGCATAGTAGTAACAATGTGGAATGCAGCCCCTATCTCACCTCCGAATCCCGTTATGTCCTTACCTACTAGTGAGTGTGAAAGCTTTCAGGTAATATTAATATCGCTAGAATCGTTTCCGAGAATCCTGACACGTTCTTATCCGACAGATAGCTGAAACAGAAGGGAATGTGCGTCACGGTCATTCATACTCAAGTTTCCGGAGGACAATGGGAAAGTACCAAATCCGGAAGACAAAAGAGGCTGGGGAAATGAAAATATCTGAATAAGAAATGTCGTAGATTTCTCTTTCCCCGGAGGGAACCTTAAAGGAGTTAATTCGGAAGGATTCTTGCACTTACGATGTCAAGATCACCCACTCGCCAGCGTAAACTAGGGCTCCATACAACGGTAGGATGATCGAGGGATTACCCATTCCCCCACACCCCTTACCGTAAAGAGGCACTTGGCGCATACCGGAATCGAGAGTGGGCAACCCTTCGGGGACGATCTAGTGGCACGACTGGAACAGGACTCAAATAGCCAACAACAAAAATCTTGAAGAGGAAGAAAAGCATATAGCTAGTATTCGCAAAAAAAACAGCTGTATATTCGGCATGTTGATTTCTTTCACGAAATAGTTTATAAAGCCATTTCTGCTTTAAAATCTATGACATTGACAGAAGTGTCCTGGAAGTGTCCGTCAGAGTCATTGAGTTTATCAGGTCTAGTTAATAATTATTAAATCAGCGAGAAAGCGAGAAGAGTTGCCTCAATGCACAGAAATTGGTTTCTGTTATTTGTGAGTAAGTCATAGGATTTTGCAAAAAAAGGGAAGTTTGTTAAAAAATAATTATTACTATCGAATTATAATGATTTTCCCCGCTTTACCTGCTCTGTATCAATAAAACCCTAAACCACAATCCTCACGGAAATACAGATAAAGTATAAGACAATAAAGAAAATGTACCCTACACTGTACAAAGTTTCTCCGAATAAGGATGCAGTATTTGCTACTGGGATTAATCTTATCTTTATTAGGATAAGATTAATCCGAATTAGGGGTAATCTTATCTCAATAAAGATAAAATTAATCCCAGTAGCAAATACTGGAAGATTTTTTTTTACAGTGTACTCAGGGTAGCATATAACATCGGAATGGTTCCATCTCCTTCTAAAGTTGTCATGCTAACAAACAGATGAATGGACGGACAAATGACGTCACATGTATCGTTCAATTTGGAATAATAAGAATGTGTTTGGGTGTACCTAAAATAAAACGGCCTGGAAAACCGCAGTATGCCATAGCATGACCTAATCCCTCTGTTGATAGTGCGAACTCAGGATCCAGAGCTGGAATTCCTGCCCGGATGTTCGGCACCATCATCGTTTCCATACGGAAAAGTTGAGATTTTTTCAATTTGATGTAGAAGGTGCAGGGATCTGTCCGGGAAATCCTTGTCGTGTGTTCGCACCATACACTGCATGAGTCTGTGACGGAACGAGCACTTTTTATCACGTACGAAGTGATTAAACTTTTGGGAAGCGGCAGGTGAATTCCTCTCTACTAAAAAACTTCTTCAGCTTTTATATAGACTACTTAGTCAGTGACACTTACACAGTTAAGTAGGTAGAGCAAATAAAACCAGGGAGTATAAGCGCCAAGACCTATGCTTTCCACACTTCACACTCGGGCCATACATGCAGCGCCGACCACTACGCTTGTGGCATTTAAAGCGAGGCGAGATTGCGGGTTTAGTATGTTTTTTTGCTTTGTTCGGAAGTTCAAATTATTGGAGTCAACGTTGGTGAACGACTGATCGAGTATCACTAGGGTCGTTCACTATCGCTAGTGGTTCTAGTGTCGCTGCTATTCGAGTGTGTGTCAGTTATTTCAAGTCTTGGCGCTACTCTCTGGTGTTATTTTGCTCTGGTCAAGACCTATCCTTGCTTCGCAAATGGGCCATACTTATAGCGCCTCCCGCATTTGAAGTGAGACAAACTTGTGGATTTAGAAATTTCTAATGAAGCTAAAATGCGGTCTGGACACGCACACATCGAAGAAACAGGGGAGTTTGTATCTATTTGTTTGCTATGTTCAGAATACGAAGTTATTGGAGCCAGCGTTGGTGTTCGACTGGTCGAGTTTCAATGCAATTCAATTTTAAACACAAATTACGGACTAGCCGAATAGCAGGTGGCAAAGTCATATGTATTAAAAACTAACCAAAAGTGTCAACATATAATTAAAAGTGGTTGAATTACAAATAAAATACTGAGAATAAACATTATAATAAATAACGATCGGGGTAACAGACAACGGGGAGTATAATAATAACCTACTAATTTCTGTTACGTAGGGCAACAAAGGAGGGGGCAAAACTATTCTTGTATCTCACGTGTCGGCAAAACAGTGGTTGACGGGTAGGGACTAGTTCGGAAGATTGTCTTTGAGGCCTCTCCCTTTCTGTTGTAAAGTGTGTGGGGGGGGGGGGGCAGGATGTCGCGAAGGACTGGGTCCAGAAGAGTCTGGACACCAAACTTTAAGCACAAATTTTCACGATGATGAGACAAGGTTGCCAGATTATATTTTTTGAGAAAATAGATATAAGGGACTTTCAGAGATTTATCCGTTAACTTGGTTATACTCTATATGACTAAGTCCAAAACACGCCAGTGATCCTCAGGAAGAAGCAGTAAGCGTGTCCGTAACGACTCAAACTCAACGACTCAAATCCTGTGTCAACCAATCACGGCGATCTTTGAGAGCAGACGTGACACCGAGTCTGCCTTTCTTCCGCTAGGTATCCGGGACCCGGAGTGGCCGAAGATTTGCATCGGCAAAAAGAGATAGTCATCAAGCGTATTAGAAGAGCTCGGCATTGTATCCTCTCTAGAACATAGACAGAGCTGGTTGGTCAAGTTATGGACATGCCACGGGCCGAAGAAAATTGGCGACGAAATGTCGTGGTTCCTTGAATGTAATTTCAGTAATATGACTTCAGCGGACCTTCCACGGGCAACCTTGCTCGTCCTGACCTGACGTTCTCTAATTGGTTGAAAATCGCCAAAAATGTCTGCTACGAACTGCTTCTGGGTACAAATTGCGCAGCATATGCTTCCAGCGGCCAGGACAATTCTTACGAGCCCACTCTGGAGGTCAAACTGAAGTGCGCATTGCCAGAATAGTCCCGAGTAAAAGCGCCTCAGTGGAAGAAAAATCTCCTCCAGTTTGTCACTCCAGCAAAGATAGTGGCTTCTGACCGTCATGTTGTGCCAACCCTCTCTCTCTCTCTGTACGGCTAGTTTCTGAGAAGCTTACTTGCCAGAAAATTACGATTATCTAGTTTTGTCAGTGTCTTTATCAACGGGCCAGGAGAAAGGACAACACTGCAGGTAATTTGTTAAAAGCATGACCTAGTTTTAAAGTATTACACTGTTCTGTAGTATTGGCACATAAACAGTAAACAATACGCGACGTTGATGATGCAAACTGCTCTTTGGTTCCAATTTTCGTTCTATTCTAAGCCGAGAGGTAGGGCTAGGCCCATATGAGAGCGAAAAATGGTCCCGAGACACCGGAGGTTGAAATATCCATATATATCCAAACATTATCATTTCCCAATAGCCCCCTCAACCTCGGACAAGAACCAAACCGACCCAATTCCCCATACAGAGTTTGCCATGACAACTCGCTCTTCGCTGAACCCAGCTTATGCTTACTCAGTACTGGCAACCATAATACAACGGAAAGATGCTAGCAACCGGGGGCGATAACTGCTCCGTCGCTTCGCACTAATCCGGACCACACAAAGCGGCTTTCCCCCGTCTTAATATTTTTTTCTAATGTTTACACAAGAATTCAATTCTGTATTTCCCCGAGCGTTGCTATAGCTGCACAGATTGGTGCCTGGGCGATAATCTCCTTAGCAGAGAGAGAAAGTGGAGAGAACTAACACTTGAACTCGATAGGTCCGCAACTCTCGAAGGTAATGTGATATTTAGATCAAACTTGGCGTGACGATTCTTAGGTCAAAGGACAGGTAACGTTCGTAGATGGTCTCTGAAGCTCTATACTTAGGGGGCGGGGGGAGACATTTTATAAGTAGTGAACTGAAAGACAAAAATGCTCCTCAGCCGGGATTTGAACCGAGGACCCTCTGCTTACAAGGCAGGCGCTGTACCAACTGAGCATCCAACAGAGTTCGCAAACCCCTACAAGAGTCTGGTAGAAGCCTGCCATAGGAACAATGATCACGTCGAAGGCCAATTCATCTAACCAGTTCACATCCCCATGTCACAGAAATTTATAATAATGCATAGATGGCACTTTACACAAGGGACTTGTACCGTGACCAATAAACCAGAAACAGTTTTCTCGAATATAATTTAGAAGTATAGGACTCCATTGTCGGAACCACGTAAACATACCAGAACCCACAGGGGGTCCTAAAAACTAAATAGAAGTGAATACAAAAAAAAAAAAAAACTAAGAAAGAACTAAATGGTGAAAACTAAATATTTAGTTAACAAAATATTTAGTTTTCACCATGAGACCCCGCCTTGTGGGTCCTGGTATGTCTACGTGGCCCCGACAATGGAGTCCTAGACTCATAAATTATATTCGAAAAAACTGTTTCTGGTTTTGGTCACGGTACAAGTCCCTTGTGTAAAGTGACATCTTTGCATTACAACAACGGACAATTTGTTAAAAGTAAAAGTTTTCAACTTGAAGTAGATTAGAAGTTCGATACAAGGGTAAATTATTTCCTCCTAAAACATACAGTTAGCCCAGAATCCGGCCAAAACCGGAAATTTTTTAAAAGTAAAAGTTTTATTTGAAGTTGATTAGAGTATTCGGCAGTGAAAACGGATACGTCAGCTGAATTTTATTAGAGCTATATTTCGGCCCCTCTTGACAAGAGTCCTCGTGTTAAAAGTAAAAGTTTTACTTGAATTTGATAGAGGTTCGATACAGGGCTAAGGAAGCATGCTGAATCTGTGTGTGCAAATTTATTTTTTCCCGAAACATATAGTTCGCCCGGAATCCGGTCAAAACCGGAAATTTGTTAAAAGTAAAGTTTTTATCTCAAGTTCATTAGATTATTAGACTGTGCAAAACGGATACGTCATCTGAAATTCAGTTCACATATCACTGACGTATCCTGAACCTCAGCTGACCATCAGCTGACGTTTCTGTGTTCCACTGTCAAATATGCTTCGCAGTCAGCTTGGGCTGAAGGAATATTTATAGTTGATTAGAGATAAGGAGATTTGACATCTCAAAAGTTGTCCGTCTGTCCGTCTGTTAGCACACTAACTCTCGAAAGGTTGACATATTTTATTCAAATTTTGCACGATCACTCTTTGGGTCAAAGTCAAGTTCGAATGTTTTGTGAATATTAAATGTTTTGGATTCGTATTAACTGTAAAGGATATGGGGGGCGGGGTCGCCGGGGGTTTTTTGGTACCGGGAGGGTTTTGGTCGGGTTTTTTTTGGCACCGGGAGGTTTTGGTAGGGGGCGTTCTAGCCTAGGGGGGTTCTAGCCTAGACCCACTGTAACCAGTTCACCGGTACAAGGTTCTTAAGGCCCATCTTGCAGATTTGTCTCCGGGATACTAGATACCTGTTTTTTTTTTTTTTTTTAGCTAGACCCGGAACACAAAACCGAATCAAACACGTCTGGAAGTCACGCCGCTGGACACCCCAGATTCCGGAATACTCTTGATGACTATCTCCCCTTGCCGATGCAAAATCTCCGGCCTCTCCGGGTAGCTAGTGGAAGAAAGGCAGAAGTGGTGTCAAAGCTGCGCCCACAGACCGCGGTGATTGATTGACACAAGATTTGGGTCGTTGAGTTTTGAGTCGTACGGATACGCTTTCTCTTTCTTCCTGAGGATCACTGGCGTGTTTTGGACTTAGTCATATAGAGTATCTATAGATAGATGGGTGTCATAGAGACAACACGTTTCAAACATGCGAGCGGACGGGTAGGAGAAGCGGAGAGTGATTGAGAGTTGTGATTGGGAGCAAAGAGATGGATTAAAGGGAAATCTGCGAAACTAGAACTAAATATCCTCAATTCACGATCTTGACGACTTCACTTTTGCTGCTGTGCAGAAGACCCAGGTATCTCAACATTGTTTCTGGTTGTTCGGTTACGAGCTGCTACCGATCTGTGTCCTGATAAGTGCCATTTCGACGCTGACTGCCGAGCACACCCTTCGAGCCGATTCTCCAACTAGCAGCTTTAGCACGGCAGCACTTCCAACGTCTTCACCAGACGCAAGGACTTCCTTACGTAGCAACTCTCTGTTCTGCTTCATACTACACTTTCATCAATGTATTGCTGACGAGTCTTTGGAAATTATTAATTAACGAGGAAATGCTGAGGGCATTGAGGCTACGGCTCATGTCAAGCTTTCAGAAAATTCGGCAATTGACTTGAGGGCAGTTGGTGAGTGGAGGGTTTGGAAGACGAAAGAGGACAAATTGACAAATTAATTGACTAATTTTTAGTTTATTTTAGTCAAGGTTTGATTAAACTATGGTAGTAAATGTGTAATAAGTAATAAGTAAGTAATTTATTTATGACCCGCCATTTTGAAAAGGCGGAGTAAATGAAGAAAATAAACAAAACACATAAACACGCAGAAAAAGACACCTAGTTTTCTATCTTCGGTCAGGAAGCAGTGGACGACGTCGTGTTGGACCCTGTTGTCCATGATTTTTGAAAGCGATGAGGAAACATCCTCAAACTGGTTGCATTTGTGAAGCACGTATGTGCTTTGTCTGTAACCGGTCGTCAAGCGGGAATGATAGTTTTTTTTAGTAAAGTTGTTGAATCCTGAATCCTTGCAAAAATGCCATCCAGCAGGACATCCATGTGGAACCGCCGTGAAAGTGATAAGGCAACAAAAATGAGTCTCTGGTGTTCTGGAAGGTGAAACATGGGATTTTCCAGACCATCAAGACGCAAGAAATGACTCAGTCACTCACCAATCAAGTCTTGTCACGAAACTAAGAGGATTACCGGCATCCATCAGTTCCTTGAGAGCTCTTGGAAGGGCGTTACAATAATACACTGTCAGAAATTTCATAACAGATTGCGCATAACACTTTCAAGAATAACACCTTTTCACTTAAAAATAAAGTGTTATGACCAATTAAGTTTATACTAGTTCGGGCCTAGATCTCCAACAACACCTTCAATAGGTAAAAATACTACACTGTCAGAAGTTACATAACGACAACAGAAGGATGCGTGGTTTCAACAGACACCACTTTGGGATGTTATCTGCTATGTTTCTAACGTTCCGGTTAGTATTTTTTACCAATTGAAGGTGTTGTTGGAGATCTAGGAGATTCTAAGTGAAAAGGTGTTATTCTTGAAAGTGTTATTCGCTATCTGTTATGAAACTTCTGACAGTGCAGCTGCACAATCTTCTGGGACAACAGCCAAATAATCTGAAAGATCGGCAGAGATAATTATTTCTAAAGTTTGAGCAAGAACGAAGAAATGATGTCTCAATCCGCTGGATTGAGATGGGACATTCAAACCCAGCTCCGATCAAGTTTCGTGAAAGCTCGCGAAACACCTCCCAATAACACCTGCAGAATCTCCTGGGAAAACAGCCAGATAATCCGAAAGATCAGCACAGATGATTACTTCGGAAGTTTGGGAAAAAAGTACAAAATGACGTAAGCGTTTTCGATCCGGCAGGAGCAGATGGGACAATCACAACCGGCTCCGATCAAGTTTCGGGAAAACTCCAGAAAAGACGTTCCAATAAAAGCCGCAGAATCTCCTCGGAACAGCCACACGATCCCAAAGATCAGCATAGATGATTGCTCTGATAAGTTTCGGAAAGAAGTACGAGATGACGTAAAAATTCTCGATCTGTCAGAAAGAGAAAGGACAGTCACAACTGGTTCTAGTAGCTGCACGCTCTCCTTACAAACTGGCCGATTGCTAACAAAACCTACATATGACAGAAATCACGATCGCAAAATGAAAACAACAGCATGTTTTCTAGGTACAACTTCAAGTCAAATCGATAAAGTCTGCCCCCCCCCTCTAACACGCAAATGCGCTGGTTTCGTTACTTTCGATATTTTAATTATATCTTCTAAAAGTCTTTATTTTATTTGTGTCGTAATTTGTAATACCAATCTCCAAGATCTACGTGTCTTCAAGTTTTCTTTCCATTCCTTTTCGTTTGAACGTTGATGGATAATAAAGTTTACTTACTTACATATCATCGTCAGTAATATAATGAACTCTCTGGAGAGTTTTTTTCTGTTTACCAAGACTTTTATGCAACGAGCAACAATAGAAAGAAAACCGTCGAAAATAAAAACTACCGAAGATAAATGTGTCCTGGGTTATGCAAAGAGGTATAAAGGCAACTGAAAAGAACTGAGAGTAGCTTACGCTCTTCAGAAAGCCTGGAGTGACGCACGATCGAAGAAAACACAAAAGAAGGATTGATTATAAGGATTGAAAGATACGAGCCAGACAGTGTGGAAAAGCTTTCAACAAAAATAATCTGAAGCTCAAAAGTTGATGGAATTGGTGAAGAATATGTTATCAGTGCACAAGACAGTGACAAACTTTCAGTAAACATTAGGGGGGGGGGGCGGGGGGCGGGCTAGCTTTGGGACACAATCCCAGACTTACACAGACTCAACATACAATTACTCTTTTGGAGTCAATTAGTTTTCGAACATAGTTTAAAGCTGTCGTTGCTTTGCATTTTCTTTTTCAAACCGATTTAGCGTCAAAAAAAGAACACCAAGGAGGAAGATTTTGAGTTCCAGGGTGGCAATGCCCCCCCCCCCCCAACACACACAGGCGCAATATTTTTTCTGCGATAAGCATGATTATTCTGAACACAAAATTAAATTTTTCTTCTGCAGTATCATAACACCAGACAACACATAATACCAAATAACGGCCAGTGCACTTTTCAGGAACGACGCCGAGTAAGTAACTAATTGCGTGTTCCACCCTTCTAACGATAGTAACTATTAGTGTCGTGAACTTGCTAAATCTGCCGTGTCTCAGTTAACCACACAAAAGGCTGTTTAATAACTGTTCGTATACAAAATCATTCAACAAAAACTTAACTGCTTCGGATCTCAGTCTACTCGCTAATGAAATCTGAGTACTAAATACACTTCTTTCATTAGTTGCGTGTTTGCTGATACCATGGTATCTGTTTATTCAAACAATGCTTACAACGGATACGTCAGCTATGATTTTTCATCAGCGATATTTCGGCCCTTCTTGGCAAGGGTCCTCGTCAGGCTGTCAATCCTCTAGATCAACTGCGGGGAAGGAATCAAACCTGTAATCTACCACGGTAACTGGATCTGCAGTTAGTCGTTTTTGCAGTTATCGTAGTATCTGATACACGGTGCTTTGCAAAAACGACTATTGCCGAAATTGCACTTTTCAAAGTCATCCCAAAAGAAAAACAGATATCCAGTTACATCACTAAGTGCTAAACTTCTTTCTCACCAACCTGACAAAATTTGATGAAAGTGAGATAACTTTTTTAGATACCACGACCAGTTACCACGGTCAGACCGTAGTATCTGATTATCTGATACCACGATAACTGGCCAGATACCACGATAACTGCAAAAACGACTTTAGACCGTGGTATCAGATACCATGGTATCTGCAAAAACGCAACTATTGCCTTCTTGCTTGACGCTCGAGGGCGGTGGTTTACGGCGAAAACCTGATTACGAGCGCAGTGATTACTAAAATAGTACAGTGACACGTGAAAGGGGATTCACGACAATTAGTTACTATATTCGTTCCAGCTCGTTAAAAGTTAAAACTCTGTACGTCCCTACATTCTCGTAGCTGAAAGTAATTATTTAGTTACCACGCTCGGGAGCGTAGTAAGCGTGGTGACTCGAATCCCTGTGACATCACTGGCCCGATTAGCGTGGCACGATATTTTGCCGAAAATAGAAAAATATGTTCTATCCTTGATACCAAGAAGACAAAATTCGTGACGTCATGCGTAGTAACTATGATAATTAGGGTGGAACACGGTCTAAGGGATTTATTGGTCACCCGACATTATCAAAAGCAGAATCAGTGAAAGAAAAGAAAACAACACTGTAAAAAGTTTCTCCGTATAAGGATGCAGTATTTGCTAATGGGATTAATCTTATCTCTACTTGAATAAGATTAATCCGAATGTAACCTTATCTCAATAAAGACAAGATTAATCCCAGTAGCAAATACTTCAAGATTTTTTTTTACAGTGAAGAGCTAGATGGTTACATTGGCACTTGCAAAGTTGGGGGGTCAGAGGATGACTGTGGGAATCTGTCAACTCGTGGTTTTTGTAAGCAAAACCCTTGAGGCAAGAATGTTAATAGGGTCTTGGAGATCATGAAAATGTACCGTTTAGTCGAAATTTTCTTTTACACTTTGCGGTAATGATGAGCAGTTTGTAGGTACTAAGAAAAGTCATTTGCAAGAAAAAACCTTGAGGTACAGATGATCATGGGACATTGTAGATCATGAAAATGTACTTTTTAGCCCAAACTATTATTATGGCACTTGCCCTTCGGCCAAGTGCTATATAGCGATCGCAATTTCTGTCCGTCCGTCGGTTTGTCTGTCGGTCCAGGTTTTGCTAGTTCGGGCACTTCCAAACAAGCTAGGGCGATGAAAGTTGACAGGCATATCAGGGTCCCGACGAGATTAACTTACAAATAATCACTTCCCCGGTCCTACTTTCCCCGGATCCGGGAGTCCGGAAACTAGGAGCAAGGGTAGCAAAAGCGGAGCAAAAGGACAATGTCCAGATGTGGTATCGATCCGACGTCCTCTTTGGAGGGGCGGTTCGAAGTGCTTGTGCATGGGGGGGGGGGGGGGGTGAGCATATCACCAGCAGGCTCAAGAAATATTAACGTTATATGTTCAAAAACGTTACGGAAAATGCCATTGTAGTAATATAAGTAACAGGAATTAGACGATGCCGTTCACATCAAGTTTCGCTGGAGAAAAGACAAGCCTCGGTACCAGCTTCTGACATATCTACTCAAGACAAACTAAAGTGAGCGCCGCAGGCGAGATTTTTCCAATCCAAGCAAAATTCAACTACTCTTTTACAATTCCTACCCTTTAGTGTAGCTTAGACTCCAAATCTCAAGCTTAAAACAGCACATAAATGCTGCACACTTCAAATAAATAGAAATAGGGTAGGAGTACGAAAGAATCACAGGCAAAATTTGTTAAATCGGCTTTTATTCGGCAATAGTCGACTACTTCCTACACAAACTCCTGCTTTTAACGTGGCTCAGATCCCAAGCAGCAGCTTTTTACCAAATGTGCCTAAGACAAATTTAAACTCAGCGCCACAGGCGATTTTTTGGTAATCCGACCTTTTTCTGGCATGTCTAGCTTTTAAGGTGGCTGAAACCTTACGCCTAACACTTCAACTAAATTAAGGGCCATTCAACCAGATAGCGAGTAGCGGCTACGAAAGATGGCGGTGGTAAAGTTTTGCGAAACATTTTAAAGGCTTCCTACTATATCACATATCTGTCGGTGCCCCGATAACTCGCAAACGGAGTGGGATATTTTCCCGGAAGTTGGTACGAGGTAGTACTTCCACTTTGAATTTAGACTACACAAAAAATAGTGCAATCTTCAGGCGGTTGTGCCTGTTTCTTTAAGATAAGGAGATTTTTGCACAAAATAGGTAGGATAATGTTGAAACATCGCGCCGCAGGCGAAATTTTTGAAAATCAGCCTGTTTTCGGCGCCACAGAGTGAAATTCATGACTTGGTAATGGCCTTTAAGTCACTATGGCAAGTTCGAAACATACGACTGTCATTCTAACATGCTCGAAGCACACAATAATTCGTAACGTAATAACTGCCAAATATGGCTAGCTCAAAACTTAGTCTCGAATAGACGACTAGAAAATCTCTTCGTAAAACACGACAAGACACGGGTCATTTTCAGAGAAAATTCGCGGTTGATGTCATTCTGGCAAGTTCCATACGACTGATTCTGACAAAATGAGAACACGAAACTGTGAATCAGATAAACAATGCGACCAGAAGTAGGTCATTCGAAGGCAAGTTCAAGATTAGCTATTCGCTTTGTCTTCCTTTATCTGGCAAGGTCAAAGCTTACGACTGTCTCTAATTTACGACTAGAAAAACCATTCGTACAGTACGACAAGAAACGGGTCTTTTCAGGTGAAATTCGCGGTAATCGCGGTAGATGTCATTCTGGCAAGCTCAAACATACGACTTTCATTTGGAAAACATAGAACACTCAACTGTGAATCTGAAAACATACGAATATAAATTTCTTCGTAGCCATACAACTAATAAGTGTGATTTGTGGGTGAAATTCACGTTTTGGTAGCTGTCTGCAATGTCATTCTGAAAAGCTCAGACATACGACTGTCATACTGACAAGCTCGAAGCATACGACTGAGAAACGATTCTCTGGAGCATGGAGGGGGTGAGTCACCCCCCCCCCCTAGACCCCCCTTCGAAACGCCCTGCCTCTTTGGTAAAAGACTCGCGCACTAGGCCACACGGTCCTTCTTTCTTGTGCTTAGAGCCGAATACAGGAACAGGGACAGTTTAAAGATTTTGGTCACAACAAATGCTAAACTAAACTTTTATCTGATTGTGTTTTGCCTTTTTCCCAAGAAAGTAAGCTTCTTTTGTCTCCATTTTGTGTTCTGGGCCAAACGAGATCAAAGTAGCCTAATTATATTTTGATACTGTTTCCAGATTGGGACTCCAAAACTAGATTAACTTGGAAACAATCACTTCCCCGATTCGGTCATCGCTGGCGGAGCGGAGGCATGGGAAATCTGGAAACTTGTAACATACATAACTTCGGAACGGGTAATCGGACATGGATGAAACTTGACATATGTCAAGAACAAGTGCTTCAGATGCTCAGTTTCAAATTCGGACCAGATGCGATAACCGGAGGGGGGTGCTGAAGGGGGCACCGGAAATCTCGTGAAATGCTTCCACATAAGCTAGGACAATGAAACTTGGCAGGCACGTCAGGGAACCGACTAGATTAACTTGGAAATAATCACTAATTCCCCGATCCAGCCATCGTGGGGGGAGTGGAGGGATGGGGAATCCGGAAACTAGAAACATACATAACTTTGGAACGGGTAATCGGACATGCATGAAACTTGACAAGTGTGAAGAACAAGTGTTTCAAATTTTCAATTTCAAATCTGACCCAAATCCGAAAACTGGGAGTAGAGGGGGGGGGGGGACCGGAAATCTTGTGAAACACTTAGGGTATAGGGATTGGGATGCAACTTGAAGGGAAGAACGAGCATTAACCCTAGATACTTTATTGACAAAGCAGGACCGGATCGTGTCGCAGTGGAGGGTGTCGGAGGGGGTTTCCTGGATGTTGGTAATCACGAGCTAGGGTACTTCCAGATATACCAGGACCATGAAACTTGGCAGACATCTTGGGTACTCTCCCAGGTCAACTCGAAAATAGTTCCTTCTCCGATACGGTGATCTTGGGGGGAGTGGAGGGATGGGGAATCCAGACTCTAGTGACATGCATGACTTTAGAACGGGTAATCGGACGTGAATGAAACTTGACAAGTGTCAAGAACAAGTGTCTCAGATGTTTTATTTCAAGTCCGGAACAAATCCGATAACTGGGGGGGGGGGAGCTGGAGGGGGGTGCCGGAAATCTTGTGAAACGCTTAGAGTCGAGAGATCGGGATGGGACTTGGAGGAAAGAACAAGCATAAGCCGTAGAGACAATATTGACAAAACAGGATCGGATCATGTCACAGTTGAGGGAGTTGGAGAGGGTTTTCCACAATTCCGGTGATCACGAGTTGGGGTACTTCCAAGTGTGCTATGACAATGAAACTTGGCAGGCTGTGCTATGACCAGGAAACTTGGCAGGAATGTTAGGCACTCTTATCAGATTGGCTTAAAAATAGTCCCTCCCCCGATCCCATCATCGTTATGGGAGAAACAGTTTTCAGTGTGTGGAATAACCATTTCAAATTTACTAGATCAAGCCCATTTTTTGATGAAATGAGTATCGGGAGAGAGATCCAGCCTTGACAACTGCAAACTGTATCTGACAAACATGCTAACTATTCTTGCAAGTGCCATATGCGCTTTCAGCTCTTGTTTTTTTTTAGTTTGCGGTTAAGATTGGCACTTTAATGGGACTAGAAATTCATCCCTAGATTAACGAAATACATCAGAGGCATGGACTTTTCCAAATTATCAAGTTTTATTTACGATCTGATCACCGGCTAGAAACTTATGCATACCTCCAGTTTCCGGATTTCCCTTACTCCACCCCCCCCCCTCTAGGATGGTCGGATATAGGAGTGAAGTACTATTTCTAAGTCAGTCTTGTCGGGTCTTTAATGTGCTAAACAAAATTCATCGTCCTAGCACATCTCGAAGTACCTTAACTCGGGATCACCGGAATTATATTCAAATAAGGCATACAACTTGGCAGCCAAAGCCCCGTAGCTGACATATCCGTTTAATGCCTTATTGGAATATATTTTTCAAAGTCAACTTGAGCTCAAGGAATATTTATAACCGGAATTCCCGGACCCTCGTGCTAGAAAAATTTCGTCGTTCTAGCACATCTCGAAGTACCAGAAAACTCGCCATCACCGGAATTCCTGAGCCCCACTTCAATTCCCCCACATTACCCGGATCCGGTTCTGCTCTGCTCTGTGAAAGATGTAACCAGGGCTAGTTCTTGTTCTTACCACAAGTTTCATGCGATCACTACACTCTGACCGTGTCACTAGATTTCCGGTTCTTCCCTTCAACTCCCAAAAAGTCACCGGATCCGGTCTCGGCTTGAAATGAGACACGAGTTCTTTCAAAAATCAAGTTTTATAAAGATCCGATCACATGTTCCAAAGTTAGAAACATATCAAGATTCCGAATTTCTCCCCCCGACTATGGCCGGATTTGGGAAACGACCTTTCTAAGTAAATACGATCGAGTCCCTGAAACGCCAATCAAGTTTCGTCGTCCTAGAACATCTAGAAGTACCTTAACTAGGGGTCACCCGAATTATATTCAAATAAGGCATAAAACTTGGCAGCCAAAGCCCCGTAGCTGGCATATCCGCTTTATGCATTATTGGAATATATGTTTCAAAGTCAAATTGAGCTCAAGGAATATTTATAACCGGAATTTCCGGACCCCCCCCCTCTCCGAATCCCCCACAGTGCACGAATACTGTCCGATCCTGTCAACTATGCATCTAGGGATTGTGCTTGTTCTTCCCAGCAAGTTTCATCCCGATTCCCATATTCTGAGCGTCACATACGATTTCCTGTTTTCCCCTCCCAACTCCCCTCACAGTCTCTGGATCTGGTCCGGACTTGAAGTATGACATTTGAGGCACGAGGTCTTTCCAAATACCAAGATTCATTAAGACCCGATCCCCAGTTCAGAAGTTGTACATACCTCAAGATTCAGGATTCCCCCCTTCCTCTACGCCCCCCACGGTGGTCGGATCGGGGAGTGAGTGTATTTCCAAGTTAGTTTGGTCGGGTCCCTAACATGCCTGTCAAGTTTCATAGTCCTAGCACACCTGGGAGTACCCTAACTTGCGATCACCGAACTGACCGACCGACCGAGGGAAAAGTGATTGGTGATTGGAGCTTGGCCGGAAGGCGATTTTGACCCCTCCGGGCCAAAAATGCCGAGAAGTGTAGCGTAGCCAATCCCGAAGTTGAAACCCCTTCTGACCTCCCATGTCAGCAATAAGATAGTTTCATCCCATCTTTAGTTTGGACTTAACTCTTGTCAAAAATGAACCTGTTTGTTGTAGTTCTCAGTTGTCTTCGTTTTTAGTATTCAAGCACCCGGAATGGCTAGTACAGTATGAGGTGTGTTGTTTGATAAATTCATTTATTCATTCACTACATGCAGACAGCACGTAGTTAACTGTGTGTTTTAGTGTTTGTATATAATGTTACATGCATCTGAGTGAACCGAGACTCTCTGCTCAGTGCTGTATTTTTTTGTAGTTGTCTGGACAAATTAACAGAACTTGAATTTGAACTAAACTTTCCGCTAAAACGACGTCACTGTCCGAAATTGTGGAAATAATGACGTCATGGAAACCATTTTATCTTACAAAATCCAGTTCAGTCGGCCTTACTTCCGCTAGAGCGACGTCATTACACACTGTACTATTTTCGTTCCAGCCTCGTGAAAAGTCACTACGCTAACCGTTCCAACCTTTTCAGAATAGTAACGATAGAAACAATTTGCTAACCAAACTATTTTGTAACTATTTTTACGCGTAATGCTTCGATGATGTCTCAGCTATTGGTTGTTAATGAGAGGTCAAGGTTTTCACATCTCATGGAACATAACTAATTGGTAGTTTTAAAAATTTTAACTTTAGGTTCGTTGATACGATTGCGGTGCGTTGGTCGTCCTGATCTCCCTGCGTTCCCTTCTTCTTTTTATTATTTTTTTTATGGTTGAGTTTTATAAGTTGATGGGTATGGCGGAGTGCATACGTTGTATCTTTATTGATTTTTTATGTTTATTATTTGTAGTTAGATCAGTGATTAGTTGACCTATAAGCTCCGGCATTTTCGTGCTCTGCGCCCTGCCGGATTTGTGTAATTTTTTATTTTTGTTCAAGTAAGTACATCAATAAATGAACATGAACCTGAACCACGCTCAGGTGCGTAGTAAGCGTGTTATCTATGATCTCTGTGACGCGATTGGCCCGATGAGCCCGTGGCGCGGATATTTAGACGAAAAGAAAAATGCGTTCCAGCCTTGACGCCAAGAAGTCAGGATTGTTGACGTCATGCGTAGTAACTATGGTAAGTAGGGTCGACTGTCGTCATTAATTCGACTAACATCTGTGTTTACACCTTGTGTGTATTTCGGGTAATAAATGTATTGATTGATAATTGCGAAAACGATGACGCCATGAAATCCACATTAAAAATCCTAGTTTACTCGACAACACTTCCCCTAGAGAGGCGTCGTTACACACTCTCGGTGAGATTTCGACTAAACCTAATTGCGGAAACAATGACGTAATGAAAACCAAATTCGTTTTACAGTCCAGTACAGTCGGCAGTACTTAGAGCGTGTTCCATCCTACTGACCGTAGTTACTACGCTTGACGTCACGAATTCTGCCTTTTTGCCTTCAAAGCTGGAACGATTTTTCTATTTTCCAGCAGAATATCATGCCACGGGCGAATCCGACAAATCACGTTATAGAGATCCGTAGTTACTACGCTTACTTCGCTCCCGAGCGTGGTAAGCAAATAGTTACCATTAGTTACTATTTCGAGAAGGTTGGAACGGTCAGCGTAGTAACTTTTGGTGAGCTTGGAACGGAAATAGTAACTAATAGTTACTATTTGTAGAAGGGTGGAACACGCTCTTAGAGAGGCGTCATTACACACTGTCGCCACCTTCGGGAACAATGACGTCATGGAATCGATATTCGCCAATGGTGCTTGGAAATGAAGAAAGGAGGAGAAATGGACCTAGGTCTCAGCGATTAGATAAGAAATATGTGGACGGAATGAGAAGGGATAAGAAAACCTCAAGGCTATTTCTAACAATTACAGAAGAAAATAGGAGAGGGGAGGGTTGACGAAAATATAGTAGAATCATGGTTCTGTCAAGACTTCTCTACGAAATGAGAAGGAAGTAGAAAATCTCCGGGCTGTTTCTAACGATTACAGAAAAAAAACAGGAGAGGGAGGGTTAGGAAAAATACAGTAGAGGCATGTTTCTGTCAAGACTTCTCTAAATTTAATACCAATCTTAGATTTACTTCTTTAAATTGTATCTAAATTCATCTTTTTTTCTACTAAACCGTTCTGTTTGAATCAGAATGGTAATTAATCATTAACACATTCGTTGTAACAAAACCCAAACTGGTGAAAACTGTCATGCACAAAATCTTGAGCTTCATTGCAAGATACCTACAAATGTAACAGTTCAATGGAAACGACAAATTAAGAACTTATTATTGAACACGCATCAGTATCAACTTAGTATCACCAGGGACCCATAAATGTCCTGAAATGACTCGCCATGCAGGGGGCTAGTCATTTCCTATGCTTCCATGTTGCTTTGTTGCCCAAGCCTCACCTAGTTTCCAAAAATTCCGCTAGGGTCGAATCGGCGTTCTTGTTCAGATAGACAAAATTTGTTGGCACAAGTCAGGACTATTCAGCATGCCAGCAGGTACCTAAGCTAGGACAAAAGATCCAGGATACTCTTCCATTACAGAGAAATATTCCTAGTTCAGCACAAAAGCTGCGAAAAAAAATTTCTATCTGGATAGTCGGGTATCTTTATCCCCGTGGGTATTTCTCGAACTATCTCACGCTCGGTCAAGAGCGCATCAGAAATCTCTTATTGACAAGCCCCCTGAATGGCGAGTTATTACAGGAAATTTATGTGTCCCTGGTATCACTTAATGTTTAGCTTTCTTTTGACATACAAAACGACGAAAACCTATTTCACCACAAACCCTTGGTAACGATAAACCGCAACAACCTTTAGCTTACCTCATTCAATATATAGTACCCTACAGAAGAATCTAGGTGGGGTTCAGATTGGTACAATTACTGCCAAATGACTCTAATTAGGATGTCAGATCTCTACCAGAACATCTGAAGAAAGTAAAAACATGGACTTACCACCCCTGTGTTCGGGTCCTTTGCTCCATTGCTGAAAGTAGACGCAAGAGTGGAAGAGCAGCTTTCATCATAATGAGCATTCTGGCCGTCGTTAATCGCAGAGTTGATAGAGATTGTCCACATAGAGGCAGCATACCCATCGCAGTTGCAGTCGTCATCTGCGCCACCATCCCCAGAAGCCCACACGTAAATGTTCCCAAGACCGTTGCGACCCTGGAAATAAGGTCAGTCAAGGTTGCCTACCTTAGGTATTTTTCAGTCTACCTATTTCAAAATCTATTTCACTAAAGGTTAAGAGAATAGGGCTAAGATACGACAGTCTGATTACCCATCATATTTTTACTTAATTAGGCTAGAAGAACCGACAAAAACGCGTTACTTCGTTACTTTGTTATCCACGATTCTTGAATTTTAGCTGACGTAATTTCTCTTCCGTAACTGTTGTACCTCTATACGGACGAGCTCTATGTTTGAAATGTTTAGCAACTACAGCGGCAGGCAATTGCCAAAAAGTCATGGCTGATTTACATTCTTCAAGCCAGGAGATGAAAGTAACATGGGAAGTGAAAGTGACCAGGAAGAACTTGGCATTCGCCATGAAGGAAGAACATGACCAGTTGAAAGATCGAACTTGATAATCAACTTGGTAGAATGCTGGCCAAATTCTCTACTGACTGTGTTCTTCCACAAAGAAAACCTATTCGGGGTAGCACGGAACAGAGGGCTATCTTCGGATGTGATTCTGCAATCTGAAATCGTACATTTCAAAATCTTTGCTTTGTTAGCCATTGAAACACACGCTTTTGCAGACATTCAAATTTTCCGCGACTCGCCGTAAAGTTATTTGTCGTGCAACCAGCGGAGATTCCAAACGTCACTACTAGACTACGCGACGTAAAAAACAAAAATCCCTCATATGAGTCAAAATAATTCAGTGTATTCAAATCAAACGTATACAAATAAGTTGGCTTTTCAGTTAAACTTTAAATAATTCGGTCCTGAAAGGTCCGTCGGAAGAAATAACCAAACCATCTCTTACCTCATTCACTCCTCTAACGATGGCCCTCATGGTCGCATTTCGTGGCCCATCAACAGTTTTACCATCGTCAGTTGGCCCCCAAGACGCGGAGTAAATATCAATCAAGTTCGGTTTATGGCCCATAGAGTTGGCCTCAATGAGATCAGTCATGTATGGCTGGTCCAGCATTCGGATACCTAGGACCAGAAGGTATAACGATAAGAACTTCTGCCCTTCAAGTTGCCAAATGAGACAAGAATTCACGACTGTTTTCTATCAAAATTAGTTGCGTTTTTTTCTGAATTTTCACTTCTCGAACAGATTACCGTGTTTGCTCTTTTCACTTATCCATTCTCGCTTTTGAAAACGAGTGCGCAAGGGCTCAAAGGTGGAGTTTTAAAGTAAATTGTTTACCACATCTTATACACGAACAGCGTTAGAACCAAGACATTACACAACGCCAATAACTAAACAAGTACTGAACTAGCCTAATTCGAAATAATCCAGCTTGAGGAAAGGCGAAGCTGAAGTTTTACAGGCAGTCTAAAAGCTTTCAATGTAAAGAAACCGCAGTTAAAAACCAAAAGATCATCTTGCAAGAACGGTTTCAATTTCAATACTGAAGATCTTGCCAGCCTGTCGGAGGTATAGCAAGTGAAATAACAGAACAAACTGTAGTAGCCTAATCCTTTCTTCGTCACAACTTCATTACCGATCATATGACAAAACCGCCCAGTTTCCAAGTTTTCAACAAGGAGCAAAATATGTCACACCAGAATGGATTTAAGGTTCAATACGTCGAAGATGTATTCAATCTATCAATTTTATTCGAGAATCCCCGATTGTATTCAGCAATCCCTTAAATGTCTTCGAGGAATCTATGTTTGTATCCGAGAATCAACGAAAAGTGTTCGAGAAACTACTCAAAGTATTCGAGAAAAGATAAAAAGTATTCGAGAATTTCTAAAACGTCTTTGACATTTAAATTGAAATAAGACATGACAGAAGTGTATTCGAGAACACATTTGCGTCATTCCCGAATGCATTTCTGTCATGCTCGAATACCTAATTTCAATTAAATGTCAAATACTTTTAAAACATTCTCGAATACTTATTATCTTATCTCGGATCCTTTTTGTAGTTTTTAGAAGACTTAGAAATAATCTCGAAGACTTTTCATCGATTCTCGAATACACACACTGATTCCTCGAAGGCATTTGAGGGATTCTCGGGTGCATTTTCGACCTACTTAGCCTCAAACCCATTCTATACGCGTGGTCTTATTTGTTGCTCTTACACCAAAATTCACACAGCCTATATACGTATATATCTACAAGTATACAAAAGTTGGATTTGATACCCGTCAACATGGACTTAACTCGTGGGCAATCTGGGCCCAGTTGCCCGTGAACGGGAGTGGGGGATCCGGGATCCATAAAAACGAATATTTAGACCTATATATCTTCAAGTATACCAGCTTAGAATTTGATTCCAGTCAAAAGCTTAAAGTGAAGGGTCGGATGGTTTAACTCCAAATATATCCAAAAGCCCAAGGAATTTCATCGTCCTATCTCTAGTTATTGTCAAGTCATAAACATCAAATACTGGGCAATCTGGGCCCAAATGTCTATGAACCAAGTTGGAGTTGGGTTTGGGACCCCTATAAAGCAAAGAGAGACACCATGCCTACAAGCCTACGAAGTTTCAACATGGTACCTGTCAATTCCCATCACGGGTCACGAACTTACTCTTGGGTAAACTGGACACAGTTGCCCATGAACGGGGCTGGTGGAGGAGGTTCAACTTTAAAAGTATTTTCGCAACCCCATAGGATCTACAAGTACAAGGAATTTCATCGTCCTATATCCAGCTGTGGTCAAGTGATAAACATTATTCACTAGGCAATCTGGACCCGATTGCCCCTGAATCGGGTGGATGTGGGACTGGGCCCAATTGATACTGAACCGGGTGGATGTGGGGCGGGACCCCCAAAAGGCACAACTGTAGACCCCAATGCCAATACATATACCAAGTTTCAACTTGATACTTATAAATCACGATAAAAACGGTGAAAACCGAAAACTGGCTATCTCGGCCGCAAGAGTGGACTGTTCATAAGTGAACACTCCACTAAAACACTAGCTGCGTTCGTTGCACTCCGGGCTGTCTCTGGTGTTTAGTCACCAGTGTCCGGTTCTTCCCTTAAAACGCATTTTTTTGGTTCACCTGTGAGTTGATGAAAACCGGCTAACTCCTCGCTGCAGCAGGGCTCACGAGCAGGTTCTGGTTAGTCCGCACCGGTGAGATAAAACCGGACACTGGTTAGTTCAAAAACGGGTTATAAGACTGGTGAGAAGTCACCGGTGGATGCAAAAACGGCTTATAAGAAAAACCAGAGACCACCGGTGAGAACTCCCGTGACAAAAAACGCAGCTACTAATTTCGCCACCCGTTAAAACCAGCTTATACGGGTTGGACAACCGTCGTTTGTTGGCCAATCAGGAACTAGAACGGAAAAGGAGAATTGACAATTGACTATCGGAGCAACTTCTCGAGTCTGCAGAATCACGAAGCTTTCCCCGTTCTTGATTCTGACAAAAACGCAAGAAAAGGAGAATTAATTAGCTTCTTCATAATAGTAAAAAAACACTAAAAAGAAGAATTGAGAGGAAAAATCAGGGAGAACTGAGATAAGAAACGCAACTACTAGGGGAGGGGTATAATTATACCTATATTTATATGAATAAACATCGTTTTTTTCTGAACCAAAAGGAAACACGACAATCTCGCAATACCTCCCATGCAGAAGCAATTACTGTGTTAATATTTTATAATTTATGTATGTATGTATGTATATATTTATTTCCCATCAAATGAAAACAGATGGAGTACAAGATAAAAAGAAAACGAGAAACACACTACGAGAGAATACACTAATACAGAAAAACAAAGAACGAGATGGATACCTAAATACAAAAATACAAAAAACAGAACTACTGCCTCAAAATGGTTGCCCAGGGATGAGCAACAATACCAGAGTTGTATCTGGCAATCTGAGCTATGATCGTTTCATCAGGGTCGATAATCCCATACCGACTTGTCACAAAACGGTTGCTAGTCCATGGTGGAAGCCGTAGGAGGAACTTCGCATATTTGTAATATGTAGTTATGTACTCTGTTTAGTTTCCTTTATTTTTGTCTCTTGCACATCCCTCTTTTTGGCATCAGCAAGTGATAGGTCATTACTTGAGCGGTAAGAACCGGTCATCCACGATACTTTTCGTGCTCATGGGGGCATAAGGTTTGAAGTCAAGCTAACTATTATATTCATTGCAAAAGAAAAAAAAGAGATTTTTTTTGTTGGGGGGGAGGGGCTCTTGATTACCTAGTATGAGTTTTTTTAGTTTGCTAGTTGAGTTTGAAAACGGTTTTGCGGAAGTGTAACCGACATATCGAAATAATACGTATCCCTCGCATATTATCTTAGAAGGACAGCTAATCAAGAAAACTAACTGATCAAGAAAAGAAAAAAAAATACAAATCTCGTATTCTTATGTATTTTTTTGGGGCTTGACCACTACGATCTTCAAAAAAGCAATATCTCCTGCAGGAGTGGGATTAGGGCAAAAGGAAAAACTCGAAGGAGGAGGAGCAAAATTCCTTACCAGCCACCATCGAATCGTAGGCCACGCCCACTCCGCATACTCCATTGTCCCTCGCGGAGGCAATTTCTCCAGCACATCTCGTCCCATGGCTAAAAATATTTTTTTAAAGTTTCTTTTCGTTCTAACATTGCATTTATTAATCAAATCAAATCAAATCGTTTATTGATAAACCAACTTCGTAGCTTTCTTCGTTAGAAGATGCTAAACTACGCTGGTCGTACATTAATAAAATAAATAAATTGCTAAACGTTTAGTAGATATGTCGCAACGGCACAACGCCATCTACCGACGGCCCATGACACTCGTGCCTGATCATTTCGATCAGACTCCTGTCTAAGAAATTATATCAAATAATTAAATATGAATACAAAATCTCAAAAATGATATCAAATAAACAATAACAAGAGTTGGGCGCTCATATGGCACTTGTAACGCTGGTTCAGAGGATGAAATATAGAATCTGCCTTTTCCGGGTTTGTTCTGACCATCTGTAAGCAGAACCCTTGAGATAAGAATGATCATGCGCTTGCAACGAGAATGTATCGTGGTAAAAAAGATTTTATTTTAGAACTTGGCTGTAGCGATGTAAGGAAAAAAGTAAGGAAAACCGTTGAGGTAAAAACAATAACAGACCCTGGTCATTAATACGTATCGTTTGGTCAATGGATTGCCTGGAGCCAATCCGGTTCTGTAAATGATTTATCCAGAGCATCTGTTTGGTAATGCCGCAAAGTGCCATCCCGATCTCTCCAGTCTAATTGAGTCACATATCCCCCCCCCCCATAGCTGTCGAATCCGGTCCGGATTTCAAATGGGATATCAGAGATATGCACTACCCAATTTTCTGGATTCCCCCGCCCTCCACTCCCCACCCCAGATGGTCGGAACGTTTGGTCGGGTCCCTGATACGCCTGCCAAAGTTTCATCGTCCAAGCACATCCGTAAGTCCTAATTCGAAAAAGTGTGACAGACCGCCCGACAATCGGACAGAGGGAATTGCGATCAGTATATGGCACTTGAGCCAGAGGCTGGTTCAGAAGTTCAAACATAGAATTTGCCTTTCGTGAATTTGTTCTGATCATTTGTATAACCCTTGAGACAGCAATGATCATGGACTTGGAAATCGCGAGAATGTATCGTTTAGTAAAAAATGTTTTATTTTTTAACTTGGCTGTAATGCTGCGCACTTTAAATGCACTAGAAATTCATCTGTAAGCAAAACGTTTGAGGCAAAAACGAAAGCAGACCCTTGGGCTTCATTAATATATACCATTTGGTAAAAAAAATTTTTTTTTTTTCACTTTTCGGTTAAGATGTGCACTTTAAGGGAGCTAGAACTTCATTTGTAAGCAAAACCCTTGAGGCAAAAATTATAATGGACCCATGTGGATCATGAATATGTATATTTTACTTAAAAGTATTTCTCTGACTTTGCGGTCAAGACTTTAAGAAATAATCAGATTTTGGAAGTGGGGTTTTCTAATCAATCTTGTAGAATCCCTAATAGTTCAGCCAAGTTTCATTGTCCTAGCACATTTGGAAGTACCTTAAATCGCGATCACCGGAATTCCAGACCCCCCCCCCCCTCCAACTCCCCCCACAGTGACCGGAGAAAAGCCGGTTCATGAAAAGATTTATCCACAGCATCTGTTTTGTAATTCCCATAAAGTTCCATCCCGATCTCTCCAGTCTAAGCCGGTCACGTATTTTGCGGCCACCTCCCCCCAATAGTTGTCAGATCCGGTCCGGAAATCAAAAAGGTCACCAGAGACATGACCACTGTTAAATTATTAAATTTCACCAGAATCCGATCACCCGTTCCTAAAGTTACGCATGACTCAATATTCCGGATTCCCTCCACTCCCCCCACGATTATCAGATCGAGGAAACTTTTATTTAATCCAAGTCAGTTTGATCGGGTCCCTGATATGCCTGCCAAGTTTCGTCGTGAAAATCCCCCAACCGTCATCACCGGAATCCCCCCCCCCCCCAACTGTCCGGATCCAGTCCAATTGCGTAAACGATTTATCTAGAGCAGGTGCTTTTTCTTCCCAGCAAGTTTAACTCCGATCCCTCCACTCTAACCGTTTCTCGAGATTTCTGGTCTCCCCCCAAGCTCCCCCATAGCTGTCGAATCTGGTCCAGACTTCAAATGGGACGTCAGAGAATAGAGATATGTCATCTATTCAGTTATTAAGTTTCATTCCAATTCGATCACCCGTTCGAAAGTTAGACACTACTCAGTTTTCCAGATTCCCCCGCCCTCAACCACCCCCCTCCCACCCCCAGATTGTCGGATCGGGAAACTAATTGTTTCAAAGTTAGTATGGTTGGGTCCCTGATACGCCTGCCAAGTTTCATGGTCCTACCACATCTGGAACTACCCTAACTCGAAAAAGTGTGACAGACCGACCGACCGACAGACGGAATTGCAAGTGAGTCAGAGGCTGCAAGTGCCATAAAAACGACTGAGTAAAAAGTAAAAACAAAAACCTAAAAGAAAAGCATAGCATACTGACACGCAAGTAATATCCAATGTGTCTAATAAAACAATTAGTCCTAGTCCAAAATAAATGCAATACCATAGCAAAGTAATACTAGTAACACCCAGGCTTTCCATGCATCGAGAATGGGCCTTACTCGTAACGCCTCCTAAATTTCTAGTACAGCTAACATGAGGTCTGCAAACATCGCGGCGACAGGGAAGGTTGTATCTTTTTGCTCTGTTCGAAAAAATCAGTCATCAGAGCCAGCCTGGTGCATGACTCCTTGAGTTTCAGTACGGACGTTCTCTATTGCTAGTAGTACTAGTGTCTTTGCTATCCGAGTACGTGTCACTTTTTTCAAATCTTGACGCTACTTCCTAGTTTTATTTTGCTCTGATTGGTTCAATATAGCCCTAATCCAATCTTCAGCTTTGCTATTCACAAAACTAACCTCTCTCATCGGTTACCATCCCATCCAATATGTCAAGATTTCATTAATGAAACAATCTTCTCCTACAAAGCAACCAATTCGAACAGAAGTAAAATTACTATTCGCAAGGATGGAAATCAAAGGTTGGTATTAAGAAATCCCATATATTACGTTGCTAATTACTCAATTATGATTCACTATGTTCATTGACGGAAATTAAGAATCTAGCCGCATCCAAGTGGTGCAGTGTTGCCACACGACCGACAACGACAACTTGGCAGGCATATCAGGAACTGGACCAGATTAAATTAGAAATGGTCGCTTCCCCAATCCGACCATGTGGAGGGAGGGGGAATTCGAAAAAAATAGGAAAAATTAGATATTTTTAGCTTACGAACGGGTGATCGGATCTTAATGAAACTTGATATATGGAAGGACTTCGTGTCTCAGACTCTCTATTTTGAATCCAGACCGGATCCGGTGACATTGGGGGGAGTTGGAGGGGGAAACCGGAAATCTTGGAAAACACTTAGAGTGGAGGGATCCGGATGAAACTTGGTGGAAAGTACAAGCAGAAGTCTTAGATAAGTGACTGATATAACCGGAACGGATCCACTCACTTTGGGAGAGTTGGGGGGGGGGAGAAGTCCGAACTTGTAGTGATCCCGCGAGTTCCGTTCTTCCCGATGTGCTGGGACGATGGAAATTAACAGGCATGTCTGGGACCCGACCAGATTAAATAGGAAATCGTCAATTCTCCGATTCGACCATCTGGGGGGGGGGGGGAGTGGAGGGAAGGTGAAGCCAAAATTTGAGGTATTTTTAGCTTGCGAACGGGTGATCGGATCTTGATGAAAGTTGATATTTAGGATGACCTCACGTCTCAGACATCTCACTTTAAATCCGGGCCGGATCCGATGACACTGGGGGGAGTTGGAGGAGGGAACCGGAAATTTTGAGAAACGCTTAAAGTGGAGGGATCGGTATGAAACTTGGTGGGAAAAACAAGCACAAGTCCTAGACACGTCATTGACATAACCGGACCGGATCAGGGCACTGTGGGGGAGTTGGGGTGGGGGTCCGGATTTCTAGCGATCCCGCGAGTTCGGCATACTTCCCGATGTCCTAGGGCGATGAAACTTGGCAAGTATGGTAGGGATCCGAATAGATTGACTTGAGAACAACCGTTTCCCCGACCCGACCATCGTGGGGGGAGTGGGTGGATGAGGAGTCCGGAATCTAGTGGCGTGCATAACTTTTGAACGGGTGATCGGATTTGAATGAAACTTGTCTGGTGAGCTATCGCCTCGGACGTTCAGTGTCACGTCCGGGTCGGGTCCGATACCTGTGGGGATGGGGGGTGGGGAAACTCAAGAAACTCTGAAAGCAGAGGGGTTGGGACGAAACTTAATGGATGGAACAAGCATTGGGCCTAGATGAAATTGACGGAGCCAGATGGTTTTTGGGCACTGTGGGGGGAGTTGGAGGGGGTTTCCTGGAATTCCGGTAGTCGTGAGTTAGAATAGTTCCAGATGTAAAACGACAACGAAACTTTGCAGGCATATTAGCGACCCGAATTATCTTGACTTAAGAACCTGACACAACATACCCCCGGAAACTTCCGTTCCTAGATCTGAGCATTTTTTGGGGAGCAAGAGAAGAGGAATATGGAAATTGACTTCTATAAATTGCGAACGAGTCGTCTGATTCGATTGAAACTTCATGGGTGATACGAATCGATCGCCTCGACATGTAAAACATGCGTTCGAACCATATGCGACCACGATTAGGGGAATTGGGGGTGGGGGGACTTTTGACATGCACAAAAACCAAAGGGATGGACCGAACGAGATGCAAATTCGACAGTGCCGAGTTTATGCGGCCTAGATTTGTTATTTGGGGTCCGGGCCGGATTCGGCCAAGGTAGGGGGGGGGGGGGTACTGGAAACTTGCAGATAGGCTATGCTCCAATTTCAGTAAAACTTAATGGACAGGAACAGGGAATTAAGAGATTGGGCCCGAACCGGCTCCGACAACGTTGGTGGGAGGGGGAAGGTACCGGAACTTTCCAAAAATTCTCAGATTCGAGTGAAACTTGATAGATGGTATAAAAGAAGATACTTTAGGTGGTCGATTTTTTTTATTCCGAACCAGATTCGGCCACGGTAGGTGGAGATAGAGTGAGTACCTGAAATCGTGTAGCACGTCTAGGGATCAAACAAATGGATTTATTGGGATGAAAGTTTGAACAGTCATGTGCATTTGCTACAGACAATTGAGACGATACCAGAACTGCTCAGAAATGAGTGAAACTAAATATCCTATTTCTATTTCCGAACCGCCTTTTTGGATGGCGGGTGTATTTTGTGACGTTCTCATCTACTTTCTTGTACAGCCTACTCGTACAAGTGCCATATGAGCTCGTAGCTCTTGTTGGGAGGGTATGTGTAAACTTTTAATGAATTTGAAGTATGGCACATGCGTGGATTCGGTCGAGCGAAATGCTGTAAAGTTTCGGGAAAACACGTGCTAGCTAGCGCGTTGGTCTAAGCTTTCGCCTTCAACTTTCGTAGCAATAAGGTTAGGAGAAAAGCTATATCCTTGTGAAGACGATCTGTTTTTGCAATTTCGCTGTGATCCACATCGTAAAATCTATCTTCTTACATTATTCTTATAGTGTCGAATTCACCAACGCTGGAATTGCTTTCTCGCCATTTTGCAGTATAATTGCGCCACGTGGTATAATCAAAGTTTGATGTGGTATTTCCCTCAGGATCGGGGCATTATACCGCGAAATGCGGTGCAAGTGGCAGCACTGACGTGGTGAGCAAACAGGTAGCTACTCTTCGACAGAAGTTGCCAAATGTCGCAGGATAGTGTGCATTGTCACTTTATTTTGTTTTTGTCACTCTTGTCCCACGTAGGACATAAAAATCACTCTATTTCAGAAAATGATCAAATCTGTATAAATGTGTAATTTTTGCAGCAGGGATTCCGACCAGAACTGACTATTTCAAGTTTTTTTCATGAAAATAAAATTAAAATGTGTCATTTTTGCAGAGACTATTCCGACCAAAAGTGAGCATTTCATGAAAATAAATTTCACTCCTAATTCACTGTCTGTTTTGGTCAAAAGTCACTCTCTAAGTATTTTTGATGTAGCAACCCTGATCTCAGATAGCAACCAGAAGGCGGGAATACATGGAATCATTTTCCTATAGCTTTGTTTGTTGATTCTCCACCCCTTACAAGGCCTAATAGTGACGTTTCGTCAAGACCCAACAGGAGTAGACAAGATCAGTGGTTCCCAACCTTTTCCGTATCGAGTACCCCCTAATCAAGGGTCGAAAAGGTTGCGTACAGACCCGTATCCAGAAATTTATTTTGGGGGGGAGGGTACTTTTCAGGGGGGGGGGCCGTTGCCTGCGGGTCGCTCAAAAAAGTACAAAAAAGACACAGATCAGAGGGAAAACCCTATAAAAATGAGTATTTTTGTATGTTTCGGGGGGGGGGTCACCCCTGGATACGGCCTTAGTCGCGTTTCCCCTTTTTCAGAACGTGAAAAGAAGATATTTATTATCGTAAATGATATTTATGTATACAAAAAATGAGGCACGTGAGGCTGCTTTGTAGCTAAAATTTTGTCGAATTTCGGCTCGATGTTAGTCAACGGTCACGGTAACGGCAATATTTTTTCCAGTCAGCGTGTTTCTGTGTTAGGATTTTGATGTCTTTCGTGCTTTTATCAAGCTGCATCGCAAACATTTTCGTTAGCTTAATTCGTAACTCTGAACAGCTTATAATCAGTGGCGTCATGCACGGAATGGGAACAAGCCTCTCACCAAAGCGGTCTTCCATAGACGGTTAAAAAAAAACGAGTCGGCGCTTCGTTCCACAAAGACAAACATTTTTTGGAAAAATTCGGCAAAAATTACCAACTGCATAAACATATGCAGAATTTCGGCTCGATGTCAGTAACGGCCAAAGTAACGGCAATAATAAACATTTTGGCTACTCATGCCTCTGCCTTCTACTGGTAATACTAGACTTTCGGCAATCAAAATTGAGTGAGGAAGTTTTGAAGCTACATATTAAACTGATTTTTTTACCTTCGCGTACCCCTTGAAAGGATATCGCGTACCCCTTTCGGTACGCGTACCACCGGTTGGAAACCACTGGATTAGATGACAGGATTACGTTAGGAGACCCGTTTAGTTATATGAGGAGGTAAGAAGTAGATGTGAACAGGAAATTTCGAATGAAGCCCAAGCGTTTTTAGAGGAAGAGTACAGAAAGGCTAGAAAAGAGTATAAAACCCAAGATAAAAAGAAGAAAAAGGAGAGTTTGGAGGAAATGAAGAGTAAAGTGCTGCAAGCGGTTGAAATGAGGGATAATAAGGAATTTTGGTAGTTAGTGAAAGTGTCAACAGCGGCTCCACGTTCGCTGCAACAACCGTCGGCGGAGTCTTGGCTTGGGTATTTGGAAGCCAAAGGTATGAGGAAAAATATTATTTTTTGGGATCCCAAAAAGTAAATGGAGGGATACCAATGACATCGCAAAAGTTGTCCGTCTGTCGGTCCGTCCATCCGTCTGTAAGCACGATAACTCTCGAAGGGAATGATATATTCTGATGAAACTTGGTGTGAGGATTCTTTGGGTCATCGGACGAGTTAAGTTCGTACATGGGCTTTGTAGCCCTACATTTAGGGGTGGAGGAGGGGGTTCAGATTAAGAGGAAAACAAAATATCTTGAAACAGCTAATGTGATAGTCGATTATGGGCTAAGAAGACATGCTGAACACGATGACGAAAACCGTTTTCTTGCCGGACAAATAGTTAGTCCGGAATCCGGCAAAAACTGGAAAGTTTGTTAAAAGTAAAATTTTAATTGATGTTGATAAGATGTTCGACTAAGGGGTAAGAAGACTTGCTTAACACTTGCGTGAAAATCATTTTCTACCCGGACAAATAGTTCGGCTGGAATCCGGCCAAAACCGCATAATTTGTTAAAAGTTAAAGTTATATTTGTAGTTGATTAGAAATCCGATAGAGGGGTAAGAAGTGATGCAGAATCCGTATATGACAATCATTTTTTACAGGGACATATAGTTCGCCAGGAATCCGGATGGAACCGGAAAATTTGTAATAAGTTAAATTTATATTTGAAGTTGATTAAATGTTCAGTATTGGGGAAAGAAGATACGCTGATTTCGTTCCTTAGCTTTTTGGGATCCCAAAACGTAAGTGGAGGGATACCTATGACATCGCAAAAGTTGTCCGTCTGTCCGTCCGTCCGTCCGTCCGTCCGTCTGTCCGTCCGTCTGTAAGCACGATAACTCTCGAAGGGAATGAGATATTTTGATGAAACTTGGTGTGAGGGTTCGTTGGGTCGTCGGACCAGTCAAGTTCGTAGATGGGCTTTGTAGCTCTACATTTAGGGGTGGGGGAGGGGATTCAAATTAAGGGACAAACAAAATATTTTGAAACAGCTAATGTGATAGTCGATTATGGGGTAAGAAGACATGCTGAACACGATGGTGAAAACCATTTTGTCATCGGACAAGTAGTTCGCCCGGAATCCGGCCAAAACCGGAAAGTTTGTTGAAAGTAAAAGTTTTATTTGAAGTTGATTAGATGTTCGATTTAGGGGTAGGAAGACATGCTGAAGACGATGATGAAAACTATTTTCTCGATGGACAAGTATTTCGCCCGGAATCCGGCCCAAGCCGGAAAGTTTGTTGAAAGTAAAAGTTTTATTTGAAATTGATTAGATGTTCGATTTAGGGGTAGGTAGACATGCTGAAGACGACGGTGAAAACTATTTTCTCGATGGACAAGTATTTCGCCCGGAATCCGGCCCAAACCGGAAAGTTTGTTGAAAGTAAAAGTTTTATTTGAAGTTGATTGAATGTTCGATTTAGAGGTAGGGAGACATGCTGAAGACGATGGTGAAAACTATTTTCTCGACGGACAAGTATTTCGACCGGAATCCGGCCCAAACCGGAAAGTCTGTCAAAATTAAAAGTTTTATTTGGAGTTGATTAGATGTTCGATTTAGGGCAAGAAGACATGCTGAACACTTATGTGAAAACAAGTGTCTACCCGGACATGTAGTTCGTCCGGAATCCGGCCAAAACCGGAAAACTGTTTGAAGTCAAAGTTTTATTTCTAGTTGATTAGATAAGCGATTTAGGGGTAAGAAGAGATGCTGAGTCCCTGTGTGACAATCGTATTTTACCCGGACATATAGTTCGACCGGAATCCGGCTGGAATCGGAAAATTTGTTATAAGCTAAATTTCTATTTGAAGTTGATTAGATGTTCATTACTGGGGAAAGAAGATACCCTGATTTCGTCTTTGAGCTTTCTTTTTTCGCCGGACAAGTAGTTCTGGAGTTCGGCCGGAACCGGGAAATTGGCAGAAGTGGCAGGAAGTTTTCGTCAAAACAGATATGACTTATAGGGGTAAACACACATGCTGAATCCAAAAAGTTGGTTTTCTCAGGTGATTAGCTATTTGGCCTTAATCTGTTTCTGAATTTTAATTTTAAAAATGTTCAAGGAGTCTGGCGAAAACTGGATCTGGCTAAGACAAGACCCAGTTGTCTGGATCAGATATTGAATTTTTGGGATCCCATCGAAACCTTTGGTCTTGTTTTTTCACCGGACAAGTAGTTCCAGAATTCAATCGAAACCGGAAAACTGGCAGAAGTAAGGTAGGAAGTTTTCGTCAAAATATAGATATGACTTTTAGGGGTAAACACGCATGCTGAATCCATATCTGAACTTGGTTTTGACAGAGGATTAGCTATTTGACCTTAATCTGTTTCTGAATCTTGATATTCAAACGTTCAAGGAGTCTGGTGAAGACTGGACCTGGTGAAGACAAGACCCAATTGTCTAGATCAAATATTGGATTTTTGGGATCCCATCGAAACCTTTGGTGTTGTTTTAAATGAGTTTGTCAAAGGGTTGGAGAACGAGGTCTGTTATCCCTTTTTGGGATCCCAAAACGTAAGTGGAGGGATACCTATGACATCGCAAAAATGTCCGTCTGTCCGTCTGTAAGCACGATAACTCTCGAAAGCAATGAGATATTTTGATGAAGCTTGGTATGAGGATTCATTGGGTCAAGGATAAGGTCAAGTTCGTAGATGGGCTATGTAGCTCCATATTTAGGGGTGGGGGAGGGGGTTCAAATTAAGGGACAAACAAAATATTTTTAAACAGCTAATGTGATAGACGAGTATGGGGTAAGAAGGCATGCTGAGCACGATAGTGAAAACCATTTCCACGCCGGACAAGTAGTTCGTCCGGAATCCGGTAAAAACCGGAAAATTGGTTAAAAGTAAAAGTTTTATTTGAAGTTGATTAAATGGTCGATTTAGAGGTAAGAATGGATGGGGAATCCAAGACCTAGTGCCATACAGAACTTTTGAATGGGTTATATGATGTGAATAGAACTTGGCAAGTGGCAAGAGCTAATGTCTCAGTTTCCATTTCAGTTCCGATGTCAATGTTCGGAGCTCGAAGGAGGCCAGAGGAAATCTCGTAAAATTCCTTCCAATTTCTTGGATCGGAAATAGTAGTAGGCACGACAAAATTGTTTCCGCGGTCATTTGAGTGGCCCGGAGGGGTGTTTAAGAGGCCACAAGGTTTTCCTAGATCCCTTTCTGGATTGAATACGATTAACGACTGTCTGAGTGACTATCGATTTTGTGGCTGGATGTTGGCGGGTTCTTCAGATTTACCGACAAATTCATGTCCAAATAATAAAATTAGCTACTTTGTAAAGTAGGCTACATACCCGATGAAAGTTAATCCCAAAATAGTGGTATGAATTTGTCCAAAAAAGTAGCATGCAGTACGAGCTGATGCTAGTACATTCTTTTATGTCAAGGCTACTATTAGCAAGACTGGATGCTACTATAGCAAGACAGGATGCTACTAGATACTACTGCTTACGACTGGACTAATCCGAGGCACATTAAATGATAGTATCCTTTGCCATTGCATTTCAATACATGCAACTTTTTCGTAAGACCATCATACAACTACGCAGGCTACACATTTTTGATCGGGTAGACATAAAAACTGAAAATCCTATTAGTACATATATAATGGTCAGGACCACGTAAGCCTGGACTTCTCGTTATTGAAATTTCATCCGGATTTTATTTTTATTTTCAACTATTCTGAATTACCGCCAAAAACAGAGAAAATAATGTTTCCGCGAGGTTCAATTTCGCATGCTGCGAACAACAATTAAATTTTTGCATGTCACGAAAATTGGTTTTATAATCAACACGAGATGCAAGAATTGGTCTTTTCTCTCTTCTATCGACATTGGTAACACATATAGGCTTGCGATATCGATCCTTTCGGCACTTAGCCGGGGAAATCGAGACTGTGTCTAAGTCTTAATTACATTAATTACCTCCCAGGAAAGGAGTATACCAAGATGGTTCGTAGATAATGAAGGCATATGACCTTTGAGACTGATACGAACACGTAGGCGGCCTTAGGCGACTTCATTATTTTCGGTGGAGGAGGGACAGACCGGAGGGGGTCGACCTTTCGCTTCCCAGACCCGCAAAGAAGTTTTCCTGGTTCCCCCGAAGAAATGGATGGTCTTTGTGGTCTCCAGCTTAGTCTGATTCTCGAAAAACTTCAATGATACAAGTTATCTGGTCTTTAAAGTAGCTGATTAGCAGATATTGCCGGAAAATCATTACCAGTCAACTTTAATGATTATTGTGACCACAACTGTACCTGCCGCATTGTACTCCGGTCACATGTACGTTGATTACAACACCAGCCTGCAGACTCTAAGGCTAGAAACACTCAACCAAAGGAGACACGATCTCACCATGGCATTTGCGGATATTCCCTCCTTCTGTCTCCAGACCATCGCGACATCCTACTGCCTTTTTACGCCCCTGAACCAACCATCGACAAGCGGCAAGCAAGAAAAGTAGCGAGGAAACAACTCCTTAGAGAACCCGATTTCAAGTCTTCTCAGCGTTTTAAAAATCCTTTGTACCATATTTCCATCTAATCTAATCTAATTATAACAAAGCAGTGTCTGACACTTAGTTTATTTTACTTTGCATTAACCGTTGTTTTATTTATTTTTCAAACCATTTTGTTTAGACGTACAAGGTTATTTTTGTTCTATAGACAAATTATGGGAAATATACTTATTGATTGATTTTCTTTCTAAGAAATCCTCACACCAGCCAAATTATTCATAAATAGTGACCGAATTCACGATTTGGCATATACGGTGCATACCATCGTCAGGGGCGTCGCATGGGGGGGGGGGGGGGGGGGGGGGTGCAGCACCCCCCACCTTTTTGAGATTCGGTAAAATTTTGGCCCGGAGGCCCAAAATTATACTGAAATTGTTCGGTATTTTTTCGATGGCAGAACTGTTCGATATATTTACGGGGATTCGGTAGTTACACAGAATCCTAAATAGGCTATCTGTACAAATTTCTTCGGTATAATGATCATTCGGTACAATTGCCAGTATTCGTTATTTATCACGAATTTGGTGAGAGAATTTACTGAAATCATTTGGCAATTTTTCGATGCCGGAACTATTCGGTATATTTATGGAGGTTCCTTAGTTACACAGAATCCCGAATAAGCTATTGGTTCAAAATTATTCGGTATCATGATTGGGATTCGGTAATTTATTCAGTATAATTTCCAGGATTACGAAGCTAACCACGAATCTTGACTTTGTTCCAGTTTCAACGAAAGTATACCGAATATGAATATTGTTCGGTAGTCTTTCGATACCGAAACAATTCGGTATAATAACCGGGATAAGGTAGTTGTACAGAATCTCGAACATGCTATCGGTAAACTTATTCGGTATAATAACTGGGATCCGGTAATTTATTCGTTAGGGATTCGGAAGTACGAACCTTGAAACTCAGAAGAGGTCGAGTGAAGCACTGGTCGCGGACAAAAGGGATGATCTATGATATCATCGATAGTCCTTACTTTTATTTTGGATCCCCAAAAGAATATATACGGTAATCATAAATATTTCGAAAACTCCGCCTGGAGCACTTTTCGTAATATTCTCTATTTTGTGGAAGGGCGCGTCATTTGACAGGGTTTTAAGCCAGTTTTAGGATTGAGATTTCGAACATTAAAAGCTAGAATCTGGATGAAAATTAAATTTGGCAGGAACTTTATAAAGGAATCAATTTATGTGATTTTGGGTAGTATATTGACTAAACTACAGTTGCTGCTACTGCCGGAACGTCGCTCCGTCCGTTTTCTGGAACAAGAGGATCTGGAACTGGAGTCTCGGTATTTTTATCAACGGTAAATGATAGCATTTGTAAGAGAAACGTTAAATTTTAGCCTACACAAAAAAAATGGATTTTGCTAAATTTTCGCCGGCGGCGCTCGATTTAATTATTAGAAGCTGTTACAGCAATCATGCCCGGCAATATATTCTCCATGTGGGCTTCGCCAAAACGCCGCCTAATAGTTGGTTTATCGTCTTTCATGCTACCCTTTATTGTTACTCTTCCTACGTAATCGTTTCTGTTCCGTAATTTACAGCTCGAGTTCTTAGTTCGGTAAAATTTTTGAAAGATTCGGTAAAATTTTGGCTCTGCACCCCCCACCGAAAATGGATTTGCGACACCCCTGACGATCGCTGTCTCATTCACTGTTCAGAGAACCAGATGACATTCAATCGAGCATTCAATATGTTTAGTTGGAAACCTTTTATGTCGAAAAATGCATTTTTAAGCAGACATCATACGAACAAAACAAAACAAATTAGTGAAAAGATAGACTGCCGAACCTTTTGGTCTTTTTCGGCAGCTATATAACTTTATGTTTCTTATCAGATTTTACTCCATAACTAATAACCAGCAAGCCATCATAGTCTACGACCGATAAAGAATTTAAGATTGAAACCTCCTACCACCTAACGCAGGTCGCTACGGGTCAGTACAGTGCAAGCTATCTTTTAGAAAAATAAATAAGATTGGCTACTGGCGTGTTCTTTAAAGGAAACATTTCAAAATTTTCTTTTCGAGGCTCGAGCTAATCGAATTTTCGTTCCTGCTATGATCCGGATGTGATCTTACATGAATAAAAAATTCTCCCTTTTCCACTTGATTCTGACCCAAATTTTTAAATTAAGAACGTTAGAAACAGTAATTTTTGGCAAACGGAATTTATTCTGTTTTTTCTTTTACTTCCACAACATAAGTTCGAACGACTCGTCAGGCTGTCGAACGTGAATGACAACATATTTGAAGATGTAAAACGGATACGTCAGCTAAATTTTGTTAGCTTGACCAGCTCAAGCAGTTTGAGCCTGAAGAGGACCCTTGCCAGGAAGGGACGAAATATAGCTCTAATATAATGTAGCTGACGTATCCGTTTTGCATCGTCAAACATGATTAGCAGTCAGCTTGGGGATATCTGTCACGGAATACGTTGGGAAAGATACGAACCTGTTACCAGGTTCATCGCAATTATCCGTTTTATCCATTTTTTTAATCTATGTTCCCCGGTCAGCTTGGGCCCAAGGGCTCCACAACAACCCATTTTGTCTGATTGTGTGTAAAAAGCGACTTGTCGCCTAGTCTGTTCTAAATGCTCTAGTTTTGTTATCTTGTGTCATGGTGTCAGTCACAGTGCTGTCACCTTTCTCCTAAGAAATCTGTGATATTTGGCTGCAAAATCTGTCACATTCTGGCACCTAAAAAATGAGTTTTTTTTTAGGTTTCAGTAGAAAACTCTGACTTTCCTGTTTACTCTTATAGCAGGAGTTAATATTGGGAAATCGAATAATCCTTTTTTTTTTCAGAAAAGAGTTTTCTTGACATTTGCCATATGCTTTGGAACAGCAGAATTTACGACACGAGTGCCCTATTTTGGCCATAGGCGGGGTTTCCTGTGACAAAGTTTTCACAGCTGTCAATAATCATAATAATAACAGATTTATTGCCCATCATAATGCACAAACGTACAAAAAGACGGGGTAATTAAATTAAGAGAAGAAAAAGAACAAGAAAGAAGTGAAAGAAAATAACATTACTGTCAACAGACATAATGGAAAGAACACAAGAAACTTAAAAAGGAAACCACAATCTGAGGAGAAAGAAAAAACCTGTGACAAATTTCAGAAATCTGCGCCCAGGTCGGTCAGAGACTTTACGCAGTGTCACTCGTCATTACCATGGCAAGACCTAAAGCAATCAGAAGCCTTTCGCATGTCTAAATACATACCAAATTTCCATTGATAAGGCTGAAAGCCTGTCTACACCAGGACACATCGCCTGATTGGATGGTTTCTATGGAAACCTATATCGCACCCAATCCCTCTGAGACGGAACTAAATCGACAGCCTACCGGAGCATAATCCCGCAGGATTTCAGAGCTATAACCGGGAACGATTTTATTCCTTTCAGGACGATTCGAAAACCGGACACCGGAACCGGGCCTCAATAGTGTCCGGGGTTGGTACCTGAAGTTTTCGCCAGGGAGGTTTTGGTACCGGAGGGGGAGGGGGGTCACCAGGGGAGGGGTACGTCCCGGCGGGCTTTTGCCACGATTTCTTTTTCGGCCGAAACCCGCAACTGTGATATAGAGACTTACAGAGGAATTGACGGAGAACTACCAACTTTGCATCAGAGTAGCCAAGCGATTCGATTTATGCCTTCCCTCCATCGCATACAGATTTCTAGAGGAGACTTGATTGAAATATTCATATAAATCAATGGAAGTTATGACAACTTTGAAGTGACCAATTTAACAAGATTTAGCACTAAACGTCATCATGGAGGGCACGCATACAAGTTTCAAAATCAAGATTCTACAATGACATTTGTAGTGGGGCTTTGGCAATAGAATTACTGATCCTTGGAACAGCCTTACCGAAGATGCGGTTAACGCTGAATCCTCGGCTGAATCGACCGATAGTTTCCAGTGCATTGTTTCTGGGATTTTTAACTATCATCTGTTCGATAATTCAGAATTTTTCTGAGTTATATATATATATATATTTATTTTTGCCCGCTTACAAAAACTGAAGAAAAGCGGAGTACAAAGGGGAAAAAAAAGAGAAAAAAAAAGAAAAAAGAAACAAACATAACTTCACACAATAACCAAACAATAAACAGAATACTACTTATAATAGATGGGTCAGTAAATTTTCTGACAGCATGTTTAACGCCCTTAAGTGTGCTCGGTTTTCTATTAGCTCTATTTTGCTGCTTGGGTTGAATACTCCGTACCGTGCAGAAAGCTCTGTGTTGGATGAACGCAACGGCAATCCGAGCAAGAACTTTGCATATTTGTAGTAAAGTGTACGTATTTTCCTCCGGTCGGCGATAGAAATGATCTCCCACTAGGGTGACAAATAAAAGAGATGCGGCGCGACTACAGCATTAAATAAACGAGCAAGAACATATCTGTTTACACTGTTTTTACAGCTAACAGCTTTACCATAACCCGCTCTAATCGCACTGTGGACACATGTAACAATCTTAGCACTAAGAGAACGCATTTCCGTGGTATAATAAATGCCAAGGTATTTAAGCGAATGAGATTGCGCAACGGTCTGGTCACTCACTTTCAGTGAGCGCTCAGCTTTAGAGTGATCATTAAAAATTATAAATTCAGTTTTTGAAATATTTACAGAAAGACCGATGCTCTTGTAAGCTTTCATGAGGAAGCTCAGATTATGACGTAATCCGTCTAGCGTATTGCTAAGTAGCAGGAGATCGTCCGCATACGAAATAAAGCTCACATCAACACCATTGAGAAGGAACGAATCTCGTAAATACCGGGTAACAAAATAGATAGCACAGTTGAAAATAACTGGGCTTAGCACAGATCCCTGCCGAACCCCTTTCAGCAACCGAATCGGTTCCGACAGCCTTTGTTTTCGCATCCCGCTGTTGATATCCAGTCCAAGTACTAGATAGATTACTGCATGCGAATACCAATCCTGGAGGGCCAGCACAACCCTTGGATCAACTCCAGATTCTAGCAAAGCTAGTAAAGCTTGGGAATGGATCACCGAGTCGAACGCGGCCGCAATGTCAACACTACACATATATAATGCTCTATTACAGTCAAGATTACTTTTTAAAATCCGCTTTAGCAACCTATGAGCAAATCCACAACCCAGGTTTTGTCGAAAACCGAGCTGTTTCACCCCCACTAGCGCACGGTTCGCAATGTAAGGGATCAGAGTCTTCTCAAACACTTTGCTAAAAACCGACGAGACGGTAATAGGCCTATAGGACTTGCACTCTGATGGATTCTTGCCCTTTTTCAACACGTTAGATGTACGACCTTTACAAAAATTATCGGGTATTAGTCCTTGGGAAATGCACATTTGCAGGAGTAGGGACAAATATTCAAACAACTTAGCACTCCCATTCCTCAAGTGGGATGGGCTGATTCCATCAATACCGGGGGCTTTGTTGGACTTAAGGGTCTTAATAATTTTCACAACATTTGAAGGCGAGATTACAATAGGGCTACGCTGGTTACGGACACTAGCAAGTTTTTCCTCTAGTTGGTGATCAAAACTCCCCTGCAGCGTGCCATCAACCGTACCGAACACAGACCGATAATGGGCAACCCAAGCGTCATCCGAAATTGCGGCAGATTCATTTTTCTCACGTTTGTTTTTTCGCAGAATTTTCCATAGCTTATCCGGGTTAGATTGACACTCGGCGGAGCACTTTTCTATATTTTGAGAATGAGCGGAGTCCGAAGCTTTCTTAAACTGCTTCTTTGAATTGCGGTAACACTTGAACACTTCACCTGAACGTGGCCTATCGCAGTCTAGCCAAATCTTATACCAGAATTTGGCTTTCAGTTTCATCGTTTTTATGTACGGATTGCTCCATCCAGGTTTCCGGGTGCCAACCCTAGTTTTTGACTGGGGAACAGAATGCATTTCAGCATATTTGAGGCAGTGAACTAGTTCTTCCGTAAAGATGTTAAGGGCAACTCGATCCTGATCTGCACCGTGGGCTAGCAGGTGAAACGGCACCGATATTTTCATCAATACGCCATCTAACACTTCGTGGAACACATCCTTTTCTATCTTTTTCCAATCTGCTTTAATATACCACTTAGGCGGAGGAGGGGTGCTTTTAGACGGGGTGCTTTTAGACGGGAAAGCTTTTTCTGTTGCTTTCTTCTATTGTTATACTTCCTTGATTCAAGTGCATGCATGTGAAACTGTCAGGCAGATACGTGCTTTAGTGTTTTACAACAGTTCATGTGTCATGCACCTAGCCTGACGGTAGCCCCAAAGACAGTAAAAGTGGGAAAGACCGGAAACTCCCATAAGCCCCACGAGTCGCAACAATCAGCGCCGTTCAGCGGTTGGACTGGGTGTCGTCTCGAGCGGTAGATGATTCATATAATCAAGGCAAGAGGTCGTGAATAGGGTGAATCCTGTTCACACGGGGCTGAGACAGCGGCCGGTTCTCGATCAGCGGCTGATTTACGCGCGTAAATAGCGGCTGAAAAAATACAGAAATCACCCGCTGATCTTCCAAATAGGCGCATATTTTCATAGCAGTCACCGATCCGGATAAAGCAAAACCTTTTGAATTTGACCTTTGATGACTCTTGGGACAGTAAACAAACCACTGTTATTGTCTTTGGGTAGCCCACTTTGGCAAATGAGAACTACCGATCCTTGCCCCCCCCTCCCCCCTCCCCCCTGGTGCCTCGATAACTAGGCTATATATTCAAACAATGGATAAAATCGATACGTCGCAGCAATGATATTTTTGGCAGCGATATTTGAAGGGGCGATATATCGCTGCAAAAGCATTGTAGCTATTGTTTTATTGAATACTCTTGATGCCGATGCAAAATCGCCCTGTACCTAGTGGAAGAGCCGGAAGGGGTATTACAGCTGCTCCCAAGCATCGCCGTGATAGGTTAACACAGGATTGAGTTACTGAATATGAGACTTTGAGTCGTTAGTGCTACGTTTTCTCGTTCTTCCCGAGGATCACTTGCGTGTTTGGGACTTAAGGCGTATTCTCGCCGTTTCCCGAGGACTCCACTTGAGGAGTCCCCGCGTTTTTGTTTGTCCCGGGGACTCACTGCCCGTATTCTCGCGAGTCCCCGCGAACGGAGAATGCTCCGATTTTCATCCCCGTCATCAAAAAGGACTCCCTTTCAGAGTCGGAGGGGAATCAATTTTTGCTGGTATTGGTGCAATGTAAATTAATTAAAATAGTCAGAATAAACAAAACCAAAAATGAAGTGGATCCAGACTAATTTCGTCAACTGCATATTTCTTATTCGAACAAAATCGATTTTGGAAGCATCCCCCGAGTTCTCACTGTTTCTGTATGCGGAGTCCGCGTGGAGTGACTCCCTCTATTCTCTCCGTTCCCTTCGATTCCCCGGGGAGTCCTCGGGGAACGGCGAGAATACGCCTTTAGTCATATGGAGTATATATGAGTCAGCTTGGACTCAAGGAGTATTTACCTCGATGAGTAGAAGGACGAGACAGCAACATAAATTAGTACCTGCCAGAGGACGATCTTTAAAAATCTTTTTTGCAGAGATTTCTAACAAAGTGAATAATTAATGTAATGTATCGTATTTTTATTATTGTAATGTAGCAAATACTGTTGCTTGTAAATATGATATTACAATATAGAGAAATTTCGCCTCTACTGTAAGCAAGATGTTGGTTAGCAATAAACCTTTGATTTGATTGGAATCAAATAAATATGATAACAATAATGATAGACGCACTCACCTGTTGAACCAATCATCAGTGTATCTCGGGTAGGGGTAGGCGTCATTGCTGCTGAAGTCATAGCTAGCTTTGGCATTCTGTAATGAAAAAATAGCTAAGTTTTGCTTTATTCGTCAATATGAAGTGGTTTTCCTTTTTTGAGAGAATTGGTTTCTTTTATCGATTATCCTACGGATTTTCTTTCCCCGTTCCTGAACTGGCCGTTCAGAGCCTTTGGTATGTTGTCAGTTTTACGGGTTTTGCGCGGTTGCCTTTTCATTCCATTAGTGAAATCAGTAAGTCAGAAAAAAAAATCCGAGTAAGCAGTAGAGCAGAATATTTGCTCGCTAGATCACACTGAACACAATTAAAAAGAGGGGATCCTCAGTCTTTTTTTCTATACACTTTTTCCTTATATTTGGTTTGTTGGCACTTAGGGGTTTCGTTAATTGCCTTTTATATTGAAATAATGTATACAACGGATATGTCAGCTACGATGCTTCATCAGCGATACATATACCTGTAAAACAAACCTGTAATCATAATGATTATAGGTTTGTTTCCTTCCCCGAAGCTGAACCAGAGGATTGACAGCCTGACAAGGACCCTTGCCAAGAAGTGCCGAAATATCGCTGATGAAGAATGATAGCTGACGCATCCGTTGTAAACATTGTTTGAATAAATGTTTCAAAGTCAGCTTGGGCTCAAAGAATATTTAGCTAAAATTAGTTTTTTAGCAAAACCCTTCAGGCAAAAATGATCATGGGCTCATGGGCACGATTAAAATGCATATTTTGCTTAAAAGTATTTTTTGTACTTTGCGGTTAGGATTAGTACTTTAAGGGATGGCGAGATCAGAGAAGTGACAATTTCTAAGCCAATCTTGGCAATTATCTAACATCCAATCCAAGTGTCATCGTTCACGCACATCTGGAAGTACCTTAATTCGCAATCATCGGAATTCTGCCCCCCCCCCCCTCACCAACTCCCCTCACAATGCCCGAACCCAGTCCGGTTCTGTCACCATGTATCTAGTGCTTGTGCATGTTCTTCCGACCAAGTTTCATCCCAATCGCTCCACTCTAATCGTGTCACAAGATTTCCGGTTCTCCCCTCCTCCCCCCCCCCCCAACATTCGTCAGATCAGGACCGGACTTCAAATGAGACATTTGAGACACGAGGTTTTTCCAAATATCAAGTTTCATTAAGAGCCGATCACCTGTTCAAAAGTTATACATGCCTCAAGATTACCACCCCCCTCCCTCCCCCCACGGTGGTCGAGTCGGGGGACTGACTATTTCTAAGCCAATCCTGTCAAGTCTCTAACGTTGAAGCCATGCTTCGTCGTCCTAGCAACATCTGGAAGTACCTTGACTCGCCATCACTATAATTCAAGCCCCCCCCCCCCACTCTAACTCCCCCTAAAAAGCCCAAATCCGATCCGGTTCTATCACTGATGTATCTACACTGTAAACAGTTTCTCCGAATAAGGATTAAAGTTAACTGCAGTATTTGCTACTCGGATTTACCTTATCTCTATTTGGTATTAATCTTATCTGCGTAGAGATAAGAATAATCTGAGTAGCAAATACTGCAGTTAACGTTAATCTTGATACGGAACAACTTTCTACAGTGTAGTTCTTGTGCTTGTTCTTCCCTCCAAGCTTCATCCCAATCGCTCCACTCTAAGCCTATCATACGATTTTCTATCCCCCCCCCCACATTCATCGGATCCAGTCTGGACTTGAAATGGGACATCCTAGACATGAGGTCTTTCCTAATATCAAGTTTCCTTCAGATCCGATAGCCCGTTCCAAAGTTATACATTCCTCCGAATTTCGGATTCCCCTTCCCTCCACTCCCCCACGGTGGTTGGATCGAGGAAGTGCCTATCTCCAACTTAGTTTGGTCGGATTCTGGATACGCCTGCCAAGTTTCATCGTCCTAGCCCTTCTGTAAGTACCCTAACTCGAGAGCAGTGGAACGACAGACCGACCGACCGACCGAAAAGTGATCAGTATATGGCACTTGAGCGAAGCTGCAAGTGCCATAAAAAACGAGGCTAAAAGTCGACAAGCGCTAAGAAGAAAATTGCTAGTATTACGTGAGAAGTAAAGGTATTTTCGAAAACAACATTTCTGAGCCATTTTAGCGTGAAAATATCATTTCTAGTATGAGTAATGCTTTAAGAATGCCACACCTTTACAGTAAGGCTTTTCCAGTCGTACACTAATATCCCTAAAGTAATCCAGCTAATTAAGAGCTTAGCCAACCACCACCTAATCGGGCAGACTTTCCGGGCCGTACAAAGTATCTTGCCGCTGCGTAATTTCAAAGAAATCGATAGTCCATCGTTCGACACGGACGAAATAGTCACGAGGAGATGGCCTATCCGAAAAGAGCTAGCAAATACAGATAGATAGGTATATCAAAGGTTAAATAGATAAATGAATATAATGCTTATAGAGGCTTCCTTGCCCCTTACTTCATACAAAAAAAAATTACTTTGTGGTTAAGGCGCGCACTTTAAGGGTGCTAAAAATTCATTTCTAGGCAAAACCCTTAACGCAAAAATGATGATGGACTGGTGGAGATCATCAAAAAGTTTATTTTGCTTGAAAGTATTTTGTACTTTGCGGTTAAGTTCCGCAATTTAAGGTTCTTGAGGAAAAAATTATCGTGGGCTGACAGAGGGATCGTGAAAATAAGACGCGCACTTTAAGGGTGCTAGAAATTCATTTCTAGGTAACACCCTTACCGCAAAAATGATCATGGGCTCGTGGAGATCATTAAAATGTATATTTTGCTTAAAAGTATTTTTTGTACTTCGCTGTTAAGATGTGTACTTTAAGGAACGGTCAGACCTGGGAAGTGACAATTCAAAAGCCAATCATGTCGGATCTCTGACGTTCCAGCCAAGTTTCATCCTCCTAGCACATCTGGAAGTACCTTGATTCCCGATCACCGGAATTCCAGCCCCTATCCAACTTCCCCCCCCCCGTGCCCGAATCCGGTCCAATTCTGTCACTGATGTACCTAGGGCTTGTGCTTGTTATTTTTTTCGAGTTCCAAGCGTGTCACAAGATTTCTGTTTCTCCCCTCCACCCCCACCCCCGTTCATCGGATCCGGTCTGGACCTAAAATGGAACATCTGAGTCTTTCTAAATATCAAGTTTCATTAAGACCCAACCACCCGTTTGAAATCTATGCATGACACTGAGTTCCGCATTCCTTCCCCCCCCCCCCCCCATCCCCTCCCTTCAAGATGGGCGGACCGGGCAAGTGACTATTTCCAAGTAGTTTGATCTGGCCCTGCTATCTGGAAGTACAATAACTCGTGTTTGTAGGACCGACGGACAGACCGACAGAATTGAGATCGTGATTTGACACGTGGCCGAAGGGTAACTGCCATAAAACACACTCTCATTTAGACGCAAATTTGGTAACAGATATCTAACTAAATCAAAACTGTCTGCAGATTTCTGAGACAGAAATTATGTTAGCCAGATGAATGCTACCTACAAGCCTTTTTTAATTCACTGACCGTTTCTGCACCAACTACATCGTCTAGAAGGGAGTTTCACGGGAAGAAGGCCTATTCATATTTTCTCACTCGAATCTGTTTCTGTCTTCCATGGCTATCTTCAGGTAACGCGGTACAGAGGGACATGAAAAGAGGGATACTTCGACTATGATATCCCACTGCATGGGAAGCTAAACGATGTTTCTGAGATATCCAGTCTCAGCTGCTGGGCGACCGATGGTGAGGCATTCCTACTATGTTTTTCCAAAAAGTTATAATCGACATTTCTCCTGAAAATCCGCCAGGATTTTATTCAACGATATCTCGGTACTTCTTAGCAACGGTCGAAAGGGAATATTGCTAACGTATATTCTAGCTGATTTTCTGCTCTGAGCCATTACTATCGTAGCCTTTTTCTTGACAAATCTTTTAATATTTCACCAAATCGTACACTGTAAAAAAAAATCTTGCAGTATTTGCTACATTAATCTTGTCTTTATTGAGATAAGATTACCCCTAATTCGGATTAATCTTATCCCAGTAGAGATAAGATTAATCCCAGTAGTAAATACTGCATCCTTATTCGGAGAAACTTTTTACAGTGTAGGTTTTTTATTATCACAATTTTGCCTATGTGGATATTTCCCGGTAACAAACCATTACTGATATCGTGCAGTAAGTTCTGATAAGCCCTGCTTCTCAGGCCCGTAGTATCCCCCCCCCTCTCTCGCACTCGCCCTTAATGAACTTACATAATTGTTCTTTAAGTCCAAATGCATGTAGTCCACACCGTCGTCCATTATGGCTGTCGTCACATTTTTGCCAGTTATGCCTTGGGCCCAGGCAGCTTCGACATTCAGATCCAGCTTAGGCTTACCTCCATTCTGGCCGGTGTTTTTCTGCAAAAAAATTTGGAGTTCAGTGGTGAGAAAAAGGGTATTGAAAGCATCAGCACTAGTCTTGACAAGCCACACTGGCGGTGCTGACATTCTTTGACGTTCGAATATCATTTAGTGGCAACTAGTAACATCCAGATATATGTGTCAGATGTAGGCCTACTTCAAAACCTGCTTTTACAGGTTGAAGATCCACCCGTTTTTGACCAAACAGGAAGGAGAACGGGGAAGGAGAGTCGAGATTTTACTAACGAAGCAACTTCTCCTTCTCGATTCTGCAGAATCGCGAGGCCAATGTAGCCGCTCGGCCATCACCGCTTCGCAGCGCCGTTCTCTTGAAAACATGTATTTCCGCGGTTTCCTCCAATCAAAATGCGGTGAAATTTGCGGTGTGCCCTAAAGCAAAACAAAAACGTCCTTTTAGTATGATTTGATATTCCAGAAGCGATATGTGAGTTTTTGGGATCCAAAAACGCAAGTGGAGGGATACCTATGACATTGCAAAAGTTGTCCGTCTGTCCGTCCGTCCGTCCGTCTGTTAGCACGATAACTCTCGAAGGGGTTGAGATATTTTGATCAAACTTGGCATGAGGACTCTAGGTCAAAGTACAGGTCAAGTTCGAAGATGGGCTATGTAACTCTAAATTAAAGGGTGGGGGAGGGGTTTGAAATTGAGGTGAACAAAAAAAATTTTTATAAGCTAATGAAATGGTGAAATTAGAGGTAAGGCATGCTGAATCCGTATATAAAATTTATTTTCTCGCCGGACAAATAGTTCACCCAGAATCCGGCAAAACCGGAAATTTTGTGACGAGTAAAAGTTTAATATGAAGTCCATTGGAGGTTCGATTTAAGGGCAAGGAAACGTGCTGAGTCGGAATATGAAAATTGTTTTCTCTCCGGACAATTAGTTCAGCCGGAATACGGCAAAAACTGGAGAATTCGTTTAAAGTAAAAGTTTTATTTAAATCTGATAAGATGTTCAATTTGCGAGTAAGAAGACATGCTGAATTCACATATGACAATCATTTTCTCACCGAACGTATAGATCGCTCGGAATCCGGCTGAGACCGGAAAATCTGTTAAAAGTAAAAGTTTAATCTGAAGTTGATTAGAGGTTGGATGTAGAGGTAAGGAGACATGCTGAATTCGTTTTTGAGCCTTATTTTTTCGCCAGAGAGGTAGTTCCGGAATTCCGCCGAAACCGGAAAATTGGCAGAAGTAAGGCAGGAAGTTTCGATCTGCTTCGTCAAAACAGGTATGTTTTGGGGGTAAGGGGTAAACACATATGCTGAATCGGTATCTGAACTTGGTTTTCTCGTACGATTAGCTATCCGGCCTTAACTAATAGTAAACGTGTTCAAGGAGTCTGGCCAAGACTGGATCTGGAGAAGACAAGACCCAATTGTCTGGATCAAATTTGAACTTTTGGGATCCCATCGAAACCTTTGGTCTTGTTTCAAGCGAAATGCGCTAAAAATCTGCTGAAATGCGAGAAAACACGCGCTAGATAGCGTATTTACGGTGTCTGGCGATCATTTTTTTAGTCCAGGCTTTCGCAGTAATGTTTAAACTAACAGCTAGATCTTAGGGAAAATAGATCTGTTCTGGTTAACTCTGGCATTTCGCTGTTCTCCACATCTTAACCTCTATCTTCCTATATTATGAAATCAAATTTGCCAACGCTGGAATTCCGTCCCCGCCATTTCGCGGTATAATTACGGTATGCGGGATAATCAAAATTGTATGCAGTATTTCCGTTAGAATTCGGTATTACACCGCGGAATGTGGTATAACTGACAGCACTGCGCGAGGCTTTACCCGTTCTCGATTCTGACGAAACAAAAAAGGAGAATCGCGAGGAGAATTGAGATAAAACTTAACTATTGCCAGTACTATTCGTATATGCAAACCGTTCACCGATCCAGAGCCCTACTTTGACGGAGCTCAAACAGAAAGCACGAATTCAATCCTGGAATCTGTTATTCCGTTCAGAACATGAGTAGGTGTCGGTAGGCAAGCTAGTTCAAACAAGGACTCAGTACAGCCTTGGGATCTCCCTAGCGGAGCCACTATAAAGCATCCCAACTGGACAAGTTCAAATAGATCCTACTGCAAACCTCACGATAGTGCACTGTCAGAAGTTTCATAACAGATTGTGCACAACACTTTCAAGAATAACACCTTTTCACTTAGAAATAAAGTGTACACTATTTCGTGCCTAGATCTCCAACAACACCTTCAATAGGTAAAAATACTACACTGCCAGAAGTTACATAACGACAACAGAAGAATGCGCGGTTTCAACAGATAACACTTTGGGATGTTATCTGTTACGTCTATTTCGTTCCCGTTAGTATTTTTACCAATTGAAGGTGTTGTTGGAGATCTAGGCACGAAATAGTGTAAGCTTAATTGGTCATAACACTTTATTTAAGTGAAAAGGTGTTATTTTTGAAAGTGTATACGCTATCTGTTATGAAATTTCTGAAAGTGTGGTGTCGCACAGCACTGGACAAGCTCAAATAGATCTTAAAGCAAACCTCACAATACTGAAATCGACTAAAGAGGCACGGCATGGCGCAGGAGGCATGAGTAATATAAAGAGATTAGCAAGTAGTAGAAGTATACAAGTAAGTGAGAGAGTAATAAACCAGAGACTAATGAAGTCACGTTAGAAAATTGTTCCTTACCCTCACTCTGAAGCCTGAAAGGGCCCTTTTAGTTTTGTATCTGTTTAGTACTCGTGCGTCCTACAATATGTCGTGCAGTGTCGTGCCTGGTTTTAGTCGATCCCCACACTACTTACTCTTTATATTACGGTATTGACAAGCAACTAAATACTGTAAAACTAAGCTCTGCTTTTAAAAAATTATTCACAGCTTTGGCGTTTTGAGCCTTTTCTTAGACCCGGTGAACGCTTGGCAAAATTCAGATAACCGGTTTTACGCATCAATAGCACGATACGTGAACACTTATAGGGGCATAGTATGATAGAGCACATGGAAAAAAGTGAAACTTGGCAAGTGCAAATATAAGTGAGATGTCGTTAGCGGGTTAAGAATATAACCTACGAAATTTGGGCCTCCAAATTCATTAATGCATTTTCGGAAGTACGTTGCAGTGACGTTTAGTCACGAAGGGTCCTTTACAAGAAAATCAGAGGAAAAAAACATTTGGCTGGTGTATGAATACAAATTAAAGAGCAGTAACTAAATATCTGGTGGTAGCTATCCGCCTCGAACAATAATGTGTTTTACTTTTTTTCTGGAATTCGAGCGACAACACCATCTATTTTTCTGAACCCTTTACAAAATTCATCACAAGGCAAACGGAACACTGTGGCTATTCAAACATCTCAGGCTCTACTCCCCGTTATCAACATACAACAGAGTGGGAATCTGATTCCATTGTGTACCAGTCCTAAGGGAAATCCCCGTCAAGTGTCACCATTCTTCCTCGCCTCTTTCCCCGCGGGGAAATATCTTGCATAATGAAAGCTCTAGTATACTTCTGAAATAAGACACAGGTTTCTAAGAAACGAAGGGAGCAGAGCAAAATAACTCTAGAGAGTAGTGCGCGAACTTTGAAAAAGTAACACACAGTCAAACCGCAGCGACACTAGCTCCCCTAGAGGACACGAACATCCCTACTGAAACTGAACCAGCACCACATCTTAGCCTTGCTACAATTTTCTACATCCGCCATTGCACGCATGAACAAAGCGAGCTGGGCGGCGCTGCGACGGAGGACCATTTCTGATGCATGGGAAGGATAGGTCTTCGCATTACTCTAGGGTTATTTTGCTTTGGAAGGGAGCAAGCCTAAACCCGCTTTCACAACTGAAGCGCTCAGCCTTTCACATTGGCCTATGCAACCTCAGTGTCGCGCTTGCGGTGACGCAAGGCAGAGCTTACGCAGACAAATAAAACGCAACGCAAGAACGCAATTGTCCCTGATACAATAGTCACTGATACGCCTGCCAAGTTTCATCGTCCTAGCACTTCTGGAAGTACCCTAACTCGATAAGCCCTTCAAAATGCACTATTAGGACACTAGTTATAACGTCCCAACAAGTTTGATTCAGATCCTGTAACTCTTTCTGCGGGGATTGACAAGAAATTAAGGGTCCCAAGACCGGGGTCAAAAAAGTATATTATATGTTCTTCAACATCCCCCTATATGGTTGTATCGAATTCCTTGTGGTCCGATCGGAAGGAATATCTAGGACCCTAGCTATACTTTCCACCAAGTTTGGTTGAGATCTTGTTAATACTACTGGACGACGTGTTGTTTACAAACATATAGGGACTGCCTGCCTCGCCCCCCCCCCCCCCCCCCACGTGGTTCGGATAACCGACATACCATAACACGCATCTTATGCAGAAGCAAAGACGTGCTGCAGCAGCGAAGCGGCAAAACTATTGCAACAAAAACGAGGCTCAGGTACGAAACAAATTATGTTAAAAGTGAGACTCTTGCAACTGGAATTTGCAACCGGGCACAAGACTTGAAAAAAAAATGCAGACACTCGAATAGAAGAGACACTAGCACCACTAGCGATAGAGAACGTCCCTACGAAAACTCAATTTGTCGTGCACTGGCTCTGTGCTCAATTTGACAAAAAAAGAAATGACACACACTCAAAAGCGACACTAACACCACTACCGATAGAGAACGTCCCTACGGAAACTCAATTTGCCGCAGCGGATACTAAACATAGCAAAAAAAAGATACAAGCTCCCCTGTTTCCTTGGTTGTGGAGCAGCTGCACTAGAACGACTTCGAGAAGATGGTGACCTCGATGGTTACTAACAAACTAACTAAGGGAATAGTTCAGGTTTGCTATAAGCTGTGCAAGGGGGACAATTCTCTCACAACTCTTATCGCAGAAGTCCGCAAAATCCGCTGCTTGAGATATCTTGGCCACGCTGTGAAGATAGGAGACTCCCAAACTATGTCCTCAACTGGAATCCAGACGAATAGGGCAGCAAAAGTATCTTCACTGCACCTACCGGCCCGAACTTCATGGCATAAAGGCGGTAGACGACGTCTAAGCAGACATTGACCTAAGTGATGATTGGCCACTCTTCTCGGAAGGTATAAGCACTTCCCCGCTCCCGAGACGCAGAAGGGACTAAGAGGCCTAAGTGAGGCCGGCGCGGCAGGTACAGTGCAGGCTAAGAGGCCGATATCCGTGATATAAACGCGCAGGAAGATAGCTGCACACTGCACAGCAGATAACTGAATGATAATTGAACACTTCTTGGATGCTCTAATTGCCACCGGAGGCTCAGAAGGGACTAAGAGGCTCAAGTCGAAGGTTCGTCATAGCAGGAAGTGTGCGAATTGTGCCGACCTCCGTGACGAAAACGCGGTGGGTATGCACGAAGACCCCAGGCCCCTCTGTTGGTGCATGAGTGACAAAGAGGTGAAGGTAAGGACCCGTCAAAAGGCCATTACAGCCGGTAGTGTTCAAGTTAAGATTTCAGAAGCTGAAACTGTCGATTGGACTTACCAAGTACCACTGATATCCGAAGAGGGGATCCGTTGGGTCTTCAATGTTCGTTGGGAGATCAACTAGGTTTTCAACGGCTAGTGACTTGTAGCCTCGTTTAACTCGTCGGAACCCTGTTTGTTGAACGGCTGATTTGATCTGAAAAACAATAAAAAAAATAGTTAAACATGTTCATTTTAAATAAGTCACAAAACACTTTTGGGCTAAGTTCTTTCAGACACTGTTATACAAACATTCTAACCTGGTAATCTCTAAATTGAGAATCAATCACTATACTCGAGTTGCGTTTTTTTGGATTCACTTCTGTTTCGTCAAAGTTTGTAGTTTGGTTCTTCTTTTTGTCTTACTTGCGTTTTATTGAGTTCTTGTTTCCGAAAATTCAATCTACGCCAAACTACCTTTGCGAGGTAGTTTGTAGTTTCAGCTACGCAGTTTCAGGATGGAAACTGCAGCAACCGGAATGGATAAATAAAACGGCTTTTAAGCGAAACTACGCCGAAACTACATACAAAAAAAACTTTACTCTTGTCCTATGTGTGGATGCAAGAAAGAGAGTTTGAGTCATTTTGTGGGAAGAACTGAAAAAGGTTGAGACAAGAGCTGTTTGGAGTGAGAGCGTGTGGGAGTGAGTGTAATGACAGTAGTGATTTATGCGTTGTTAATGTAGCTTTAGGTGGTACTATAGGTAAGCCGTGTGATAAACTGATGTACCATGGTATTCCAATTGGTAAGACGCTAAGCAAACTAAAGCATTGAGGACATGGAAAGCAAAATTCGTCGGTCTTATGGTCAAACTGTATCAACCCAGTTTCATCTAAACCGAAGTCTAGAAGCAAAATTACATAATACCCCATATTTTATATATAGTTCCATTTTCTGAAACTTTAAATGATACGGACCGACTAGAAATTAAACGGATTTATTTTAAATTCGAAAAATATCTTCTTCGTCTCCCTCCTTGGACGCGCAATACCTACATGACTAAGAAATACGGTATCGTTGACCCGATTCGAAAGCTCGATGAGCTATTTCAACAAGTAAAATACAGTACGAGCGGCCATGAGTGGCAAGGGATTGTTCTTTGACATTTTTTATTTATAAGTGTGATTTTTCTCTTTGTGATTTGCCCTTTGTTTTTCTTTGTTGTGTGATCTTTTTTCTACTTTCTTCTTTTTTAAACTCCATCATTTTCTCTTTCCTGTACGATGGGTGAAAAATAAACATTACATTACATTACATTACAAAAAGTAGACAGTAGACAAAACGGGAATTCGATAGACGTAAAAGTAAAAGTCGGTTTGGAGCATCAGTATGGGGGTTCGGCTGGAGCTAGTCCCATGCACTCTCCCCAAGCCAGTTCGCAGGGTATACTGTTCTTGCAATAGTTACTAACTTGACTTTCTTGGTTCAGGAGGCAAGCTGTTTAGCTTTCCCTGTCTACGAACCTTTGCAGAAGAAACTGAGCAATGAGTCGCGTTCTTTTGGTGAAGAACATCACGATTTGCATCCAGAATAAATCCCACAACCGCCGTGGCAGCGGGAACCTCCGATGGGTTTGCAGTCTGGTTTAGTTCCAGGGCGTTCAGCCATGTCTGGCCCCCACTTTGCTTTTTTTCTATACAGGGGTGGGTGCAAGCCCCCCTTCTTTGTCTCGGAGTAACCACAACTGCGGCTCGAGTTCCAGAACTAGGTCAATCGGTGTTTCTTCACCAAGGATGCGGGGTCTAATGGCCGTCTAATCACCGTCTTCAGTTTTTATGGCACTTGAGCTTACTGAAGTGCCATATAGCGATCGTAATCTCTGTCTGTTTGTCGGTCTATCCGCATTTTGCTAGTTTTCGCCAGATTCCGGGCGAGCTACTCGTCAGGTGGATGAAAAAAAAAGTTTAGATCACCAAGTCTCCTTACCCTCAAACCGACTGTCCTATAGACCGAAAAAAGTTTTTTTTTTACTAAAAATAAACTTTTAACTTCTACTATACCGAATTTCCGTTTTTCACTGGATTCCGGGTGAACACTAGTCGGAAAAAAAAAAAGTTCAGATATGGACTCAGCATGTCTCATTACCCATGAATCGACTGTGATATCAACAAAAAAAAAACTTTTTTGTCGCACCTTAATTTTTCACCCCCTCCACCCTTTGAAGCTGCCCTAGAAATTTATCCAATCGGGCAATTTCGGTGGATTTTGGATATGTTATTCAGCGATTTTTTCTGAAGATTTTTGTGTCAAAAACACTGTGTCGCAATTTTGTCCGTTTCAAACCGTAATTTTACTGGACTATTCTGAGAGAATGAAAGAGAAAAGTTTCCAGGGTCTTCAACTGTTTGGAAGGTTCCTCCGGATAGGGTTGGCGCACAGGGAAAGTTGTATATCCCTATAGTTATAGACATAGGCACAGTGTTCATGTTTTCTGTATATTTTTTTAAGACGATAATACTTGGCAGTTATATTAAGGACTCGACCAAACTAACTTGGAAATAGTCACTTCCCCGATCCGACCAGGAGGGGGAAGTGGCGGAATCCGGAAAATAGGGACATGCATAACTTTCGAACGGGTGATCGGATCTTAATGAAACTTGATATCTGGAAATACCTCGTGTCTCAGATGTCTCATTTCAAGTCCGGACCGGATCCGATGAATCTGAGGGGGGAACCGGAAATCGTGTGAAACTCTCAGAGTAGAGCGATCGGCTGAAACTTGGTGGGAAGAACAAGCACAAGCTCTGTTTATTTTTTTCTTTCTGGTGCGATGGCCCTTGTTGGTTTTTATGCATTACATCTCTAGATCTATAGTTTGAACTAAACTGCTGCTACGAAAGGTGCTACAGAGGAGAAGGGGCGATGCTTGTTTCAAATCGTATCTCGAACTGTTTCGCCACCTTGGTTTTATTTCTTGATTGTAAGACAATCATAGAGAAATGAAAAGTTCAAGCTTTGGCATCAGCTAAGCGAGTCAGTGTCACGGATTATACGCCGTATATAAGCCGTGAACGCATTCGTAAGATTATCGAGAAAGTAGGGAAAATGTGGAAAGTGACGAATAACTACTGAACGGTTAACTATAAACATTCAATCATGCATAAAAATAAGGGAAGTGTATAATGTGGGAAAAGTTAGTTAGGTAATAGTTTTTATTAATAACATATTGTGTAGAGAAGGCCACTGTTTCTTCGGTCGGGTTCCGGCGAAAAAAACCCGGACAACCCCCCCCCCCCCACCAAAAAAATCCGGTACCAAAAAACACCGACAACCTCCCCCCCCCCTAAAAAAAAACCCGGTACCAAACCCCCCCGGACCAAAACCCCTCCGGTGACGAAAAAAACCTTACCAAAACCCCCCAGGTACCAAAACCCCCGGCGAAAATCCCCTGAATCCTTTACATTTAATACGAATGTAACAAGTGTAAGAATAAGCTTGAGCGTGCACAAAGGGTATGTACATGTGAAGCAAAAACTGCTGGCTGGATGTGTTCTTAGTTTTGAATGCGTTAAGCGTAGACAGAACAAATTTAGACAAGGATGTAAAGCGAAGGTGAAGGTTGATGGTGACAGAGTAATTAATTGCTGAAGTGAACTAACACACGCATTCACCTGAAGCTGTGGTCAGTGAGGTGTTAAAAAGATCAAAACCCGTGACACTCCGTGTAACGCCCCCCCCCCCCCAGGAAATCCTTTCCCAATTATTTCCCCTTGTTCTCAAAACGTAAGTGGCAGGATATCTATGACATCGCAAAAGTTGTCCGACTGTGCGCACTATAACTTTCGACAGGAATGAGATATTTTGATGAAACTTGGTGTGAGGATTCTTTGGGTCAAGAGCAAGGTCGAACTCGTAGATGGGCTCTGTAGCCCTACATTTAGGGGCGGGGAGTGGGTTTAACTTAAGAGGCAAATGGAATATTTTAGTCCCATCGAAACCTTTGGTCTTGTTCTTGTTGTACCAGAAGCCCCCTTGACAGACTAAGATCACGGGAAGTCAATTTAAATGGTTTGCATTCGTTTAAATGTAAAGTATTCGGGGTTTTTTCGCCGGGGGGGGGGGATTTGGTCCCGGGGGGGGGGGGGGGGGGGGGGGGGTAACGGGGGGGGAGGGGTTGGTACCGGTGTTTTTTGGCGGGGGAGTTTTGTCCGGGGGGGTTGCCGGGGGGGGGGGTTCTCGCCTAGACCCCTTCGGTCATAGTAAAAGAACTTCCTTGGCAGGAAGTTTTTGTCAATACAGATATGACTTATAGGGGTAAACACACATACTGAATCCATATCTGAACTTGGTTTTCTCTCATGATTAGCTATTTGGCCTTAATCTGTTTCTGAACTTTAATAGTAAAAATGTTCAAGGAGTCTGGCGAAGACAAGACCCAGTTGTCTGGATCAAATATTGAGCTTTTGGGATCCCATCGAATCCTTTGGTCTTGTTCTTTTACCCATTACCCTGGGAGGGTTCCAGGCTTTGGTCTGTGTTTTTGAAGCCTCTAACGGGACGGCGTCGATTACGCCAGATACGTTATCGACCTCCAAGTGACGTACGGTGGCGTTGACGTACCTGGTCTGTCACAGGTGTCGAATAAAGATAATGTAAGCGGCACATAGTAATAATGATGCAAACTTACCCTAGGATCGGACTTTAGCTTTCTAGTCTGGGGGACGCTCCGTTTTGTTCTGGCATGTGGAAGTGCTGAGTGCACGAACTGATACTCGTCGTCGGCATCCAACACCTTAAAATAAACACAATTCTTTATATTCTATACTGATTATATACTGTTTCATATATTGGCACTTTTGTTTTGAATTTTGTTGGTCTAACTGTTTAGTAAATATATAGAATGTTTGTGTACGGCCTTGTAAGGTTTATTCACTGAAAATTACCATTACTTTCGATTCAAACGAAATTTATTTTAACTATCGAACAATTGAAAAGAAACATGCTTTATCTGCTTCGGTCGATCAGGCTGTAGGACAACTCTGATCCGAATTATGATCAGTGTTATCTGCTCTCAATTTCATGTCTGTTTTTGTCGAAAAGTAACTGATCAGATCTTCTTTCTTTTAATGAAATTCGTTCTGAGGTTCTTTGTTTTTTTCTTTTCTTTCCCTTAAAAATCGGATGCACTATGTCCGATAAGTTGAAATTTTTTACGCATCCCACAGTGCGATAAAACTCAAATTTCTGCGTTGCTGGGCGCACAATTTGTCTCGTGTGTGACATGACGCAGAATTACGCGGGAATAGCAGCAGCGTAAACCAGGTCAAGGCATTAGCCAGAAGTGGATCCTAGCGAGTCGAATAAAGCATTTGGATAACAGTTTTTCACAGGCACAAGATGAAAAATGTGTAGCCTGTGTAGTTCAGCTATATGGTATTTGTAGGAAAAAGTTGCATACATTGATCTACAGTAGTACAGTATATTACATTATTTCAATGTGCCTCACACTGGGCTAATCTTAAGCAGTAGTACTCGGTAGCATTTCGCCTTGCTCTAGTAGCATCCAGTCTTGCTATAGTAGCATATAGTAGTATTAGTTCATACTACTGTTCAACTTCATACTACTGTTTTGAGATAATTTTGCATCACTTTCACACACCTCTCTCCCGATAACTTTTTCCATTAGTCAACTTACAAAGGACCTGACGTGACCTTAATGACCCGTCGAGCTAAGCGTGAAAGCCCTTTCAGAGACTATTAACTTTAGGCGTCAGACTTTGTTATGGCTTTAAAAAATGCAAAGTTTTCAATCGAGTCTCCAGATATGCGTGGGTATCCAAGGTGGTCTTAGGTAGATTGAAGCTAGACTTGAAATAGTAACACGCAGAGGCGTGTTTCTTCAAAAAGTCGTTTTTCTGCACAATAGTCGGTAAAAATGACCAGCCAGTCGGTAAATATCTAGCCCCCCCCCCCCCTCGAAACATTTTGACCAGTGACGCCTCTGTTAACACGTACATATAAAGCTAAGTTAGAATGAATAACTTGCGAGGACTTCAATGTGACACAGCTCAACCATATCCTACACGGAATTTGGGTCTTCTCGTACACGAAGTCCAGAACGTTCAACAGGCCCTTGGTCGGTTCTACAACACTGTTTAATCATTCTATATGTCACTTCTTGATCGTCAGCATCAGTTCTTACTTGGTATGTCCACCGCATGACCATTCAATGGCAACCCAAAATCGCTTTCGACTTATCGTGGTCGTAGACACGGTTGTGCGTATACACGGTGACCACCCTACGTGTAAAATATGTGATTCCCTGACAAGTTGTATGCCCGATGGTTTTATTTTGAGCATTGTTTTAGATGAATCACACTAAGGGACATATTTTATGAATTGTATTATGGTTATTGTTGCAATGATGAAATGACTGACTGTACGTACATAGTTTAGTGTGATAATGTGACGTAAAGGTCAAACTCGGCGCATGCGCTGTGAAAGTTACTTTTTAAACTCTCTCTCTCTCTCACGTGGTCATCCTAGAAAACGCTGGAAAGACAACTACCACCATCTCCCTAGTCTTCTTCGACTGGATCATAGATTGCAGTACTGGCTTCAGCTAAAAGTACGCTAAAGTTTTGCCTTTCCGAAATTCAAACACGGCGTTATCAGGAAAAAAAAAAAAAAAAAAAAAAATATCACCAGAAAGATACTTAAAATTGAAATAAGTGCTCGAGCAAGAGGTCGAGACGGATCTGGAAGGTGAAGCCAGCCCAAACCGTCTGGAAGTCCGGGGTGTTGGACGCCCCGGATTCCGGATGTCTGGAAGGTACCATAGAGGCAATCCATTCGAGAGACAGAACAAATATGCAAATGTTGGAAGAAAAGGGAAAGTGATTGACAGTTGTTACTGGTATGCAAGAGATATTTGAAATGCGAAGGGGAAATCTAGGAAATGTTGAAGAATAGCAAAACTGGCTGTCATCATTTTAAGGTCTTAATTCGAGTCTCTGTGGGGCCTACCGTTTGGTTGGGGGAGGGGGTTTGTGGTGTAACCCTGCAAGACAAGCCATAGTCCACCCAACTTAAATGGGTGCCCAGAGAAATCTGGGGAGGATGACAGGAAGGGTGTGCGAAAGCACCAGGATGGCCAGCAGCCATCCGCACATTGCGCTTTCTGCTGATGCTGATACTTTTGCTTTTTTTCTTGTTAGTTTGTCGGTATACGCTTGCACAGTACTCTGGATCTAGTCAAACACAAATCCTCCGTTTCCGGGTTCATAGATTTGAGCTTAAATCTGGAAGGGTTATCTTGACTATGCGGAAGCTCCGGACGTCCGGTAATCTGAAAGGTGAAGCTTGGCTTTTACCCTTGACACGCGATTTCCTGGGACAGCTTTTACTTTTGTTTGATGATTTTCGTAACATCCCACGCGAAAAGTGTCAAACTCTTGATAATCTACTTCTTTTTTATTTCGTTCTAACGAACCTACTCGTCAGATTTTCTGTAGTTATGCCAGTTTTCAAAATGTCTGCGGTAACATCGGTTTATATCATGATAGCCTACTAAACCACCGAACACACTCTGTATACTCGAAAGATGGTGTCGCTAGGCTACCGATATCTCAGTTTACAGGAATGTGGTACTTGAGAGTGAAAGGAGAACAAAAAAAATTATGTCAGCGAGAAATAAGGAATTCGACTTCTGATTGTACACAGAAGCAGAACATAGGTCCCTGTTTGGTCGAAAGATAGTGTTGATAGGCTATTGAAATGTCAGTTTACAGGAAATGCGCAACTAGACATTCAAAGAAGAACTGAGGTATAGTAGAGCGAGAAATGATGAACACAGTTTTTAATTTAAATTCTTAATATTTACTACTGAATCCAACTTCAATATTTCCCTTAAGAAACCTATAGGTGAACAAAATAAAACTACTTTGTTTGAGTAAATTGTTGTAATCCGTTTTGTCTCTGTCATAAGCAGCACCTAGATATGATTTTCCAAATGCACAAATTTAGATGAACTAACAAACAAGGAACTACAAGGAAATCTAAAAAGGTTCCCGTAATCTTAATTTATTTACTATGTATATAAGGTTTAAAGCCAGGCTAACCATTCACAATACAAGAAACAATAACGAGATTTTTGGGTTTTTTGTAGATCAGCTAATTGTCCCTCTAGGATGTTGCGTGAGGGATAAATAGGAGTTCGAACAATTCGGCTGCACTTCCGCTAACCGTCTTCAGCGAAGAACAAACTAAATTCCAGCACATAGAGCAGCACCAAATTACACGAGCGTTGGTAATGGAAAAATGGAGGACTTTTAGAAACTAGTCTAGAAAATGAACTGATATATGACGAATTTTCTCGAATCAACTCACTTTTCCATAGTTCTCGAAACCATGACGGGTAGCTATGTCATTCACTTCCTCGTGGTCAAGCGGACCACGAAGCTTTACCCAAAAGGCGTTCGTGAACACTTCATTTGGGCCGTAGCTGGCAACGCTGGCGAGAGTTAACACAAATCCTAGTGTGCTACATGTCACCTTCGTTAACATTTCAGAGTTCAGCACACAAGAATCCCGTAAACTGGGACTTCATCATGGACAAACTATGAGGGACCCTGCTATTCCCCGCGCATTCGTTAACGCAACCACCTGTTGTCAAGTGAAAAACAGAGATAGCCAACTATCTCCAAAACAGGTCCGGCAATAAAGCAGACAAATATGGTGGCTTTTGGGGCCATTAATTGATATTCCACCTCTCTTAAGTAAATATGTTATACAGAAATTTCTACGCAAGTATTATAGACTAGCCGAGCGGGGCTGCGTCCTGACACAGTCCTTAAAGCAGAGCAGTTACTACAGATAGTTTTTTAACGATCCCGAGGGGCAGTGTTTTTCAAAAATACTCATACTTGTCTTGTCAGTTTCCAAATTTTCTTGTTAGCGCTTGCCGACTCTGGCCAGGCGTTGAGCAAACCCACTTGGTTGTTCTCACGAAAGTTTGAAACAAAACCGCGCCGTGGTTAGATTCTGAGAAATCAATTCACAATGAGGTGCCCCCCCCCCCCACCCCCCGCAGTGACGAAGTCAGGTTCAGCAGAGCCTGTTAGCTTAAGTCTCATGTCAAAATAAAAAGTGTGTCCCACGCTTCTAACAACAGTGACTATTTAGTTCCTATTTCCGTGTTTTCCGTTGCTTGTACGACTCTGACCGTCCCAACCTTCACGACATAGTAACTATAATAACTATTTGCTTACCATACTCGGGAGCGTCGTAAGCGTGGTAACTACGGTCCCTGTAAAGTGATCGGCTGGATTACCCTCTGGAGTGATTTATTCGAAAGAGTGATATAAATAGAAAAATATGTTCCAGCCTTGAAGCCAAAAGTCGTGATGTCATGCGTAGTAACTACGGTAAGCAGGGTGGAACACGCTCAAAGTTATTATGGGGCAATCCGGGAAAAGACGGCTAGTACTGAAAAGCAAAATAATCGAATTTAATGGTTCACAAGAAGTATGTAGGGGGGGCGGGAGACTTCGGAGGTCAGTCGGTCATTTAAATCACCACTGAGGGTATGAAAACAATGAAAAACAAAAAGGGTTCCTGAATAATTTAAATCGGAACGCTACGCACCGTTACGCGTCTACACTACCTTGACGTAATTTATGAAGAGTGTATTAATATGTTATAGATTACCTTAAAGAAGCCGTCATACAACGAAGAGACAGTGCCTTGTAAATGATATTCCAGAAATGTATTAACTTGGCTTTGCTTTACAGTAGGTCTTTTGGCGAGTCACACTAAAACGTCATGCAGAAGAGAAGTAAATAAGACGTGCTAAACTTACACAAGGAAAAATCTATAGAAACAGAAGTTCATAAATTATATTATAAAAAGGTGGGACAAATTTATTAGGCTATACACAATTAGTACAAGAAACCCATTACCTGGGTAATTCCGCGATATGAATACTCCCAAGTATTCACTGTGAAGCCCAAACAGGAAGTAGTCATCAAACTCGTAATGATTCGCCGGACAATTTTCCTGGGGTGTCATTCCTCTGAGGCTGAAATCATGTCTCTAGGTTATCATCGATCCAGGCCGGCCCGCATCCCATAGCGCAATAGAAGATTAGGAAAATAATGGGAGACTAAAAGCCCTAAGAAACACGGTTCAAGCCGTGAGGCTTAGTGCCTGCTTAGAGCGATAATAACTGAATACAGTGAATATAGTCGAAGAAGATGCTCGACATGCTCGAGTTGGGAGATAATGGGCAGTACGTGTAGTTGACCCTTTCGAACACAATAGTAACGACAGTACAACAACGTTTTTTATGGAACTTGCCCTCCGGCCAAGTGCCATATTGTGATCGGAATTTCTGTCCGTCCGTCAGTCTGTCGGTCGGTCCAGGTTTTTCTAGTTCGGGCACTTCCAGACAATGAAATGGATGGAGTTGGCCAATACCGAGCTTATGCGGCCTTGATTTGTTATTTGACGTCAGGATCGGATCCGGTCTAATCCGGCTAATAAACTCCGAAACAAAATCCGAAAGATGACTAGAAGGGCTGCCGCTGATTATTATAATGAAAAAATCCATAGCTTATTTGAGTAAAAAAGTAGCAAATAGTACAAAGAAATCAAGCGAATGTGCGGGAAAACACCCTCTGTTGTTGATTTTAATCTAGATTCTAATGATGTAACCGTCGCAAATCAGCTAAATTCCCATCTTGCCAAAATTGTCCAATCACTACCTCCGCTGGATGGAAATGAAACTGCAGAATTTTCGACTGAAGGAAATAATGTCAAACTTATGTCAAAACCTTATGTCAAACATTTGCTCGATCCCAAACTGACAATCAATCGCGGAGACTGTGGTGTCGTGACGACATCTAATTTAAATGTATTCGGTTTGTTTTTGTTTGATTGGCTCAAAAAAGAAATAGAACCTTTGCTTGATCATCGACAGTATGGAAACCGAAAATGTACGTCAACTTCCCATTATTTAATCAGTCTACTCCATTTTATTTTTAAGCATGTTGATGAGCCCGGTAAATGGTTGAACCTGATAGCAATTGATTTTAAAAAAGGTTTCGATCTCATTGACCACAAAATTTTAATTTCTAAGCTTTATCATATTTTTAACGTTAATACCAGAGTAATAAAAATAATTCAAAGTTTTTCAACAAATAGATCTCAGATTTTAAAGTATCGTAACGTTTATTCTGAACCAGAAGCGGTACTTTGTGGCGTGCCCCAGGGTACCATTCTAGGTCCAATTTTGTTTTTAGTTATGATTAATGATATAGCGGATGATTTTGAGAATCGTTGGAAGTATGTGGATGATCTTACACTTGTTGAAGTTTGTCACAGAGAGGATTCGAGTCAGGTTCAAGATATCGTGACTAAAGTAAAAATTCAAGCTTTGAAATCTAATATGACTGTAAATGACAGTATATCGTGCACTATGACAATTTCATTTTTTAAGTCTTTCATCCCTACTTTTTCACCTGAAATTTCAGATTCTTTGAAAGTGGAAAAACTTAAACTCCTAGGGATAATCCTAACTAATGATTTAAAATGGGAAGCGCAGACGACTAGCATGATAAAGCGAGGGAATGCCGGACTTCAAATGCTAAAGCTCATGTCTAGGCATGGGGCACCCACTACACACTTGTTCCGAATATATGTTTCCTTTATCCGACCAAACCTAGAATATGGAGCACCTGTTTGGCATTTTGGCCTTACGGTCGAACAGACCGCTAGACTTGAAAAGATTCAAAAAAGAGCCCTGATCATAGCGTCAAAGGTGGCCGAGAGGTCTTATGAAGAGTTGCTGCGTGAATTTAAAATCACTTCTCTACACGATCGAAGACTGAAACTCTGCATGGAGTTTGGTGTAAAATCCCTAAACCACCCAGTCCATAAAAATATTTTTCCTTCTAAAAAGCTGGCGAGAAGGCTCCCTCGCAAGGTAGCTACTGCGGTTGAAAAATTGCAGCCAACTAAATGTAACCTCCAGAGGTTCGAAAAGAGTTTTGTTCCGTCTTTTGTGAAGTTGTTTAACGAGGTAAATTGAGATGTTATTCATTTTTAATGTTATTTATGACTGTTGAAGTACGCTTACATATTAACTGACTATACCAAACAAATTTGGCGTTAGCCAAGATAAGTTTTTGGCGAATAAAAAGATTTATCTATCTATCGGTCAGGGTATAGGGGAGGGGTGAAGCGTGAACCGGAAATTTGCAGATAGGCTACGCTCCAATTCCAGTCAAACTTGATGAAAGGGAAAAATAAACTGAAAACTTTCCACTTAATTAATACGAGTTGAAGGGTATGTGGTCTTTTTCTTTTTTTCTTTCTTTTTTTTCACAGTTGTTCGGGTGGGGCTGAAACTGGTAATGAGTAAATATTAAAGATTTTTGTTGCGTGTAGTGTTCACGTTTAATTGTTTGTTATTTAAGTCATAGGCTAGGTGGATAATAAGTTGTTATGTTTAGTTATTTATTTATTAGATACAAGTAGTATTAATAAATTGCAGCACAAGTCCTTAGGACTTTCTTTTTGCTGCAATGGGATATTAGTAGTGTTATTTTATTTTATTTTTAATGTTTTTGGTTAAAAATAAAAACCTACCTACCTACCTACCTATCAGCGAAGATCAAGTTTGTTCTAAATTGAAAAAGCTGAAAAGAACAAGCATTACAGCCATTGACATTCCTATTCAGTTAATTAAAGCGTTTCCCAATAAAATTGTAAAACCTTTGACAAATATATTCAATTGTATTTCTAGTAGTTTAGAATACCCACAGGTTTGGAAAACAGGGTACGTCACACCAATACCAAAGAAAAATACTGAGTTGGATTTTGATGGCGTAAGGCCAATTACGCTGACTCCATTATTCAGCAAAATATATGAAAGTTTTGTTGCTGATTGGCTCAAAAAAGAAATAGAACCTTTGCTTGATCATCGACAGTATGGAAACCGAAAATGTACGTCAACTTCCCATTATTTAATCAGTCTACTCCATTTTATTTTTAAGCATGTTGATGAGCCCGGTAAATGGTTGAACCTGATAGCAATTGATTTTAAAAAAAGGTTTCGATCTCATTGACCACAAAATTTTAATTTCTAAGCTTTATCATATTTTTAACGTTAATACCAGAGTAATAAAAATAATTCAAAGTTTTTCAACAAATAGATCTCAGATTTTAAAGTATCGTAACGTTTATTCTGAACCAGAAGCGGTACTTTGTGGCGTGCCCCAGGGTACCATTCTAGGTCCAATTTTGTTTTTAGTTATGATTAATGATATAGCGGATGATTTTGAGAATCGTTGGAAGTATGTGGATGATCTTACACTTGTTGAAGTTTGTCACAGAGAGGATTCGAGTCAGGTTCAAGATATCGTGACTAAAGTAAAAATTCAAGCTTTGAAATCTAATATGACTGTAAATGACAGTATATCGTGCACTATGACAATTTCATTTTTTAAGTCTTTCATCCCTACTTTTTCACCTGAAATTTCAGATTCTTTGAAAGTGGAAAAACTTAAACTCCTAGGGATAATCCTAACTAATGATTTAAAATGGGAAGCGCAGACGACTAGCATGATAAAGCGAGGGAATGCCGGACTTCAAATGCTAAAGCTCATGTCTAGGCATGGGGCACCCACTACACACTTGTTCCGAATATATGTTTCCTTTATCCGACCAAACCTAGAATATGGAGCACCTGTTTGGCATTTTGGCCTTACGGTCGAACAGACCGCTAGACTTGAAAAGATTCAAAAAAGAGCCCTGATCATAGCGTCAAAGGTGGCCGAGAGGTCTTATGAAGAGTTGCTGCGTGAATTTAAAATCACTTCTCTACACGATCGAAGACTGAAACTCTGCATGGAGTTTGGTGTAAAATCCCTAAACCACCCAGTCCATAAAAATATTTTTCCTTCTAAAAAGCTGGCGAGAAGGCTCCCTCGCAAGGTAGCTACTGCGGTTGAAAAATTGCAGCCAACTAAATGTAACCTCCAGAGGTTCGAAAAGAGTTTTGTTCCGTCTTTTGTGAAGTTGTTTAACGAGGTAAATTGAGATGTTATTCATTTTTAATGTTATTTATGACTGTTGAAGTACGCTTACATATTAACTGACTATACCAAACAAATTTGGCGTTAGCCAAGATAAGTTTTTGGCGAATAAAAAGATTTATCTATCTATCGGTCAGGGTATAGGGGAGGGGTGAAGCGTGAACCGGAAATTTGCAGATAGGCTACGCTCCAATTCCAGTCAAACTTGATGAAAGGGAATAGGACATGTCAGATATGCGACTTTTATGTTTCTTAGTCGTATCAAGCCACAGCGGGGGGAGTTGGAAGGGAGTTCCGGAAATAATGTGGCTCGCGTATGGGTCAAACAAGTGGAGCGATTCGAATGAAATTTGAAATATAGAGAGATCACAGGCCCTAGATGACATATTTTAGGGTTCGAACTAGATCTGACCACGGTGGGGAAATTACCGGAAGTTCCCCCAAAAAGGTCAGATCTGAGTGAAACCTTATAGACGGTAAGACAGAATGCTTCCATTTAGCAATCCGAACCAGATTTTGCCGCGGTAGGGAGAGTTGGAGGGGGGGGGGGGGCTACCGGAAATCATTTGGCACGTCTAGGGACCAAACAAGTGCATCTACTGGGTTGAAACTTGGAAGGTAAAAAAATAATTTGTCCTAGATGATCCACGGCAATGCCGGTAATGCTCAGACTTGAGTGAAACTAGATATCCTATTTCTAGGTCCGAATCGCATTTTTGGATGGAAGGGTACTTTGTGAAGTTCACATCTTCTTTCGAGTACCACCTACTCGTATCAAGTGCCATATCATCTCTTAGCTCTTGTCTTTTGATGATTTACCCGCTTGCGAGTCGTCGTTGGGGTAAAAGGACAAACATTCCTGCTCAGACTTTTTATGCCAGATCGAAAGTCAATTGTAGCAATAAGTACTTTTGAAGCTCTATCCAGTACCTATTATATGCCATTTATAAAGATAGGAGAATTTTTCTTTTAACTTGAAAGCGAATTCCTATATTTTTGTTTGCTTCCGTCGGGATCTAAAATAAATACATAAGCCTATGTCCAACTTTTAATGCTATCAATCCGTAGTTTTTGTATTACTCAAAAAGACAATTTACAAAAGTTTTCACTTCCCCACACCTTCCGAGCAAACCCACAGGGAATACGATACCATGGACCGGATGCGTGCCGACCCAGGGGATAGGAGACATAGAGGCTTATTCACTGACCAATCAGCGCAAAGGGATTAGTTGCGAACTAGTGACCTAGGAAGAACATTTTTCAGTCATGGTCTAGTGTTTGAACTCTGAGGTTATTTATGGTTGATGTATGATAACTGATATTGTGAATCACTCGCTTTTGGATTGGATTTTGGATTCTCCTTGGTTTGATGATCTCGCTATTTCTGACCTTGCACGGATTTGGAAACTAGATTCCTTGGATACTCTTTTTGACCTAACCGGATTTGGACTCGGTGTTGTCTTGAGCATCGCTTTCTTTTCGCTCTGGAATTGGCTTCTGGTTTTGTAAATAATACTCACCACACCTCTCCGTACTTAGTTCCACCGGATCTGTTCCAAACCTTCGCCGTTTTAACTAACGGTGGAGACAAAGAGAGATAAAACATAAGAACATGGATAAACAAACAAACAGCATTTTGCAGATTTCCAAGCAACAGCTGATCGACTATAACAAATCGATAACTCAAATATCAAATACTATGAAATACATATATTTGTGGGGCGGATGATCTTTTCCTGTTATTTTTGCGATAAAATCTGAATGCTTCGTAGACAAAGGCCCAGTTGGATCTCGGAGGGGTGACTGCTTTGTGGGCCAATATTTCTGTGATGTCGAGCAAGAAATCAAACTCGAATGTTAAGTCTAATTTCAGCCATGCATCAATGGGATGGGTATCCGGGGGGGGGGGGGGCTCGCCTTGATTGATCCAACGATTCTCCAGATCAGCGTGCTTATGAACAAGGACGCTCTCATGCATCTTCCGCATTGTTTGGAAATGTTTGACTATGGGGTGCCCCATAATTTTACCAAATCCCGTGAACTCAAGCAGGACTTCGGGGGTTCATTTCCCGTCTCCACAATTGTCTTGCTTGTTACAACGAATTCTGCTATTCCACTGATGCTCATTCCGGGTTGGAAAGTCGCATTCCTGATTTTGATCTTCCGCTTCTGTTCTATGTTCTGTTATTCTTTTCTTCTGTTCTGTTCTGGTGATAGCCCCTCCTGCACGGAGGCTGTGAGGGGTTTCACCTTCATCTATCTGTAAGACATATTTAAGGGTAATTTCGACTGGTATGTCATTACCTCATTAAACACCATATCGCCTACAATTTTCTTAAAGAAAAAATGAACAAGATAAAAAGTAGAACTTCGATCTAACCGCTAATGAATCAGATGACAAGCCCTTGGAAGGGCTTGTTGGAGTTAGTCCTTTAGTTGGAAAATCTAAAGCCGTATTTTCTTCTCTTTTCAAAATTCTCAGCATGAAGGTCAGCGGCCACCACGACACTTTTATCTCCAACTTCGGAACCACTATAGAGGCAGAAATCTTCTGATTTTTAAGGAAAACTACTCAGTGACCAATCATGCAAAATGGAGGTAAAGCGTAATAGTTTTCAGAACAGATTTGCACTTAAAGGCGATGTATGGATGTAGCCTATGTGAGTTAGTCTTACCTTCATTTCCCGTCTCCACAGTTGTCTTGCTTGTTATAAGGAATTCTGCTATTCCACTCATGCTCATTCCGGGTTGGAAAGTCGCATTCCTGATTTTGATCTTCCGCTTCTGTTCCAAGCGCAGGGCGCCAAACTGAAATGTCTTAGGGAACACAACGAAGAATAGCCCGCTTGTTTTGTCGACACACAGTAGATGGATCTTATTGCCGTGACTTTTGCCTTTTTCCAACGCAATTGCCTCTAGGTTGTAGGGTTTGCCTGGAATTTTATCTGATGCCACAGACTTAACCTGGATTTTTGACGTCGATTTCCTGATCTTGTTTACGGTTCAAGGGAGAAGTCATCTGTAAAAAATAGTCGCCCTTAGTCGTCTAAAATTCCATTATTTGTGTGAAACACTTGAAAGTGGCCCTTAGGTATACTAGATAAGGATAATCAGAGATTTAAAATGCCAAGCGAGTTAGGTTCCACTTGAAAACGTAAAAAAAAAGTATGCTTAGTATGCTAAATTGGTTGTACGACGGCTGTTTGAAGTTCCACTTTTAATAGTAGGAACGACCATCTTTACAACGTATGTCTTTTAATGTCTTTGTATGTTTTATGTCTTTGTATGTCAACTCCACAGTTGTCTTGCTTGTTATAACGAATTCTGCTATTCCACTCATGCTCATTCCGGGTTGGAAAGTCGCATTCCTGATTTTGCCCGCTTGTTTTGCCGACCCACACCCATGACAAGGCTTTCCAAAACTTTTCGTGGAGAGCAATTCGCTCTTCTTCAGCAACGTCAAAGCACTTGAATTTACTTTTCACAGAAAACTCCTTGCGGGCTGCCTGTGAATGGTTGCATCTCGACCCGATCTTCCTTTCTTGCATCTGCTTTCCCCACTGCTGCTCTTTACTTGGACCTGTTTGGCCCACGTAGCGTTTTCCTTGCATTCTCATTGCATTCCTGATTCTGATCTTCCGCTTCCGTTCCAAGCGCAGGGTGCCAAACTGAAATGTCTTAGGGTTCGTTCCAGCTCCTCTCCGTAGTTACTTTTAAGTAACTACGTGTGACGTCACAAATTAACTACTACCTGGAACGATCGAAGTTACTACGGGACGAGGTAACGCATGTTTCTTGAATGCAAGAAGTATGGGGACTGCATGGGAAGGATGAACAGAAAAATTGTTTGTTTTTGGTGCATAAGAACGACTTGAAAATTATTTTGAAACAGATTCTCTATTCCGGTTTTGTCTTTTTGGTCGCTAAATCCTTATTTTCACATATAATTGTTTCCTAGCCGGAACCGCAACAGTCTTTCCCGTGCAAATTTTTTAGCACAATATTTGGCCCTTATCAGAAATGGAACACCCCAGATCCTCCAGAACCCAATGATGTCAAAGTGGTTAACAAGGTTCACTGAATAAATTTTTAGCTTCTTCTCCTGCAGTATATTTAGTAATAATAATATAAAGCAGCAGAAAAGGCTTTCACCTCTAAATAACTGAGAAGTTTAATAGATATTATGCTATCTCAGTTACTGGCATTTGAAGTTCATTCCTGCCACAGTCCATATCAAGTCTCCAGACTGACCGGTAAACCGTCAACTTAGGTTGACTAGAATCTTTGTTGGGGGGGGGGGGGTTATCAGCGAATCATATTTGACGAGACAAAAAAAAAACACACAATAATGTCCTGGTTACTTTAGCTATTACACCTTATCTCACTTTGCTGCCCCGAGTTCACTTCTCAAGACGGCTCTTGGAAAGTGAAAGTGGTAAAGACGGTCGGGTACTATCTTTACAAAAAGTTACTTCGAAGTAACGATCTTCCTTGTGCTCCCCGTAACTTTTTGACAAGCTGGAACGGAGAAAGTGACTGAATAGTAACTATTTAGTAACTTTCGGGCCGAGCTGGAACGAACCCTTAGGGAACACAACGAAGAATAGCCCGCCTGTTTTGTCGACACACAGTAGATGGATCGTATTGCCGTGACTTTTGCCTTTTTCCAACGCAATTGCCTCTAGGTTGTAGGGTTTGCCTGGAATTTTATCTGATGCCACAGACTTAACCGGGATTTTTGACGTCGATTTCCTGATCTTGTTTACGGTTCAAGAGAGAAGTCATCTGTAAAAAATATAAGATCCTTAGTCGTCTAAAATTCCATTATTTGTGTGAAACACTTGAAAGTGGCCCTTAGGTATACTAGATAAGGATAATCAGAGATTTAAAATGCCAAGCGAGTTAGGTTCCACTTGAAAACGTAAAAAAAAGAGGTGGGGGGGGAGAGGGGCGGGATGTCACCGAAATTTTTCTGATGTTCTCCGATTCAACGGAATTTTTTTTTTTTTACATTACGCTCAGAGCGTACCTGCCAAGATTTGTCATCCCGGCGCAACGGGAAGTAACCGTAAAATTAAAGTAACCTTATCTCATGTCTTACTTCGTTCTCCTGTTTGTCGTCGGAAGTGTCAGAAGTGTCTTTTCGAATCTGGAAAAAAAAATATCATTTCTGGGTTACGACTGATCATAGTTTTCCAAAAATAATATAAACTAGGCCTACGTTGCCTGGGCAACGTGAAGTGTTGCGGCAACCTTTGTCCGGCTTCGCCGACTAAAGTGTTGCGAGAGCAACACTTTGGGTTTTTTCCTTCGCTGTCGGTTAAACGCTGAAGTTGTCAACTTACTGAAGCTTTTAAAACTGTATGTTCTAAAAAGAATAATCAAAAGATCAAAAGCTAGTCTTCAGCGTTGAAAAAACAACACCAAAAGAATATCGGAAGAAGGGACATGGTTTGATGAAACGAAAGGTTCGCTACACAACTTCAGATAGTCCTCTCTGACACAGGCTATACAACTCCACTTCACTTCGCAAACCGTGAGCTCTGGCTCGAGGACAAGCAAAAACCATCCTTATTGACCCCAGGCAAGAGTTCTACGGAGCTTTCCAAAATGTAATGTCATATTCATCAATCCGGCCTAAGGTCCACACTTTCCGTAAAAACCGCACAGGTTAGACCCTTACCAGTTACCAGGAATAAAATGAAATCGGCGGCATAGGAAAAAAAAGAAAAACAAAAAAAACGAGGACAAAACCAAAGTGTTGCTCTTGCAACACAACTACTAAGTGACTAGATAAGGATAATCAGAGATTTAAAATGCCAAGCGAGTTAGGTTCCACTTGAAAACGTAAAAAAAGGTGGGGGGGGGGGAGAGGGGGGGATGTCACCGAAATTTTTTTGATGTTCTCCGATTCAACGGAATTTTTTTTTTTTTACATTACGCTCAGAGCGTACCTGCCAAAAAAAGACTTAACCGGGATTTTTTACGTCGATTTCCTGATCTTGTTTACGGTTCAAGGGAAAAGTCATCTGTAAAAAATACAAAATCCTTAGTCGTCTAAAATTCCATTATTTGTGTGAAACAATTGAAAGTGGCCCTTAGGTATACTAGATAAGAATAATCAGAGATTTAAAATGCCAAGCGAGTTAGGTTCCACTTGAAAACGTAAAAAAAAGCTATTCCACTCATGATCATTCCGGGTTGGAAAGTCGCATTCCTGATTTTGATCTTCCGCTTCCGTTCCAAGCGCAGGGTGCCAAACTGAAATGTCTTAGGGAACACAATGAAGAATAGCCCGCCTGTTTTGTCGACACACAGTAGATGGATCTTATTGCCGTGACTTCTGCCTTTTTCCAACGCAATTGCCTCTAGGTTGTAGGGTTTGCCTGGAATTTTATCTGATGCCACAGGCTTAACCGGGATTTTTGACGTCGATTTCCTGATCTTGTTTACGGTTCAAGGGAAAAGTCATCTGTAAAAAATACAAGATCCTTAGTCTTCTAAAATTCCATTATTTGTGTGAAACACTTGAAAGTGGCCCTTAGGTATACTAGATAAGGATAATCAGAGATTTAAAATGCCAAGCGAGTTAGCTTCCACTTGAAAACGTAAAAAAAAAAAAATAGGGGGCAGGGGATGTCAATTTAGATTAAAGTACAAACAACTGAGATCCTTAGTCGTCTAAAATTCCATTATTTGTGTTAAACACTTGAAAGTGGCCCTTAGGTATACTAGATAAGGATAATCAGAGATTTAAAATGCCAAGCGAGTTAGGTTCCACTTGAAAACGTAAAAAAAAGAGTTGGGGGGGGAGAGGGGCGGGATGTCACCAAAATTTTTCTGATGTTCTCCGATTCAACAGAATTTTTTTTTTTTACATTACGCTCAGAGCGTACCTGCCAAGATTTGTCATCCCGGCGCAACGGGAAGTAACCGTAAAATTAAAGTAACCTTATCTCATGTCTTACTTCGTTCTCCTGTTTGTCGTCGGAAGTGTCAGAAGTGTCTTTTCGAATCTGGAAAAAAAAATATCATTTCTGGGTTACGACTGATCATAGATTTCCAAAAATAATATAAAATAGACCTACGTTGCCTGGGCAACGTGAAGTGTTGCGGCAGCAACACTTTGGGTTTTTTCCTTCGCTGTCGGTTAAACCCTGAAGTTGTCAACTTACTGAAGCTTTTAAAACTGTATGTTCTAAAAAGAATAATCAAAAGATCAAAAGCTAGTCTTCAGCGTTGAAAAAACAACAGCAAAAGAATATCGGAAGAAGGGACATGGTTTGATGAAACGAAAGGTTCGCTACACAACTTCAGATAGTCCTCTCTGACATAGGCTATACAACTCCACTTCACTTCGCAAACTGTAGGCTCTGGCTCGAGGACAAGCAAAAACCATCCTTATTGGCCCCAGGCAAGAGTTCTACGGAGCTTTCCAAAATGTAATGTCATATTCATCAATCCGGCCTAAGGTCCACACTTTCCGTAAAAACCGCACAGGTTAGACCCTTACCAGTTACCAGGAATAAAATGAAATCGGCGGCATAGAAAAAAAAAAAAAAAAAAAAAAACGAGGACAAAACCAAAGTGTTGCTCTCGCAACACAACTACTAAGTGACCAATCATGCAAAATGGAGGTAAAGCGTAATAGTTTTCAGAACAGATTTGCACTTCAAGGCGATGTATGGATGTAGCCTATGTGAGTTAGCCTTACCTTCATTTCCCGTCTCCACAGTTGTCTTGCTTGTTATAACGAATTCTGCTATTCCACTCATGCTCATTCCGGGTTGGAAAGTCGCATTCCTGATTTTGATCTTCCGCTTCCGTTCCAAGCGCAGGGCGCCAAACTGAAATGTCTTAGGGAACACAACGAAGAATAGCCCGCCTGTTTTGTCGACATACAGTAGATGGATCTTATTGCCGTGACTGTTGCCTTTTTCCAACGCAATTGCCTCTAGGTTGTAGGGTTTGCCTGGAATTTTATCTGATACCACAGACTTAACCGCGATTTTTAACTTAACAGAAATAAAAAGTAGAACTTCGATCTAACCGCTAATGAGACAGATGACAAGCCCTTGGAAGGGCTTGTTGGAGTTAGTCCTTTAGTTGGAAAATCTAAAACCGTATTTTCTTCTCTTTTCGAAATTCTCAGCATGAAGGTCAGCGGCCAGCACGACACTTTTATCTCCAACTTCGGAACCACTATAGAGGTAGAAATCTTCTGATTTTTAAGGAAAAATAGTGTCAGAAGAGTCAGAAGTGTCTTTTCGAATCTGGAAAAAAAAATATCATTTCTGGGTTACGACTGATCATAGGTTTCCAAAAATAATATAAACTAGACCTAAGTTGCCTGGGCAACGTGAAGTGTTGCGGCAACCTTTGTCCGGCTTCGCCGACTAAAGTGTTGCGAGAGCAACACTTTGGGTTTTTTCCTTCGCTGTCGGTTAAACGCTGAAGTTGTCAACTTATTGAAGCTTTTAAAACTGTATGTTCTAAAAATAATATAAAATAATATAAACTAGACCTACGTTGCCTGGGCAACCTTGAAGTCTTGCGGCAACTGAATGAGCTCCTTATTTGTATGTTCGCTCCCATACGCCGCAGGGCCTTTCTTTAGGCGGACATGCAGTTTGTTACGGGAAGGGCATTATCGTTTACGTCTCCTGAAAACAAACTATAACATGCTCTGAATCTGAAGCGAGTCCTCTTTGGCGTGAACAAGTATCTTTCTAGGCAGGCGCTTGGAATAAACGAAAAACAAAATGAGTGACTTACCGACTCTGGCTTCGTCTTGTCTCTCTTCTGCTTCTGTGGAAAAAGGCGTATTTTACAATTGCGTTAAAAAAATTAAAATAAACTTGACCACAATATAATACCATCAATACCCATGAACCATCAGCACCTATCTGTTTGTTGACAGAGGCTCTCAAATATATATGTTCATAAAGGACTTCGCACAATAGCGTCGGCAACTACTGCTATATACTTGCCATATTCATCTACATCTATAGGCCTATAGCAGAAAATGAAGTAAATCGGAAAATTCGAAATTAAAATTAACGATTGAGGTTCACAAGTCTTTTTCTGAGACTTGAAGCACATCAGGGAACATACCAAGAAATAATGTTTAGTTAACTGTAAGCAAATATAAGGCAAGTCTATGTTAGGAATATTGAGGTTGACGTGAAAGTAAATACATGATACTGTGAAGTTCTTTGGGTAAACAAATAAATATTTAGAGCTTGACTGATGAGATAAATGAGCATTCAAGGGTGTTTCAATTGTCGTACACGTCTGAACTCTGATCTGTTTCCGAGTTGCGACTTGCGACAAAAATTAAGAATTATACAACAACTATACCTTTTTAGCTCGTCCTTTTCCTTCTCCATCCGATGACTCATCACTCTAAGAAATGCAACAGTTTAGATTATGCAGACAAACAAATGTTTTTGGTGGTTATAGGAAGATGACTGGTTATCCAAAACGATTAGTTGGAGCAACTATTAACACAATGCAAACAAAAATTATTTTGCCGTCGGAAACCTATCGGCGGCGCGCCGAAAATTTATATGCGTTTGCTTTATTTTTAGCATTTTTAAGGTACTTTTTGCAATTTTCCAGCAAATTTCTTCTATTTTCCCCCAGAAACCGTCAGCGTTTTTGTAACATTGGTGTATTGTGGCATTAGCCTTTGCGTCAAGTGTGATATTGCGATCGTATTTGTGGTCCCACCGTCTCACTTTTGCTGGTTCGGGCACTTCCAAGTGAGCTAAGACGATGAAACTTGACAAGCTTCTGGAGGACTCGACTGAACGCCCAGGGAAACCATGTTTTTGCGGATTAATCCGACGATTCGTGTGGGGGTGGAGGGAACACGGAAACTTGCGACCTGCGTGACCCGAGTCGAAAAAAGCTTTATGTGTTGTGGGAGCAAAAAGATACGATGACCACGACGTTAAATTTTTCCGGAAGTACTCGGTCTCGAGGGAAGTTCAAAACAGGTTAATACAAGTTCATTCAGAAGATATTTTGCATTCAGCCATCCTAGGATAACAGTCAGACCAAGGTAGAGCAATTTTTACTCTTGAACATTAACTAGTCTTTGATTTTTCTTTTCTTTCCCTCAAGAATCGCATGCGTTATGTTGGATCAATTGAAATATCTGTTTCCGAGATCTGTGATCTGTTTCCGAGTTGCGACACAAATTAAGAATTATGAAACAACTATACCTTTTTAGCTCGTCCTTTTCCTTCTCCATCCGATGACTCACCACTCTAAGAAATGCAACAGTTTAGATTATGCAGACAAACAAATGTTTTTGGTTGTTATAGGAAGATGACTGGTTATCAAAAACGATTAGTTGGAGCAAACATTAGCAACTATTAACACAATGCAAACAAAAATTATTTTGCCGTCGGAAACCTATCGGCGGCGCGCCGAAAATTTATATGCGTTTGCTCTATTTTTAGCATTTTTAAGGTATTTTTTGTAATTTTCCAGCAAATTTCTTCTATTTTTCCCCCAAAACCGTCAGCGTTTTTGTAACATTGGTGTATTGTGGCAATAGCCTTTGCGTCAAGTGTGATATTGCGATCGTATTTGTGGTCCCACCGTCTCACTTTTGCTGGTTCGGGCACTTCCACGTGAGCTAAGACGATGAAACTTGACAAGCTTCTGAAGGACTCGACTGAACGCCCAGGGAAACCATGTTTTTGCGGATTAATCCGACGATTCGTTGGGGGGTGGAGGGAACACGGAAACTTGCGACCTGCGTGACCCGAGTCGCAAAAAGCTTTATGTGTTGTGGGAGCAAAAAGATACGATGACCACGACGTTAAATTTTTCCGGAAGTACTCGGTCTCGAGGGAAGTTCAAAACAGGTTAATACAAGTTCATTCAGAAGATATTTTGCATTCAGCCATCCTAGGATAACAGTCAGACCAAGGTAGAGCAATTTTTACTCTTGAACATTAACTAGTCTTTGATTTTTCTTTTCTTTCCCTCAAGAATCGCATGCGTTATGTTGGATCAATTGAAATATTTCAACGCATCCGACACATAGCAAAGTTGTGCGTTGCTTGTCGCACGATTTGTGTCCTATGTCGCGCGAAATCGCAGCAGTGTGAACCATGGGTTATACAAAGAAAATGGCCTATAAGATGCGATATTTAAATTTTCCAAGTAGATAAAGGGCCCGGAAATCGTGGAACATGCACAGGTACCAACTGAATAGTACAAAGGTCATGGGTAATAGAGATTTTATTTTGAGGTCCATAGATCGGATCCGGAATTGGTGGGGGGGGGTGGATGTCACCGAAATTTTCCGGATGTTCTCCGATTCAACGGAATTTTTTTTTTTTTACATTACGCTCAGAGCGTACCTGCCAAGATTTGTCATCCCGGCGCAACGGGAAGTAACCGTAAAATTAAAGTAACCTTATCTCATGTCTTACTTCGTTCTCCTGTTTGTCGTCGGAAGTGTCAGAAGTGTCTTATCGAATCTGGAAAAAAAATACCATTTCTGGGTTACGACTGATCATAGGTTTCCAAAATAATATAAACTAGACCTACGTTGCCTGGGCAAAAAGAATGATCAAATGATCAAAAGCTAGTCTTCAGCGTTGAAAAAATAACAGCAAAAGAATATCAGAAGAAGGGACTATGAAGAAGGGACATGGTTTGATGAAACGAAAGGTTCGCTACACAACTTCAGATAGTCCTCTCTGACATAGGCTATACAACTCCACTTCACTTCGCAAACCGTAGGCTCTGGCTCGAGGACAAGCAAAAACCATCCTTATTGGCCCCAGGCAAGAGTTCTACGGAGCTTTCCAAAATGTAATGTCATATTCATCAATCCGGCCTAAGGTCCACACTTTCCGTAAAAACCGCACAGGTTAGACCCTTACCAGTTACCAGGAATAAAATGAAATCGGCGGCATAGGAAAAAAAAAAAAAAAAAAAAAAAAAGAGGACAAAACCAAAGTGTTGCTCTCGCAACACAACTACTAAGTGACCAATCATGCAAAATGGAGGTAAAGCGTAATAGTTTTCAGAACAGATTTGCACTTCAAGGCGATGTATGGATGTAGCCTATGTGAGTTAGTCTTACCTTCATTTCCCGTCTCCACAGTTGTCTTGCTTGTTATAACGAATTCTGCTATTCCACTCATGCTCATTCCGGGTTGGAAAGTCGCATTCCTGATTTTGATCTTCCGCTTCTGTTCCAAGCGCAGGGCGCCAAACTGAAATGTCTTAGGGAACACAACGAAGAATAGCCCGCCTGTTTTGTCGACACACAGTAGATGGATCTTATTGCCGTGACTTTTGCCTTTTTCCAACGCAATTGCCTCTAGGTTGTAGGGTTTGCCTGGAATTTTATCTGATGCCACAGACTTAACCGGGATTTTTGACGTCGATTTCCTGATCTTGTTTACGGTTCAAGGGAGAAGTCATCTGTAAAAAAATATAAGATCCTTAGTCGTCTAAAATTCCATTATTTGTGTGAAACACTTGAAAGTGGCCCTTAGGTATACTAGATAAGGATAATCAGAGATTTTAAATGCCAAGCGAGTTAGGTTCCACTTGAAAACGTAAAAAAAAAAGTATGCTTAGTATGCTAAATTGGTTGTACGACGGCTGTTTGCAGTTCCACTTTTAATAGTAGGAACGGCCATCTTTACAACGTATGTCTTTTTTTTCCTCCCATGACAAGGCTTTCCAAAACTTTTCATGGAGAGCAATTCGCTCTTCTTCAGCAACGTCAAAGCACTTGAATTTACTTTTCGCAGAAAACTCCTTGCTGGCTGCCTGTGAATGGTTGCATCTCGACCCGATCTTCCTTTCTTGCATCTGCTTTCCCCACAGCTGCTCTTTACTTGGACCTGTTTGGCCCACGTAGCGTTTTCCTTGCATTCTCATTGCATTCCTGATTCTGATCTTCCGCTTCTGTTCCAAGCGCAGGGTGCCAAACTGAAATGTCTTAGGGAACACAACGAAGAATAGCCCGCCTGTTTTGTCGACACACAGTAGATGGATCGTATTACCGTGACTTTTGCCTTTTTCCAACGCAATTGCCTCTAGGTTGTAGGGTTTGGCTGTTTGCAGTTCCACTTTTAATAGTAGGAACGGCCATCTTTACAACGTATGTCTTTTTTTTCCTCCCATGACAAGGCTTTCCAAAACTTTTCATGGAGAGCAATTCGCTCTTCTTCAGCAACGTCAAAGCACTTGAATTTACTTTTCGCAGAAAACTCCTTGCTGGCTGCCTGTGAATGGTTGCATCTCGACCCGATCTTCCTTTCTTGCATCTGCTTTCCCCACTGCTGCTCTTTACTTGGACCTGTTTGGCCCACGTAGCGTTTTCCTTGCATTCTCATTGCATTCCTGATTCTGATCTTCCGCTTCTGTTCCAAGCGCAGGGTGCCAAACTGAAATGTCTTTGGGAACACAACGAAGAATAGCCCGCCTGTTTTGTCGACACACAGTAGATGGATCGTATTACCGTGACTTTTGCCTTTTTCCAACGCAATTGCCTCTAGGTTGTAGGGTTTGCCTGGAATTTTATCTGATGCCACAGACTTAACCGGGATTTTTGACGTCGATTTCCTGATCTTGTTTACGGTTCAAGGGAAAAGTCATCTGTAAAAAATACAAGATCCTTAGTCGTCTAAAATTCCATTATTTGTGTGAAACACTTGAAAGTGGCCCTTAGGTATACTAGATAAGGATAATCAGAGATTTAAAATGCCAAGCGAGTTAGCTTCCACTTGAAAACGTAAACAAAAAAAATAGGGGGCAGGGGATGTCAATTTAGATTAAAGTACAAACAACTGTCTGGGAGACCGGAGACGGTAATGTCAAGGTAGGGGTAACAACAAATAGTGAATCCAGCTATGAGCTTCGTTTTTTTCCCTTGGGAAAATGGTTTGTATTTATTTATGTTTAAAATGATATAAAACTGGACAACTTTGTCGATTGGCCTAGAGCATGTGTGTTTACTCCTGTAAGGTAAGACATATATATTTTGACAAAGGGGGGGGGGGCTAACCAGGAAACCAAATGGGGGTCTAGAGTCCAAAAAAATCAGTAAGGCCAGTTAAAGGCACCAATAAACTGAGTTGACATCCAGCTTGAATATCGGCCGTTCGGAAGCTACAGAACACATCCACGAACTCGAGCTGTCCCTTGACCCATAGAATCCTTAGACCAAGTTTCATCCAAATATCTTCGAGAGTTATGGTGCTCACAGACAGAAGGACACTTGTCCAGCGAAAAAAAAGGGGAAAAAACGAATTTAGCGTATCTCCTTCCCAGTATATCCAACATCTACTTCACTTCAAATGAAGATTTGTTTCCGGTATTAGCCGGTTTCCTAACGAACTATAACGAACTATATGTCTGGCTAAAAAATATTGTGCTAAACGGATTCAGCATCTCTTCTTACCTCTAAATCTGATATCTAATCAACTATAAATACAACTTTTGCTTTTAACAATTTTTCCGGTATTGGGCCAGATTCCGGGTGAACTAATTGTCCGGCGAGAAAATGGTTTTCATATTCGTGCTCAGAGTGTCTTCTTATCCCTTAATAGACGATCTCACTAGCTGTTTACAAATATTGTCTGTCCCTTAATTTGAACCTCCTCCCCCACCCCTATATGTAGGGCTCCAAACAACTGAACCTTTCTCTTGCCTCAAAGAATCCTCCTACCTTCTACTGCTCGTCACCAATCCCATAGGGTATGGCTAGTTCAAGGCTATTCTAGCCTGATTAAATCTCGTGCCACGACTCCTGTTCTAGTCGAAAGAATTCACATAAAAATTAAAATAAACTTGAACATAATATAACACCATCAATACCCATGAACCATCAGCACCTATCTGTTTGTTGACAGAGGCTCTCAAATATACATGTTCATAAAGGACTTCGCACAATAGCGTCGGCAACTACTGCTATATACTTGCCATATTCATCTACATCTATAGGCCTATAGCAGAAAATGAAGTAAATCGGAAAATTCGAAATTAAAATTAACGATTGAGGTTCACAAGTCTTTTTCTGAGACTTGAAGCACATCAGGGAACATACCAAGAAATATTTGTCTGTCCCTTAATCTGATCTGCTATTCTTTGCCTGGAATTTTACCTGATGCCACAGACTTAACCGGGATTTTTGACGTCGATTTCCTGATCTTGTTTACGGTTCAAGGGAAAAGTCATCTGTAAAAAATACAAGATCCTTAGTCGTCTAAAATTCCGTTATTTGTGTGAAACACTTGAAAGTGGCCCTTAGGTATACTAGATAAGGATAATCAGAGATTTAAAATGCCAAGCGAGTTAGCTTCCACTTGAAAACGTAAAAAAAAAAAAATAGGGGGCAGGGGATGTCAATTTAGATTAAAGTACAAACAACTGTCTGGGAGACCGGAGACGGTAATGTCAAGGTAGGGGTAACAACAAATAGTGAATCCAGCTATGAGCTTCGTTTTTTTCCCTTGGGAAAATGGTTTGTATTTATTTATGTATAAAATGATATAAAACTGGACAACTTTGTCGATTGGCCTAGAGCATGTGTGTTTACTCCTGTAAGGTAAGACATATCTATTTTGACAAAGGGGGGGGGGGGCTAACCAGGAAACCAAATGGGGGTCTAGAGTCCAAAAAAATCAGTAAGGCCAGTTAAAGGCACCAATAAACTGAGTTGACATCCAGCTTGAATATCGGCCGTTCGGAAGCTACAGAACACATCCACGAACTCGAGCTGTCCCTTGACCCATAGAATCCTTAGACCAAGTTTCATCCAAATATCTTCGAGAGTTATGGTGCTCACAGACAGAAGGACACTTGTCCAGCGAAAAAAAAGGGGAAAAAACGAATTTAGCGTATCTCCTTCCCAGTATATCCAACATCTACTTCACTTCAAATGAAGATTTGTTTCCAGATCAAATGATCAAAAGCTAGTCTTCAGCGTTGAAAAAACAACAGCAAAAGAATATTAGAAGAAGGGACTATGAAGAAGGGACATGGTTTGATGAAACGAAAGGTTCGCTACACAACTTCAGATAGTCCTCTCTGACATAGGCTATACAACTCCACTTCACTTCCCAAACCGTAGGCTCTGGCTCGAGGACAAGCAAAAACCATCCTTATTGGCCCCAGGCAAGAGTTCTACGGAGCTTTCCAAAATGTAATGTCATATTCATCAATCCGGCCTAAGGTCCACACTTTCCGTAAAAACCGCACAGGTTAGACCCTTACCAGTTACCAGGAATAAAATAAAATCGGCGGCATAGGAAAAAAAAAAAAAAAAAAAAAAAGAGGACAAAACCAAAGTGTTGCTTTCGCAACACAACTACTAAGTGACCAATCATGCAAAATGGAGGTAAAGCGTAATAGTTTTCAGAACAGATTTGCACTTCAAGGCGATGTATGGATGTAGCCTATGTGAGTTAGTCTTACCTTCATTTCCCGTCTCCACAGTTGTCTTGCTTGTTATAACGAATTCTGCTATTCCACTCATGCTCATTCCGGGTTGGAAAGTCGCATTCCTGATTTTGATCTTCCGCTTCTGTTCCAAGCGCAGGGCGCCAAACTGAAATGTCTTAGGGAACACAACGAAGAATAGCCCGCCTGTTTTGTCGACACACAGTAGATGGATCTTATTGCCGTGACTTTTGCCTTTTTCCAACGCAATTGCCTCTAGGTTGTAGGGTTTGCCTGGAGTTTTATCTGATGCCACAGACTTAACCGGGATTTTTGACGTCGATTTCCTGATCTTGTTTACGGTTCAAGGGAGAAGTCATCTGTAAAAAATATAAGATCCTTAGTCGTCTAAAATTCCATTATTTGTGTGAAACACTTGAAAGTGGCCCTTAGGTATACTAGATAAGTATAATCAGAGATTTTAAATGCCAAGCGAGTTAGGTTCCACTTGAAAACGTAAAAAAAAAGGATGCTTACTATGCTAAATTGGTTGTACGACGGCTGTTTGCAGTTCCACTTTTAATAGTAGGAACGACCATCTTTACAACGTACGTCTTTTTTTTCCTCCCATGACAAGGCTTTCCAAAACTTTTCGTGGAGAGCAATTCGCTCTTCTTCAGCAACGTCAAAGCACTTGAATTTACTTTTCGCAGAAAACTCCTTGCTGGCTGCCTGTGAATGGTTGCATCTCGACCCGATCTTCCTTTCTTGCATCTGCTTTCCCCACTGCTGCTCTTTACTTGGACCTGTTTGGCCCAGATTTGCACTTCAAGGCGATGTATGGATGCAGCCTATGTGAGTTAGTCTTACCTTCATTTCCCGTCTCCACAGTTGTCTTGCTTGTTATAACGAATTCTGCTATTCCACTCATGCTCATTCCGGGTTGGAAAGTCGCATTCCTGATTTTGATCTTCCGCTTCTGTTCCAAGCGCAGGGCGCCAAACTTAAATGTCTTAGGGAACACAACGAAGAATAGCCCGCCTGTTTTGTCGACACACAGTAGATGGATCTTATTGCCGTGACTTTTGCCTTTTTCCAACGCAATTGCCTCTAGGTTGTAGGGTTTGCCTGGAATTTTATCTGATGCCACAGACTTAACCGGGATTTTTGACGTCGATTTCCTGATCTTGTTTACGGTTTAAGGGAGAAGTCATCTGTAAAAAATATAAGATCCTTAGTCGTCTAAAATTCCGTTATTTGTGTGAAACACTTGAAAGTGGCCCTTAGGTATACTAGATAAGGATAATCAGAGATTTTAAATGCCAAGCGAGTTAGGTTCCACTTGAAAACGTAAAAAAAAAAGTATGCTTAGTATGCTAAATTGGTTGTACGACGGCTGTTTGCAGTTCCACTTTTAATAGTAGGAACCACCATCTTTACAACGTATGTCTTTTTTTTCCTCCCATGACAAGGCTTTCCAAAACTTTTCGTGGAGAGCAATTCGCTCTTCTTCAGCAACGTCAAAGCACTTGAATTTACTTTTCGCAGAAAACTCCTTGCTGGCTACCTGTGAATGGTTGCATCTCGACCCGATCTTCCTTTCTTGCATCTGCTTTTCCCACTGCTGCTCTTTACTTGGACCTGTTTGGCCCACGTAGCGTTTTCCTTGCATTCTCATTGCATTCCTGATTCTGATCTTCCGCTTCTGTTCCAAGCGCAGGGTGCCAAACTGAAATGTCTTAGGGAACACAACGAAGAATAGCCCGCCTGTTTTGTCGACACACAGTAGATGGATCGTATTGCCGTGACTTTTGCCTTTTTCCAACGCAATTGCCTCTAGGTTGTAGGGTTTGCCTGGAATTTTATCTGATGCCACAGACTTAACCGGGATTTTTGACGTCGATTTCCTGATCTTGTTTACGGTTCAAGGTAAAAGTCATCTGTAAAAAATACAAGATCCTTAGTCGTCTAAAATTCCATTATTTGTGTGAAATTTTCCAAGTAGATAAAGGGCCCGGAAATCGTGGAACATGCACAGGTACCAACTGAATAGTACAAAGGTCATGGGTAATAGAGATTTTATTTTGAGGTCCATAGATCGGATCCGGAATTGGTGGGGGGGAGAGGGGGGGGGGATGTCACCGAAATTTTCCGGATGTTCTCCGATTCAACGGAATTTTTTTTTTTAAATTACGCTCAGAGCGTACCTGCCAAGATTTGTCATCCCGGCGCAACGGGAAGTAACCGTAAAATTAAAGTAACCTTATCTCATGTCTTACTTCGTTCTCCTGTTTGTCGTCGGAAGTGTCAGAAGTGTCTTTTTGAATCTGGAAAAAAAAATATCATTTCTGGGTTACGACTGATCATAGGTTTCCAAAATAATACAAACTAGACCTACGTTGCCTGTGCAAGGTGAAGTGTTGCGAGAGCAACACTTTGGTTTTTTTCCTTCGCTGTCGGTTAAACGCTGAAGTTGTCAACTTATTGAAGCTTTTAAAACTGTATGTTCTAAAAAGAATAATCAAATGATCAAAAGCTAGTCTTCAGCGTTGAAAAAACAACAGCAAAAGAATATCGGAAGAAGGGACTATGAAGAAGGGACATGGTTTGATGAAACGAAAGGTTCGCTACACAACTTCAGATAGTCCTCTCTGACATAGGCTATACAACTCCACTTCACTTCGCAAACCGTAGGCTCTGGCTCGAGGACAAGCAAAAACAATCCTTATTGGCCCCAGGCAAGAGTTCTACGGAGCTTTCCAAAATGTAATGTCATATTCATCAATCTGGCCTAAGGTCCACACTTTCCGTAAAAACCGCACAGGTTAGACCCTTACCAGTTACGGAATAAAATGAAATCGGCGGCATAGGAAAAAAAAAAAAACGAGGACAAAACCAAAGTATTGCTCTCGCAACACAACTACTAAGTGACCAATCATGCAAAATGGAGGTAAAGCGTAATAGTTTTCAGAACAGATTTGCACTTCAAGGCGATGTATGGATGCAGCCTATGTGAGTTAGTCTTACCTTCATTTCCCGTCTCCACAGTTGTCTTGCTTGTTATAACGAATTCTGCTATTCCACTCATGCTCATTCCGGGTTGGAAAGTCGCATTCCTGATTTTGATCTTCCGCTTCTGTTCCAAGCGCAGGGCGCCAAACTTAAATATCTTAGGGAACACAACGAAGAATAGCCCGCCTGTTTTGTCGACACACAGTAGATGGATCTTATTGCCGTGACTTTTGCCTTTTTCCAACGCAATTGCCTCTAGGTTGTAGGGTTTGCCTGGAATTTTATCTGATGCCACAGACTTAACCGGGATTTTTGACGTCGATTTCCTGATCTTGGTTACGGTTTAAGGGAGAAGTCATCTGTAAAAAATATAAGATCCTTAGTCGTCTAAAATTCCGTTATTTGTGTGAAACACTTGAAAGTGGCCCTTAGGTATACTAGATAAGGATAATTAGAGATTTTAAATGCCAAGCGAGTTAGGTTCCACTTGAAAACGTAAAAAAAAAAGTATGCTTAGTATGCTAAATTGGTTGTACGACGGCTGTTTGCAGCTCCACTTTTAATAGTAGGAACCACCATCTTTACAACGTATGTCTTTTTTTTCCTCCCATGACAAGGCTTTCCAAAACTTTTCGTGGAGAGCAATCGGCTCTTCTTCAGCAACGTCAAAGCACTTGAATTTACTTTTCGCAGAAAACTCCTTGCTGGCTACCTGTGAATGGTTGCATCTCGACCCGATCTTCCTTTCTTGCATCTGCTTTCCCCACTGCTGCTCTTTACTTGGACCTGTTTGGCCCACGTAGCGTTTTCCTTGCATTCTCATTGCATTCCTGATTCTGATCTTCCGCTTCTGTTCCAAGCGCAGGGTGCCAAACTGAAATGTCTTAGGGAACACAACGAAGAATAGCCCGCCTGTTTTGTCGACACACAGTAGATGGATCGTATTGCCGTGACTTTTGCCTTTTTCCAACGCAATTGCCTCTAGGTTGTAGGGTTTGCCTGGAATTTTATCTGATGCCACAGACTTAACCGGGATTTTTGACGTCGATTTCCTGATCTTGTTTACGGTTCAAGGTAAAAGTCATCTGTAAAAAATACAAGATCCTTAGTCGTCTAAAATTCCATTATTTGTGTGAAATTTTCCAAGTAGATAAAGGGCCCGGAAATCGTGGAACATGCACAGGTACCAACTGAATAGTACAAAGGTCATGGGTAATAGAGATTTTATTTTGAGGTCCATAGATCGGATCCGGAATTGGTGGGGGGGAGAGGGGGGGGGGGATGTCACCGAAATTTTCCGGATGTTCTCCGATTCAACGGAATTTTTTTTTTTAAATTACGCTCAGAGCGTACCTGCCAAGATTTGTCATCCCGGCGCAACGGGAAGTAACCGTAAAATTAAAGTAACCTTATCTCATGTCTTACTTCGTTCTCCTGTTTGTCGTCGGAAGTGTCAGAAGTGTCTTTTTGAATCTGGAAAAAAAAATATCATTTCTGGGTTACGACTGATCATAGGTTTCCAAAATAATACAAACTAGACCTACGTTGCCTGTGCAAGGTGAAGTGTTGCGAGAGCAACACTTTGGTTTTTTTCCTTCGCTGTCGGTTAAACGCTGAAGTTGTCAACTTATTGAAGCTTTTAAAACTGTATGTTCTAAAAAGAATAATCAAATGATCAAAAGCTAGTCTTCAGCGTTGAAAAAACAACAGCAAAAGAATATCGGAAGAAGGGACTATGAAGAAGGGACATGGTTTGATGAAACGAAAGGTTCGCTACACAACTTCAGATAGTCCTCTCTGACATAGGCTATACAACTCCACTTCACTTCGCAAACCGTAGGCTCTGGCTCGAGGACAAGCAAAAACAATCCTTATTGGCCCCAGGCAAGAGTTCTACGGAGCTTTCCAAAATGTAATGTCATATTCATCAATCTGGCCTAAGGTCCACACTTTCCGTAAAAACCGCACAGGTTAGACCCTTACCAGTTACGGAATAAAATGAAATCGGCGGCATAGGAAAAAAAAAAAAACGAGGACAAAACCAAAGTATTGCTCTCGCAACACAACTACTAAGTGACCAATCATGCAAAATGGAGGTAAAGCGTAATAGTTTTCAGAACAGATTTGCACTTCAAGGCGATGTATGGATGCAGCCTATGTGAGTTAGTATTACCTTCATTTCCCGTCTCCACAGTTGTCTTGCTTGTTATAACGAATTCTGCTATTCCACTCATGCTCATTCCGGGTTGGAAAGTCGCATTCCTGATTTTGATCTTCCGCTTCTGTTCCAAGCGCAGGGCGCCAAACTTAAATATCTTAGGGAACACAACGAAGAATAGCCCGCCTGTTTTGTCGACACACAGTAGATGGATCTTATTGCCGTGACTTTTTCCTTTTTCCAACGCAATTGCCTCTAGGTTGTAGGGTTTGCCTGGAATTTTATCTGATGCCACAGACTTAACCGGGATTTTTGACGTCGATTTCCTGATCTTGTTTACGGTTTAAGGGAGAAGTCATCTGTAAAAAATATAAGATCCTTAGTCGTCTAAAATTCCGTTATTTGTGTGAAACACTTGAAAGTGGCCCTTAGGTATACTAGATAAGGATAATTAGAGATTTTAAATGCCAAGCGAGTTAGGTTCCACTTGAAAACGTAAAAAAAAAAGTATGCTTAGTATGCTAAATTGGTTGTACGACGGCTGTTTGCAGCTCCACTTTTAATAGTAGGAACCACCATCTTTACAACGTATGTCTTTTTTTTCCTCCCATGACAAGGCTTTCCAAAACTTTTCGTGGAGAGCAATTCGCTCTTCTTCAGCAACGTCAAAGCACTTGAATTTACTTTTCGCAGAAAACTCCTTGCTGGCTACCTGTGAATGGTTGCATCTCGACCCGATCTTCCTTTCTTGCATCTGCTTTCCCCACTGCTGCTCTTTACTTGGACCTGTTTGGCCCACGTAGCGTTTTCCTTGCATTCTCATTGCATTCCTGATTCTGATCTTCCGCTTCTGTTCCAAGCGCAGGGTGCCAAACTGAAATGTCTTAGGGAACACAACGAAGAATAGCCCGCCTGTTTTGTCGACACACAGTAGATGGATCGTATTGCCGTGACTTTTGCCTTTTTCCAACGCAATTGCCTCTAGGTTGTAGGGTTTGCCTGGAATTTTATCTGATGCCACAGACTTAACCGGGATTTTTGACGTCGATTTCCTGATCTTGTTTACGGTTCAAGGTAAAAGTCATCTGTAAAAAATACAAGATCCTTAGTCGTCTAAAATTCCATTATTTGTGTGAAATTTTCCAAGTAGATAAAGGGCCCGGAAATCGTGGAACATGCACAGGTACCAACTGAATAGTACAAAGGTAATAGAGATTTTATTTTGAGGTCCATAGATCGGATCCGGAATTGGTGGGGGGGGGGGGAGAGGGGGGGATGTCACCGAAATTTTCCGGATGTTCTCCGATTCAACGGAATTTTTTTTTTTTACATTACGCTCAGAGCGTACCTGCCAAGATTTGTCATCCCGGCGCAACGGGAAGTAACCGTAAAATTAAAGTAACCTTATCTCATGTCTTACTTCGTTCTCCTGTTTGTCGTCGGAAGTGTCAGAAGTGTCTTTTTGAATCTGGAAAAAAAAATATCATTTCTGGGTTACGACTGATCATAGGTTTCCAAAATAATACAAACCAGACCTACGTTGCCTGTGCAACGTGAAGTGTTGCGAGAGCAACACTTTGGTTTTATTCCTTCGCTGTCGGTTAAACGCTGAAGTTGTCAACTTATTGAAGCTTTTAAAACTGTATGTTCTAAAAAGAATAATCAAATGATCAAAAGCTAGTCTTCAGCGTTGAAAAAACAACAGCAAAAGAATATCGGAAGAAGGGACTATGAAGAAGGGACATGGTTTGATGAAACGAAAGGTTCGCTACACAACTTCAGATAGTCCTCTCTGACATAGGCTATACAACTCCACTTCACTTCGCAAACCGTAGGCTCTGGCTCGAGGACAAGCAAAAACAATCCTTATTGGCCCTAGGCAAGAGTTCTACGGAGCTTTCCAAAATGTAATGTCATATTCATCAATCTGGCCTAAGGTCCACACTTTCCGTAAAAAACGCACAGGTTAGACCCTTACCAGTTACCAGGAATAAAATGAAATCGGCGGCCTAGGAAAAAAAAAAAAAAAAACGAGGACAAAACCAAAGTGTTGCTCTCGCAACACAACTACTAAGTGACCAATCATGCAAAATGGAGGTAAAGCGTAATAGTTTTCAGAACAGATCTCAAATATACATGTTCATAAAGGACTTCGCACAATAGCGTCGGCAACTACTGCTATATACTTGCCATATTCATCTACATCTATAGGCCTATAGCAGAAAATGAAGTAAATCGGAAAATTCGAAATTAAAATTAACGATTGAGGTTCACAAGTCTTTTTCTGAGACTTGAAGCACATCAGGGAACATACCAAGAAATAATGTTAAGTTAACTGTAAGCAAATATAAGGCAAGTATATGTTAGGAATATCGAGGTTGACGTGAAAGTAAATACATGATACTGTGAAGTTCTTTGGGTAAACAAATAAATATTTAGAGCTTGACTGATGAGATAAATGAGCATTCAAGGGTGTTTCAATTGTCGTACACGTCTGAACTCTGAATGTTTCCGAGTTGCGACTTGCGACACAAATTAAGAATTATAAAACAACTATACCTTTTTTGCTCGTCCTTTTCCTTCTCCATCCGATGACTCATCACTCTAAGAAATGCAACAGTTCAGATTATGCAGACAAACAAATGTTTTTGGTGGTTATAGGAAGATGACTGGTTATCAAAAACGATTAGTTGGAGCAAACATTAGCAACTATTAACACAATGCAAAAAAAAATTATTTGCCGTCGGAAACCTATCGGCGGCGCGCCGAAAATTTATATGCGTTTGCTCTATTTTTAGCATTTTTAAGGTATTTTTTGCAATTTTCCAGCAATTTTCTTCTATTTTTCCCCAAAAACCGTCAGCGTTTTTGTAACATTGGTGTATTGTGGCAATGTCCTTTGCGTCAAGTGTGATATTGCGATCGTATTTGTGGTCCCACCGTCTCACTTTTGCTGGTTCGGGCACTTCCACGTGAGCTAAGACGATGAAACTTGACAAGCTTCTGAAGGACGCGACTGAACGCCCAGGGAAACCATGTTTTTGCAGATTAATCCGACGATTCGTGTGGGGGTGGAGGGAACACGGAAACTTGCGACCTGCGTGACCCGAGTCGAAAAAAGCTTTATGTGTTGTGGGAGCAAAAAGATACGATTACCACGACGTTAAATTTTTCCGGAAGTACTCCGACTCAGTTGCTATCCACCATTCATAGCGAACACACCTGAACTCGTTTAACCAGTGCTTGTGTCATACCGGCTGTAGGAATCTCATTGGATTATTCACCTGCTGATGATTTGGATTATATTTGACGCTGTTTGAAGCTGGGGGGTCGTAAAAAAGCCCCCCTTGCGTGTAAGTCTTTGGCTTATGTTACTTCAAATTTCTAAGTAGTAGTCTATGATGTCAGCCTGGCAAATTGGAGATGTTGCTGTTGCGAAGTTCCAGGGCTACCCTCTGTGGCCGGTTAAAATCATCGGAGAAAACAAGCAAGCTTCGGGCCCAACTAAATTCACTGTTTTCTGCTACGGGTCGCATGACTTTCAGATAGTCCCTCCCCAAAGTCTTCACGACCTGAAACTGAAGAGAACAGAGGCGCTTCAGAAGACCACTAATGAGGTCAAGATCGCCTTCGACGAAATGGATAAGGAACCGGATATTTACCAGCCTTACCTTAAAGAATACCAAGCTAAGCGGAAGGGTTCTATCTCTAACAGTACCGGTTCACAGAGTCATCCTTCAACTAATTCTGAAGCGAAACCAAGCGCGGTCATAAGTAGCGAATCCTCTGACCTGAGCATACGATTAAATCAAACTCAACAAGAACTAGAGGCAGTAAAAGCAAACCTCAGGGAGGAAATATCACGCAAAGTTTCTGAGCGCCTGAATTCTCAACTCCCAATCTCAGCGGAATCAGTTATTTCGGACGTATATGATTCCATTGTGGTAGAGTACACGCCGAAGTTTGACATGATCGAAAAGCAGCTCAAATCACTGAAAAACAGCTTCATTGTTCTTGAAGAGCGAGTGAAAAAAATTGAAAACAGACTGGATGATATTGAGCAGGAAGACAGAATGGATTCTCTGATTTTCAATGGTCTGAAACAAGCTCCGGGTGCTGACCTAAAATCGTGCATTAACAGAATTATCTCGGACAAGATGGGTGTACCTGTTGCAGCGCCCGATTTAGTGAAAGTGTATCGGTTTACCCTTCCTTCCAATCCTACGCGACCTGATATGATTGCTCCGGTACTCGCCCAGTTCTCGTCTAAAGATATGGCCAGAAATGTTTTTGCGGCCAAGAGTAAGTTAGCCAAATCTGGTATATTTGTGTCAGAAAGCCTAACGAAGAAACGACGTGAAATCCTGCAATTGGCGCGGGATAAGTTAGGCAACCATAACGTCTGGTCTGATCGCGGCCGCATATTTGCTCGATCCCAAACTGACAATCAATCGCGGAGACTGTGGTGTCGTGACGACATCTAATTTAAATGTATTCGGTTTGTTTTTGTTAGTATCGTAGAAATGTGTTCTTTAGTTTTTACAGTTTTTTGTCGTCATAGTTCTGTAATAGTAACTAGTGTGATTTATTTATGAATGTCTTCGCGATTACTTCAGTTAGAAAATAGCCGTTTTTCGTTAGATAATATTCTGTCGAGTGATGTTGGTAGCCGGTCGGAGTTTATTGATAAACAGCCAATGAGGCTAAGTAAATATATTGCAGTCGATGATACCCGACCTCCCTTTATGGTGTCCGGATTCCAGATTCTTCAGTGGAATTGCCATTTAACTACTTCACATGAGGATGTAGCTGATCTGATTAATAAACTGGACACTAAGGTACAAGTGCTAGGTATTTGTGAATATAGTGAACAGTGTCCTGCTTCGTTTTTTAATTTTCCAGGTTACACACTCATTTCCAAGACCCGGTCAGCGATGGGAAGGGGAGGTTTAGCATTCATAATCAAGGACGATGTAAAATTTAAAGTAAGGGAAGATTTGTCATTATGGATTGAAGGTAAGATTGAAACTTTTGCTGTTGAGATAGCGATAACTAATAATGATCCACTTTTTATTTCTTTAGTGTACAGACCCCCCAGTGCTAGCCCAGATTTTTTTCTAGAAGAATTGGAAATTTTAAGTTCAAAAATTATTCAAAGTTTTGATAAGACAGTAATCATGGGAGACTTTAATTTTGACTTATTAGATCTTCAAGCCAACAATTTGGATTTCCTTAACCTCATGCTTTCACTTGGTGTTTTCCCGTTAAATTCTATTCCATCCCGAATAACTGAGCATTCTGCAACTTTGATTGATAATATATTCGTTAGTGAAGGTTTGGTGGAGGATAGCACGTGTGACGTATTAACCTCCTCTGGATCGGACCATTTACCACTTCTTTGTTCGTTACAGAAGTTGTCAAATTGTATAAATAAAAGAATAAATAAAATTATTAGGCGGGACATGAAAGAAGTAAATCTGGCTAAATTCAAAAATGAAGTTAGTTCGTTGGATTGGGAGGTGGTTTACAATGAAAAGGACGATGCTTCAAAAGATTTCAATATTTTCTCAGATATCCTTTACCCTGTATTTGAAAAAAATTGCCCTGTTAAGGAAATTAATTATAAGAAATCTAAACCGAGAAAGCCATGGATTAACGATGAAATTCTGAGTTTAATAAGTCAAAGAAATAAGTTGTATTGCCAATATCTAGAGAACCCGTCTGAAGTTGCTTTAAATGATTTCAAAGAGTTAAGAAATCATGTAAATAAAACAAGAAGAAATGCAAAGAATGATTATTATTTAAACCGTTTAAAAAGTAAGCAAGGTAATATAAAAGATACGTGGGGGATTGTCCGTGAAGTAATTGGATGTGATAAAAAAGATAGAAGCATCACCGAACTAAAAATTAACGACAGAATAATTGATGATAAACTGGAAATAGCAAATCATATGGGTGATTATTTTTCGAAGATTGGTAATGATATACAGAAAGATGTGTCTGGAGGTGGTGGTGATAACACTTTTAACATTGATCCTTCGAGTATGCAGAATGGTTTTGAGTTTGAGCCGTGTACTGTTGAAGAAGTTGATAAAATTGTTAGTGGTCTTAAATCAAATTCGTCTGGTATAGATGGACTGAACCTTAAGGCTTTTAAAATTGTTTCGGTGTACCTTTTGCCGGTATTAGTGTATTTAATAAATCTGTCAATAGCTAAAGGCCATTTCCCGTCTAAACTAAAACAGTCAAAAATCATACCGTTACATAAAGGTGGGGATCCCTCGGACCCCTGTAATTGGCGACCAATTTCGATTTTACCTTTATTTAGTAAAATTTACGAAAAAGTTATTTATAGGAGATTGTATAATTACCTGGATTCGAAGAAAATACTGTATGATGGCCAATTCGGTTTCAGAAGTAAACATTCCACTAGCCATGCAGTACACCATCTTTTAAGCTTTGTTGATAAAGCTCTTGAAAAAAACCTGGTCCCTCTAACTGTTTTTGTAGACTTCCGTAAGGCTTTTGATACTGTTGAATTTAATACCCTTCTAAGTAGACTAAGCGGGCTTGGGCTAGGTAGTATTTGTGTACAGTGGTTTTCATCGTACCTGCATGGCCGAAGTCTCAAAGTTGCTTTATCGGATATGCTAAGCAGCGAGTTCGATGTAAAGTGCGGAGTGCCTCAAGGTTCCGTGCTCGGACCTCTGCTATATCTTGTTTATGTTAATTCGCTGGCATCACATGTCGGTGAGGAGGCGCTGACCTCTTTCGCGGACGACACTGCCATAACAATAATTGGTAGTTGTTTGGTGGAGGTTGTACATAAGGCTAACTTAGCACTTGAACGTTTACGTAGTTTTACAGTTGGTAGTTCCCTAGCAGTTAACGCATCTAAAACAAATTACATTATTTTTAGTCGAACAGGTAGGTTATTCAATGATAACAATAACATTTTTTTCGGAGATTTACCCATTAAACAAGTTTTTGAAATGAGATATTTGGGGTTTTATTTAGATAATAATATTAGTTGGAAAAAGCATTGTAGTATTATTGGTGCAAAAATGGCTAGGGGGCTAGGAATTCTAAGACGGGTAAGAAAAACATTTCCATTTCAGATTTTAAAAATTATTTATTTTTCCCTTGTTCACCCTTACATTGATTACGGTTGTGTTCATTGGGCTAGCAATTTTTTTTTCTAATTATAAAAGGATCCAGATTTTGCAAAATAAAAGCATTCGTTTGGTTGCGGACATAAAAAAGGAGGTTGAATCCAAAACCATTGCCAGCTTTTCCCGGTGTAATGTTCTGAATGTTGGTCAGATTCGTGATTACCAGGCATCAATTTTTGTGTTTCAAAGCATGAACCATATATGCCCTGATTATTTCCATGATTATTTTTCTATGAATCAGGAGCACCACAATTATGATACTAGAAATGCACAGTTTTTAACTAATGAAAAAAGAAAAACAGTTAGATCATCTTATATGATTCATAATCTGGGGCCTTCTGTTTGGAATAATCTGCCGTCTAGCATCAGGGAGTCTACCACTTTATACGGATTTAAAAATAAACTGAAAACTTTCCACTTAATTAATACGAGTTGAAGGGTATGTGGTCTTTTTCTTCTTTTTTTTTTTTTCTCTTTCTTTTTTTTCACAGTTGTTCGGGTGGGGCTGAAACTGGTAATGAGTAAATATTAAGGATTCTTGTTGCGTGTAGTGTTCACGTTTAATTGTTTGTTATTTAAGTCATAGGCTAGGTGGATAATAAGTTGTTATGTTTAGTTATTTATTTATTAGATACAAGTAGTATTAATAAATTGCAGCACAAGTCCTTAGGACTTTCTTTTTGCTGCAATGGGATATTAGTAGTGTTATTTTATTTTATTTTTAATGATTTTGGTTAAAAATAAAAACCTACCTACCTACTCGAGGGAAGTTCAGAACAGGTTAATACAAGTTCATTCATAAGATATTTTGCATTCAGCCATCCTAGGATAACAGTCAGACCAAGGTAGAGCAATTTTTAGTCTTGAACATTAACTAGTCTTTGATTTTTCTTTTCTTTCCCTCAAGAATCGCATGCGTTATGTTGGATCAATTGAAATATTTCAACGCATCCGACACATCGCAAAGTTGTGCGTTGCTTGTCGCACGATTTGTGTCCTATGTCGCGCGAAATCGCAGCAGTGTGAACCATGGGTTATACAAAGAAAAGGGCCTATAAGATGCGACATTTAAATTTTCCGAGTAGATAAAGGGCCCGGAAATCGTGGAACATGCACAGGTACCAACTGAATAGTACAAAGGTCATGGGTAATAGAGATTTTATTTTGAGGTCTATAGATCGGATCCGGAATTGGTGGGGGGGGGGGAGAGGGGGGGATGTCACCGAAATTTTCCGGATGTTCTCCGATTCAACGGAATTTTTTTTTTTACATTACGCTCAGAGCGTACCTGCCAAGATTTGTCATCCCGGCGCAACGGGAAGTAACCGTAAAATTAAAGTAACCTTATCTCATGTCTTACTTCGTTCTCCTGTTTGTCGTCGGAAGTGTCAGAAGTGTCTTTTCGAATCTGGAAAAAAAAATATCATTTCTGGGTTACGACTTATCATAGGTTTCCAAAAATAATATAAACTAGACCTACGTTGCCTGGGCAACGTGAAGTGTTGCGAGAGCAACACTTTGGTTTTTTTCCTTCGCTGTCGGTTAAACGCTGAAGTTGTCGACTTATTGAAGCTTTTAAAACTCTATGTTCTAAAAAGAATAATCAAATGATCAAAAGCTAGTCTTCAGCGTTGAAAAAACAACAGCAAAAGAATATCGGAAGAAGGGACTATGAAGAAGGGACATGGTTTGATGAAACGAAAGGTTCGCTACACAACTTCAGATAGTCCTCTCTGACATAGGCTATACAACTCCACTTCACTTCGCAAACCGTAGGCTCTGGCTCGAGGACAAGCAAAAACCATCCTTATTGGCCCCAGGCAAGAGTTCTACGGAGCTTTCCAAAATGTAATGTCATATTCATCAATCCGGCCTAAGGTCCACACTTTCCGTAAAAACCGCACAGGTTAGACCCTTACCAGTTACCAGGAATAAAATGAAATCGGCGGGATAGGAAAAAAAAAAAAAAAAAAAAAAACGAGGACAAAACCAAAGTGTTGCTCTCGCAACACAACTGTAATCTTCGATTAAGTACTTATTTTTAAATATCAGTCGAATAGGTCGATTAATTATTTAAGATCAGTAAAGGAAATCGTCAGAATGTATGTCGTCTTGCAGTTTCTGTTAACAGCAATAGTTTCTCAGAAAATATGTAAACACACGTCTAGACAAGTGCGGCGAAGGTCTTCTTGAAACTACCGTAAAGACATAGGCCAATCGCAGCCAAGGCCTTCTTAAGAATATAGTAGTAAATACATATAGGCAAACGTTTGCTCAAACATAACAACAACAAGAATTCTTCGTGGGCTTCGTGTTTAGAATCCTTCGGCAGACTTGTCTTGGCTTTCAAAGTGAACAGTTGTTGAGTTGGTAAAGTAATTCTCTTTTCTAACATTCGTATTCGATGAAAATAAGCATTAATCTCTAAGTCAGTTAAAATCACATGAATTGTTATTTCTAGTTTATTTTCCTGTCTTTCTAAATAAGGCGATAGTGTTCTTCGGCAACCTTTTGTGATTTCGTTATAGTTTGGGAGTGTTGGGGATTGTTAGATAAGGGGGTCCTTTAGGAACATCAAGAATCATCGGATAGGGTGGTCCCTTTTAGAGGGATAGGCTTCTCAACTCCCTCCGTGCGTGCGTGTCTCAGCGTTCTGGGGGTTACCGGTGCCTACGTGCTCTGGTGTCCGAAAGGCATCAGGTCATCTGGGCATTCCGTGGCTCTGTCGGACGTAGGGACATCCGTTCACGCGGGGCGTCTTGGAAGTCAGTTCTTCGGGAAGGTCGGCCAGTAGGCGTAAATTCATTTCATTGGGCAAGTTCAGTGACGTACCGTGATTATTCTAATTTTTTGCATTTCCTTATTACGTCGCTTCGTTTTATAAATAAAACCAATTGCCGGTATCTATTCTTCTTATATGGTTCTGCTATAATCCCTGGGCGGAGGGGAGGCCTTCCGGGAGGGTTTCTGGCATCCGGGGGCCTTGCTCGCGCTAAATATTTACCTTTCCCCGTCCGGCGATTATAGTATTTGGTGACAGGTACCGAAACGAATCCCGCCAATTTATCCAACGCTATCGCTTTTTTTTAGAGAGACTGGAAGTTGTCGTTGCCAACATTTTGCCAGATTTTCACAATTTTTGTTTCCTTTGAATATCTGAAATTTATCTGACAAAGAGAATCTATCTCGGCGACGACACAATTTTGTTTTTATTATTTTTCTGACAAGTCGACCTAGTTGTTTTTGTAACATACGGTGACGTGAAGTGAGTGAAAAGTGAATTACTAAAGAGGACTATCAGCTACGAGGAACGACCAAAGAGGAGCTGAGAAACGACCAAGGAGGACTATCATCCAGGAGAGACTAACAAGGAAGACATTTTCATAGAGGGCAAAGGGAACTGAAAGTGACCTTTCCAAACAGAGGTCAAAAGGTATGAGTTTTGTTCCTAGCACTGGGGCCCAGGTTTCCCTACCACTGGTCCCGGTTACTTCGCCAGCCTCCTCTGTCCCTCTTATCACTCAGCCCCCGTTATTTGTAGCACCTACCACGACTCAAGCTCCGTTATTTGTAGCCCCTACCGTGGCTCAAGCTCCAATTTATTCTATCCCGCAGATTTCAGCTACACTAGTTGTTACGAGTGCAATATTGTCAAGTATGGCTTAAATCCGCCACAAGCAGTTCAACCGATTCAAATGATCCGGACGATTAATGCTGTTGATCCTTTCACCCTTGTCCCCCCTTTGAGTAAGGCACGCGACATAGCCACATGGATTCGGAATCTAACAAGACCAAAGGTTTCGATGGGATCCCAAAAATTCAATATCTGATCCAGACAACTGGGTCTTGTCTTAGCCAGATCCAGTCTTCGCCAGACTCCTTGAACATTTTTACAATTAAAATTCAGAAACAGATTAAGGCCAAATAGCTAATCACCTGAGAAAACCAAGTTCGGATTTGGATTCAGCATGTGTGTTTACCCCTATAAGTCATATCTGTTTTGACGAAAACTTCCTGCCACTTCTGCCAATTTCCCGGTTCCGGCCGAACTCCAGAACTACTTGTCCGGCGAAAAAAGAAAGCTCAAACACGAAATCAGGGTATCTTCTTTCCCCAGTAATGAACATCTAATCAACTTCAAATAGAAATTTAGCTTATAACAAATTTTCCGATTCCAGCCGGATTCCGGTCGAACTATATGTCCGGGGAAAATATGATTGTCATACAGGGACTCAGCATCTCTTCTTACCCCTAAATCGCTTATCTAATCAACTAGAAATAAAACTTTGACTTCCAACAGTTTTCCGGTTTTGGCCAGATTCCGGACGAACTACATGTCCGGGTAGAAACTTGTTTTCACATAAGTGTTCAGCATGTCTTTTTGCCCTAAATCGAACATCTAATCAACTCCAAATAAAACTTTTAATTTTGACAAACTTTCCGGTTTGGGCCGGATTCCGGTCGAAATACTTGTCCGTCGAGAAAATAGTTTTCACCATCGTCTTCAGCATGTCTTCCCACCCCTAAATCGAACATCTAATCAATTTCAAATAAAACTTTTACTTTCAACAAACTTTCCGGTTTGGGCCGGATTCCGGGCGAAATATTTGTCCGTCGAGAAAATAATTTTCACCATCGTCTTTAGCATGTCTTCCTACCCCTAAATCGAACATCTAATCAACTTCAAATAAAACTTTTACTTTCAACAAACTTTCCGGTTTTGGCCGGATTCCGGGCGAACTACTTGTCCGATGACAAAATGGTTTTCACCATCGTGTTCAGCATGTCTTCTTACCCCATAATCGACTATCACATTAGCTGTTTCAAAATATTTTGTTTGTCCCTTAATTTGAATCCCCTCCCCCACCCCTAAATGTAGAGCTACAAAGCCCATCTACGAACTTGACTGGTCCGACGACCCAACGAACCCTCACACCAAGTTTCATCGAAATATCTCATTCCCTTCGAGAGTTATCGTGCTTACAGACGGACGGACGGACGGACAGACGGACAACTTTTGCGATGTCATAGGTATCCCTCCACTTACGTTTTGGGATCCCAAAAAGGGTCCAAAGATCTAATCAGTTGACAGACCGGCAGATCATTGATGAATTTGCACCCCTTTTAGCACATGAGCCGTTTGCAGGTTTTATTGAGCGGTTTTCCACAGCGACTACCCTTGATGAATTCGGACAGGTTCTTCAGTCCAGTTTTGGTGAAAGCAGGACACCTGCAGAAAAGCTAAAAATGTTGATGAATCTAAGTCAGGGAGGTTACAGCCGGTTACGCAATTTTTCATGCGGGTGAATTCCGAAGCAGAGAGTTACGCTACTCTGACAGGTCGCGCCACGGTTCAAACCTCGCTGCCAGCCCTCAAGTTGCAAGCATTTGAGCAGGGTTTGCGCAAGGACATCCGCGTTTTCATCTTGGAAAGGGCTAGTCAATACCAAGACATTGACGGCGCTCTGACAGTTGCCAAAACATTCGAGCGTATACATGGTGTGGGGAATAGCCGAGACCAAGTTGAGTATCTCGCTGCAGCTATGTCAGACGTAAAAGAAATCAGATCCACTTCTCCTAGGTGGAATCGTAGCCAAGGCATAGTCTCCGACACTCCTTCCCGTGTCGTTAATAGAGGGAACGGTAACTCCGGAAATAGGGGGGTAAGTCAACGTGGTAGATCCGCGGACAACTATGGCAATTACAGTCGATTTAATGGTCCACAGTACAACCGTTATACCGATCGGGGTCGCAGTACAAGCAATGTTAGAGGGGGAATGTTTCGCAACAACAATTTCGACAACAATCGGGATAGTCGGTTTGGGAACCGAAACCGAGGTAATCAGTCTGTCAATCGGTATGGCAATAATCCACGGGCGACATCATCAGCGCCACCTTCCGGAGATAGGAGAGTCAGATTTTCGGGGGCAACACAGACCGATGGAAACGGAGGAAGTAGGTCACGGGAATCTTCTCAGGAACGCCCTGGAATTTTTTGCGTTTTGTGTAAAACAACCGATCATTCAACCTTCACGTGTAAAATAGTAAAGGAAGGCAGAGCAGCCATTGAAGCGAAGGCACAACAGTTGCCACCTCGCGAGCATTCGGGAAACTGAGTAGTCCAGCCCTTTCGGAAGGGGATAGGCTGGAAACCGATGAGTCGGTAAAATCCCTTCCTCCATCAAAAGTATGTTGCGTCAGTGAACATTTTTCCCTGGTTTAGCGATCTCAAGGTAGCAGGAAAAAATGTTAACGCCTTTGTCGATACAGGATCAGCGTGCAATATTTTAGCAAAAAGTTTATTTGATGGATTACCTGAAAATAACAAAATGCGATTAAAACCCACGAATATGAGAGTGCGATCCTTATCGGGGAATTATCTAGAAGTGCTCGGAGTTGCACGATTGCCCCTGGAGATCCCAATTTGCCATTTCAAGCAATTTTGGGTTTCGATTTGTTGGATTTTCTAGATTCAAGTTTGCATTTTCGTAAGAGAAAACTAGAATTCGGAAACAAAATTGGGAGAGATCGGTATTTTGATAAGGAATGTTTGTCTTATGGATGTGTGATGGTTAGAGCTGACGTTACTCTCGAACCCCATAGTATGAAAGCAGTTGAGTGTCGTTTCGAGTCCCTGAATGAAGTAGAGTTCCCAGACGGAAGCGTAGCTGTAGTCTCGCCTGAAAGAGAATATCAAAATCAGATACATGATTACCTGGTTACGGGACTGAAAAATAAAGCTTCGATCATGGTATTTAATGATTCTGATGAAGAATTAGTTTTGAGACTTTCCCTGCAGATAGGCATGTATGAGGAAATGCCTGATGAGTCATTGCAGGAACTGTGTGAAGCTGAAACCGAAAATGACGTCATTGTAGGAGCAGCCGAAGTTGAGAGAGAGAGCCTGAGACCCCTCAACATCAAAATGAGTCTGAATGGGGAGATCAGGAATTACTTGAAAAATTAGACTTTACCGATGTTCCAGTGTGGATCAGACCCGCAATGGAAAAAATGATTTTAGAACACAAGGATTGCTTTTCTAAGAGTCCTTATGATATCAAATGTTCAGACCTTTTGGAATTTCAGCCAGAGATACCCCTCGATACTGAGATACCACCGGTTAAACAGTTCAGAATTCCGCATGAGATGGCAGTAGTTCTGGAGATGCATATCCAGAGCATGGTTAAGAGTGGAATTATTTGTGAGAGTACCTCGCGGTTTACGTCCCCAGTTTTTCTTGTTCGTAAAAATATGGGTAACAAAGTCAACACCGGTCCTGTTACGATGGAAGGAACTCGGTACATAAGTGACTTAAGGCGAGTTAACGAATTTGTGAAAGACACCAGTTTTGCATTACCGCGCATTGATGAAATTTTGCATCAGATGAAAGGTGGCTACTTTTATTCATCAGCTGATCTGAAGAATGGTTATTTCTCGATGAAAATAAAAGGGGAATACCGGAAATTCTTTTCGTTCATTAGTCCGCTTACGGGTCGGTGTTATTCGTTTACGCGAATCCCCATGGGATCTAGTTTTGGCTCGAAAAGTTTTTGCATTTTTATGAGTAGGCTCTTTCATCCTGAGACATATCCAGCTGTCAAAACTTTTGTTGACGATGTTTATATCAAGACGATACAGGACCAAGCTGAAGTTCATTTAGAAGATTTGCGTAAGGTATTTGCACGGCTCAAGGTTCAGAATGTCAAAGTTGGTCCTTCTAAATGTCAGTTCTTCAAGAAGAAAATTTCGATTTTGGGTTATATGGTTTCAGCAAATAAAATTGAGCCGCATGTCGATAAAATCAGAGCAATAGAAAAATTGTCAAGACCTAGAAATGTAAAGGAACTGAGATCACAGTTGGGATTGTTCAACTACTACAAGATGTTTGTTCCCTCTTAGGGTCACCTTGTGGCCAAGCTTAGTAAGTTGTTGAGAAAGGACGAACCGTGGGTATGGGCAGAAGAACAAGAAGAAAGTTGGCAGGCGATTAAGGCGGAAATAACTAGAAGTGACGGAGGGGCGTATATTCAAATGTATGATCCCTCCAAACCGGTTTATATTTGCGTAGACGTTTCTGAACTAGCTGTTGGGGCAGCTGTCTGCCAAGAAAACTCAGCAGGGAAACTGGGTATTATCTGTACATATAGTAAAGTATTAAGCAAGCCCTTTTCAAAGCAAGCATCCGTTTTGCGAGAATTGTATGGCTTGTATGATGCTTTGCAAAGTCCCGGAATTGCCTATTACACATGGGCAAAGAAGGTTATTGTGTTTACCGATTGTAAGAACCTCCAGTACCTGCAAAAGCACCGGAATCTTACTTCTAAATTATATCGGATCGGATTATTACTGGAGAGCCCGAATTACGAATTTCGGAGTCCCACTTGGGAATTTAAACACATTCCAGGTAGCCGCAATTTCCTTTCTGACCTGCTGTCACGTAGAAAGGCGGAATTAATTGAGCAAAGTCGACCCATTACTCTTACTGAAAGTGAAGCGGAATTCTTGTCCGCAGGAGTATTCTCAAATGAGGTCGATCCTTTGAAAATTAACAATTCTGATCTGATGAAAGAACAAAGAAGAGATCCGGATCTCAATCGCGTCACAGAGTTGTTCATTAATCACGGGAAAAGTTGTAAAAATGCTGAACGATGTCTGAATGATGTCTCGGGACGACTGTTTGCGCCAATGTGGCGTGAATACTGTAAATAGCGAGCCATCTGGCTCAATATCCATTAGAACTACCGGTAGAAGAGACGTATTGTGGCAAGAATCAGGTTCTGCAGTGCAGACTGATCGCGGATCCAGCCACCAGACGGAGTGCGAAAATGGACTAAGAACATGCCATTCCGACCGTCCGAAGCACTGTGACAGTTACCGGACTGCCGACCCTGACGGCAGTGTGACGCAGAAGCGAACTGAATGCAACAGTCATCGCTTTTTGCCGCAAGTCCTCGAAAGTGCCAGGCGCCATGGCTTAGTAGAGAGACATGATGAATATGATGAATCAGGAGGTTTAAATAATAAAGGGGCACATGAGGTTCTCATGTTATGTTTGAGCGAAGATGAAAAACGCTCACTGAAAGGTTTTATTAAACCTTGGTTATTTCAGATTTTGCATGAACTGATTTTATTTGACGGCGTTTTGTACCGAGTTGAGATTTCTCGAGGAGTTAATAAGGGACAATCGTGCACGAACCCAAAATCTCAAGTTTTGATCCCTTGCCAAATGGCTCATGCGATAATTCAGCTATTTCATAACCATTTGCTTTTAGCATTTCACGCCGCAACCGAAAGGTTATTATGGAAACTACGAGAGTTTTGCATATTTGAGAATATGGTAACCAAAGTTGCCAATCTTGTTGAAAACTGTCAGTCATGTATGAGGAATAATCCGCGAATTCCAGCGGCAAAGCCGCCATTAAGACAGAATATTTTTCCGGACAGACCTCTTATAGCGTGGGCAAGCGACGCCGCAGGACCTTTTTCGATTACAAGTGAGGGTAATAGGTATGTCCTAATAGCCGTCGAAATGTTTTCCGGCCATGTTGAAACCAGTCCGTACCCTTGACGCGGAAACAACATGTAGATTTTTCTGGGACTCAGTATTTGCCTATTATAATTTGCCGCAATGCATTTTGACTGATCATGGCGGTAATTTCGACTCCAAACTTTTCCGTAGCATGTGTGATGAACTGGGCATTCGCAAACTTTTCAGCTCTCCTTATTCTCCTCAGGCGAACAGCATGAGTGAGAATAAAGTCAAAGTCTTCAAAAGAATTTTAAAGCACGCCTGCTTAGAAATAACAGGTGATTGGGATAAAATTCTGGGTCAGGTAATGATGACGATGAATAACTCGCTAAACACCGCGCGCAGTTACAGCAGTTTTTTGTTGCTCCATGGAATTCCTGGTAGAACTCTGCTGGATGCAAATATCAAGAAACCAGTTTTGAACTGTAACGAGAGCTATGAAACTTACGTAACCCAGCTGGTCCAGAGCATTTTTGAAATGCACCAGATATGCTTAAATGAGCTTAGAAAAGAGCGTCAAAAACAAGCAAGGGAATACGATAAAAATTCCAAGGAGTTTGAAATTAAAACGGGAGACCTCGTTTTTATGAAGGATCTTTCCCCCCACGGAAGAAAAGGGAGCACTTATGCGTATATAGGTCCCTTTCTAGTCCTAGCGGTGTTGTACAAAAATGTATATTTACTTGCCTCGTTATTTAAAGCTAACGCGAAGCGCAGAACAGCTAACGGAAGGCTGTTGAAAAAAGTAAAAAGTACAGAGGTATTTCTGAAACAAAACAAGAAATTTGTAGAAACCTACAATAAGTTGACCCAGGAAAGCAAACAGGGCAAAGACGATGTAGGTGAGGTTCGAACCGAAGAAGAACCTAGGTATAACTTACGACCGAGACTACGTAGCCGCGTAATCTTCCTAAATCCGGACGGGACGAATTTTGACACTATAACAGCCCATGACAGTGACGCTGACGGCTCTGAAAGTGTTACAATTGACCAAGTGACTGCAGGCCCAGGGGGCCTTGACATGATAAAAACGGACTGATGATACTAAGATGGAAAGTAAGGGAAAAGACAAAATGACACTTACCACTGACGAAACATGGAACGTTGCTGGGCCTTCGAACTGGTCACAGGAGGCATCAGTTGGTCCGTCGTCCATGGGTTCCGAGAGCGATGAAAGCGAGTACCGAACGGCTGATGAGTCGATGTTGAGGGGAGAACAAACCTTCCGTTTTTCCGGGGTAAACGAAAGGACCCTTCCCGATTTAAGTACCCCAGAAAACCCCGCAGAACTTTCAAGTCGCGACGCGTCAGGTGACGAATCGCGAACTGAACGTCCTACGATAACATCCACTCCCAAAGAAAGTAGAAGGGGATTAGGATTTTATTCACTACGAAAGATTAAAAGGAAAGACTGTAAGGAATGAAAAGAGAAAAACACGAGAGTCGTCGCTCCTCCAAGTGTTCCTTCAGTGCCTATAAAAGAAAAGAGTATTTTGTAAATTTCGGAAACATTAGGGTTATTTGATGCGTGTTTATCTTTACGCAGTTTGGTGTTATCATGTTATCTGTGCTTATTGGTTCAGTATTATCACACTATCCTCCTATGTAGTATGTAGTTAACTGGCCTTACTGATTTTTTTGGACTCTAGACCCCCATTTGGTTTCCTGGTTAGCCCCCCCCCCTTTGTCAAAATAGATATGTCTTACCTTACAGGAGTAAACACACATGCTCTAGGCCAATCGACAAAGTTGTCCAGTTTTATATCATTTTATACATAAATAAATACAAACCATTTTCCCAAGGGAAAAAAACGAAGCTCATAGCTGGATTCACTATTTGTTGTTACCCCTACCTTGACATTACCGTCTCCGGTCTCCCAGACAGTTGTTTGTACTTTAATCTAAATTGACATCCCCTGCCCCCTATTTTTTTTTTTTTACGTTTTCAAGTGGAAGCTAACTCGCTTGGCATTTTAAATCTCTGATTATCCTTATCTAGTATACCTAAGGGCCACTTTCAAGTGTTTCACACAAATAATGGAATTTTAGACGACTAAGGATCTTGTATTTTTTACAGATGACTTTTCCCTTGAACCGTAAACAAGATCAGGAAATCGACGTCAAAAATCCCGGTTAAGTCTGTGGCATCAGATAAAATTCCAGGCAAACCCTACAATCTAGAGGCAATTGCGTTGGAAAAAGGCAAAAGTCACGGCAATACGATCCATCTACTGTGTGTCGACAAAACAGGCGGGCTATTCTTCGTTGTGTTCCCAAAGACATTTCAGTTCGGCACCCTGCGCTTGGAACAGAAGCGGAAGATCAGAATCAGGAATGCAATGAGAATGCGAGAACCTAACTCGCTTGGCATTTAAAATCTCTAATTATCCTTATCTAGTATACCTAAGGGCCACTTTCAAGTGTTTCACACAAATAACGGAATTTTAGACGACTAAGGATCTTATATTTTTTACAGATGACTTCTCCCTTAAACCGTAAACAAGATCAGGAAATCGACGTCAAAAATCCCGGTTAAGTCTGTGGCATCAGATAAAATTCCAGGCAAACCCTACAATCTAGAGGCAATTGCGTTGGAAAAAGGCAAAAGTCACGGCAATACGATCCATCTACTGTGTGTCGACAAAACAGGCGGGCTATTCTTCGTTGTGTTCCCAAAGACATTTCAGTTCGGCACCCTGCGCTTGGAACAGAAGCGGAAGATCAGAATCAGGAATGCAATGAGAATGCAAGGAATGCGAGAACCTAACTCGCTTCGCATTTAAAATCTCTAATTATCCTTATCTAGTATACCTAAGGGCCACTTTCAAGTGTTTCACACAAATAACGGAATTTTAGACGACTAAGGATCTTATATTTTTTACAGATGACTTCTCCCTTAAACCGTAAACAAGATCAGGAAATCGACGTCAAAAATCCCGGTTAAGTCTGTGGCATCAGATAAAATTCCAGGCAAACCCTACAACCTAAAGGCAATTGCGTTGGAAAAAGGCAAAAGTCACGGCAATAAGATCCATCTACTGAGTGTCGACAAAACAGGCGGGCTATTCTTTGTTGTGTTCCCTACGACATTTCAGTTTGGCGCCCTGCGCTTGGAACAGAAGCGGAAGATCAGAATCAGGAATGCGACTTTCCAACCCGGAATGAGCATGAGTGGAATAGCAGAATTCGTTATAACAAGCAAGACAACTGTGGAGACGGGAAATGAAGGTAAGACTAACTCACATAGGCTACATCCATACATCGCCTTGAAGTGCAAATCTGTTCTGAAAACTAATACGCTTTACCTCCATTTTGCATGATTGGTCACTTAGTAGTTGTGTTGCGAGAGCAACACTTTGGTTTTGTCCTCGTTTTTTTTTTTTTTTTTTCCAATGCCGCCGATTTCATTTTATTCCTGGTAACTGGTAAGGGTCTAACCTGTGCGGTTTTTACGGAAAGTGTGGACCTTAGGCCGGATTGATGAATATGACATTACATTTTGGAAAGCTCCGTAGAACTCGTGCCTGGGGCCAATAAGGATGGTTTTTGCTTGTCCTCGAGCCAGAGCCTACGGTTTGCGAAGTGAAGTGGAGTTGTATAGCCTATGTCAGAGAGGACTATCTGAAGTTGTGTAGTGAACCTTTCGTTTCATCAAACCATGTCCCTTCTTCATAGTCCCTTCTTCTGATATTCTTTTGCTGTTGTTTTTTCAACGCTGAAGACTAGCTTTTGATCATTTGATCATTCTTTTTAGAACATACAGTTTTAAAAGCTTCAATAAGTTGACAACTTCAGCGTTTAACCGACAGCGAAGGAAAAAACCAAAGTGTTGCTCTCGCAACACTTCACGTTGCCCAGGCAACGTAGGTCTAGTTTATATTATTTTTGGAAACCTATGATCAGTCGTAACCCAGAAATGATATTTTTTTTTCCAGATTCGAAAAGACACTTCTGACACTTCCGACGACAAACAGGAGAACGAAGTAAGACATGAGATAAGGTTACTTTAATTTTACGGTTACTTCCCGTTGCGCCGGGAGGACAAATCTTGGCAGGTACGCTCTGAGCGTAATGCAAAAAAAAAAAAATTCCGTTGAATCGGAGAACATCAGGAAAATTTTGGTGACATCCCCCCCCCCACCAATTCCGGATCCTATCTATGGACCTCAAAATAAAATCTCTATTACCCATGACCTTTGTACTATTCAGTTGGTACCTGTGCTTGTTCCACGATTTCTGGGCCCTTTATCTACTCGGAAAATTTAAATGTCGCATCTTATACGCCCTTTTCTTTGTATTACCCATGGTTCAAACTGCTGCGATTTCGCGCGACATAGGACACAAATCGTGCGATTTGTTTTAAAATGGTTTAACCTCGCGATTACAAAGTACTTTAGCTTTAAGTGTTTAAAATAGTCGGAATACATATTTAACCAGGATCATCGCGTCTGGAGACACAGTACCCAGGTCCTTCACACCTGCAATTCCAACCAGGACCATCACGTCAGGAGCCACAAGTATGAAAGAATGAGGTGATATATTCTCACAATTAAGGATTAATTAACCCAATGTGTCATTTGTTCCACTAATACTGTTAGATCAAGTTATAACATTGCTGTGGAAACATGAATCGCAAAGTTACTATTGCTCCCCGCAAGGAATTTTTTGTGGAATATACATTGGATACTATGGTCTTGATTATGTAGTACGTTACAAAGCAACCCACAGTGTGCAGTGGCCGCAAACTGCCACACAACCGACAACAAAAGTAATCGTCCCTCAACAGCCATGCCCAATCTCAAGCTGTCGAAGGGGTCAAACGACCGTTACTAGTTGCAACACGGGACATTAAAGCGGAGGAAGAGCTGAACTTTGACTATGGCGTCCGGGCCGGCCAATTTAATGAGGTAACGATCAGTCCTTCCATTTACCAGGCAGGGACGGAAAGAAGCTTTCAATGATATCTACAAGAGCACCGTCGGCCCATGCTGCTTCACCCTGCAAGAACCAAACCTCCAGGACAAGGGGCGCTGCCCTTCCTGCCATGCCCCAGTTTATGTTGCCGAGCAATAGGCTGACTGTCCCAGTTGCAACTGTAATAGTACATATTCATTAAAAGTGGGTGACGGGACAATCAGCCCTGAAGGAAAGTGGACAGAGGTGTGCTGGCGGTGCTGCCAGCCAACTATCAAAATTATTCGCATCTACAAAACAAAAGTAAATTTTTGATATGTGTGTTTCTTTTGTGTGTGCAAATCTCTCTGCAATTTTCTATCTGAACAGTGATAAAGCGGGCTAGGAAAGCACGGACAGCGGAACACAAAACACGGAACAGAAGACAGAGATCGAGATCTTACTGTGGAACAACCTGGACGACGCTCGGTTTGCTAACTCTTCACATCTACGGCTTCGTCAACTTTTCTATATTTCTATATACACGTGGCTATTTCAAACTGTTCGCAGTACACGACAATCTGATTCATTCCTAAGTCCTTGACAACTGTGAACCACCACATATTGAAGAAGAACTGCATGACATCATAATGCTCGTGAACGGTGACGGAACCATCTTGCACGGATTCCGTTCGTTTCCTTCGCGATTCCTTTGAGACAGGACATCTGAATTGTGAGACGTTCTGTAGTTATTGTGTTTCATGCAGGTCAGATCACTCGTTTGAAAATAAACTTACAGATTTAAACTTTCTTACATTCCAGACCTTTTCCGACATTCTCAACACTGAAGTTGGTCCTCCGTTTACGCCCATGAACTCCCAGGAACAGGAGGTGCTTGGAGCCGAGCGTAAAAGTTGTGCGATTGTTTAAATTGTACGTACTGTAAGTAGTAGGGGCTTAATTTGTAGCTGAATGGGATGGGATCACTTGATCCTTGTCATCTTTTGCCACCATATGTTGAAGAGAACTGCACGATCCCATCATTCTCGTGAACGATGACGGAACCATTTCAGATGACGGACAGCTGGCCATCATCGAGGCCGAATTCATTATACTCTTTTATTATCTTTATACTACTGTGTCGTAAATAGGCTAACCAAGATCCCGCCCACATAAATAAAAAGTTTTTCATACTATTTGATATTTCAGTTACCGATTTGTAATTTTTAGGGTAGGATGCTAGTCGGTCAGCTGCTGCTGCCTATCTGTCTCCATCGTTAGCTAAAAGTGCGAGTGTTTGGAACAGATCCGGTGGAAGTGGGTACGGAGAGGTGTGTTGAGTATTATTACAAAAGTTTGACCAAAATCAGAAGCCAAATCCAGAGCCAGAAGAAAGCGATGCTCAATACAACAACGAGTCCAAATCCAGCTAGGTCAAAATAAGTATCCAAAGAATCTAGTTTCAAAATCCGCGCAAGGTCAGAAATAGAGAGATCATCAAACCAAGGAGAATCCAAAATCCAATACAAAAGCGAGTGATTCACAATATCACTAAGAGAGAACAGTTTATATCAACATCAATCGCAAATAACCTCGGACCTCAAACACTAGACCTTGACTGGAAAATGTTCTTCCTAGGTTGTTCTACTAGTTCGCAATTAATCCCTTTGCGCTGATTGGGCAGTGAATAAGACTCTTAGTCTGCTTTCCCCTGGGTCGGCACGCATCCAGTCCATGGTATCGTATCCCCTGTGGGTTTGCTCGCAAGGTGTGTGGAAGTGATTACTGTTGTAAATTGTCTTTTTGAGTAATACAAAAAATACGAATGTATAGCATTAAAAGTTGGATATAGGCTTATGTATTTATTTTAGGACCCTAAGGAAGCAAACACAAATTTCGGAATTCTTCTATATTTATAAACGGCAAATATGGTATTGGATAAGTATTGGATGAGTAGGAATGTTTCTCCTTTTACCCCAACGGCGACTCGCAAGCGGGTAAATCTTAAAAAGACAAGAGCTAAGAGATCATATGGCACTTGATAGGAGTAGGTGGTACATGAAAGAAGATGAGAACGTCACAAAATACCCTATCATTAAAAACTGCGATTCGGATCTAGAAACAGGATATCTTTCCGAAGGGCAAGTGGCCTAAAAGCTCTGTCGGAAACTTTGGCAATTTGACGATCATTGTGAAAAATGGTGTGACCTGTGATCAGTCGTAACCCAGAAATGATATTTTTTTTTCCAGATTCGAAAAGACACTTCTGACACTTCCGACGACAAACAGGAGAACGAAGTAAGACATGAGATAAGGTTACTTTAATTTTACGGTTACTTCCCGTTGCGCCGGGATGACAAATCTTGGTAGGTACGCTCTGAGCGTAATGTAAAAAAAAAAAAATTCCGTTGAATCGGAGAACATCAGGAAAATTTCGGTGACATCCCCCCCTCTCCCCCCCCACCAATTCCGGATCCGATCTATGGACCTCAAAATAAAATCTCTATTACCCATGACCTTTGTACTAGACCCCGGCGCCGCGCCGAAAACGACCGCGACGCCGCCGATTTAACCCCGGCGGCGCCGCCGCCGAAAATCCAGTGGCGCGCCGAACACGCCGCCGCGGTGTCGGCGTGACTACGCCGCCGACAGCTTTATCGGCGTATAGCTTTTTTTTTTTTACTTCCGAGTTCGGGTTTTAGGGATTTGAGAACATACAGTAGGGATAAAGCTTCATGTTGAAAGACTGTTTCTCGCTAAAATTCAAAAGTTCTCCCACCTGTGGCTTAGTTTCATTCAGACACAGTTTAGATCAAGTGGATATGAGCTTTTCTGTGAAGGATTTCGGGCATCAGCCAATTGAAAAGTTCAAAGTCAGTACAAACAGTGCAAGGAAAAGCCATGCATGGAAATTTTTTGGAGATCTGCAGTGCAGTGTGGGCGCAGAACTCAAGGTAGTTGACTCTGGCTTTGTATATTGCAAACTGTGTCTCCATCAGTCGCAAAAAGTGGACAAAAATGCTCCCCTTAAAAAAGTGTATTCGTGTATCATACGTTACAAAAACTCTGTCAGCACAACAAATATGGTTTTGCATCTAAAAGCTGCCCATGCCAACGAAGAGACAGTCCAGAAAACTTTTTACCTGGAAAAGGAGCAATCAGCTCAAGTTAAAGACAAAGAGAGTGGAAGCAAAGTCCCAGCTAAGACAGAGAATTCAAAAGTGTCTGATTTTTTTGTTCCAAAAAAGAGGCAACGCTCTTCTCTTCAGATGTCTACATCTGAAAAGCACCTCTTTGGACGAGATATTGCTCTTTTTTGCTGTAGGGATCTGCAGCCATTTGGGATAGTCAACCAGCCTGGCTTCAGAGATTTTCTTCAGAAATATGATGTTATCGGAAATGGCAAAAATGATATTCCATCTGAAAGAACACTGGCGAAAAGTGCCCTACAGGACATTTATGATAAATCTTTCTCTCTGATTAAAAATCTGGTTACTGATCCCAAAGAGATCATGGATGGAGCAGGAACTTTAGCTATTGATATTTGGACTGATGGCCACAGGCGCCTTGGATACCAATGTCACAGACTTGTGTACCTGGATTCGAAGTTTCAAATGAAAGGTGTGACTCTGACAACATCATGTCTGAATGCATAGAAACATACAGCAGAAAATATTAGAAAAGAATTCAGAGCATGCATGAAGCTTTTCGGAATAGAAGGTATGTACTCATATTTTATTTGTAATTCTGAATACACAAGCTCTGCCATTTTAGCTGAACTTTTTCTGAAAAAAAAAACTACAAAAGTATCATATTAGTTAATCCAGAGCTTATCACATCACTTGATCATCAGTTAATGATTGATTTTGAGTTAATAGCCTAAAGGATTCGCTTACCTGTTCTTCTTAGACAAAGTGAAAAAACCAGGGCATAACTAGTTAGTTCAAGTGCTTGAGGCAATCTGGAAAGTAATGGGGTGAGCATACCAGTTTAACCATGAAAGCCCATGTTAAATTCAGATGAGCTTCTACCTCTGCACCTGCTTCATGCACATGTCAGATTGCCTCAAGCACCTCTACAAAGATTTTTCAGAATCAGAACCAGAAAATATTTAAGTTTCAAGGGTCTTTATTTATAACAAAACTGTCGCCTAATCCTTTTCTTAGCCCATCAGGTAGTTAACACATGGGAGGCTAAGCTAAAACTTGTACAGAACAACCTAATCTGTACAATGTATTATATAGAATTGTGTTATATTTTGATAAACAGAATGTAGATTTTCAGCTTTTTGTGAAGTCTTCGGCACAGTACAGTAACCGGGAGTCTGGGACATACTGTTTGTGGTATCTGTCTCTACCTGTCTCCTCTTCATCTAGAGAGGCGCAACATTTTGCCTGCAGTTTTGAGTTGTTGTTTTTCTTCTGGCTATTTGACAGTAAATCACTAGCAGTAAGCTAGTTGCAGTTCTTCTGTAATTCTGCAAAGGTCGAAAAACTATTAAAGAGAGACCATAACTAGCGGGGATCAGCATTGTTTATTTTATTTTTATGTTTTTTCTGCAGGCAAGCATCTTACTCTGGTTCACGACAGAGGTGCAAATATTGTGAAGGCATGCTACCTTGACAGAAGCGAGTCAGGTTCGAGGGATTGTTTGGCCCATGGTCTCCACAACCTTATAACAGTGGATGGGATTTCCAAGGTTGCGGAGGTTCAGAACCTTGTAATCAAAAGTCGAGAAATCGTCAAAAGCCTTGTGTACAGAGGAGCAGAACTTGGAAAAGAGATTGCTGATTTGAGGTCAGAAGACTTTTTTGTAGTTGAATCTATTTCGCAAGTTGCAGAGATTTTAGAAGCTGACGAAAGCATCCCAGTTTATCAGGTAGCGTCTGAGCTTCAAAGCACACCGCCTCCAACGTTTATTCAGCCGCGAAGTTTGTCCCGTGATTTGCCAACACGTTGGAGTGCCACTTACCTGATGCTGAAAAGCTTGAAAAGCCACATATCTGCTGTCAACATCCTCCTTGGTAGATTGGGAAAACGCGAGCTAATATTTGACGACGACGAACTTAACCTTCTCACAGAACTCAACAAGCTGCTAGGCAGCTTTGCTGAAGCGGTTGAAACTCTGGAAGGTGAGCAGTATCCAACGCTTAGTCTTGCTCTTCTGTTCAGGGCTGTACTTAGAGAAAAGCTCGAGATTTCCGATGACGACAGCTTTCCTATCCAGGAGCTGAAAAGATGTTTAGCGACAAAATATGAATACCGAATGCCGCGTGACGATGACATGGTTTTAGCCGCTCTTCTAGACTTTCAGGTGTTTCAGATTAAAGAAATAGATGAACATCTTAGTGTGAAAGATATCTCGAAGCGAGAGTTCCTCTACCATGCTGTGAAAAATAATGTTAAAGCCTGTGATATTGCTGTGTTCTGTGACGAAAGTCCTGAAGCCAAACAAGTTGTAGTTGCCAATGTTGAACCGAATAGTGACGAAGATTGCGCCTCTGAAACTGATGACCCCTGTTCCAAGAAACCACGACAGAGTAGGGTAAGAACCCTTGCCAAGAGGTTTGCGTCAGCTGCGTCGTCTGACTCCGACGCTCATGATGAAATAATTCGGCGCCAAATCGATCTGTACCTGACGCTTGCAAGTGAAAGCGCAAGAAGCAAACCCTGGAGCGCACTCGAATTTTGGAGGACATACTCTGGCCAAATCCCTTGGATTGCCGCACTAGCTCGCAAAAAGTTGTCCCTTTCTGCCACAAGTGCCAGTGCGGAAAGATCTTTTTCAATCACGGGCATCATTTTGAGTCATAAACGAGCGATGATTGCTCCTCACAGGGTCAATTTCATCCAGTTTGTACATGATAATTATGATCTCTGCAAATCGCTCGAAGATCCTCAAATACCGTAGCTATCTGTGAAAACCGCGATCCTTCTCCGTGAAGGGATCCGATCGATGATCTGAATATTTCCTTACTCACTTACCATTGCCACAGAACTAAAGTCGAGGGCTTTTTTTTGTGTTGATTTTTGGTCAGTCTGATTTGTGCAATCTGGATCTTGTGCACTGTGATGGTATCATTGTGATCAGTAGTAATAGTCTTTGGCCCTGAATGAATCTGGGGCTTGATTTGAGCTTTTGTGTGTAAGCCACTACCGCGTAGTTGAAGCTGAATAAGTTTTCTAGTTTGTCAGTTTTACAGCAAAGGTTACTTTTAGTTTTTGTTTCTTTTTGGACTCAAATTGCGAATGGGCACGTCCGGACGCGGGGTTGAGAGTCGAGTTGCTATCTAGAAGAGCGAATTGCTCTCCACGAAAAGTTTTGGAAAGCCTTGTCATGGGAGGAAAAAAAGGACATACGTTGTAAAGATGGCCGTTCCTACTATTAAAAGTGGAACTGCAAACAGCCGTCGTACAACCAATTTAGCATACTAAGCATACTTTTTTTTTACGTTTTCAAGTGGAACCTAACTCGCTTGGCATTTAAAATCTCTGATTATCCTTATCTAGTATACCTAAGGGCCACTTTCAAGTGTTTCACACAAATAATGGAATTTTAGACGACTAAGGATCTTATATTTTTTTACAGATGACTTCTCCCTTGAACCGTTAACAAGATCAGGAAATCGACGTCAAAAATCCCGGTTAAGTCTGTGGCATCAGATAAAATTCCAGGCAAACCCTACAACCTAGAGGCAATTGCGTTGGAAAAAGACAAAAGTCACGGCAATAAGATCCATCTACTGTGTGTCGACAAAACAGGCGGGCTATTCTTCGTTGTGTTCCCTAAGACATTTCAGTTTGGCGCCCTGCGCTTGGACCAGAAGCGGAAGATCAAAATCAGGAATGCGACTTTCCAACCCGGAATGAGCATGAGTGGAATAGCAGAATTCGTTATAACAAGCAAGACAACTGTGGAGACGGGAAATGAAGGTAAGACTAACTCACATAGGCTACATCCATACATCGCCTTGAAGTGCAAATCTTGTCCTCTTTTTTTTTTTTTTTTTTTTTTTTTTTCCTATGCCGCCGATTTCATTTTATTCCTGGTAACTGGTAAGGGTCTAACCTGTGCGGTTTTTACGGAAAGTGTGGACCTTAGGCCGGATTGATGAATATGACATTACATTTTGGAAAGCTCCGTAGAACTCTTGCCTGGGGCCAATAAGGATGGTTTTTGCTTGTCCTCGAGCCAGAGCCTACGGTTTGCGAAGTGAAGTGGAGTTGTATAGCCTATGTCAGAGAGGACTATCTGAAGTTGTGTAGCGAACCTTTCGTTTCATCAAACCATGTCCCTTCTTCATAGTCCCTTCTTCTGATATTCTTTTGCTGTTGTTTTTTCAACGCTGAAGACTAGCTTTTGATCATTTGATCATTCTTTTTGCCCAGGCAACGTAGGTCTAGTTTATATTATTTTGGAAACCTATGATCAGTCGTAACCCAGAAATGGTATTTTTTTTCTAGATTCGATAAGACACTTCTGACACTTCCGACGACAAACAGGAGAACGAAGTAAGACATGAGATAAGGTTACTTTAATTTTACGGTTACTTCCCGTTGCGCCGGGATGACAAATCTTGGCAGGTATGCTCTGAGCGTAATGTAAAAAAAAAAAAATTCCGTTGAATCGGAGAACATCCGGAAAATTTCGGTGACATCCCCCCCCCCTCTCCCCCCCCCACCAATTCCGGATCCGATCTATGGACCTCAAAATAAAATCTCTATTACCCATGACCTTTGTACTATTCAGTTGGTACCTGTGCATGTTCCACGATTTCCGGGCCCTTTATCTACTTGGAAAATTTAAATATCGCATCTTATAGGCCATTTTCTTTGTATAACCCATGGTTCACACTGCTGCGATTTCGCGCGACATAGGACACACATCGTGCGACAAGCAACGCACAACTTTGCGATGTGTCGGATGCGTTGAAATATTTCAATTGATCCAACATAACGCATGCGATTCTTGAGGGAAAGAAAAGAAAAATCAAAGACTAGTTAATGTTCAAGACTAAAAATTGCTCTACCTTGGTCTGACTGTTATCCTAGGATGGCTGAATGCAAAATATCTTCTGAATGAACTTGTATTAACCTGTTTTGAACTTCCCTCGAGACCGAGTACTTCCGGAAAAATTTAACGTCGTGGTCATCGTATCTTTTTGCTCCCACAACACATAAAGCTTTTTGCGACTCGGGTCACGCAGGTCGCAAGTTTCCGTGTTCCCTCCACCCCCCAACGAATCGTCGGATTAATCCGCAAAAACATGGTTTCCCTGGGCGTTCAGTCGAGTCCTTCAGAAGCTTGTCAAGTTTCATCGTCTTAGCTCACGTGGAAGTGCCCGAACCAGCAAAAGTGAGACGGTGGGACCACAAATACGATCGCAATATCACACTTGACGCAAAGGCTATTGCCACAATACACCAATGTTACAAAAACGCTGACGGTTTTTGGGTGTTCCCTCCACCCCCCAACGAATCGTCGGATTAATCCGCAAAAACATGGTTTCCCTGGGCGTTCAGTCGAGTCCTTCAGAAGCTTGTCAAGTTTCATCGTCTTAGCTCACGTGGACGTGCCCGAACCAGCAAAAGTGAGACGGTGGGACCACAAATACGATCGCAATATCACACTTGACGCAAAGGCTATTGCCACAATACACCAATGTTACAAAAACGCTGACGGTTTTGGGGGAAAAATAGAAGAAATTTGCTGGAAAATTGCAAAAAATACCTTAAAAATGCTAAAAATAGAGCAAACGCATATAAATTTTCGGCGCGCCGCCGATAGGTTTCCGACGGCAAAATAATTTTTGTTTGCATTGTGTTAATAGTTGCTAATGTTTGCTCCAACTAATCGTTTTTGATAACCAGTCATCTTTTTTGTTTTTCTGCATAAGCTAAATTGTTGCATTTCTTAGAGTGATGAGTCATCGGATGGAGAAGGAAAAGGACGAGCTAAAAAGGTATAGTTGTTGCATAATTCTTAATTTGTGTCGCAACTCGGAAACAGATCAGAGTTCAGACGTGTACGACACTTGAAACACCCTTGAATGCTCATTTATCTCATCAGTCAAGCTCTAAATATTTATTTGTTTACCAAAAGAACTTCACAGTATCATGTATTTACTTTCACGTCAACCTCGATATTCCTAACAAACAAATAACCGATTCAAATCTGAATTATACAAGCTGATTTATGCATAAAATAAAGATCCTAAGTATTATAAGAGACATCACATTTATCTTTGTCCAAGCTAGGAAATTGAGGGTTTGATGTGCCCATTCAACTTTAAGGCTATTTCTTTCAATTATTTAGAGCGCATGCAGGAGGTTGGTCAGCATCGTTACATGGATTTGGGAGCCGTGATTGCAAATATCCGGGCAATACCTCACCGTAAAGCCAAGTACCTGATGACCGATGCCAGGATCCAGCGGGCTACGCGTTTTCTGGAAACCGGCCGTTTTTTGGAAGCAGTCAAAAATGGCTTCACCACGCATCCAAGGAGTCAAGTGAGATATTCTTTTTTAATTAACTTAGGTTTTTTAAATTAACTTAGGTTTTGTGTCACTATTTTAATACGCCGACGAAGGAGATCACCGTCAGCCCAATCTAGAAATGTTCGTCGAAGATCCGACGAGACTGTCTGTGCGATCTGCCTCGAGCAAAAGCGGCTTGGTGTTGCAGCCATTCCTTGTGGCCATTGACTTTGTGCAGAATGCGCAGCTGCCCTTCAGATGCGAGGCTCCACACCATGCCCATTCTGCCGGACCAGACTTGACATTCAAAGGCCATTTTTATCCCTTTACTAGTCTGAATAGTAAAGCCAGTGTTACCGTGTTTGTTTTTATTTCGTTTTTTCGTACTATATGCGATGCATAATTCTTAATTTGTGTCGCAACTCGGAAACAGATCAGAGTTCAGACGTGTACGACACTTGAAACACCCTTGAATGCTCATTTATCTCATCAGTCAAGCTCTAAATATTTATTTGTTTACCAAAAGAACTTCACAGTATCATGTATTTACTTTCACGTCAACCTCGATATTCCTAACAAACAAATAACCGATTCAAATCTGAATTATACAAGCTGATTTATGCATAAAATAAAGATCCTAAGTATTATAAGAGACATCACATTTATCTTTGTCCAAGCTAGGAAATTGAGGGTTTGATGTGCCCATTCAACTTTAAGGCTATTTCTTTCAATTATTTAGAGCGCATGCAGGAGGTTGGTCAGCATCGTTACATGGATTTGGGAGCCGTGATTGCAAATATCCGGGCAATACCTCACCGTAAAGCCAAGTACCTGATGAACGATGCCAGGATCCGGCGGGCTACGCGTTTTCTGGAAACCGGCCGTTTTTTGGAAGCAGTCAAAAATGGCTTCACCACGCATCCAAGGAGTCAAGTGAGATATTCTTTTTTAATTAACTTAGGTTTTTTAAATTAACTTAGGTTTTGTGTCACTATTTTAATACGCCGACGAGATCACCGTCAGCCCAATCTAGAAATGTTCGTCGAAGATCCGACGAGACTGTCTGTGCGATCTGCCTCGAGCAAAAGCGGCTTGGTGTTGCAGCCATTCCTTGTGGCCATTGACTTTGTGCAGAATGCGCAGCTGCCCTTCAGATGCGAGGCTCCACATCATGCCCATTCTGCCGGACCAGACTTGACATTCAAAGGCCATTTTTATCCCTTTACTAGTCTGAATAGTAAAGCCAGTGTTACCGTGTTTGTTTTTATTTCATTTTTTCGTACTATATGCGATGTAGACTTTTGTTTTAAAATGGTTTAACCTCGCGATTACAAAGTACTTTAGCTTTAAGTGTTTAAAATAGTCGGAATACATATTTAACCAGGATCATCGCGTCTGGAGACACAGTACCCAGGTCCTTCACACCTGCAAGTCCAACCAGGACCATCACGTCAGGAGCCACAAGTATGAAATAATGAGGTGATATATTCTCACAATTAAGGATTAATTAACCCAATGTGTCATTTGTTCCACTAATACTGTTAGATCAAGTTATAACATTGCTGTGGAAACATGAATCGCAAAGTTACTATTGCTCCCCGCAAGGAATTTTTTGTGGAATATACATTGGATACTATGGTCTTGATTATGTAGTACGTTACAAAGCAACCCACAGTGTGCAGTGACCGCAAACTGCCACACAACCGACAACAAAAGTAATCGTCCCTCAACAGCCATGCCCAATCTCAAGCTGTCGAAGGGGTCAAACGACCGTTACTAGTTGCAACACGGGACATTAAAGCGGAGGAAGAGCTGAACTTTGACTATGGCGTCCGGGCCGGCCAATTTAATGAGGGAACGATCAGTCCTTCCTTTTACCAGGCAGGGACGGAAAGAAGCTTTCAATGATATCTACAAGAGCACCGTCAGCCCATGCTGCTTCACCCTGCAAGAACCAAACCTCCAGGACAAGGGGCGCTGCCCTTCATGCCATGCCCCAGTTTATGTTGCCGAGCAATAGGCTGACTGTCCCAGTTGCAACTGTAATAGTACATATTCAGTAAAAGTGGGTGACGGGACAATCAGCCCTGAAGGAAAGTGGACAGAGGTGTGCTGGCGGTGCTGCCAGCCAACTATCAAAATTATTCGCATCTACAAAACAAAAGTAAATTTTTGATATGTGTGTTTCTTTTGTGTGTGCAAATCTCTCTGCAATTTTCTATCTGAACAGTGATAAAGCGGGCTAGGAAAGCACGAACAGCGGAACACAGAACACGGAACAAAAGACAGGGATCGAGATCTTACTGTGGAACCACCTGGACGACGCTCGGTTTGCTACCTCTTCACATCTACGGCTTCGTCAACTTTTCTATATTTCTATATACACGAGGCTATTTCAAACTGCTCGCAGTACACGACAATCTGATTCATTCACCTAAGTCCTTGAAAACTGTGAACCACCACATATTGAAGAAGAACTGCATGACATCATAATGCTCGTGAACGGTGACGGAACCATCTTGCACGGATTCCGTTCGTTTCCTTCGCGATTCCTTTGAGACAGGACATCTGAATTGTGAGACGTTCTGTAGTTATTGTGTTTCATGCAGGTCAGATCACTCGTTCGAAAATAAACGTACAGATTTAAACTTTCTTACATTCCAGACCTTTTCCGACATTCTCAACACTGAAGTTGGTCCTCTGTTTACGCCCATGAACTCCCAGGAACAGGAGGTGCTTGGAGCCGAGCGTAAAAGTTGTGCGATTGTTTAAATTGTACGTACTGTAAGTAGTAGGGGTTTAATTTGTAGCTGAATGGGATGGGATCACTTGATCCTTGTCATCTTTTGCCACCATATGTTGAAGAGAACTGCACGATCCCATCATTCTCGTGAACGATGACGGAACCATTTCATGAACTCCCAGGAACAGGAGGTGCTTGGAGCCGAGCGTAAAAGTTGTGCGATTGTTTAAATTGTACGTACTGTAAGTAGTAGGGGTTTAATTTGTAGCTGAATGGGATGGGATCACTTGATCCGTGTCATCTTTTGCCACCATATGTTGAAGAGAACTGCACGATCCCATCATTCTCGTGAACGATGACGGAACCATTTCAGATGACGGACAGCTGGCCATCATCGAGGCCGAATTCATTAAACTCTTTTATTATCTTTATACTACTGTGTCGTAAATAGGCTAACCAAGATCCCGCCCACGTAAATAAAAAGTTTTTCATAGTATTTGATATTTCAGTTACCGATTTGTAATTTTTAGGGTAGGATGCTAGTCGGTCAGCTGCTGCTGCCTATCTGTCTCCACCGTTAGCTAAAAGTGCGAGTGTTTGGAACAGATCCGGTGGAAGTGGGTACGGAGAGGTGTGTTGAGTATTATTACAAAAGTTTGACCAAAATCAGAAGCCAAATCCAGAGCCAGAAGAAAGCGATGCTCAATACAACAACGAGTCCAAATCCAGCTAGGTCAAAAAGAGTATCCAAAGAATCTAGTTTCAAAATCCACGCAAGGTCAGAAATAAAGAGATCATCAAACCAAGGAGAATCCAAAATCCAATACAAAAGCGAGTGATTCACAATATCACTAAGAGAGAACAGTTTATATCAACATCAATCGCAAATAACCTCGGACCTCAAACACTAGACCTTGACTGGAAAATGTTCTTCCTAGGTCACTCACTAGTTCGCAATTAATCCCTTTGCGCTGATTGGGCAGTGAATAAGCCTCTTAGTCTGCTTTCCCCTGGGTCGGCACGCATCCAGTCCATGGTATCGTATCCCCTGTGGGTTTGCTCGCAAGGTGTGTGGAAGTGATTACTGTTGTAAATTGTCTTTTTGAGTAATACAAAAAATACGAATGTATAGCATTAAAAGTTGGATATAGGCTTATGTATTTATTTTAGGACCCTAAGGAAGCAAACACAAATTTCGGAATTCTTCTATATTTATAAACGGCAAATATGGTATTGGATAAGTATTGGATGAGTAGGAATGTTTCTCCTTTTACCCCAACGGCGACTCGCAAGCGGGTAAATCTTAAAAAGACAAGAGCTAAGAGATCATATGGCACTTGATAGGAGTAGGTGGTACATGAAAGAAGATGAGAACGTCACAAAATACCCTATCATTAAAAAATGCGATTCGGATCTAGAAACAGGATATCTTTCCGAAGGGCAAGTGGCCTAAAAGCTCTGTCGGAAACTTTGGCAATTTGACGACATGTATATTTGAGATCTGTTCTGAAAACTATTACGCTTTACCTCCATTTTGCATGATTGGTCACTTAGTAGTTGTGTTGCGAGAGCAACACTTTGGTTTTGTCCTCGTTTTTTTTTTTTTTTTTCCTATGCCGCCGATTTCATTTTATTCCTGGTAACTGGTAAGGGTCTAACCTGTGCGGTTTTTACGGAAAGTGTGGACCTTAGGCCAGATTGATGAATATGACATTATATTTTGGAAAGCTCCGTAGAACTCTTGCCTGGGGCCAATAAGGATTGTTTTTGCTTGTCCTCGAGCCAGAGCCTACGGTTTGCGAAGTGAAGTGGAGTTGTATAGCCTATGTCAGAGAGGACTATCTGAAGTTGTGTAGCGAACCTTTCGTTTCATCAAACCATGTCCCTTCTTCATAGTCCCTTCTTCCGATATTCTTTTGCTGTTGTTTTTTCAACGCTGAAGACTAGCTTTTGATCATTTGATTATTCTTTTTAGAACATACAGTTTTAAAAGCTTCAATAAGTTGACAACTTCAGCGTTTAACCGACAGCGAAGGAAAAAAACCAAAGTGTTGCTCTCGCAACACTTCACGTTGCACAGGCAACGTAGGTCTAGTTTGTATTATTTTGGAAACCTATGATCAGTCGTAACCCAGAAATGATATTTTTTTTTCCAGATTCAAAAAGACACTTCTGACACTTCCGACGACAAACAGGAGAACGAAGTAAGACATGAGATAAGGTTACTTTAATTTTACGGTTACTTCCCGTTGCGCCGGGATGACAAATCTTGGCAGGTACGCTCTGAGCGTAATGTAAAAAAAAAAATTCCGTTGAATCGGAGAACATCCGGAAAATTTCGGTGACATCCCCCCCCCTCTCCCCCCCCCCACCAATTCCAGATCCGATCTATGGACCTCAAAATAAAATCTCTATTACCCATGACCTTTGTACTATTCAGTTTGTACCTGTGCATGTTCCACGATTTCCGGGCCCTTTATCTACTTGGAAAATTTCACACAAATAATGGAATTTTAGACGACTAAGGATCTTGTATTTTTTACAGATGACTTTTACCTTGAACCGTAAACAAGATCAGGAAATCGACGTCAAAAATCCCGGTTAAGTCTGTGGCATCAGATAAAATTCCAGGCAAACCCTACAACCTAGAGGCAATTGCGTTGGAAAAAGGCAAAAGTCACGGCAATACGATCCATCTACTGTGTGTCGACAAAACAGGCGGGCTATTCTTCGTTGTGTTCCCTAAGACATTTCAGTTTGGCACCCTGCGCTTGGAACAGAAGCGGAAGATCAGAATCAGGAATGCAATGAGAATGCAAGGAAAACGCTACGTGGGCCAAACAGGTCCAAGTAAAGAGCAGCAGTGGGGAAAGCAGATGCAAGAAAGGAAGATCGGGTCGAGATGCAACCATTCACTGGTAGCCAGCAAGGAGTTTTCTGCGAAAAGTAAATTCAAGTGCTTTGACGTTGCTGAAGAAGAGCGAATTGCTCTCCACGAAAAGTTTTAGAAAGCCTTGTCATGGGAGGAAAAAAAAGACATACGTTGTAAAGATGGTGGTTCCTACTATTAAAAGTGGAACTGCAAACAGCCGTCGTACAACCAATTTAGCATACTAAGCATACTTTTTTTTTTACGTTTTCAAGTGGAACCTAACTCGCTTGGCATTTAAAATCTCTGATTATCCTTATCTAGTATACCTAAGGGCCACTTTCAAGTGTTTCACACAAATAACGGAATTTTAGACGACTAAGGATCTTATATTTTTTACAGATGACTTCTCCCTGAAACCGTAAACAAGATCAGGAAATCGACGTCAAAAATCCCGGTTAAGTCTGTGGCATCAGATAAAATTCCAGGCAAACCCTACAACCTAGAGGCAATTGCGTTGGAAAAAGGCAAAAGTCACGGCAATAAGATCCATCTACTGTGTGTCGACAAAACAGGCGGGCTATTCTTCGTTGTGTTCCCTAAGACATTTAAGTTTGGCGCCCTGCGCTTGGAACAGAAGCGGAAGATCAAAATCAGGAATGCGACTTTCCAACCCGGAATGAGCATGAGTGGAATAGCAGAATTCGTTATAACAAGCAAGACAACTGTGGAGACGCGAAATGAAGGTAAGACTAACTCACATAGGCTGCATCCATACATCGCCTTGAAGTGCAAATCTGGGCCAAACAGGTCCAAGTAAAGAGCAGCAGTGGGGAAAGCAGATGCAAGAAAGGAAGATCGGGTCGAGATGCAACCATTCACAGGCAGCCAGCAAGGAGTTTTCTGCGAAAAGTAAATTCAAGTGCTTTGACGTTGCTGAAGAAGAGCGAATTGCTCTCCACGAAAAGTTTTGGAAAGCCTTGTCATGGGAGGAAAAAAAAGACGTACGTTGTAAAGATGGTCGTTCCTACTATTAAAAGTGGAACTGCAAACAGCCGTCGTACAACCAATTTAGCATAGTAAGCATACTTTTTTTTTTACGTTTTCAAGTGGAACCTAACTCGCTTGGCATTTAAAATCTCTGATTATACTTATCTAGTATACCTAAGGGCCACTTTCAAGTGTTTCACACAAATAATGGAATTTTAGACGACTAAGGATCTTATATTTTTTACAGATGACTTCTCCCTTGAACCGTAAACAAGATCAGGAAATCGACGTCAAAAATCCCGGTTAAGTCTGTGGCATCAGATAAAATTCCAGGCAAACCCTACAACCTAGAGGCAATTGCGTTGGAAAAAGGCAAAAGTCACGGCAATAAGATCCATCTACTGTGTGTCGACAAAACAGGCGGGCTATTCTTCGTTGTGTTCCCTAAGACATTTAAGTTTGGCGCCCTGCGCTTGGAACAGAAGCGAAAGATCAAAATCAGGAATGCGACTTTCCAACCCGGAATGAGCATGAGTGGAATAGCAGAATTCGTTATAACAAGCAAGACAACTGTGGAGACGGGAAATGAAGGTAAGACTAACTCACATAGGCTGCATCCATACATCGCCTTGAAGTACAAATCTGTTCTGAAAACTATTACGCTTTACCTCCATTTTGCATGATTGGTCACTTAGTAGTTGTGTTGCGAGAGCAAGACTTTGGTTTTGTCCTCTTTTTTTTTTTTTTTTTTTTTTTTCCTATGCCGCCGATTTCATTTTATTCCTGGTAACTGGTAAGGGTCTAACCTGTGCGGTTTTTACGGAAAGTGTGGACCTTAGGCCGGATTGATGAATATGACATTACATTTTGGAAAGCTCCGTAGAACTCTTGCCTGGGGCCAATAAGGATGGTTTTTGCTTGTCCTCGAGCCAGAGCCTACGGTTTGCGAAGTGAAGTGGAGTTGTATAGCCTATGTCAGAGAGGACTATCTGAAGTTTTGTAGCGAACCTTTCGTTTCATCAAACCATGTCCCTTCTTCATAGTCCCTTCTTCTGATATTCTTTTGCTGTTGTTTTTTCAACGCTGAAGACTAGCTTTTGATCATTTGATCTGGAAACAAATCTTCATTTGAAGTGAAGTAGATGTTGGATATACTGGGAAGGAGATACGCTAAATTCGTTTTTTCCCCTTTTTTTTCGCTGGACAAGTGTCCTTCTGTCTGTGAGCACCATAACTTTCGAAGATATTTGGATGAAACTTGGTCTAAGGATTCTATGGGTCAAGGGACAGCTCGAGTTCGTGGATGTGTTCTGTAGCTTCCGAACGGCCGATATTCAAGCTGGATGTAAACTCAGTTTATTGGTGCCTTTAACTGGCCTTACTGATTTTTTTGGACTCTAGACCCCCATTTGGTTTCCTGGTTAGCCCCCCCCCCCCTTTGTCAAAATAGATATGTCTTACCTTACAGGAGTAAACACACATGCTCTAGGCCAATCGACAAAGTTGTCCAGTTTTATATCATTTTATACATAAATAAATACAAACCATTTTCCCAAGGGAAAAAAACGAAGCTCATAGCTGGATTCACTATTTGTTGTTACCCCTACCTTGACATTACCGTCTCCGGTCTCCCAGACAGTTGTTTGTACTTTAATCTAAATTGACATCCCCTGCCCCCTATTTTTTTTTTTTTACGTTTTCAAGTGGAAGCTAACTCGCTTGGCATTTTAAATCTCTGATTATCCTTATCTAGTATACCTAAGGGCCACTTTCAAGTGTTTCACACAAATAATGGAATTTTAGACGACTAAGGATCTTGTATTTTTTACAGATGACTTTTCCCTTGAACCGTAAACAAGATCAGGAAATCGACGTCAAAAATCCCGGTTAAGTCTGTGGCATCAGATAAAATTCCAGGCAAACCCTACAATCTAGAGGCAATTGCGTTGGAAAAAGGCAAAAGTCACGGCAATACGATCCATCTACTGTGTGTCGACAAAACAGGCGGGCTATTCTTCGTTGTGTTCCCAAAGACATTTCAGTTCGGCACCCTGCGCTTGGAACAGCTTGGAGTAGCTGGATTCACTATTTGTTGTTACCCCTACCTTGACATTACCGTCTCCGGTCTCCCAGACAGTTGTTTGTACTTTAATCTAAATTGACATCCCCTGCCCCCTATTTTTTTTTTTTTACGTTTTCAAGTGGAAGCTAACTCGCTTGGCATTTTAAATCTCTGATTATCCTTATCTAGTATACCTAAGGGCCACTTTCAAGTGTTTCACACAAATAATGGAATTTTAGAAGACTAAGGATCTTGTATTTTTTACAGATGACTTTTCCCTTGAACCGTAAACAAGATCAGGAAATCGACGTCAAAAATCCCGGTTAAGTCTGTGGCATCAGATAAAATTCCAGGCAAACCCTACAATCTAGAGGCAATTGCGTTGGAAAAAGGCAAAAGTCACGGCAATACGATCCATCTACTGTGTGTCGACAAAACAGGCGGGCTATTCTTCGTTGTGTTCCCAAAGACATTTCAGTTTGGCACCCTGCGCTTGGAACAGAAGCGGAAGATCAGAATCAGGAATGCAATGAGAATGCGAGAACCTAACTCGCTTGGCATTTAAAATCTCTAATTATCCTTATCTAGTATACCTAAGGGCCACTTTCAAGTGTTTCACACAAATAACGGAATTTTAGACGACTAAGGATCTTATATTTTTTACAGATGACTTCTCCCTTAAACCGTAAACAAGATCAGGAAATCGACGTCAAAAATCCCGGTTAAGTCTGTGGCATCAGATAAAATTCCAGGCAAACCCTACAATCTAGAGGCAATTGCGTTGGAAAAAGGCAAAAGTCACGGAAATACGATCCATCTACTGTGTGTCGACAAAACAGGCGGGCTATTCTTCGTTGTGTTCCCAAAGACATTTCAGTTCGGCACCCTGCGCTTGGAACAGAAGCGGAAGATCAGAATCAGGAATGCAATGAGAATGCAAGGAATGCGAGAACCTAACTCGCTTCGCATTTAAAATCTCTAATTATCCTTATCTAGTATACCTAAGGGCCACTTTCAAGTGTTTCACACAAATAACGGAATTTTAGACGACTAAGGATCTTATATTTTTTACAGATGACTTCTCCCTTAAACCGTAAACAAGATCAGGAAATCGACGTCAAAAATCCCGGTTAAGTCTGTGGCATCAGATAAAATTCCAGGCAAACCCTACAACCTAAAGGCAATTGCGTTGGAAAAAGGCAAAAGTCACGGCAATAAGATCCATCTACTGAGTGTCGACAAAACAGGCGGGCTGTTGTGGGATGCGTTCTTACGCAACCCTTTCTCTCGTGCTACACTATCCCTAGCAATTAGCTCTCCGCCCAGCAGTTTATTTCCCAAAGTCAACCATCATAACAATAGTCAATTCTTGAATGAATTAGTTAAGGACGCGAGGTCGGGTGACCTTAGCGTCAGAGCGAACTCGGAGAGAAGGGAGAACACTACCGAATCTTACCTGTGCAGAATTACACATTACTTTGACTTTGAGGAAAGCTATTGAGCGGAGAGTGAGTTCAACTATCTTGTATCTTTCTTTTTATATCTTCATCTTGTTTGACCGATCGGAAGTATTTCTGTAAGAATATAGTTATTTGTTTATTTCAACTATAAACAAGGTTTACGAACACCATAATACGGCAGAATCCCAACATCGTGGTGGCACCGTCTCTAGGAGCCTGAAATCCAGTTTTCTTATAATTTCGGAAAATTTACATTTTTTTGTCGAGGGGTTGTTTCGAGAAAATTCCGTTCGGAAAACCGTTTGGTTAACTCGAAAATAAGAAAATCTCACGCTACCGTATCTGGATTAAATTGTTTTTTCATTCATATCAGGAATATGGATTCACGTTCATATGCAGCAGAATAGCTGTGGTGTTTGGGTAATTTGAAAGAGCCGATTGGTGTAAACAAAAATAAAGTACACGTAGATAAAGCGTGCACAGGTAATTAGGTAAGTGTATGAGTTTCTTGCCGAATCCGAGTGTTAGTAGTCCAGGGGTTGCAAAGGCGGAAAATACTAAAGTTGGTCTGCCAGGAGACATTCCGTTGAGAAGAAAGTCTTTACGGGATATTCCGATAACGCCAGCGTTAGTTAGAACTCAGTCCGTAAGTAGGGCAGTAAGCCCAGCGATCCCCATCCCGATTCGGAGAAATTCGATTAATGTAGCTTCGGATTTTGAATTTTTTCCGACTGGAATAAAAAGCGAAGTTTTCTTATCACCAATTCCACGATCGGAAGAATCCTGTTTTTCGCAGTCGCTTTACAAAACCACGAGGATTGAGTCCAATCCCGGCACGATGAGTGACGATGAAACGAAAAATGCTAACATGGCGGGTCAAATAGATATTTCCCTAATGATGCGTCTAATCCGAGAGGAACGAGAAGCTGCGGAAAAACAGCGGGGAGCCGAAATGGAATTGTGGCGTGATAGTTTTGCAAAACTAATATCGTCAAGGGAAGATCAGCAAAATGTTGCTGTTGATACGCTATCTAAGGCTATGCAAAATACGGGAATCGACAAATCCAGCCGTTTGGTAAAAATGTCTCCAACAGAGGATGTTGACCGATATTTGGAAACTTTTGAAAGAACCGCGGTACTGCTAGGTTGGCCTAAATCGCTGTGGATGGCTAGACTGGCACCGTTTCTAAACGACAAAGCAAGCCAAGCGTATAACTCGGTACCGATTGGAGATGCTCACGATTATGCGGCAGTAAAAATAGCTATTTTGAGACGTTTCGAAATTAACGAGGAATACTATCGCCGAAAATTCCGAGAGGAAAGGAAACAGGCGCCCGAAAGTTTCAAAGATTATCAGCATAGGCTAATTGCACTTTTGCATAAATGGTTGGGTACTGCAAATTTCAAGACCATAAAAGATGAGGACGCGCTCGAGCATTTGCTTGGGATCGTGCTGGAAAAGGTTCTTTTAGAACAGTTTGTCAATAATACATTCGGGGAGCTTAAAGTGCATTTACTACAAAGCAAAGTCGACTCTCTAGAAAAGGCTGCTGACCTCGCGGATAGTTTTACCCTTGCCCGTAGAGATAGCAGGTTTGATAAGCCGCGTTTTCCGAAACCAAAAGAGCTGGAAAGCGGTGTAAAGAAAGAACCGACTACCGATAAGGAAATACCGAGTGGAAAATATGGGAAAGGTCCTTTGGTCTGTTTTAATTGTTCCAGAAAAGGACACAAGCAGGCACAGTGTACCTTTAAGGCAAGAACTGGGGACGCGAGTACCAACTCGAGTTCAAATTGGGAGCCGAAAGGAAGAAGTAAGGTTTCGTGCCTTGTACGTAGCCCCGAGCGCGTTGCGTGTTTTGCGAAAGGTCATAGGGTGCACGGGTGGTTGAATGGGAAGCCCGTGGTGGCTGTTCTAGATTCCGGTAGTAACCAAACTCTGGTCCGAGCGGATCTTATTGGGTTAGGGTCCAAAAAGTCCGATAGGGAAGTCATGGTACGATGTTTCCATGGTGATCAGCACGGTTGTCCGGTAACCCAAGTGTCCCTTGATTTGTCACGCAAAGACGGTTCGGTGGTCAAAGAATTGCTCCAGGTGGGCGTGGTGGCTAATTTGCCAGCCGATATTTTAGTGGGAAATGATTTCAAGGGGTTTTCCGAACTTTTGGAAGAATCATCTCATTTTGCCACTGAGGAAAATACGGACATTCGGAGGGTGAACGCGGTTACGAGATCAGAAACCGAGCGGAGAAAAAATGAAGTTGAGACAGAAGATCCGTTTTCTGGGTTTAGCGATGAAATTTTCATACCTCCGAATGGAAAAGTACGAAAATCTCGACGAGAAAAACGTACGAGTAGAGTTCATTTCAATTCCGAGCGGAATAGATCTGCGCAATCTAAGGGCCGATCGGAAGAAGCAAACTTTAACGTTTTTTCATTGACACGAGAAGATTTTCGTAAGGCACAAGAAAGTGACGAATCGCTTGATTGTGTGAGAGCTCAGGTATCCGATTTGGAATCCAAGAGAAGTGAACAGACAATTCTTTCTGAAGGACTTCTGTATAGAGTAATTCGTTCTGACAGCCGTCCGGAAAAATGGCAATTATTTGTCCCTTCGGTTTTGAGGCAGAAGGTTCTGGAGCTGGCTCACGCGGTTCCAATGTCTGGGCATTTAGGGATTCACCGTACGGAACAGAGATTGCTACAAAGATTTTTTTGGTCTGGTCTTCATAAAGACGTGACGAAATTTATCACAAGTTGCGAGGCTTGTCAAAAAACTGCGCACAAAAAGCCGTTTGAGAAAGTACCGATGAAGGAAATGCCAATATTTACCGAGCCTTTTCAGCGAATTGCGGTCGATGTGGTAGGTCCGCTAGAAAAGAGTTCATCGGGGTGTAGATTCATTCTGGTAATAACCGATGTGGCAACCAGGTATCCGGAAGCAATCCCAATGCGCACAGTTACAGCACCGAAAGTGGCAGAAGAGTTAGTAAAATACTGCTCTCGGCACGGAATTCCAGGGGAGGTATTAAGTGACCGAGGAACGAATTTTCTATCCGGTCTTCTGAAACGTTTGTACGATTTACTTGGGGTTAAACGGGTAACAACGACCCCGTATAGGCCTCAGACGAATGGTATAACGGAACGGGTGAATGGTACGATTGTATCCATGCTACGGAAATTCGTTAAAGACGAGACGAAGAATTGGGACAAAGTTCTTCCCTACATATTATTCGCGTATCGTGAAACGCCGCATGCGGCAACGGGTTTTTCGCCCTTTGAATTGTTGTACGGCAAGAATCCGAGAGGAATTTTAGATTTGTTGAAAGAATCTTGGACAGGGGAAGGAGCGGAATCGCAGTCGGTTGTTTCTTACGTTTTAGAGATGCGGGAGCGACTTCGAAAATATTCGGAATCCGCCACTGAAAACCAGAAAATATTCTCTGCTAATACAAAGAAATGGTACGATAAAACTGCGAAAGAACGAGAACTGGCTGAGGGCGACGAAGTGTTAATACTTTTGCCAGAGGGCCAAAATAAACTTCAGCTACAGTGGCGCGGTCCTTTCAAAGTATGTCGTAAGGTCAACGATCGAAACTATGAGATTCACATTGATGGGTCAAGGGTAAAAAAGTCTATCTACCATATCAACTTGCTCCGGAAATTTCACAGACCGATTGGAACTGATGTGGAATCTAGTAAAGACGTCGGGTCGAATTTCAGGGACGCGTTTTTTGCATCGAATGAGACCGAAGACACCGAGCCGGAACAAAGAATTGCATTTGAAAATAAGGGGAAAGATCACAAACACCTTATAGGAGTAATAAATGAATTCGAAATGGAGAGACCAAGGAAGGATGAACTCAAGGGAATCGTTCGTGAATTTCACGATGTCTTTTCCGATAAGCTAGGTCAAACCGATTGGATAAGTCACACTATCGATACTGGAAATGCGAGACCAGTAAAGCAACAGGCGTATCGCGTGCCTGAGGCTAAGTTGAAAGCTATCCGAGAGGAATTAGACGAAATGTTGGCTCTAGGAATAATCGAGGAGTGTAATAGCGAGTATGCGTCACCAGTCTTGCTGATCCCCAAGCGCGATAACACAGTCCGATTTTGCGTGGATTACCGGAGGCTTAATGCCATCACCAAAGACGACAATTACCCTATGCCGCGAATCGATGATCTTCTGGGCCGAATTGGGAAAGCGAAATTCATTACCATTCTTGACTGCCGACGTGGATATTGGCAAATGAAAATCGATCCGGGAAGCCGTCATAAGACAGCATTTATCACACCGTTTGGTTTGTTCATGTTCAAAGTTCTTCCGTTTGGAGTAAAAGGGGGGCCATCAAGTTTTCAAAAGCTTATGGACAAGGTCCTAAAAGGGCTTCAAGATTTTGTTAAAGCGTACTTTGATGATTTGGCCATTTTCTCGGAAACATGGGAGGAACATGTGAGACATCTTCGAGTAGTACTGGAGCGATTGCGACAGGCAGGACTAACCCTGAACGTTGAAAAATGTTTTTTAGCTCAAACTTCCGTTTCTTATCTGGGTCACGTAGTAGGTTCTGGGGAAATAAGACCGATGGAGGATAAAGCAAAAGCAGTAGAATCATTTGGGCAACCTGAAACCAAGAAATCCGTGAGGACATTTCTAGGCCTAACAGGGTACTACCGGAAATTCATACCGAATTACGCATCAATTGCTAAGCCGTTGACGGATTTAACTAGAAAAAACGTTCCCGAGCGGGTTCCTTGGTCTTTAAAGGAACAGGAGGCTTTTGAAAAGTTACGAACCGCGCTTAAAAGTGACACCGTTCTGTACAATCCAGATTTCGGAAGAATGTTCGTAGTACAAACAGATGCAAGCGATTACGGGTTGGGAGCAGTGTTGACGCAACGTTTCGAAGACGGGGAACATCCGATAATGTATCTATCACGCAAACTTCTACCCCGAGAGGAAAATTTTAGTACCATCGAAAAAGAATGTCTAGCCGTTTTTTGGGCTTTGCGAAAGCTTGACTATTATTTGTACGGACGAAAGTTTGAAGTCGTCACCGACCATAACCCTCTGAAATGGTTACAGGTCATGAAATCGGAAAATCGTAGACTTGCGCGTTGGGCGATTGCTTTGCAGGAGTATCAGATGGAAGTGAAAACCCGACCGGGAAAGTCAAACTCAAACGCGGATGCGTTTTCTAGGTTGTAAAGTATAGTATACACGAAAGTGAAGCTGAAAATAGATGTAAATGATATTCAGTTAGCTGTTTCTTTTCTTAATTGTTTGTTATTCTTTAGTGGCTGCCATTCCACTGAAACCGAACGGATATTTCGTCGTGTCGCCGGACCAGGTCGCCCGGTTCTTCAACACTATATCGCCAGTCGGGGGTTATTTTCCAGACATATTGCTGTGGAAGGGGATTGTTCCGCAAGGAACGAATTTAGTTACGAACCTCACCGACCATTTGGGGGTAAAACCGGCGCTACATATGCTGTACAGGGGTGTCCTTTTCCGACTCGGAATGCCACAAAACGGGGGAACTTTGTATAGAGTGGTCGTGCCAGCCGAACTTGCCGATAGGACAGTAGGCTTGGCCCATTTACACACAAATCACGGCTCAGTGCAGGACACGGCCGAGTGGATTGCTAAGATTTTTTTTCTTCCGGGAGTGTTCCGAAGAATAAGGGACCATACCAAGATTTGTACTTGTACAGCATCTATCTCCGATCGGGAGCGGAATACGCATAGAGCCCGCCGCTTTTTAGGGCAGCGATTTAGAGCGTACACAGCCGTCCCAGTTAGAACCAGTCCCAACCCCGCAGTGGCAGAGACATCCCATCCAGCCAATCAGCAGCCGACCAAAGCCGTAATTCTGGATGTCGGGGAGCCGCCACAGCCAAGGAGCATTTTCGACATCGACATCCCAGAAGAAGAATTCGAGGAGCTCATGAGGCAATACGACGACGAAGGACCAATATTGGAAGAATAATTTGTGTGTGGTTCTTGTTTTTTTTATGTTTTGCTCACAGGATAGTGTTGCACTGGGGGGGAACGACTGTTGTGGGATGCGTTCTTACGCAACCCTTTCTCTCGTGCTACACTATCCCTAGCAATTAGCTCTCCGCCCAGCAGTTTATTTCCCAAAGTCAACCATCATAACAATAGTCAATTCTTGAATGAATTAGTTAAGGACGCGAGGTCGGGTGACCTTAGCGTCAGAGCGAACTCGGAGAGAAGGGAGAACACTACCGAATCTTACCTGTGCAGAATTACACATTACTTTGACTTTGAGGAAAGCTATTGAGCGGAGAGTGAGTTCAACTATCTTGTATCTTTCTTTTTATATCTTCATCTTGTTTGACCGATCGGAAGTATTTCTGTAAGAATATAGTTATTTGTTTATTTCAACTATAAACAAGGTTTACGAACACCATAATACGGCAGAATCCCAACACGGGCTATTCTTTGTTGTGTTCCCTAAGACATTTCAGTTTGGCGCCCTGCGCTTGGAACAGAAGCGGAAGATCAGAATCAGGAATGCGACTTTCCAACCCGGAATGAGCATGAGTGGAATAGCAGAATTCGTTATAACAAGCAAGACAACTGTGGAGACGGGAAATGAAGGTAAGACTAACTCACATAGGCTACATCCATACATCGCCTTGAAGTGCAAATCTGTTCTGAAAACTAATACGCTTTACCTCCATTTTGCATGATTGGTCACTTAGTAGTTGTGTTGCGAGAGCAACACTTTGGTTTTGTCCTCGTTTTTTTTTTTTTTTTTTCCAATGCCGCCGATTTCATTTTATTCCTGGTAACTGGTAAGGGTCTAACCTGTGCGGTTTTTACGGAAAGTGTGGACCTTAGGCCGGATTGATGAATATGACATTACATTTTGGAAAGCTCCGTAGAACTCGTGCCTGGGGCCAATAAGGATGGTTTTTGCTTGTCCTCGAGCCAGAGCCTACGGTTTGCGAAGTGAAGTGGAGTTGTATAGCCTATGTCAGAGAGGACTATCTGAAGTTGTGTAGTGAACCTTTCGTTTCATCAAACCATGTCCCTTCTTCATAGTCCCTTCTTCTGATATTCTTTTGCTGTTGTTTTTTCAACGCTGAAGACTAGCTTTTGATCATTTGATCATTCTTTTTAGAACATACAGTTTTAAAAGCTTCAATAAGTTGACAACTTCAGCGTTTAACCGACAGCGAAGGAAAAAACCAAAGTGTTGCTCTCGCAACACTTCACGTTGCCCAGGCAACGTAGGTCTAGTTTATATTATTTTTGGAAACCTATGATCAGTCGTAACCCAGAAATGATATTTTTTTTTCCAGATTCGAAAAGACACTTCTGACACTTCCGACGACAAACAGGAGAACGAAGTAAGACATGAGATAAGGTTACTTTAATTTTACGGTTACTTCCCGTTGCGCCGGGAGGACAAATCTTGGCAGGTACGCTCTGAGCGTAATGCAAAAAAAAAAAAATTCCGTTGAATCGGAGAACATCAGGAAAATTTTGGTGACATCCCCCCCCCCACCAATTCCGGATCCTATCTATGGACCTCAAAATAAAATCTCTATTACCCATGACCTTTGTACTATTCAGTTGGTACCTGTGCTTGTTCCACGATTTCTGGGCCCTTTATCTACTCGGAAAATTTAAATGTCGCATCTTATACGCCCTTTTCTTTGTATTACCCATGGTTCAAACTGCTGCGATTTCGCGCGACATAGGACACAAATCGTGCGATTTGTTTTAAAATGGTTTAACCTCGCGATTACAAAGTACTTTAGCTTTAAGTGTTTAAAATAGTCGGAATACATATTTAACCAGGATCATCGCGTCTGGAGACACAGTACCCAGGTCCTTCACACCTGCAATTCCAACCAGGACCATCACGTCAGGAGCCACAAGTATGAAAGAATGAGGTGATATATTCTCACAATTAAGGATTAATTAACCCAATGTGTCATTTGTTCCACTAATACTGTTAGATCAAGTTATAACATTGCTGTGGAAACATGAATCGCAAAGTTACTATTGCTCCCCGCAAGGAATTTTTTGTGGAATATACATTGGATACTATGGTCTTGATTATGTAGTACGTTACAAAGCAACCCACAGTGTGCAGTGGCCGCAAACTGCCACACAACCGACAACAAAAGTAATCGTCCCTCAACAGCCATGCCCAATCTCAAGCTGTCGAAGGGGTCAAACGACCGTTACTAGTTGCAACACGGGACATTAAAGCCGAGGAAGAGCTGAACTTTGACTATGGCGTCCGGGCCGGCCAATTTAATGAGGTAACGATCAGTCCTTCCTTTTACCAGGCAGGGACGGAAAGAAGCTTTCAATGATATCTACAAGAGCACCGTCGGCCCATGCTGCTTCACCCTGCAAGAACCAAACCTCCAGGACAAGGGGCGCTGCCCTTCCTGCCATGCCCCAGTTTATGTTGCCGAGCAATAGGCTGACTGTCCCAGTTGCAACTGTAATAGTACATATTCATTAAAAGTGGGTGACGGGACAATCAGCCCTGAAGGAAAGTGGACAGAGGTGTGCTGGCGGTGCTGCCAGCCAACTATCAAAATTATTCGCATCTACAAAACAAAAGTAAATTTTTGATATGTGTGTTTCTTTTGTGTGTGCAAATCTCTCTGCAATTTTCTATCTGAACAGTGATAAAGCGGGCTAGGAAAGCACGGACAGCGGAACACAGAACACGGAACAGAAGACAGAGATCGAGATCTTACTGTGGAACAACCTGGACGACGCTCGGTTTGCTAACTCTTCACATCTACGGCTTCGTCAACTTTTCTATATACACGTGGCTATTTCAAACTGTTCGCAGTACACGACAATCTGATTCATTCCTAAGTCCTTGACAACTGTGAACCACCACATATTGAAGAAGAACTGCATGACATCATAATGCTCGTGAACGGTGATGGAACCATCTTGCACGGATTCCGTTCGTTTCCTTCGCGATTCCTTTGAGACAGGACATCTGAATTGTGAGACGTTCTGTAGTTATTGTGTTTCATGCAGGTCAGATCACTCGTTCGAAAATAAACTTACAGATTTAAACTTTCTTACATTCCAGACCTTTTCCGACATTCTCAACACTGAAGTTGGTCCTCCGTTTACGCCCATGAACTCCCAGGAACAGGAGGTGCTTGGAGCCGAGCGTAAAAGTTGTGCGATTGTTTAAATTGTACGTACTGTAAGTAGTAGGGGTTTAATTTGTAGCTGAATCGGATGGGATCACTTGATCCTTGTCATCTTTTGCCACCATATGTTGAAGAGAACTGCACGATCCCATCATTCTCGTGAACGATGACGGAACCATTTCAGATGACGGACAGCTGGCCATCATCGAGGCCGAATTCATTATACTCTTTTATTATCTTTATACTACTGTGTCGTAAATAGGCTAACCAAGATCCCGCCCACATAAATAAAAAGTTTTTCATAGTATTTGATATTTCAGTTACCGATTTGTAATTTTTAGGGTAGGATGCTAGTCGGTCAGCTGCTGCTGCCTATCTGTCTCCATCGTTAGCTAAAAGTGCCAGTGTTTGGAACAGATCCGGTGGAAGTGGGTACGGAGAGGTGTGTTGAGTATTATTACAAAAGTTTGACCAAAATCAGAAGCCAAATCCAGAGCCAGAAGAAAGCGATGCTCAATACAACAACGAGTCCAAATTCAGCTAGGTCAAAATAAGTATCCAAAGAATCTAGTTTCAAAATCCGCGCAAGGTCAGAAATAGAGAGATCATCAAACCAAGGAGAATCCAAAATCCAATACAAAAGCGAGTGATTCACAATATCACTAAGAGAGAACAGTTTATATCAACATCAATCGCAAATAACCTCGGACCTCAAACACTAGACCTTGACTGGAAAATGTTCTTCCTAGGTCACTCACTAGTTCGCAATTAATCCCTTTGCGCTGATTGGGCAGTGAATAAGACTCTTAGTCTGCTTTCCCCTGGGTCGGCACGCATCCAGTCCATGGTATCGTATCCCCTGTGGGTTTGCTCGCAAGGTGTGTGGAAGTGATTACTGTTGTAAATTGTCTTTTGGAGTAATACAAAAAATACGAACGTATAGCATTAAAAGTTGGATGTAGGCTTATGTATTTATTTTAGGACCCTAAGGAAGCAAACACAAATTTCGGAATTCTTCTATATTTATAAACGGCAAATATGGTATTGGATAAGTATTGGATGAGTAGGAATGTTTCTCCTTTTACCCCAACGGCGACTCGCAAGCGGGTAAATCTTAAAAAGACAAGAGCTAAGAGATCATATGGCACTTGATAGGAGTAGGTGGTACATGAAAGAAGATGAGAACGTCACAAAATACCCTATCATTAAAAACTGCGATTCGGATCTAGAAACAGGATATCTTTCCGAAGGGCAAGTGGCCTAAAAGCTCTGTCGGAAACTTTGGCAATTTGACGATCATTGTGAAAAATGGTGTGACCTGTGATCAGTCGTAACCCAGAAATGATATTTTTTTTTCCAGATTCGAAAAGACACTTCTGACACTTCCGACGACAAACAGGAGAACGAAGTAAGATATGAGATAAGGTTACTTTAATTTTACGGTTACTTCCCGTTGCGCCGGGATGACAAATCTTGGTAGGTTCGCTCTGAGCGTAATGTAAAAAAAAAAAAATTCCGTTGAATCGGAGAACATCAGGAAAATTTCGGTGACATCCCCCCCTCTCCCCCCCCCCCACCAATTCCGGATCCGATCTATGGACCTCAAAATAAAATCTCTATTACCCATGACCTTTGTTTGTACTATTCAGTTGGTACCTGTGCATGTTCCACGATTTCCGGGCCCTTTATCTACTCGGAAAATTTAAATGTCGCATCTTATAGGCCCTTTTCTTTGTATAACCCATGGTTCACACTGCTGCGATTTCGCGCGACATAGGACACAAATCGTGCGACAAGCAACGCACAACTTTGCGATGTGTCGGATGCGTTGAAATATTTCAATTGATCCAACATAACGCATGCGATTCTCGAGGGAAAGAAAAGAAAAATCAAAGACTAGTTAATGTTCAAGACTAAAAATTGCTCTACCTTGGTCTGACTGTTATCCTAGGATGGCTGAATGAAAAATATCTTGTGAATGAACTTGTATTAACCTGTTTTGAACTTCCCTCGAGACCGAGTACTTCCGGAAAAATTTAACGTCGTGGTCATCGTATCTTTTTGCTCCCACAACACATAAAGCTTTTTGCGACTCGGGTCACGCAGGTCGCAAGTTTCCGTGTTCCCTCCACCCCCCAACGAATCGTCGGATTAATCCGCAAAAACATGGTTTCCCTGGGCGTTCAGTCTAGTCCTTCAGAAGCTTGTCAAGTTTCATCGTCTTAGCTCACGTGGAAGTGCCCGAACCAGCAAAAGTGAGACGGTGGGACCACAAATACGATCGCAATATCACACTTGACGCAAAGGCTATTGCCACAATACACCAATGTTACAAAAACGCTGACGGTTTTTGGGTGTTTCCCTCCACCCCCCAACGAATCGTCGGATTAATCCGCAAAAACATGGTTTCCCTGGGCGTTCAGTCGAGTCCTTCAGAAGCTTGTCAAGTTTCATCGTCTTAGCTCACGTGGAAGTGCCCGAACCAGCAAAAGTGAGACGGTGGGACCACAAATACGATCGCAACATCACACTTGACGCAAAGGCTATAGCCACAATACACCAATGTTACAAAAACGCTGACGGTTTTTGGGGAAAAATAGAAGAAATTTGCTGGAAAATTGCAAAAAATACCTTAAAAATGCTAAAAATAGAGCAAACGCATATAAATTTTCGGCGCGCCGCCGATAGGTTTCCGACGGCAAAATAATTTGTTTGCATTGTGTTAATAGTTGCTAATGTTTGCTCCAACTAATCGTTTTTGATAACCAGTCATCTTCCTATAACAACCAAAAACATTTGTTTGTCTGCATAATCTAAACTTTTGCATTTCTTAGAGTGATGAGTCATCGGATGGAGAAGGAAAAGGACGAGCTAAAAAGGTATAGTAGTTGCATAATTCTTAATTTGTGTCGCAACTCGGAAACAGATCAGAGTTCAGACGTGTACGACACTTGAAACACCCTTGAATGCTCATTTATCTCATCAGTCAAGCTCTAAATATTTATTTGTTTACCAAAAGAACTTCACAGTATCATGTATTTACTTTCACGTCAACCTCGATATTCCTAACAAACAAATAACCGATTCAAATCTGAATTATACAAGCTGATTTATGCATAAAATAAAGATCCTAAGTATTATAAGAGACATCACTTTTATCTTTGTCCAAGCTAGGAAATTGAGGGTTTGATGTGCCCATTCAACTTTAAGGCTATTCTTTCAATTATTTAGAGCGCATGCAGGAGGTTGGTCAGCATCGTTACATGGATTTGGGAGCCGTGATTGCAAATATCCGGGCAATACCTCACCGTAAAGCCAAGTACCTGATGAACGATGCCAGGATCCAGCGGGCTACGCGTTTTCTGGAAACCGGCCGTTTTTTGGAAGCAGTCAAAAATGGCTTCACCACGCATCCAAGGAGTCAAGTGAGATATTCTTTTTTAATTAACTTAGGTTTTTTAAATTAACTTAGGTTTTGTGTCACTATTTTAATACGCCGACGAAGGAGATCACCGTCAGCCCAATCTAGAAATGTTCGTCGAAGATCCGACGAGACTGTCTGTGCGATCTGCCTCGAGCAAAAGCGGCTTGGTGTTGCAGCCATTCCTTGTGGCCATTGACTTTGTGCAGAATGCGCAGCTGCCCTTCAGATGCGAGGCTCCACATCATGCCCATTCTGCCGGACCAGACTTGACATTCAAAGGCCATTTTTATCCCTTTACTAGTCTGAATAGTAAAGCCAGTGTTACCGTGTTTGTTTTTATTTCGTTTTTTCGTACTATATGCGATGTAGACTTTTGTTTTAAAATGGTTTAACCTCGCGATTACAAAGTACTTTAGCTTTAAGTGTTTAAAATAGTCGGAATACATATTTAACCAGGATCATCGCGTCTGGAGACACAGTACCCAGGTCCTTCACACCTGCAAGTCCAACCAGGACCATCACGTCAGGAGCCACAAGTATGAAAGAATGAGGTGATATATTCTCACAATTAAGGATTAATTAACCCAATGTGTCATTTGTTCCACTAATACTGTTAGATCAAGTTATAACATTGCTGTGGAAACATGAATCGCAAAGTTACTATTGCTCCCCGCAAGGAATTTTTTGTGGAATATACATTGGATACTATGGTCTTGATTATGTAGTACGTTACAAAGCAACCCACAGTGTGCAGTGACCGCAAACTGCCACACAACCGAAACAAAAGTAATCGTCCCTTAACAGCCATGCCCAATCTCAAGCTGTCGAAGGGGTCAAACGACCGTTACTAGTTGCAACACGGGACATTAAAGCGGAGGAAGAGCTGAACTTTGACTATGGCGTCCGGGCCGGCCAATTTAATGAGGGAACGATCAGTCCTTCCTTTTACCAGGCAGGGACGGAAAGAAGCTTTCAATGATATCTACAAGAGCACCGTCAGCCCATGCTGCTTCACCCTGCAAGAACCAAACCTCCAGGACAAGGGGCGCTGCCCTTCCTGTCATGCCCCAGTTTATGTTGCCGAGCAATAGGCTGACTGTCCCAGTTGCAACTGTAATAGTACATATTCAGTAAAAGTGGGTGACGGGACAATCAGCCCTGAAGGAAAGTGGACAGAGGTGTGCTGGCGGTGCTGCCAGCCAACTATCAAAATTATTCGCATCTACAAAACAAAAGTAAATTTTTGATATGTGTGTTTCTTTTGTGTGTGCAAATCTCTCTGCAATTTTCTATCTGAACAGTGATAAAGCGGGCTAGGAAAGCACGGACAGCGGAACACAGAACACGGAACAAGAGACAGGGATCGAGATCTTACTGTGGAACCACCTGGACGACGCTCGGTTTGCTACCTCTTCACATCTACGGCTTCGTCAACTTTTCTATATTTCTATATACACGAGGCTATTTCAAACTGCTCGCAGTACACGACAATCTGATTCATTCACCTAAGTCCTTGAAAACTGTGAACCACCACATATTGAAGAAGAACTGCATGACATCATAATGCTCGTGAACGGTGACGGAACCATCTTGCACGGATTCCGTTCGTTTCCTTCGCGATTCCTTTGAGACAGGACATCTGAATTGTGAGACGTTCTGTAGTTATTGTGTTTCATGCAGGTCAGATCACTCGTTCGAAAATAAACTTACAGATTTAAACTTTCTTACATTCCAGACCATTTCCGACATTCTCAACACTGAAGTTGGTCCTCCGTTTACGCCCATGAACTCCCAGGAACAGGAGGTGCTTGGAGCCGAGCGTAAAAGTTGTGCGATTGTTTAAATTGTACGTACTGTAAGTAGTAGGGGTTTAATTTGTAGCTGAATGGGATGGGATCACTTGATCCTTGTCATCTTTTGCCACCATATGTTGAAGAGAACTGCACGATCCCATCATTCTCGTGAACGATGACGGAACCATTTCAGATGACGGACAGCTGGCCATCATCGAGGCCGAATTCATTAAACTCTTTTATTATCTTTATACTACTGTGTCGTAAATAGGCTAACCAAGATCCCGCCCACATAAATAAAAAGTTTTTCATAGTATTTGATATTTCAATTACCGATTTGTAATTTTTAGGGTAGGATGCTAGTCGGTCAGCTGCTGCTGCCTATCTGTCTCCATCGTTAGCTAAAAGTGCCAGTGTTTGGAACAGATCCGGTGGAAGTGGGTACGGAGAGGTGTGTTGAGTATTATTACAAAAGTTTGACCAAAATCAGAAGCCAAATCCAGAGCCAGAAGAAAGCGATGCTCAATACAACAACGAGTCCAAATCCAGCTAGGTCAAAATAAGTATCCAAAGAATCTAGTTTTAAAATCCGCGCAAGGTCAGAAATAGAGAGATCATCAAACCAAGGAGAATCCAAAATCCAATACAAAAGCGAGTGATTCACAATATCACTAAGAGAGAACAGTTTATATCAACATCAATCGCAAATAACCTCGGACCTCAAACACTAGACCTTGACTGGAAAATGTTCTTCCTAGGTCACTCACTAGTTCGCAATTAATCCCTTTGCGCTGATTGGGCAGTGAATAAGACTCTTAGTCTGCTTTCCCCTGGGTCGGCACGCATCCAGTCCATGGTATCGTATCCCCTGTGGGTTTGCTCGCAAGGTGTGTGGAAGTGATTACTGTTGTAAATTGTCTTTTTGAGTAATACAAAAAATACGAATGTATAGCATTAAAAGTTGGATATAGGCTTATGTATTTATTTTAGGACCCTAAGGAAGCAAACACAAATTTCGGAATTCTTCTATATTTATAAACGGCAAATATGGTATTGGATAAGTATTGGATGAGTAGGAATTTTTCTCCTTTTACCCCAACGGCGACTCGCAAGCGGGTAAATCTTAAAAACACAAGAGCTAAGAGATCATATGGCACTTGATAGGAGTAGGTTGTACATGAAAGAAGATGAGAACGTCACAAAATACCCTATCATTACAAAATGCGATTCGGATCTAGAAACAGGATATCTTTCCGAAGGGCAAGTGGCCTAAAAGCTCTGTCGGAAACTTTGGCAATTTGACGATCATTGTGAAAAATGGTGTGACTTGTGATCAGTCGTAACCCAGAAATGATATTTTTTTTTCCAGATTCGAAAAGACACTTCTGACACTTCCGACGACAAACAGGAGAACGAAGTAAGACATGAGATAAGGTTACTTTAATTTTTACGGTTACTTCCCGTTGCGCCGGGATGACAAAAAATGGTCGAAGGCAGCTAACTTCGAGATAAAGGACTTCTCATCATAAAATCGGCAACGCTGGATGAGACAGCATAGTTTTGAAAATCAGTGATCTTAATTTTGTGCAAGGACTAAGTTACAGGAGACTGTGTGCCCCAAAAATTTTTGAGAGACTAACAGTGAACAAGCAGTGTTTAATATAATGATGTCCTACCAGCCGAAAAATTAGAGACTGTACCTGGTTTGAACTTGGAAGATATTCAAACATCGCTCCAGTGTTGCAACACACTCGTTTTTGAAACTGAAAAACGTAGCAGCCAAAACCGGACCGGAAAGTGACCGACTAGTACCGCGACCGGCGGGCAGCTCCAACCAAACCCGCTCAAATCGTCCTGAAGAAAACGTCCGCAGACCCACAAAGGTGACAGATTAGTACCGCGCTTGCTGGACCGCTTCTAAACCGCCCGTGAAACTTTGGCAGAGTTTTTAAAAGTGACTGAACACATGCTGAAAAGGATCCAGAGTTGAACCCAAGTGCCAACCATCTCAGGGAAGGGTGAGTTAACCTCTAGCGAGGTTCTGCAGGAACTGGTTTAACCTTGTATAACCTTGACTCTCACCGTCAATTAACATTTGAGTGCTTGTTTTTGAACCCAGTATAGAACATTACTAAACAGGACACGATGGCAAGCAAAAGACCGCGCACCAGCCCGGTGAAAGGCGCGGATAAGTGTGCAGCCTGCGCCGAAAGTCTATGTGAGGAATCATCAGCAATGCAGTGTGATATGTGCGACAAGTGGCTCTGCATTACCTGTCTCGACCTGACTGAGCCGGAATACACCTTGCTGACAAAAATGACACGTAGAATGGGTTGTGAATGGCAGTGTGTTGTCTGCAAAGTTAATGGAACCGCTACCCCTACAGCCGGCACAACTGCAGCAGGTGCAACCGCAGCCGAAGTCTCTTCCATCGTTACAGCATCGCTAGCAACCTTCCGACAAGAACTGAATAAAGACTTTGCCACGGCCGACGACATTGACAAATCAGTTAAAGATGCCATGAAAAATTCACTTGCTGATTTGAAACGTGACCTGAAACAAGAATTCGACCAGAAGTTCCAGAACATTGAGAGTCGAGTAGCCGCCGTAGAGTTAAATGCTGGGGTAGCTGTCAACCAGGCCGCAGTCCAAAGTGTGATGGCAGCCGAAATTGCAACACTCCGACAAGAATTTAACAAGCAGCTGGACACCAAAGTGAAGTCGCTGATATCCGAGGACCGTGACAAGCAGAGACGTAAATTAAACATAATTACGTTTGGCGTGCCACAACAGGGAGACAATGCAAAGTTTATTGCGGACCATCTTGCAAGAGACTATGCCCTACCAAACGTTCGTATCTCCGATGTCCGCCGGCTCATCCCAGCCACCCAACAAAATCAACAAAGTCATGGAGCAAACGCACAGCAAGCCCCACCAATTCTGTTCTCGGTTCCCAACCTGAAAATAAAGAAGGATATACTACAAAAGTCCTACGAGAAGAAAGCAACAGCAACAGTACAGTTCCGGAACGATGTATCAAAGGAGGAAAGAGCAAAGAGACAAGCTTTGTATGCAGAACCGTACAGAAGGCGAGATGCTGGCGAGAAAGACATTGTAATCCGAGGGAATAATATCGTATCAAAAAACCAGCGTCTGCCCGCGAGCCCTGTCTTGTCGGGCAACTTGATGGAGTCGTAAGTGACACAACAACTCATGTAAATAGTGGGCCTAACCAGCCAGACAATCTGTGTTTCAAAGTGAATAGTTGTTTTTCGTTAGACATTGTTTGTGGAAATAGTTCAAATGTTTCATTTAATTCAGAAGACGAGCAACAGTCGTCCGATGAGTTTCATAGCGTCTTGTCTGGAGAATATTCTGAGCTACCGGACAAAACCAACGAACACAGTGACACGGTGTCGAGTAGTTATAAAGACGCACAAACTGCCAGTGAGACTAGCCAAAGTGATTTAGCACAGGACAGTGAATGTCGTCGAAGCCCCAAGTTTCTCCAAGTTTTGAGTACAAATGTTGACTCTTTGCCCAATAAATTGACGGAGTTACGGGTCTTGGCTGCACAAAACAACTTTGACGTGATAAGTGTTACCGAAATTAAGCCGAAGTATACGAGCAACCCTTTGGACGATGCCCACATTGGTATTGCTGGATATTCCCTATTCACAAACTTGCAAGATAACCCCAGAAGAGGAATCGCTGTTTATGTGAAGGCCACCACCTCGGTAAGCAGAATCAGTATTAATAAAGCTTTAGACTGGGTTGAACTCATAGCTCTTGAGAATGTGCTCCCCCGGGAAACTCTAGTTTTAGCCACGTTCTACAGAAGCCCAAGCTGCCCAAACCCAATGGAGTCTGAACTAGTAATATGTGAAGCCCTACAGTCCCTACTAGATAAGAAACCAAAGAACCTTCTAGTTCTGGGAGACTTCAACCTCCCACATGTAAGTTGGGTTGACGGCCTAGGGTACACCCCCCAAAGTCACGAAGGTCATGGAACGAATTTCACCTCTTCTCGACTACCTAGCAGAGAACACGCTGTATCAGTTTATCGAATCACCAACAAGGTTCAGAGATGGACAAACTCCCTCACTACTCGACCTTGTGATCACCGACGATCCAGAGCAGATCCTAAGTATCGATCATCTACCACCGATTGGAGCAAGCGACCACGTCTGTCTCCTCACAACTCTCCAGCTATCACCACCATCGTCTGACCATATTTGCAGAAGATACACCGACTATGAGAAAATACGGGAAGAGTTAAGGGGAATGCATAACTGGGAAGCACTATTTGAGGATAAGACAACCAACGATAGCTGGAACCTATTCAAGGAAATAATGCTAAAGCACGAGGAGAAATACACAACCATCGCTTATGCGAAGAGACCACGCACGCTACCCTACCTGACAAGGGCCATCAAACGAGAAATGAATAGAAAGAGAAAATATTGGACAAAATATAGGCAAACAAACTCCCAAGATCAACTCCAAAAATTCAGAAGAGCAAGAAATAGACTGAGGAAGCTGACACGAAATTCCGTAAAAAAACATGAAGATATTATCGCTGCAGAAACCAAAAGTAATCCAAAGAAGTTCTGGAACTATGCATCCTCGGCGAAACCTGGGCGACACTCTATCCCCTACCTCACTACAGCATCTGGCAAGATCACGGACTATGGAGAGATAGCAGAAACCCTAAACAGACAGTATTCCTCAGTTTACACTGTAGAAAACTGTACAAACGTCCCAGAACCCCCAGAATACCCAGTCAAAGTACCTATGCCAATGGTGGTCATTTGTCAATCTGATGTCCAAAAGAGACTGAAAAAACTTGACCCCTCGAAGTCGAAAGGACCAGACGGTATTCACCCCAGACTACTCAAGGAAACCGCAGAAGCTATATCCTTACCTCTAACGCTGATCTTCCGAAAATCGTTAGAGGAAAAAGTTGTCCCCACCGACTGGAAGAAAGCTACTGTCATTCCGGTACACAAAAAAGGCCCCAAAGACAAAGCTGAAAACTATAGGCCAATAAGTCTAACATCGGTGTCTTCGAAGATCCTCGAGGGAATTGTAAATGATGCAATCACCAAACATCTGATGGAGAACAACATCATGTCCCCAAACCAACATGGTTTCCGAGCTTGCCATTCCACGGACTCAAACCTCATACAGTCATACGAGGAAGTCACCAAGTTACTTGAAAAGGGAATATCTGTGGATGTGATCCTGTTAGATCAAGCGAAGGCATTCGACAAAGTCGCACACCTAAGGTTGAAAAGAAAGCTCCAAGCCTGTCACATCCACCCGGACATCATTGAATGGATCGCAGACTTCCTAGCAGAACGAATCCAAAGAGTTGCTGTCACTAACGACGAAGGAATCCGTGTACTTTCATCACCTGTACCTGTGTTGAGTTCCCCGAGCACAGTTCCCCAGGGAACTGTGCTCGGGCCAACACTGTTCAACGTCTATATCAATGATGCCCCTCAATTGCTTCGAAACCTTCTCACACTCTACGCAGACGACTCCAAGCTTATCGGAGCAGCATCATCGTCAAGAGAGGTTGACTCAATCCAAGCGGACCTCGATAGGCTAAATGACTGGGCGAAACAATGGCTACTGGAGTTTAACTCAAGCAAATGTAAGGTCATGCACTTTGGCAACAAGAACACAAAACATACCTATACCATGCTAAACCCAATCACTAGCCAAAGAGAAGCCCTAGCCGCAGTCACAGAGGAAAGGGACCTGGGAGTAATAGTTGACCACCAGCTAAAGTTTCACAGCCACACTGAAAAGATCGCCGCTAGTGCGAATCGAGCTTTAGGGATAATCAAACGAACATTCACTACGAGATCCCCAAGAACGATCACTAAGCTCTATAAGGGCCTTGTCAGGCCAAGGCTAGAAACTGGCATGTCTATTGCATCCCCCTTCTACAAAGGAGACAAGGACATGATTGAAAAGGTACAGCGCAGAGCAACTAAGATTGTAGATGGCTGCCAACATCTTCCTTATCAGATGAAATTGCGAACCCTGAACCTATGCAGCATGACCTACAGAAGAAAAAGGGGAGACATGATTCACACCTATAAACTCATCAGAAACAATCCAATCCATGACCTCTTCATCATCGATTCAGCACAGCGAACTAGAGGTCATTCCATGAAAATCACGAAGCTCAACGCCCAGAAGAGGGAACGCCACCATTTTCTTACCAACCGGGTTGTTGATCTGTGGAACTCCCTAAGCGAAGACACCGTATCCAGCAAGACCATCGAAGAGTTCAAAGTCTCCCTTGACAGGGAGTGGAGCAAGAAGCCATGGAGACTGGAATGGGATGCCCTGGAGTCCCAGACCAGAGCATAAGTTATCCACGTGGCAATTTCCGAAGAAGCGATGAGCAATTTTAAGGTAAAGGTTTCGGATGTAAGCCCCATGGTTGGGAATTGAAGGGGGGGGGGGGGGTAGTTTTGTGCCTCAAAAGGGCCAGATCCATTTTCTTTATCATTCCCAGCAATGGCGTAAACACATACGCCATCTAGGCAGGCAATACTTTCAGGTTATTGCTGCGATATTGTTTGATACTGATGATGCTGATCGCATGATGATGCTGATCGCATCATGACGTCCGGTAGCGAGTCATTCAACTTAACATCTTGTTGATACATGAGGCTTTTGTAAGTAAGTAGCTGAGTATACATTTATTTTATTGAGGGAAAGAGAAGAGTGCGCTAAGCCCTAGGCTACCTAAGACATTCCTACCCCTCGTTTTGTTGATTGGTTTTGACATTGAAACTTAAGGTTAGGCCCGGCGGTCTTAAGATTTCTACGCTATCCACCAGGTTCCAGTGACCCTATTCAAGACCTAAGGCGTATTCTCGCCGTTCCTCGAGGACTCCTCGGGGAGTCAATGGGGACGGCGAGAATAGAGGGAGTCACTGCACGCGGACTCCGCGTAACAACGAGAACACGGGGAATGCTTTCAAAGTGAATTTTCTTCTAAAAATAAATATGCAGTTGACGAATCTAGTCTGTATCCACTTTATTTCTGGTTTTGTTTATTCTGATTGTTTTTAGTTAATTTTACATTGCACAACACCAGCAAAAATTGATTCCCCTCTGAATATCAAAGGGATTCCTTTTTGATATTGGTGATGATAATTGGAGCATTCCCCGTCCGTAGGGACTCACGAGAATACGGGGAGTGATTCTCCGGGACTAACAAAAAACATGGAACTTCATGGAACGGCGAGAATACGCCTCTAGCCTTATCCACCACCCTCGAAACCACATCACTTCATATTTTGCAGAAATTGCGGTAATTTGCGTAACACACATGCTAGTCTGTCACGGACTTATGCAGAACGGCAATAAGCCGTGAGTGATTCTACAAGAAGTGTCAGAAAAGTGTGGAAAATCAATAATAACTAATAAATAGTTAAGTTTGGGTTAAAATTAAATTATGCACAAGAAAGTAGAAAGTGAATAATATTAGAAAAGATAACTATGAAATAGTTATCTTTAGTAGTAAATTGTGTATGGGAACGATAGTGTTCCGCTGGTATTTGTACCGAGTTAACTAGTTGCGAGTATAAAGTATTGAAGTAATGTATATATGGTGTGATCAATCAAAGTAATAAAATACCTTGTTTTGTAACCCTTGGTACTTCAAGGTACCTCGAGGCTTAGGCCGATATTTTGGAGTCTCTAACGGGACGGCGTCGGAGACGCCAGTAGGCTAGGGAGCTCCACCGTGACGTCAGGTTGTGTTGCCTTAATCGGCGACCCTTGATCTTCACATAGTCCGACCGCCAGCTCGTCAAAAGACGCTTAGTTTCGAAAACACCCGACCCAAAAGGTACAGTCAGTCTGACGATACCATATTGTAGGTAGGCCAAAAAATCCTGATTCAGAATATGCTTGAAACGGTGGTATCCGACGCTGGCTTAACTCCTAAAAACAATTTTTTGTTTTCGTTTATACTTGCTTTTTAGACCCCTTCTCGAGCAGTACCTATTTTAGTTGAGAATTGCTCAACAGGTAGTGCGCACAAGCAAGAATCGCCACTAATTAGTTAACCCTACAGAGAAGACACGGAAGAGGAGATAAAATTGCGAAACAAATATGACAGTAAAAGCAACTAAAGATCAGACTTTCTTGCTACTTACTGAGAGAACGCCGTAAAAGACAAAATATTTGATTTATGACTATTAACAGGGGAAATAATGTAGCTGAACTTGGCATGGTAATCCGATGATTTTTACCCATGGTTGCAGCCAGGCCCGTATCCAGGAATTAATTTGGGGGGGGGGGTTGCCTGCTGGTCGGACAAAAAAGTAGAAAAAACACATAAATCAGAGGGAAAAGCCTATACAAATTATGATTTTTGTATGTTTCGGGGGGGGGACCCCCTCCCCCCCCCATGGATACGGCCTTGGTTGCAGCTCAGTCTGTCTGGTGTGTTTATTATGTGAACAGTTACTTGAATGCGAACAATGCAGGTTTGTGGTAAATGGTAGAACGTGTAGTAAATGGTACTAAAGAACCTGATGTGAAGACGAATGGACGTTAATCAACCTGTTGTACCGACTAGACTTTTCTCGGGTGCACCCGACAAAGTTTGCACAATTTAATTTCTTACGTAGAGGAGGGGTACAAGACCTTGTTTTTACACTACCTCGATTGTTGCCGCGAAAGTGTTCGTATGGGGGGCAGGTGCTCTGTCGACTTGGATGATAGGGAATTTGATTTTGTGACGCAACGTTGGCAAAGTTTGAGATTTGTGTGTCTCATTCAACTCGTCTTTTTGTGCTTTAGATATTTCGTGCGACATTTCAATACAGGAGCATATTATTTGAACCAGTTGTAATCCCTGTAGTTGTTGATTCATTCCAGCAAACTTAGGTTATTAAGCAATAGACTCGTATCACATACTTAATCAACGAGTGTCTATTCCTGGCACACGGAATCAGCGGGTTCAATTTGTTTAGACGAACTCTTCTGCCGACAGTAGCCCACTATACCAGATGATGGCACTTGTTTCTGAGGAGGACAATAACTTATCAGGTTTCAGGTCTACTTATTTATTAACGGTATATTCATAATCAACGGGTTCGATTTGGTTGTAATCCATTTCTCAACCACTGTGTTTGATAGCTGTACTCATTAGTGAGAAGAAATAATGGAAGAGCATCGGGCTTCATTTCTACTTTAAGCCACCTATTCCGGAATTTATTATCGGCATATTAGGAATCAGCTGGTTCGATTTGTTCCGAATCGATTTTTCAACCTACTGTGTTTGAGAGCGATACTTCTTATAGAGAGGAAATAATGGAACAGCATCGAGCTTCACTTCTACTTTAAGCCATCGTTTCCGGAACCAGTTCCCGGCATATTCGGAATCAGCGTGTTCGATTTGGTCGGAATCCCCTTTTAAACCTACTGTACCGTTTGGGTTAGGGGGGTGTCACATTTTCAGGACCTGGCGGTCGGACTATGCGGAGGAACAGATTGGACATGTTGAGCAGATTCATACAGATTGGGGTCGTCGTCAGGTATAGAAATTCATAAAACAGCCTGCCATCCAAAAATACGGTTCGGACCTATAATTAGGATATCTAGTAAGTAAAAAAAAAAAAAAAAATCACCTCCAAGCCATCGCCAACCTTCCAAGTTCCAACCCGAGAAATCCACTCGCTATGTGCGAGACATGCCCAAGATTTCCGGTACCCCTTCCGACTCCCCATATATCGCGGCCGAACCTGGTACCGAGTCCTAACTGGATCATGTGAGGCATTTTCTCTTACCACCTATCTTTCACTTGAATCTGAGCATTTTTGGGGGAAATTCCGGTACCCCCCCCCCCCCCCCACCGTGATCGGGTCCGGTTCGATCCTTAAAATATGTCATCTGGATTTAAAATGGGGAGTCTGAGACATGAAGTCTTACTATTTAATAAGTTTCATTAAGATCAGATCACCTGTTCGGAAGTTAAAAATACCTCACCCTAGATGGTCGGATCTGGGAAACGAATAGTCTCAAGTCAACCTGTTCGGGTCCCTTATGCGACTGCCAAGTTTCATCGTCCTAGCACACCAGGAAGTACCGAACTCGCGGGATCACTAGAAATTCGCCCCCCCCCCCCCCCAACTCCCAGGAGGCGGCCCGGTTATGTCAATCACGTAGCTAGGGCTTATGCTTGTTCTTTCCACGAAGTTTCATCCCGATCTCTTCAATCTAAGCGTCTTCTAAGATTTCCGGTTCCCCCCTCCAGCGCCCCTCCCCCCAATGTCACCGGATCCGGCCCAGATTTAAACTGGGATTTTACGAAAACGGACCGGATCATAACGAACAAATATGGAAAAATTTAAAATTAGGAAGTATAGGACTTTTAACTTTGAAATTAAATTACTGGCGTTTTATGATCATTCTGAGCCAGGGACTTGCTGGCTATTTCTTAACTTTATAATTATATTTTTGCAAAAGAGTTTCCATGGGAGTAAGAGTTTGAAGGTCGATTATGACACATTTATTTAATTACGCGTCATCGCCGCCCAATAAGATTCGAGACTCCGTTTTTGTGTTCAAACTTTGAAGCCTTCAAGCTCTTACTTCCATGGAAACTCTTTTGCAAAAACAGAATTATACGGTTAAAGAACAGCCTAATTAACATTTCCAGCAAGTCACTGCCTCATAATGATAATAAAACGCCGATAATTTAATTTCAAAGTTGAAAGTCCTATTACTCCCAGTGTTAAATTTTGTTCTTATGATCCCGTGATGACGATGCAGCAATATCCGTTTTCATCGGGTAGGGTGCAATCTCTCTATACCTACAGCCATAATATCGACCGAAAAGACCTGCTGCATCACCGACATCGGTTTCTTTCGGCCGCATTAGAGTATTTTCATTAAAGTTGGTAATAACGTTTGCATTTCGGTTGTCCGTAACGTTTGTATTAAAGTTGGCAGTAGCGTTTCCATTTAAGTTGGCAGTATGCATTGTTAGTAAGCTACTCGGGTCCTTAAGTCTATTTGGTTGGGTCACTAATATGTCTGCCATGTGTCATCGTCCTTAGCACATCTGTAAGAATTCTAACTCGCAATCACGGAATTCCGGGAAACCGCCTCCATCTGGCTCATCTGGTTTTGCCACGAACGTATCTACGGCTAATGATTGTTCTCCCCACCAGATTCCATTCCAATCCCTCGACTCTATGCGTTTCACGTCAGTGCACCACCTTCAACTCCCCCTCACAAATATCGGATCCGGTCCAGGACTGAAACAGAAGATCTGAGACGATAGCTCTTTGCACTTACAGTTTCATTCAAATGTGATAAAGTTTTTAATTTTTCCGGATTCCCCATCCCTCAACCCCCCCCCCCCCCCCACCCCAATGGTCGGATCGGAGAAACGACTATCATAGTCAGTCTGTTCGGGTCCCTGATATGTCTGCCCCGTTTCATCGTCCTAATACATCAGGAAGTGCAAAACCCGCGGGATCGACGGAATTCCGGACCCCACTCCAACTCCCCTCACCATTCCCTAATCCTGTCCAGTTTTGTCAGCGATATATCCAGAACTTGTGCTTGTTCTTCAAACAAATTTCATCCCCAAGCGTTTTCCAACATTTTCGGGCTCCCCCCTCCAGCTCCCCGCAAAATCACCGGATACGGTCCGAAATTAAACTAAGTCGACTGAGACAGGAGGTTATTCCAAATATCAAGTTTCATTCAGATCTGATCACCCGTTCGACAGTTATACATACCTCAAGTCCGGTTTCCCCTTTTCCAAGCTAATCTGGTCGGGTCCTTGATACGTGTCATCGTCCTAGTTTATGTGGAAGTGCTCGAACTAGCAAAAGTCGGACCGACAGACAGTCAGAATTGCGATCGCTATATGGCACTTGGCCGAAGGGCAAGTGCCATAAATAATACTTTTGAGCAAAATATACATTTTCACAGACCAGATGAGCCCATCATCACTTTTGCCTGAGGGGATTTGCTTACATATCAATTTCAAGCGCTTAAAGTGCGCATCATCACAGCTAAGTGCAAAAATAAAATACTTTGTACTAAACGATGCATTCCAGACCAAGATCATTCTTATCCCAAGGGTTTTGCTTATTTGATGGTGGAAAACGGATACGTCAGCTGAATTTCATTGGAGCTATAGTGCTTGGAAATGATCAGAACAAACCCAAGAATTTGACAAATTCCTACTTTCATCCCGTGACCCAGCGTTGCAAGTGGCATATGAGCTACTAACTCTTGTTATATTTTAATAAAACAACTTCCGTTACAAAAAAAAACTGAGGAAAAACAGCCGCCAGATATACAAATCACAGCACAGCCTACTTTTTCACTTTTCGCGAATTCTTTTTAGTCAATACTCTGAACGTAGATAAAAGCGGTAATAAGCATACAATAGATATAGTAGAGGTAGCCTTTGCTTATTTGAACACTTCTCTAGTTGTTTCACTACCCTGGTTTTTCTATACTTGCCTATAAAACAGTCAAATGGAAAGGAAAAATAACAAACGTTTTCAGTTAATAGCCATCCTATCCTGGCACAAATGTTTCATTTGATTGGCGGGTTGGAGAAAACAGGATCGGCATGGACCGCGGCTTCATATCGGAAACCGTAAACGAGTCCAACATACTTTAAAATGAATTCTTAAATGAGCTTCTTTTTCTTCTTGAGAGAGTCTGCAGATTACATTTGGTTGAGTGGCAAATAACAGCAAGTTTTCAAACTAAATATGAGATTTAAAAATCTGAAAGAATTAACTGTTTTTTTGCAAATATTTTGCAGCAACAGTTGTCTTGTTTGGATTTCAATTTCTCTTCAACGACCGTTCGATGTTATGCTACGTTCACATAAGCATACCTCTACTTTAGCATACCATAATCATAATATAAGGGGTATAGGCGAAACAAGGTGACATAGGTATCTTCGGCGATGACTACGCCAGCCTTACGTATGCCGTCAGAGCACCACTTAAAGATACGAATAGGATTCGTGTCGTCACAGCACAACTTAAAGATATGCATCAAATCGAGAGTACTAACTCTACGTTTTCATTAGTCTAGGTCACTTCTTAGTAGGGTCACTACTCAGTCCGCACGCTCAAGCAGTTGCATGAGATGGTTAGGCCTCGTCTCCACAACTTTACCATGGACAACCATCATGTGAAGAAGTTTCTTGATCTTTGGTGATGCGGCACGGATCTGCCTCAATGTAGTTAAGGAATAAGTTGAACAGGAAAACCAAGAACAACTTACAACATCCAACACCAGCAAAGGCTCTCAATGTAAGTTTCAAGTAAAGCGGAAGGGAAAGGCCAGTGAACATGGAACGCTGCAAGCAAAAGTTGTCCGTCTCTCCGTCTCTGAGCACGATAACTCTCAAAGGGAATGAGATATATTGGTGAAAATTGGTGTGACGGTTCTTGGGTCAAGGGTAAGGTCGAGTTCGTAGATGGGCTCTGTAGCCCTACATTTAGAGGTGGGGGATGGGGTTCAAATTAAGGGGCAAACAAAGTATTTATAAACAGCTAGTGTGATAGTCGATTATGGGGTAAGAAGACATGCTGAACACAATGAGGAAAACTATTTTCTTGCCGGACACTTAGTTTGTCCGCAATCCGGCGAAAACAGGAAACTTTGTTAAAAGCACAAGCTTTATTTGAACTTGATTAGATGTTCCATTTAGTGGTAAGAAGACATGCTGAACACTTATGCGAACATAATTTTCTACCCGGACAACTAGTTCGCCCGGAGAGGAAACGCAGGACCCCTGTTCTGATTTTCTTTCTTGAAACAAGACCCCTGTTTGTGTGTAATTCTTCTTACTTGACTAATTTCTATATTGGAGCCTTTTCTTGCAACGTTACACACATGTCATGCCATACTCTATCGGGGAAATTCATTCGTGAATTGATGGAGCAAAACGGTTAGGTCAGCTGAGATTTGTTCTAGCGGTAAACCGGCCCTTCTTAACGAGGGATCTCTTCAGGCTGTAAGAACGAGCAGGTTCGTCCGGCCTTAACATGACCCTTGCCAAGAAGACCCAAAATTTCGCTGAAACAAATTGCAGCTGACTTGTCCGTTTAGTGCCCATAAAGCAAGCCTCGCGCTGTTTACTGTTTATACTCCAATATTTTACAATATCTGAATTGTCTGAAGCTAGGATCTGCTTATAACCAATATCCAAAACATTGTCTGTTTTAAGCAATTTCCCTACGTCCATTGACTTCTGGAAAAATCTCGGCAAAATTCAGAAAACTTGTTTTATGCATCAGTTGTACGATGCTAGAGCGTTAGTCGGGAGCATGATGCACATGGAAACTAGTGAATCGCGGCAAGTGCAGAGATTAGTGAGGTGTCGTTACTGGTTTAAGAATGTAAGATACGAAATTTGCGTCTTCGGGTTTAAGAACTAATGAATGCTATTAAGAACGTAGGTTGCATTGGCGGTATAGGTATGACAGGTCCATTAAATATTACTCGCAGTCAGGAATGATTACCGTTTAGTGAAGCGCCTGAATAGGCGTTGGTGTGGAAATAAGTGACACGACGAAGGCTTCTCTTCCAAAGAAGAAAGCCTCGATACACCAGCATTCACCAATCCATCCGACTAAAGAACGCCGCTCAGCAGCAAGTACCCCTCAGTTGCGTGGCAGCAGAGCAAAATAACACTAGGGAGTGGCGCCAAGGCTTGAAAAAAGTGATACACACCCGAATAGCAGCGACACTAGCACCACTAGCGATAGAGAACGTCCCTCCTGAAACTAATTCAGTCGGGATCAGCGCTGGCTCAGAGAAGTTCGTGTTCTAAACACAGCACAAAAGAGATGCCACCTCCCGTGTTTCCTCGATTTGCAGACCGCGTCGCAGCTTTACTAGAATTTTTTTTCGCTTTTTCGCTTTAAATGCCACAAGCGTAGCGGGTGGCGCTACTAGTATGGCCTGTTTGCTAAGCATGGATCTTGTCACTACTCCATAGTGTAATTTTGCTCTGCATTGCACCCAACAACGGAACAACTGGAACCGCCACGTCTACAAGCCTTCCCCTCGTGCGATTTAACGTAATGTAGAGTAACATTTTCTAGAATACAAAAACTACTATCAGCTAGAAGCATCCAAGGAAACATAAAGAGACAACATTTTATAAGTAGTGAACTGAAAGACAAAAATGCTCCTCAGTCGGGATTTGAACCCAGGACCCTCTGCTTACAAGGCAGGCGCTCTACCATATGAGCTACCAAGGGGCTTGTGAACAGAGTTCGCAAACCACTACAATAGTCTAGTAGAAGCCGGCCATAGGAACAGTGATCCCGCCCGAAGCAAATTCATCTAACCAGTTCACATCCCCATGTCACGGAAATTAATACTACTACATAGATTTCACTTTAAACAGGGGACTTGTACCGTGACCAATAAACCAGAAACAGTTTTTTCGAACTTAATTTAGAAGTCTAGGACTCCATTGTCGGAGCCACGTAGACATACCAGGACCCACAAAGTAGGGTCACATGGTGAAAACCAAATAAAACAAAATATATGATTTTAATGGGGAAGACGCCTTAGGTTGTGAGTCCTGGTATGTCTACGTGGCTCCGACAACAGAGTCCTAGACTTCTAAATTATATTCGAAAAAACTGTTTCTGGTTTATTGGTCACGGTACAAGTGCATTGTGTAAAGTGCAATCTATGTATTATTAAAGAGAAAAGACCACCAGTAAGAAATCATGCTAGCGGAAGTTTTTTTTTATTTTTTGGTGACCTGAAGGAAAAGACATGGGCTCTTGATGTCAAAAAGTTCACTGACTACCAAGAAAAACAAAAACAAGGTAGGTATAATAACCAATAAACCAGAAACAGTTTTTTCGAACTTAATTTAGAAGTCTAGGACTCCATTGTCGGAGCCACGTAGACATACCAGGACCCACAAAGTAGGGTCACATGGTGAAAACCAAATAAAACAAAATATATGATTTTAATGGGGAAGACGCCTTAGGTTGTGAGTCCTGGTATGTCTACGTGGCTCCGACAACAGAGTCCTAGACTTCTAAATTATATTCGAAAAAACTGTTTCTGGTTTATTGGTCACGGTACAAGTGCATTGTGTAAAGTGCAATCTATGTATTATTAAAGAGAAAAGACCACCAGTAAGAAATCATGCTAGCGGAAGTTTTTTTTTATTTTTTGGTGACCTGAAGGAAAAGACATGGGCTCTTGATGTCAAAAAGTTCACTGACTACCAAGAAAAACAAAAACAAGGTAGGTACAGCTCCTTCTCTGATCTGATAAAAAGGATACAGACCGCTCAGTCTAAAAAAAAAAAAATGTGACACCTTTATTCTGACATAGTCTAATAAATAAGAAACGAGTCACCCAAAGTCTCCGCAAAGGGCGGTTCGAGAGGCGGGAGTGGGGGTGGACCCCCCCCCCCCCCCCCCCCAACGACTCTGAGGATCGTTCTTTCAGTCGCAAATTTTTAATGTGCGAGCCTCAGAGAATCGTAATCTCAGTCGTATGCATCGAGCTTTCCAGAATGGCATACTGGGGTGACCTGATTTCAGTCGTTTGGATACGAAGAAATTTACAGTCGTATGTTTTCAGTTTGTCAGAATGACAGTGGTATGTTGAACGTCATAAGGTAAACGTCACCACGATTGAGAAAAGAAAATGTAAGGAATAAAAGCAAGAAGTTGGGACAAGCCAAGTTTGGCCAGAGTTCTGATGACAGTCTAAGTTGTGAGCAGGCTTTGGAAATTAGACGAGTTCAGTGCTTTGAAGTAGGCTATATTCAGTGATCTAGACTTAGGATCTAAATAAAAATGAAATAATAGAAGATTAACTTACAGGATGGTGGTCAATAATATGAGTGATCATCTCATACAGGGCATCCATAAATAGTTTATTTTCTTTTTCTTCCCCATATAGGCTGCTGAAAAGCACGAACCTCAAAGAATGGTACTGTTCTATGTATACAGAAACACCACAGTCCTTCAGAGCCTGAAAATAGGTCCTCTATGAATAGCCTACGCCGATTGGTCTACCAGCTGCAGTGCTTTTATTTTGGTCAAATGCCAGCATGTCACAGGATGCAAAGAGGCCGAATTCATGTGGGACTAAGCCAGAATTCTAATGTACATAGTATAGTAGTATAAGTGTTGGTATTGTTAGCCCTGTCTTAAAAATTAATGGAGCTTTTAGTTAATAATGATATTAAGAATGTATGTAGTACACCTGATAACCAATTTGGGTTCAAGAAATATCTCAGCAGGGAGCATGCGCACCATATACTTGCTAATGTGTTGATTGATTGCCATAATTCTGGCGAAAAACTGGCTCTCGCTAGTCGCTAGACACGATGTTCGGCGAGCTTTTGATTCCGGGGTCCACGCACAACTGCTACTGAGCGGTTTGAAGCGCGGTGTTAATGCCTTGGTAATTGTTACTTATTGAAATATGTATCGGAAGCTAAGGGTAAAGATTAAATTACCAATGTACAGGGGTCCCGTTTTGTCGAGTCGGGCGTTGCCTGTTGAAAAAGGCATACGCCAGGGTGCTATTTCTTCCTCTCTTATATATAATAACAGTGTAGTTGGGGCAAAAAGACCTGTAAGAATGAGTTATGTGCATGAAGATATGGACTTGTCGCTGTTAAATTACCCAGATGATGTGTTGAACTTGAGCCGGTCGGTTGCGTATGTTGAAGGAAATTTTCGGGTTCTAAGCGAAGAATATGAGTTTATTGGTTTATCATTTAACCAGAATAAGAGAAGGTTGTCTTCTTCAACCAAAAGCCTGATACAGAGACAATTGATGTATGCTTCGGGGATCACAGTCTTCAACCTTCACCTTCGATTGTATACCTTGGTCTGCCTATTAGGTCGGACATGAAAACAATGCGTTCTTGTCTTGTATCGTTTTTTGAGGAAAAAGCTAGAAAAGCATATGGAATACTCATTACTTCGAAGCGACGTTACAATAGAAACAAACTGGCCCGGCTATATTCCGTATTCGCTATGCCGCACATACTAGCGCTGTCGTCGTTCTGGTCACTACTGACTTTATGAAAGATAAAAATGCATTCGTTACACATTTTATGGGCATTACAAATGTATATATACATATCGTTTATTCACCGAAATGGCAAAGATAGCTAGCAAAGGTAAGTCAACCTAGCACTTTGAACGGGATATAAAATGGCCAATGACAAATGACAAATAATACCAGATAAACACGACTAAGAACTATTAAACGAACGAACAAAGTACGGCACAAACGAGTTAACGTATCTTTCAGTTGCATCCGCTGGATAATTTGTTAATTTAGCTTTGTCTGAATGGGTTCGAGTACGCGTGTTGGGCCTGCTTTATTTTGTTCAATATATTCAGGCAGCATTGATCTGTGAAGTTCAGAATTTAGACATTTGTGGCCAAAATTTATTGTTAAACTATGCCTACGTTGCTCAAGGGAAGGGAGACCGAGACTTGAAAGGCTCTATTCATAACTAACGTACACTGGGCCCAGGATAATCTTAATTGCTCTTTTCTGGATTAGCTCCAGTCTACTGGATTGCTCCTTAGTCAAACCGGGATGCCATACCTGGCAGCAGTATTCAAGACAAGGTCTGACATAACAGCAGTAAATTAGGACTAATGGTTTCACGGCAATCGCATATCTTCTAGGACTACCTCCGTGGGCCGTAATTCTAGACTGTCGGCAAAGTATAATGTCACCGATCCCTTTATTGCAGTATCTGAGCGAATTGGAGGTTTTATTCGTTCTCTTGACGCTAGCCATACTTTGTATAGGTCAATGTTGCCCCATGTGTAAATAAGAGTATCAAAATCTATGTGTTACATGTTGTGTCTTCTTGTCTTTTTTTTCTTTCTTTTCTTTCATACTCCATCTGTGACTTGTGTCTTAAAAATGGGAAAGAAATTTCATTCATTCACAAGACAGAGTTATCTATTTATTCCAGAAATCCTGAGCCGTCCACTGGTCAATCAAAGGACTTCCCAATTGTAGTAACTAGTAGAAATAGCTATAAGTCTAGACTGTTCTATTTGGATTTAATCTAACATATAGTCGACAGATTAGCTGAGTAAGTACTTTGACCCAGTCTATAAAAGTTCCTGATTTTTGAATAGGATATGTCAAAGTGAGTCACCTGACCTTCGGTATAGGCCTTCAAAAATCATCATGGACTGTTATGAACGAACTGGGCCTAGCTTAGACCCATCTAGGTCTAGCCTTTCTAGGCCTTCTATGCCCTCCTAGTCGGATCGGGAAAGTGATTATTTGTAAGTTGATCCGGTCGGGTCGCTGATATGCCTGCGAAGTTTCATCGTCCTAGCTTGTGTGGAAGTGCCCGAACTAGAAAAACCTGAACAGACCGACGGACGGACAGAAATTGCGATCGCTATATGGCACTTGGCCGAAGGGCAAGTGCCATAAAAACAAGGCCAAAGGTTTCGATGGGATCCCAAAAATTATAATGTTTATCAGACTTCTTGATCCAGACAATCGAATCTTGTACATTTCCAAGTCTTCGCTAGACCCCTTTAACAGTTTTGCTATTTATCCGTAATCAACCGCTTGAATAAGTAGCCCTACAATAAAAATGTTACCATTTTTAAGTTTTTTGCTTACGGGCAACTTTATTACATCCACTGGGTAACCCCTCACTTATCCAGTACATCTTTTTTTTCAGTGAGTAAGCCCTCCCTTACCAAGTACACCTTTTTCAGTGAGCAACCCCTCCATCACCCAGTTCACACTTCTTTCAGTGACTAGCCCCTCGCGTACCCTAGCAGTTCCCTCTTTGGTACACCATGAATCAACCTCCTCGCTTGGCTCACCCAAGTGTCTAACCCGATAACATTTTTATTGTAGGGCTACTTATTCAAGCGGTTGATTACGGATAAATAGCAAAACTGTTAAAGGGGTCTAGCGAAGACTTGGAAATGTACAAGATTCGATTGTCTGGATCAAGAAGTCTGATAAACATTATAATTTTTGGGATCCCATCGAAACCTTTGGCCTTGTTTTTATGGCACTTGCCCTTCGGCCAAGTGCCATATAGCGATCGCAATTTCTGTCCGTCCGTCGGTCTGTTCAGGTTTTTCTAGTTCGGGCACTTCCACACAAGCTAGGACGATGAAACTTCGCAGGCATATCAGCGACCCGACCGGATCAACTTACAAATAATCACTTCCCCAATCCGACTAGGAGGGCATAGAAGGCCTAGAAAGGCTAGACCTAGATGGGTCTAAGCTAGGCCCAGTTCGTTCATAACAGTCCATGATGATTTTTGAAGGCCTATACCGAAGGTCAGGTGACTCACTTTGACATATCCTATTCAAAAATCAGGAACTTTGATAGACTGGGTCAAAGTACTTACTCAGCTAATCTGTCGACTATATGTTAGATTGAATCCAAATAGAACAGTCTAGACTTATAGCTATTTCTACTAGTTACTACAATTGGGAAGTCCTTTGATTGACCAGTGGATGGCTCAGGATTTCTTGGGTTAGAGAAATCCCTGGAGTACTCCTTTAACAGGTACACCCAATTCCTAACCCCTGGCTTGCACCTGGGATTGGTTCACGAGTACCTGGGACCGGCTGACCCCATCCCCTACCCAAACAGCTTTAGTACACCCACTGAGCAACCCCTCCCTCAACAAATACACCTTTTTCAGTGAGCAACCCCTCACTTATTCCTACAATTCCTATTACATTTCCTACAATCACATATCAGATGTTGCAAACACTCTCGCTCTCCAAACATCGGGCAGAAGTAAGGACCAATTCTCCCAATCGGCCTACCCGTGTACCTCCTCCTATCTCCCAGCGGTTAAATATCAGCATGCATACTAATTAATAATTTCAATTCCTCTCTATCGAAACCCACTAAAAATAAACACATTCATCCCATGTCTCTTTCGCCTCGCCCCCTTCAACCTTCGATTACGTCACTGAATCAAGACATGATTGGCGGCCACGTGCACAGAGTTATAATCGTTTGAGAATAAAGGGGTAGGACCGCTATAGCCGAAATCTGGCCGACAAGTTTTGTGTCCGGTTTTCAACGGATTCCGGGTGAACTACTTGCCCGGAAACAAAATAACTTTCATATTCGGATTCAGCATGTCTCCTTACCCTTAAATCAACTATCTCAATAGCTTTTAAAAATATTTTGTTTGCCCCTTAATTTGAAACCCCCTCCCCACCCCTAAATGTAGAGCTACAGAGCCCATCTACAAATTTGACCTTACCCTTGACCCAAAGAATCCTCAAACCAAGTTTCATCAAAATATCTCATTCCCTTCGAGAGTTATCGTGCTTACAGACAGACGGACAGACGGACATTTTTGCGATGTCATAGGTATCCCTCCACTTACGTTTTGGGATCCCAAAAACCACAACTTGAGTCTCATCGGCGAACCGTCGTTCGCTTCAATATAACAGTCAAGTCCGAATCCCGTCCTGTCGGGTGAAGACCAAAAGTTTGTTATGTCCGTGAATCCATTTATTTAAATGCACTGGCAAACCTGTTTATCTCGATTTGTTTCTGAGTAAGCGCGATTTTAAAATGAAAATTACTTTTTATTGTTACTAATTTGGAACAAATCTACTTTGTTTCCGACAGCCATTATTTTTTTTATTTTTTCGACGGACTGATTTGTGATTTTATAGCTATTGTTTACTTTTCATTGGGTTCGCAGAAAGACGCTCTGCTTCTCAGAGTTTACGTTCGGCGTCCTGATCCAGAAGTCTCACCAAAACCATGAGATCTCGGAAATTCCGCACGGCAAGAATGATAAGGGCACGCTTCCGGCCATTAGGGTTTTACTGAGGCTGATGCGGCATTTTTATGCTGTTGTTTTCTGGGATTCCAAAACGTAAGTGGAGGGAAACATATGACATCGAAAAAGTTGTCCGTCTGTCCGTCCGTCCGTCTGTAAGCACGATAACTCACGAAGGGAATGAGATATTTTGATGAAACTTGGTGTGAGGATTCGTTGGGTCGTCGGACCAGTCAAGTTCGTAGATAGGTTTTGTAGCCCTACATTTAGGGGTGGGCGAGGGGGTTTAAATCAAGTCCGTCCGACATTTAGGGGTGGGGGTTCAAATTAAGTCGACGGACGTCCGTCCGTCCTTCCGTCAGTCCGTCTGTAAGCACGATACCTCTCGAAGGGAATGAGATCTTTTGATGAAACTTGGTGTGAGGATTCGTTGGGTCGTCGGACCAGTCAAGTTCGTAGATGGGCTTTGTAGCCCTACATTTAGGGGTGGGGGTTCAAATTAAGGGGCAAACAAAATATTTTGAAACAGCTAATGTGATAGTCGATTATGGGGTAAGAAGACATGCTGAACACGATGGTGAAAACCATTTTGTCATCGGACAAGTAGTTCGCCCGGAATCCGGCCAAAACCGGAAAGTTTGTTGAAAGTAAAAGTTTTATTTGAAGTTGATTAGACGTTCGATTCGGGGGTAGGAAGACATGCTGAAGACGATGGTGGAAATTATTTTCTCGACGGACAAGTATTTCGCCCGGGATCCGGCAAAAACCGGAAATTTTGTTGAAAGTAAAAGTTTTATTTGAAGTTGATTAGATGTTCGATTTAGAGGTAGGAAGACATGCTGAAGAGGATGGTGAAAACTATTTTCTCGACGGACAAGTATTTCGACCGGAATCCGGCCCAAACCGGAAAGTTTGTCAAAATTAAAAGTTTTATTTGGAGTTGATTAGATGTTCGATTTAGGGCAAGAAGACGTGCTAAACACTTATGTGAAAACAATTTTCTACCTGGACATGTAGTTCTCCCGGAATCCGGCCAAAACTGGAAAACTGTTGGAAGTTAACGTTTTATTTCTAGTTGATTAGATAAGCAATTTATGGGTAAGAAAAGATGCTGAGTCCCTGTATGACAATCATATTTTCCCCGGACATATAGTTCGACCGGAATCCGGCTGGAATCGGAAAATTTGTTATGAGCTAAATTTTTATTTGAAGTTGATTAGATGTTCATTTCTGGGGAAAGAAGTTACCCTGATTTCATCTTTAAGCTTTCTTTTTTCGCCGGACAAGTAGTTCTGGAGTTCGGCCGAAACCGGGAAATTGGCAGAAGTGGCAGGAAGTTTTCTTCAAAACAGATATGACTTATAGGGGTAAACACACATGATGAATTCATATCTGAACTTGGTTTTCTCAGGTGATTAGCTATTTGGCCTTGATCTGTTTCTGAATTTTAATTGTAAAAATGTTCAAGGAGTCTGGCGATGAATGGATCTGGCTAAACAAGACCCAGTTGTCTGGATCAGATATTGAATTTTTGGAATCCCATCGAAACCTTTGGTCTTGTTTAGCTTGGATAATTCGGAAAAAATTAACTGGCTTATTACTAACAAGATCTTTCTCAGCAAAAGTGAGCAATAAATGAAAAGGGGAACATGAGAAACAGAGTATGACCGAGCGCCGCGTTCGAGTATATTACAAGCCTGATCTTTTGGTTACCTGTAAGAAGACCCCCGGGGGAGTTTGTAGTTTGTTTCTTGAGATTGTATGCATCAGAGTCAAGGGATCAGAATCGAACTTGTGTAATTCAAGAAGAAGAAATTAGACAAGCATTACTGAGTTATTTTTTGGCTAAAAAGATGCTGTGAGAAGCCAAAATGGGGTTGCGCGCAGGACTATAATTCGGGACGGGGGAATTGGTTAATTAATAGTTCTTCTTCGGCAAAAGTTAGCAACAAACGAAAAGGGGAATGTGAAAAATGGAGTATGAGAGAGCACAGGACTTGAGGCCACGCTCGTGATCATCGAGAGTTTCTGAAGCTGATGCTTCATAGTTACGCAATTGATTTTGTGCTTGCGTAATTAGGGAAGAATGAACTGAATAATTAAGAAAAAAAACCCACCACTCCACTCAGTGACCCGGTCCGGTTCTGTCACTGATGTTTCTAAGTCTTGTGCATGTTCTCGCAACCAAGTTTCATCCTGATCGCTCCCCTCTAATCGTGTCACAAGATGTCCAGTCCCCCCCCCCCCACCCCCTAACATTCATCGGATCAAGTCTGGACTTTAAATAGGACATTTGAGACACGACGTCTTTCCAAATATCAAGTTTCATTAAGATCCGATCGCCCGTCCAAAATTTATACATACCTCAAGATTCCGGATTCCCCCTTCCTACACTCCCGCACGATGGTCAGGTTGGGGAACTGACTATTTCTAAGACATTCAAGTGAAGTCTCTAATGTTCAAGACAAGTTTCATCGTCCTAGCACATCTGGAAGTACCTTGACTCCCGATCACCGGAATTCTGCCCCCCCCCCCCCCAACTCCCCCTCAGTGGCCAAATCCGATCCGGTTGTATCACCGATGTATATCTAGTTCTTCCACCAAGTGTCATCCCAATCGCTCCACTCTAAGCGTGTCACCAAGATTCCCGGCTCCCTCATCCAACTCCCCCCCCCCCCCACATTCAACTGACCCGGTCCAGACTTGAAATGGGACATTCGAGACACAAGGTTTTCCCAAATATCAAGTTTTGTTAAGGTCTGATCACCCGTTCCAAAGTGATACATTCCTCAAGATTCTGGCTTGCCCTTTCCTCCGCTCCCCACATGGTGGTGGGATCGGGGAAGTGACTATTTCCAAGTTTGTTTGGTCAGGTACCTGATATGCCTGTAGGTCCAAGTTTCGTCCTCCTAGGAAGTAGGCTACCCTAAGTCAAGAATAGTGGCCTGACAGACCAAGTTCAGTTATGGTGAATTTGAATGGCTACGTAAGTTTAAAATTTTGTTTAATGCACCTCACACTACTCATGCACCAGGCTACTCGTGATAATATTTATATACCTAGGCGATTTTAACCTCTTTCTCCACGTTCTGATCTTGTCCTTGCTGAGCCTTTCGTCTGCAAATTGCCGAACGACATGCATACTACCAGCCATGGTGCCTCTCTGCAGCCACTGTGTCATACTACCCAACTCTCCCCTATGGCAATCACTTGATACGGCTAAATCAGAATTGGGCACTGAGATATTAGAGACAGTTAGATTGACTGGGCTGACTTACTGATTCCTTGATAAGAAAACAAGATCAAAGGTTTCGATGGGATCCCAAAAATTCAATATCTGATCTAGACAACTGGGTCTTGTCTTAGCCAGATCTAGTCATCGCCAGACTCCTTGAACATTTTTACTATAAAAATTCATAAGGCCAAATAGCTAATCATCTGAGAAAACTAAGTTCAGATACGGATTAATCATGTGTGATTACCCATATAAGTCATATCTGTTTTGACGAAAACTTCCTGCCACTTCTGCCAATTTCCTGGTTTCGGCCGAACTCCAAAACTACTTTTCCGGCGGAAAAAGAAAGCTAAACAAGAGCTACGAGCTCATATGGCACTTGTACGAGTAGGCTGTACAAGAAAATAGATGAGAACGTCACAAAATACACCCGCCATCCAAAAATGCGGTTCGGAAATAGAAATAGGATATTTAGTTTCACTCATTTCTGAGCAGTTCCGGCATCGTCTCGATTGTCTGTAGCAAATGCACATGACTGTTCAAACTTTCATCCCAATAAATCCATTTGTTTGATCCCTAGACGTGCTACACGATTTCCGGTACCCACTCTATCTCGACCTACCGTGGCCGAATCTGGTTCGGAACATAAAAAATCGACCACCTAAAGCATCTTCTTTTATACCATCTATCAAGTTTCACTCGAATCTGAGCATTTTTGGAAAGTTCCGGTACCACCCCCCTCCCACCAACGTTGTCGGAGCCGGTTCGGGCCCAATCTCTTAATTCCCTGTTCCTGTCCATCAAGTTTTACTGAAATTGGAGCTTAGCCTATCTGCAAGTTTCCAGTACCCCCCCCCCCCCCCTACCTTGGCGGAATTCGGCCCGGACGCCAAATAACAAATCTAGGCCGCATAAACTCGGCACTGTCGAATTTGCATCTCATTCGGTCCATCCGTTTGGTTTTTGTGCATGTCAAAAGTCCCCCCACCCCCAATTCCCCTAATCGTGGTCGCATATGGTTCGAACGCATGTTTTACATGTCGAGGCCATTGATTCGTATCACCCATAAAGTTTCACTCGAATCACACCACTCATTTGCAATTTATAGAAGTCACTTTCCATATTTCTCTTCTCGTGCTCTCCAAAAAATGCTCGGATCTAGGAACGGAAGTTTCCGGGGGTATGTTGTGTCAGGTTCTTAAGTCAAGATAATTCGGGTCGCTAATATGCCTGCAAAGTTTCGTTGTCGTTTTACATCTGGAACTATTCTAACTCACGACTACCGGAATTCCAGGAAACCCCTCCAACTCCCCCCACAGAGCCCCGAAACCATCTGGCTCCTTCAATTTCATCTAGGCCTAATGCTTGTTTCATCCATTAAGTTTCGTCCCAATCCCTCTGCTTTTAGAGTTTCTCGATTTCCCCCCCCCCCCCCCCCCCCTCCATCCCCACAGGTATCGGACCCAACCCGGACGTGACACTGAACGTCCGAGGCGATAGCTCACCAGACAAGTTTCATTCAAATCCGATCACCCGTTCAAAAGTTATGCACGCCACTAGATTCCGGACTCCCCATCCACCCACTCCCCCCACGATGGTCGGGTCGGGGAAACGGCTGTTCTCAAGTCAATATGTTCGGATCCCTGACATACCTGCCAAGTTTCATCGCCCTAGGACATCAGGAAGTATGCCGAACTCGCGGGATCGCTAGAAATCCGGACCCCGACCCCAACTCCCCCACAGTGCCCTGATCCGGTCCGGTTATGTCAATGACGTGTCTAGGACTTGTGCTTGTTTTTCCCACCAAGTTTCATCCCGATCCCTCCACTCTAAGCGTTTCTCAAAATTTCCGGTTCCCTCCTCCAACTCCCCCCAGTGTCATCGGATCCGGCCCGGATTTAAAGTGAGATGTCTGAGACACGAGGTCATCCTAAATATAAAATTTCATCAAGATCCGATCACCCGTTCAAAAGTTATACACGCCACTAGATTCCGGACTCCCCATCCATCCACTCCCCCCAGTATGGTCGGATTGGGGAAACGGCTGTTCTCAAGTGAACCTGTTCGGGTCCCTGATATACCTGCCAAGTTTCATCGCCCTAGCACATCAGGAAGTATGCCGAACTCGCGGGATCGCTAGAAATCCGGACCCCCCCCCCCCCAACTCCCCCAGAGTGCCTGGAACTGGTAGGCTTATATCAATGACGTATCTAGGACGTGTGCTTGTTCTTCCCACCAAGTTTCATCCCGATCCCTCCACTCTAAGCGTTTCTCAAGATTTCCGGTTCCCTCCTCCAACTCCCCCCAGTGTCATCGGATCCGGTCCGGATTTATAGTGGGACGTCTGAGACACGAGGTCATCCTAAATATAAAATTTCATCAAGATCCGATGACTTGTTCGCAAGATAAAAATACCTCAAATTTTGGCTTCCCCCTCCCTCCACTCCCCCCCAGATGGTCAAATCGGGGAATTGACGATTTCCTATTTAATCTGGTCGGGTCCCAGAGATGCCTGTCAATTTCCATTGTGCTAACGGAACTCGCGGGATCACTACAAATTCGGACTTCTCCCCCCCCCAACTCCCCCAAAGTGAGCGGATCCGTTCCGGTTATATCAGCCATGTATCTAGGACATGTGCTTGTACTTTCCACAAAGTTTCATCCGGATCCCTCCACTATAAGTGTTTTTCAAGATTTCCGGTTTCCCCCTCCATCTCCCCCCAATGTCACCGGATCCGGTTTGGATTTAAAATGGAGGGTCTGAGACACGAGTTCCTTCCATATATCAAGTTTCATTAAGATCCGATAACCCGTTCGTAAGCTAAAAATATCTCATTTTTCCTCATTTTTCCGGATTCCCCCTCCCTCCACTCCCCTCCAGATGGTCGGATCGGGGAAGCGAGTATTTCTAATTTAATCTGGTCCAGTTCCTGATATGCCTGCCAAGTTTCATCATCCTAGCTTATCTGGAAGTGCCCGAACTAGCAAAACCGGGACCGACAGACCGACTGACGGACAGAAATTACAATCGCTATATGGCACTTGAGTAAGCTCAAGTGCCATAAAAACGAACTCAGGGTATCTTCTTTCCCCAATAATGAACATCTAATCAACTTCAAATAAACATTTAACTTATAACTAATTTTCCGACTCCAGCCGGATTCAGGTCGAACTATATGTCCCGGTAAAATATGACTGTCACACACGGATTCGGCATCTCTTCTTACCCCTAAATTGGTTATCTAATGAACTACAAATAAAACTTTAACTTCTTATAATTTTCCGGTTTTGGCCGGATTCTGGGCGAACTACATGTCCGGGTAGAAAATTTTTTCACATAAATGTCCAGCATGTCTTCTTGCCCTAAATCGGACACCTGATCAACTCCAAATAAAACTTTTAATTTTAACAGACTTTACGGTTTGGGCCGGATTCCAGGCAAACTACTTGTCCGTCGAGAAAAGGGTTGTCACCATCGTCTTCAGCATGTCTTCCTACCTCTAAATCGAACATCTAATACACTTAAAATAAAACTTTTACTTTTAACAAACTTTCCGGTTTTGGCCGGATTCCGGGCAAACTACTTCTCCGATGACAAAATGGTTTTCACCATCGTGTTCAGCATGTCTTCTTACCCTATAATCGACTATCACATTAGCTGTTTACAAATATTTTGTTTGCCCCTTAATTTGAACCCCCTCCCCCACCCCTAACATACGGCTACACAGCAGCTACACAGCCCATTTACGAACTCGACTGGTTCGACCTGGGTACGACAACCCAACGAATCCTCACACACAGTTTCATCAACATATCTCATTCCCTTCGAGAGTTATCGTGCTTACATACGAACGGACAGACCACTTACGTTTTGGGATCCCAATAAAGATACGAACCTGAGGATCATCAAATAACTGTGATGGATCATGCTCAACAAAATGCTTGAATTCCAATGGAAAATAATCAAAATATTCAATGAAGCATGGCTGAGAATGATTACTAGGACAAATCACTAACGCCTTGATCATTTCCGGAGCAGCCGACAACCTGCTGGAAACAGCTGGAAATACAGACGTCGTCAGCGTCAGCGTGTTTCTTTCAGTTTAAAATACGCGCTGATCAGTCTGTTTTGGTTCAGCGTTGCCACCCGACCAAAATTAAGATTACTAGATTCCGGAGTTTGTTTTTACTAGATTCTAATAAAATTTACTAACTCGAAAAAAATTGCACTGACTTAGGGAACACGCACTACATTGCAACAACAAAGAAATCCATCGAAAGACAGTTAAATTTTGAGGCACTGATTTCGATTCACACTTGTCTCCGTAAAGAAAGCTATCAAAAATATATGCGCCCACGGACTTGGTCATAAAGAGCAGAAACGTATAAATGAGGGGGCATGCACCTAGGGGCGTCGCAAGGGGGGGGTGCGGGGGGTGTAGCACCCCCCCCCCCACCTTTTTGAGATTCGGTAAAATTTTGGGCCGGAGGCCCAAAAGTTTACTAAAATCCTTCGTATTTTTTCGGTTTACGGGGATTCGGTAGTTATACAGACTCCTAAATAGGCTATCTGTACAAATCTCTTCGGTATAATGATCGGGATTCAGTATAGTTGCCAGTATTCGTTAGTTATCACGAATTTGGTGAGAGAATTTACTGAAATCATTTGGTAATTTTTCGATGCCGAAACTATTCGGTATATTTATGGAGATTCCGCAGTTACAAGGTTCAAGGTTTTTTTTATTCTTACTTTATATAATACATAAACATTAACAATACTATACTCTGCACTTACAATTATTTCAGGGTTTAAACCGGAGAGAAGAAAATCATCGAATGGTTCAGACCCTTCCATAAAAGAAAATCAATAAAACGAAATCGACCCAACGCTGAGTAGAAAGATCACCGCACGACAACGCCAGCACGAAGCGAAATCATTCCAAACAAAAACAACAACAAAAATGAAGGATGGGTGACTGAAAACCAGTATCACTAGAGGAAAGCACACAAATAAACATGAAAAACAACCAATCTCTAACTGTTAATTATCCATTCTTAAACTTGTTAATGAGAATTTGAGACAGCTGTTTTTTTATACTTTCAAGGGATTTTGTAGAATCAGTTTTAGGAAATAAGATTTGCCATGAATTCAAAACTGAATAAGATGGAGAAAAACGAGACCTCTCTGAAGCTACTCTTTGACTTCGGATCTTCCATTTATGACGGTTATCGTACTGGTGCTTTAGTGGGCAAGGAAAGAAATCATTTGAATGGAAGCTGGCAACGGTCATACTTTGTTTTAAACAGGAATGACGCAAAGTTAAATTGTTCAGAAACGGGCAAAATATTGATCAGAATATACATGGTTTCTGTTTGACTTACCCCAGGAAGTGATGACGGTGATGGTAAAAAAAACACAGACTCCCGAATAAACTATTGGTTCAGAATTATTCGGTGTCATGATTGGGATTCGGTCATTTAGTAAGTGTAATTTCCAGGATTCGGAAGTTAACCACGAATCCTGACTTTGTTCCAGTTTCGACGAAAGTATACCGAATATGAATATTGTTCGGTAGTCTTTCCCGAAACAATTCGGTATACTAACCGGGATACGGTGGTTATACATAATCCCGAACACATTATCGGTCTAAACTTATTCGGTATAATAACTGGGATTCGGTAACTTATTCGTTGTAATTGCCAGGATCCGGAAGTTACCACGAACCTCGAAATTGAGAAGAGGTCGAGTGAAGCACTGGTCGCAAAAAGGGATGATCTGTGATATCATCGATAGTCCTTACTTTTATTTTAGATCCCAAAAAGAAAATCTGATCATAAATATTTCGAAAATTCCGCCTGCAGCACTTTTCGTAATGTTCTCTATTTTGTGGAAGTGCGCGTCATTTGACGGGGGTTTTACGCCAGTTTTAGGATTGAGATTTCGAAACATTAAAAGCTAGAATTTGAATGGAAATTAAATTTGGCAGGAAAAACCAAAAAAAAATTTCGCCTGCGGCGTTCACTTTATGTTATCATAGGTAGTATATTGACTAGACTACAGTTGCTGCTGCTGCCGGAACTTCGCTCCATCCGTTTTCTAGAACTTCTTAAGAGTCTCGGTATTTCATCAACGGTAAATATAGAATTTGTAAGAGAAGCAGTTAAATTTTAGCCTACAAAAACAAAACAAAAAATGGATTTCGAAAATTTTCGCCTGCCGCGATCGATTTAATTTTCTATTGGCTATAATAGATAGTAGCTGTTACTGCAATCATGCCCGGCAACGTATTCTCTATGTGGACTTCGCCAAAACGCCGCCTAATAGTTGGCTTATCGTCGTGCATGCTGCCTTTTATTGTTACTCTTCCTACGTAATCGTTTCTGTTCCATAATTGAAAGCTCGAATTCTTAGTTCTAGGATTCGGTAAATTTTTTGAAAGATTCGGTAAAATCTTGGCTCTGCACCCCCCCCCCCCCACACCGAAAATGCACTTGCGACGCCCCTGCATGCACCCTCATAGTATTGTCTACCAATCGGTAAATAAAGTATGAAACGGTGCGAAGAGCCGCCATTTTTCTAGAGACAGTCGATTTTTTCTTTAATCAGGTCAAATTCTCTTAAAATCAGTCGAATTTTTTTTAAAACAGTTGGTTCGTTCATATTTACGAGGTACTAAATACCTAGCACATTTGTCAAAGAGCTTTGATCCTTGGTTTGGTTAACAGACGAAATTGAGAGCTGTCGCTCTCCGTTCCATCCTCACGAAAAGTTACTACGCTGACCGTTCCAACCTTGTCGGAATAGTAACTAATAGTTACTATTTGCTTACCATGCTCGGGAGCGTAGTAAGCGTAGTTACTACGCATCTCTATAACGTGATTGGTCGGATTCGCCCCTGGCGTGAGATCCTGCTGGAAAATAGAAAAATCGTTCCAGCCTTGGCGGCAAAAAGCCAGAATTCGTGACGTCATGCGTAGTAACTACGGTAAGTAGGGTGGAACACGCTCTGCATGTTTATGGCGCCAGATGCAGAGAGTGAGAGCAAGAGTGGATCCTAATATATCTGTAAATTTCCTTAGAATTCGTGAAAAATTACACAATTTCTGGGTTGGACCATTTTTTTTACTAGAAATAGGGATTTCTTACTAGATTATAATGAATTTGACTAGATCCTCTATTTTTACTAGATTTTATTTGTTTTACTAGACCTAGTAAAATTGTATTGCCGGCGGCAACACTGTTTGAGTTTCTCTGATCTTTGAGTATTTGTTTTCAAATGTTGCTAAAATACCTAAATATATAAAATATCGAGATCTGATTAATTGTTCGGATATAATCCGTATGATTAAAATTAAAACTGATTGGTTTTCAGTCAAAACTGGAATAGGTCGTATTTTTCGAAACTGCTGGTAGAACGACAGTGTCGATCGTTCCCCCACGTCGCGAGGAAGATTAGCCCTTGGAAGTAGATTCCCCAGAGATTCCCGATTTGTCGGGGAATATTAGCCCTGGCCCTGTCACTTCGAAACCCCGACAAGCGGACCAAGTCCGAAATAGGGGAACGATAGACACTGCCTGGCAGGGGCGTCGCCAGAGAAAATTCGAGGGGGGGGGGGGGGGTGGCTGGTCGCTTGCCCGTGCCAAGCCGCTCATTTCAGCTTTGCTTCTGTTTTAGTCAAATATATGATAAATTTGTTGTATATTGTCATAACAATACCGGACGAGAACACAGATACAATTCAAGTCAGTTATACATGTTTAAAGAAAGAGAACAAGATTAAAGGTAAAAGAGAACATCAGAGACCAAATCTGTACTCGACACGGCTTCACATTCTTCCATGTACCACACAGCTGTTGCAGATCCACCTCGCCAGAGAAAAGCTTTTCGGTTGAAGTGACGAGCAGATAGTCAGAACGTTCGTCACCCATTTAGTCCCCGAAGCCGCGCCGAATCTAAATTGGGCGACGGCGGAGAGAATTTGGGTCGGCGGCTGAGCGCCGAAATTTTTTGGCGGCGCGCCGCCGATTTATCGGCTTTTGGTCTAATTTTAGTATTTTTGCGCTTATTTTTCAGTTTTCCAACAAGTTTTTACAATTTTTGGACCACAAATCGTTAGCGTTGTTATGGTACTTACAGTTTTCGGTTCAAGTGCCATATAGCGATCGTAATGGTGATCCATCGATCTCACTTTTGGTTACATCCCCTCCACGTAAGCTAAAGACGATGACTCTTTATATGCTTATAAATGCTCAGCTAAACCGTGTTTTACCGGATTAAATCAATCCGTACGTGTGGCGGTGGAGGGAGGGGGAGTACGGAAACTTGTGACCCGACTCAGTGGAGCAGAGCGATATTCAATTTACAAGGCCGAATCGCATCCGACTACTGGAGTGAGGGGGGACTCCGGGAATTTCGGAACGTTGCGATGGAGTATAAGGATTCCATATTCGGAACATGTGAATAATTTTGGAACTTTGGTTGCAAAGGATATAGGGATCGGGATGAAACTTGGACGGTACAAATATTATGGGGTTCAGATGGGGGATTTTGAAGTCCGGACTGAATATGACCTTGATGCGCGGAGCTGGAAGGGGTGTGCCTTAAAATTTCCGGAAGTACTTCGGTTCGGAAGAAACTTGGCAGTTGCTCTAGGTGCGACATAAATTTTTCAGATCACATCCGACTTCGGGGGTGGGGGGCGGAGGCTCGGAAATCGGTTATTGGAGGTTATTTGGAGTTCGAGACCGGATCCGGTCTCGTCGGGGGGAGTTTCCGGATGTTCTCTGAATCAAGCTAAAGTTATTCGGTAGTTAAGTGCCATAGATGCAACATTGGCGCGTCCGAATTGCATCCGACTGTGGTGTTGGGATGGAAGGAGAGGCTCGGTAACATGCGTAGGAACCAGAAGGAAAGAGGGATTGGGATGAAACTTGGATTGTGCAAAGGTAACGGGTCCAAAATCCGGAAAGGCTACCATTCGAGTGACCCTGTGGGTGATAGGAGCAAATTCCCTAGATTTGATACTTACGTGTCAGAATCGCATGTGGACATGGTGGGGTTGAGGGATTTTCCGGAAATATTGTGATGCGCATGGGGACCAACAGAATAGAGTGAGAAACTTGGAAGGCACACATGCCATGAACCCGGATTTGCCATTTGAGGTCTGGATCGGATGCGACCAGATACTGCGTAGACGGAATACTACTCAAGGGACTTTACCGTGACGAATCCGCTGGTTTGCTTAGGCGTATTCTCGCCGTTTCTCGAAGACTCCTTTTGAGCAGTCCCTGCGTTTTTATTTGTCCCAGGAACTCACTCCGCGTATTATCACTAGTCCCCACGGACAGGGAAAACTCCGATTATAATCACCGTCATCAAAAAGTACTCCCTTTCAGATTCGGAGGGGCATCAATTTTTGCTGGCGTTGGTGCAATGTCAACAAACAGAATAAACAAAACCAAAAATAAAATGGATCCAGAGTAATTTCGTCAACTGCATATTTTTTTTTTCGAAAAAATTTCCATTTTAGAAGCATTCTCTGTGTTCTCATTGTGACTCCCTCCATTCTCGCAGTTCCTTTTGGTTCCCCGAGGACTCCTCGGAGAATGTTAAGAATACGCCTTTTGTCACAGGACAAAGTCCCTTGTGTGAAATTCCATTTACTATCTAAACCCGTGACATTGGTATGTGAAGTGCTTAGATAGATTTTTTTTTGGCGGGATCACGGTTCTTTTGACCTGCTCCTTCGTAATCATTGTATGGTTTGCGAACTAAGTTCAAAAGCTCCTCTGTACCTCAGTGGCAGAGCAGTGGCCTTGAAAGCCAAAGGTCCTAGGTTCAAATTCCAGCTGTCTAGGACCCATGACCGTTTTGACGCAGCAAGCAGGTCACAAGGTCCCGGATTCCCCCTCCCTCCACCCACACACGGATGGTCGGATCCGGAATCGGAGGGGATCGAGGGGATTTCTAGGGAATTTGGAATCCTCCAGCAATCGAGGTTTCCAAGGCAATTCCAAAGTTTGCCAACGTTCAGTGAAACTACGCTACCGTCCAGAAGGAATGACAAGTTTCACCGTCCTAGCTTGTCCGGAACTGTCTGCTAGCAAAATTTCGACAGAATGACGAACCGACAGGCAGCACGAACGCTGTTTGGAACTTTGTTTACACGGTTTGAAGCCCACATACAATTTTCGGTAGAAATTGTCATTCTTGCACTGCCGCTGCAACCGAAGACTTTTCTGTTAGTGCACTTGATGATGAGCCAAAACCCAACAATATCCTTGAGCCTAGGGAAGATAAAGCTCAATGGAAAGAGAATCTGATACATATCACCTAAAAAGATACGGCGTCAGAATTTTACCGGTGGCCCGCTGAGTTATTTTATACCTGGTAGCACTTCCAGACCAAAGGAAATGCGATTCTTAGCACATCGGTTTTAAGGTTCCTCCATCCACCCCCCCCCCCCTCCTCCGCAAGTCACAGGCTCTGGTATGGACTTGAAATGAGAGTTTTTAAATACGAGTTTCTTCCAAAAATTAAGTTTCATGAAGATCAGAATCCGATCACTCGTTTGAAAGTTGGGTAAATATCAAAATTACCAATTCCTCCTACACCACTCTCCCCACCATTTGTCGGATCGGGGATCCATTTGTCGATTAAGTGAATATTGTCTAGTCCCTGATTCGCTTACCAAGGTTCATCGTCCTTGCACATCTGGAAGTACCTTAACTGGGCAGCAACGGAATTCACGACCTCACATGGCCAGAAAACAATAAAATAGCGCTAACTTGCTTTTAAGCAGTTGACTGCTCGGCAGACAACATTTTATTGCTGTAAAACTGGTGAGTACACTAAACTTACTTACGTTTTAAGCTTTTCTACCTTGACCACTTATTACAAATCTGCATAAGAATATAACCGCGGAACATAATCAGAATCAATGCAAAATGGATTTAGGAAATCACGTCGATTCCAAGCTTAAACTTTGGGAAGAACACTTATCGAAACGATCTATTTGCAGCGCTTTCCAATACTCGAATGAACACGAAGTTCAAACTGGTTTAACGACCAGTAGTGTCGTTTTTGATTGCCGTTCGCCTTTCACTTCCGTTCGCTGTTGGTCTTTTAGAGCTGCGTTCGTTGCACTCCGGGCTGTCTCTGGTGTTTAGTCACCAGTGTCCGGTTCTTCCCTTAAAACGCGTTCTTTTGGTTCACCTGTGAGTTGATGAAAACCGGCTAACTCCTCGCTGCAGCAGGGCTCACGAGTAGGTTCTGGTTAGTCCGCACCGGTGAGATAAAACCGGACACTGGTTAGTTCAAAAACGGGTTATAAGACTGGTGAGAAGTCACCGGTGGATGCAAAAACGGCTTATAAGAAAAACCGGAGACCACCGGTGAGAACTCCCGTGACAAAGAACGCAGCTTAGGTGTTTCTGATCGCCTGCGCTTCGAACGGCGACCGACGTCTCCTCCCTTTTTCATCGAAAGCGCAGGCGAACGTCCAACGTCGAAGGGTACGAAGTTGGCCGTGCACTGTTGCCTGTCACTCAAAAACGTAAGTAGATTTTGAGAAAACAGTAGAGAATACTAAACGACAGGACTGACTCTTAATAGGGGTACATTCAAACTTGGATTTACTTCTCAGCAACATATTTCAGTGATAGGTCTAAACTCACTCTGGTAGGTTACTTTTCAGCTTTCGGCAAACCCAAAATAGCCAAGACCATATCAAACAAAAGAGCTAATTCCTGACAACATTTAAAGCCTGCCTGTCCTTTGACTTTTCTGTAGGAAGTTAACCTCTGTGGAAAAGATTGAAGACAAAAGGAGATATAGGCAAACTAAATTTCTGATTCTGTGCTCAAAATTAACTAAGCTTATTTATTTCTAAATTAATTAGCTTTTGTGTCAACTGTCAAATCAATTAATCGTCAAAATTTAAATTAAATTAAACTAATTAGCTTTTGTGTCAAATATTAGCATTGGCCAACCTTTTTGTGTTCCTTAATTTACAGAACGAGTAATAATAAATCCTTGCCGTTGGAGTGTTTTAAGTTCCGTTTTATAACGTAGCTGTCAAGTTACAGAAGTAGTGGCCAACCTTGAATTATGTAATGTCAGCCTGGTTTCAAACTGTTCTTGTGCTTGTGGAAAGAAGTTCATTTTTCAGTTTGAGAACCTTGAACCTGAAGAGCAACCTTGCCAAGAAGGGCCGAAATCTAACAAATTCAGCTGACGTATCTATTTTTCACCGTCAAATATGGTTCAGTGTCAGCTTGGTCTGAAGGAATATATAAGTGTGTGTTGGCTGTCCAGCACAAACATTCATGAGGAACGATGGGTTCTATTTGTCATGTCGAATCCAGGCTATAGCCGGGAACAACACTTTGTGAGTATTCAAACAATGTTTACAACGGATACATCAGCTATGATTTTTCATCAGCGATATTTCGGCCCTTCTTGGCAAGGGTCCTCGTCAGGCTGTCAATCCTCTAGTTCAACTTCGAACTAGAGGAGAATTCGGAACTAGAGGAGAATTCGGCCCAAGAAGGGCCGAAATATCGCTGATGAAAAATCATAGCTGACGTATTCGTTGTCAACATTGTTTGAATAAATGTTTCAAAGTCAGCTTAGGCTCAAAGAATATTTACTTTGTGAGTGTTGAGTAGGCCGATCGATTAAATGCTGAAATAGTCAACCCATCGTGGTTTACGAAAGTTTATATTCCAAAAATATATCCTAGCTTGTGTGGGGGTGCCTGAACTAGCAAACCATGAAATACAGAGACTACGGTTGAATTGTCTCTTTTTCTTGTTTTCATATTTCCACTAATTTAGCATAGATAGGTTGTGGGCAGCGGTAAAGGTCGAGTAGTGGAGGAGAAAAAAAAATATAGATACGAAAAAAAAGAGTGAGATTTGTTTTTATTTATCTAAATTTGATAGTGATATTTTGTATGGTAAATTAGTAAAAAATATAGTAAATTTTGATAGTGTAAATCGGATACGTCAGCTGAATTTTATTAGAGCTATATTTCAGGCAAGAGTCCTCTTCAGGCTCAAAGCCGCTCAAGTTGGAAAAAAGAAACTAAAGAATCTAGCTTAGCGTTATATATTTGGCTTCGTGAATTGTTTGGAGTTAAAATCGTTGCTGTGATATCGTATTGGACAAAGCTGCTGTTGTTGCTGTTCGGTTTGCTGCTAAACTAAAGTTTGTAGGTAGGCTTATATATATTGAAAACTAAACATTTTAGTGTTTAGTCAAAGTATAGGTCAGTCTGGCAAAGAAAAGTTGATAGTCTGAAGCAGCAAATCGAATAACTTGCATGTTTTGGGATCCCGCAGCAACTTGTAGCCTTGTTGCTCGAATATTATACGTTTCGCATATTTTCAGCGTTTGTATGTTAGACGCTTTTACTTGACAATTGTGTTCGTCGGAAACTGATGCTTTTACTCGACAAGTGAATTAGCGAACTCGTTGCTTCAGGTACTTCAATGACTGTGAAAAAGCAGCACCCAAAATGTCATTTAAATGTAATTTATTGTCCGTCTCTGCTGAAGTAGTCAGCCCATCGTGGTTTTCAAAAGTTTATATTCCAAAAATATTTTTGTCCGAAATGATGACGCAGTCAGTAGTCTCATAGGCCTAGCTATCCTTCAGCGATGAAAAAAAAATCTATAGCCGGGGGACGTTTTGATCGGGGAAGTTTTGTCGCGGGTACGTTTTTTCGGGGACGTCTCGTCAGGGAACGTTTCGAATGGGGACGTTTTGTCGACAAGCCGTATAAAACTGATGAGCATTCTGGCAACAGACCTGCAAGAAGGATGTGTCCGGTGACACAACATTACATGCAAATTTTAGCTTTTTATTTCACCGAGTCCCCTAAGCTTAAAGCCCCACCTGAATGAAGTACTCTGTATCATAAGAAAATATTGAGAAAGGCGCCTCAGTCGAACATTTTTTTGTTCATTACTAGAACCTAGACTGTTGGGGGTAGGATAGGAAGGTGGCTGGGAAATTCAGGGTTATTAGAAAGCAAACAAGTAGTGTGAGTCGAGAAAGACGAAAAGACAGAAGCTGGGACAGATAAAACAAATTTAGCGGCGATAGGCCTCAGGTATAAGTGTAATCCGCACGGGATGGCGGAAAGAAACCTCTTGGCACTTACGCTTTCGTGAATCACAGTGAACATGGAAGACCTTTTCGGGTGTGAAACCTCAGAGCGGATTAAAATTTAGTGCATCGATTAAGTTTATGTGGAAATTTGGTGCATGGATTAAGTTTATATGGACATTTTAAAGTTTATATGGAAGCTTTGAATCGAATAAGTTTCTTAGTCTTGTAAAAAAGAACTTATATTTGCCTTCTCTACCGAGCCACACTTGATCACACCCTTTTTGTATATATATTAATAAGTGCGTCATTCCTCCGTTATTTGAAGATCATTGTGTTTTAGTGTGTTTATATCTTCCGTGTTGGTAAGTTTCTAGTCATTAATTGTCCGTATAAATCTATTTGAAAATTAAACTTAAAACCGACTAATAATAATCTAAGCATTTTTTAATATATTCTAATTGTTTTTTAGTTGCCCAGCAATTAGTATTTATAGCTTGAAGTCGTAAGCTAGCTCTGCTAAAAATTCCTTTTACCAGAACCCAGTGTCTATATTCGCCTCCCTGACCCTAGCTTAGCGAAGCTATTGATTATCATGAAAGTTTTCCTTGGTGTCTTCCAACCGTCTTCTTTCTTTCGTAACGTGAACCAAAACTGTTAGAACTGACGAGTTGCTCCTGGTTTAATTTTTGCCCTCATTAAAAGAGAATTGTCGGCTTCTCTTATTAATCCCCTGGGCGAGCTTCCGTAATTATCCAATCGACAACAATATGAATGAATGAATGAAGTTTATTTCCCATTTTTAAGACACAAGTCACAAATGGAGTATGAAAGTAAAGACAAGAAAAGAAAGAAAAAAAAAAAAAAAAAGACAAGAAAGACAATATGTGGGCGAACTGTCGGAAATTTCTGTGAACTGACATTTATGCCAACTGACGTGTATGCCAACTGACACTTATGTGAAGTGACGGTAGAAGAACTGACGGTGAGCGAACTGACGTGTAGCTGAACAGTCGGATTTTAGGATTTAGTGAACTGACTTGTAGGTCTACTGAGGTTTATGTTAACTGACAGTAGGCGAACTGACGTGCTGCCAAACTGTCAGATTTTGTCTTTAGGCGAACTGACGTCTATGCGAACTGACGTGTGGCGGTAGTGACAGCGACCCACCTAAACGGAGAACGAGTTTGAAACTCATTGAGCAAAGAATGGGCTATAGCCTTATAGGCAGAACGGAGAACGGCGTAAGAGCGAGGCTTCACCTTCCAGATTTTTCTTCTGGGTTCCAGACAGCCGTTTTCGTCGAGACGGATCTGGAAGGTGAAGCCAGGTTAACGTCTGGAAGTCCGGGGTGTTGGACACACCAGATTCCGGATGTCTGGAATGTACCATAGAGGCAATCCATCCGAAAGACAGAAAAAATATGCAAATGTGGGAAGGAAAGGGAAAGTGATTGACAGTTGCGACTGGGATGCAAGAGATATTTAAACGGAAGGGGACTTCTAGGAATTGTTGAAGAACAGCAAACTTGGATGTCATCATTATCATGAAAATCTGGAAGGGTTGGCTTGACTATGCGGAAGCCCCGGACGTCTGGTAATCTGGAAGGTGAAGCCTGGCTTTAGTTTTACAAAACTCCTGTCCGTTTTCGTTCAGTACGCTGCAATATCTCTGAGCGTGTTCCACCCTTGTAACAATAGTTACTATTAGTTACTATTTCCGTTCCATCCTCCCGAAAAGTTACTACGCTGACCGTTCCAACCTTGTCGGAATAGTAACTAATAGTTACTATTTGCTTACCATGCTCGGGAGCGTGGTAAGCGTAGTAACTACGCATCTCTGGAACGTGATTGGTCGGATTCGCCCCTGGCGTGAGATCCTGCTGGAAAATAGAAAAATCGTTCCAGCCTTGACGGCAAAAAGCCAGAATTCGTGACGTCATGCGTAGTAACTACGGTAAGTAGGATGGAACACGCTCTCTATAGCCCTTTCGGCAACAAGTTTGAAAAGTAAAAGCAAGACTTAACTTTTATGATGATGACTTCAGTTGCTTGAGTCCTGTTTTATTAGTTCCACTCCAGTGTTCCGCACAGGTTCCGCATTAATATCGTTCCGAAAGATTGTTTTATGATACGTATGTTGAAGACTTCAGACTAACGTTGCCAGTAGAACAGAAACAGGATAGAGAGAGTGTCATAGATCATGTCACAGTCATAGCCTAGCCTACCTTGTAACTTCAGCAAATAAAATTTGGTTTTGAGGGACTCGAAAACCTAGAATCTAAGGTTTTTGATTCTGTGGCAGCAGATCTGCTGTTGAAAACCATGGGCATAAGACAAATACTCTCCTATAGTTACAAAAGTGGTGAGTTATAATATTTGCCTTTATTGCTTGCCTGAGGTTATTTCAAGGTTATGCCTCCCTAATATTTGCTTACCCGTAACATTGTGGTTATCCTTATTATGTTTGTGGTTTCTTGGAAATATTGTTACTTTGACTAACTGGTAGTTAGCTTTGCCTTTAGTCACAGCAAATGTATGAAAATCAAGAGTCCAAAGCTGGTCCAAAGTCTACTGTACCATACTCTACTATATCTCTACTGTAATAGTAGAGGTATACAGTAGAGGTATGCTTATTTGAACACTTTTTTAACTGTTCCACTACCTTGGCTTTCTTACTTGCATATAAAAAAGTAAAATGATAAAGAAAAATAACAAACTTGATATCAGCTAACAGCCAACTATTTCAGGGTTATCCTGGCACAAACTTGAAGCAGAAATTCAATTAAATTTCTTTAATTTTGAATTTATTAAAAAGGTCCTTCCTCTTTTAAAGGCATCTGACGGTTCGGACCGCCATCTTCTCCATTGAAGGTGCATTCCTCCCGGCAAACTTTTCAAATTATAAAAAAACAAAACAGAGGTGTCAGCTGAGTCACTTTCATAGGTGAATGGTGAATTAGCGAAATATTCAAAAAGTGACAAAAGCGTTAGTGATTATTACTAGTATTTATAGGAAAAAATGCCTGGTTTGGGTTTTAGTTTTGTCTTCGGCAATCATCCACTGTTAGCAAACATTCACATTAGCATACCTCTACTGTACTTATGTGAACGTTTGTTGACTTTGAACCTTGCCATTTTCATCCACTTGCTGTCAGGGGAATCACATAGAGGGGGGGGGGGGGGAGGATGACGCCCCAATGTAGTCAGCCAGTCAGTAAAAATAACTGAGATGGTGTGAAGCGCTGCTGTTTTTTTGTAAAAACAGTTTTGTCTTAGAACTTATTGATTTTTTCATGAAATCATTGGTTTTTCTGAAAATCATTCAGATTTTTGTCTAAACATTAGATTTTTTTCCTTACAATTAGTTGAGTTTTTTTTTTAATCAGTCGTTTTTCTGCAAAAACTGTTGGTAAAAATGACTAACCAGTTGGTAATTATAAAGCCCCCCCCCCCCCAAATTTGGGCTAGTAACGCCACTGCTTGCTGTGACTACACAAAGTAATAATTAAGGGACTCTGAAAATACCTGATACTTCATAATATGCCTCTATTGAAAGCTTATTTGAATAGTTACGGTACTTAAATGTGAATGATGCAGTTTGGGCTGGCAGGGTAAAGAGGCACTGCATTAGCCCTCTGCACCACCAAACTAAACGGATTTGTAAATATTTTGGCAGATAACCACGAAAAATCATCAAAGGAGTGATTCTGAATCACATGTAAGACAACAGTCCTGTTCGGGACACAAAATCACAAAAGGCAGAGAGGATCTTCCATTCTACTTCTTCTTTGAACTGTCCAAAACCCATCATATTCCTGGTATTAACCTGAACAGACAGTGAAGAAACCTTTCTCATCAAACTCACTCTCTGACTCACAAACTTAGGACATTCTGACAGCAAATGTTCCATTGTCTCGACAATACCAATGCACACTGGATGAGGATAATTTGGAGTTTGGTTTATGCAAATGTGTGCCTCCTTTCACCAAACATACAAGGGTTGGTCCTTATTCGAAAAATACAATTTGCCATCGTGCAGTTTTTATGAACCAGAAAATGTGGGATCCTATCTCCTGAGTATGCCAGTACATATTGATTTGAGGAAGCCTGTGCTTGCAGGTTACAAAAGTACAGGTTCCAAAATACCTATTGAGGTGTTTTCAGAGGCCTGTTATTTTCCTTTATCTATCTACTTCGGCTAGCTGATAGTTAACTTTACTCATAGCAAGTGAAGGAAATTTCCAAAGTCAACAAACTTTCACATAAGCATACCTCTACTGTACATGGTTAGGCACACCATTGATTAAGACACCACTTATCAGAACACTTGTTATTGCATTCTTCCTAGTAGGGGAGAGTCGGGTAGTATGACACACTCTCAGAACTAATGGTTTTATTCATCTGTGTTCGCAGCAGCTACGAGACATCTACTATACGAAGGAGAAAACGAGTTTAAAAAAAATAATAAAAACTCACTCAGAGCTTATGCTAAAAAACATATTTTTTTAGTTTTTTTTTTGTCTTAATATGAAATCCCATGTCAATAAGGTGCTATAATATAGCATAACCATTTCTTGCAGGGACCTAGGTAAGGTATTTCATTATCATAAGCAGTCGAGAAACTGCTGGATATTCACACAATATAGGAGGAAGTGCAGATCCCATAAAAATGGGGGAGTCGGGTAGTATGACACACTTTTTGTCAGCTTGTATGACATGTGTAATAGTACCTGACTGACATTTTTGACATGTAGATTTTCTGTTGAATCTGGATGGCTCTGTTATTTCTTCAGTAATATAAGTATTGAGACTCATAATTACCTTAAATTACTTTAAATCGCATTGTCCAGCAACAAAGTGGATTATCCTCCTGTGGTTGTTGCTGGATTGAGTGATGTTAGTCACACTGATGTCGGGACTGGCTTTGGTTAATGTCTGGTAGAGGATTCCGGGGCATCCCACTCGTATTTCCAGGGTTTGGCTTCCCACTCCTTGTCAAGCTCCACTGTCTCTGCACTGACTGTGTCCTCTGACAGGGTGTTCCAGTTTTGCACTACTCTAGTTGAGAAGAAGTGGTTTCGGGTCCTGGTGTGAGCAAATGGCTTTGGAATCTTCTCACTGTGACCTCGAAGAGTTTTTTCAGCTTGATTTGTAGAGGTGAGGCAAGACTTGATTTTGTATGAGTTTGTACGTTTATATAACATCACCTCTACGTTTTCTGCACGCCAAGCTTGGTAGTTTCAGTTGCTGCAAGCGTTCTCTGTATGGGACATCCTTCATGCCTGAGACCAGTTTTGTGGCTCTCCTCTGGACTTTCTCTAGCACTTCACAGTCTTTCTTGAAATATGGGCTGGCAACTGACATTCCGACTTCTAGCTTTGGTATCACAAGGCCTTTATATAGCTTAGTGACGACTAATTTGCTTCGAGTCGAGAACATCCGCTTGATGATACCAAGGGTTTGGTTTGCCGCTGCTGCTACAGTTTTGGTGTGACTGCTGAATTTAAGTCCTTGGTCTACAATGACCCCCAGGTCTCTTTCTTCATCCTCTGCTGCAAGTGGGACAATGGGGCCATTGGGATTTGACATAGTGTACTGATGCCTAGGATTTTTTTTTGCCAAGGTGTATCACTTTGCACTTGTCAATGTTGAACTGCAGTTGCCACGACCTTGCCTAGTCATTGAGACTGTTGATGTCGTTCTGAAGGGCTGAGACTTTGTTGCTATTTTCTACAGAGCTGATCAGCTTTGAGTCATCAGCATAGAGGGTAGGTAATCTTGCTCCTGATTACAGATGGTGCATCGTTGATGTAGAGATTGAAGAGGCTGGGCCCAAGTATTGTGCCTTGTGGAACTCCACCCTTCACGATGATGCCATAATATGCCATAAAAATGTACAAAACCTTCATTTCTCGGGTTCAGTCACCCGTGGGGGGGGGGGGATAGAGGGAGGGGAATGGCCTTGGAGTCAACAGGAACTATTTCTCATGGTTCCAAGTTTTTTTGTTTTTTTTTAATAAAAGTTTTTGAGAGAAATATAACAAGTAAACGTAAAAACTAAAGATTTGTCATACTGAACCCATGGTGTGTCATACTACCCTCCAACGGCGGGTACTATGACATAGTGACCATGTCCAGAATTAAGCCTATGGTACTACTAAAAAACGGTGAGAGAAAAATATGAACAAAATCCCAAAGATTCTATAGGGAACTTAGTAAGTGCTGCCAAAAATTCTGCAACATACATAACAGTTTCAGGGAATTAAAGAAGAAACAAAACAAATGTTTCATACTACCCGACTCTGCTCCCTTACCTATTGTGGGCAGGTATTAAATTTTGTGTGGCTCCACATCCTGCTCCCTGTTTGTTCAGCCATTCTTGGATGTCTGCCTCCCAACTGTTCTATATAGCCTATATATTTTGACACTAATCGACTTCACACCAATCTTTTTTTAGTTTGGAAATGGATTCAGAAATGGAGCATATCTCCTTTCCCCTAGATTGACAATCTTACTGGTAGAATAAAACGTATTTTTCTGGACTCAGTGCGTAACCGCTCCCCCACCCATACGTATAGGTTAGGGCTATATGCCCATTTATGAGCTTGCCATGTACTTCTACCCAAAGCAACCTCACACCAAGTATGAACAGTTTCATCCCTTTGAGAGTTATTAGTTGCGTTTTTGATCAGAATTCTCCGTTCCGAATTCTCGCTTCTGAATTCTCGATTCTCGTACAAATTATTGTTTTGCTCCTCTTGACTTCTCCATTCTCGCTTTTGACAAAAACACTACTTTGCAGCTCGTCCGCAACCCGGTATGCATATTGAAAACCCGAACTCTGTTGACCAATCAGGGAGGACAACGGAGAGAGGAGAATCGACAATTCACCATCGGAGCAAATCCTCGATTCTGCAGAATCGCGAGGCTTTCCCCGTTCTCGATTCTGACAAAAACGCAAGAAAAGGAGAATTCACTTCATCTGAATCGTCCAAAAACTCGAAATAGAAGAATTCGGAGGAGAATCGCGAGGAGAATTCGGATCAAAAACGCAACTATTGTGCGAGCATACAGACGACTAACTTTGTCACAGATATCCTGTTACGTTGTGAGATCCCCCACATTTTACTTTTAGAACTTTATGGAACAAATCTGACTCACCTGTTTTCCACCAAATCAAACATTTGTATCCCTGCCGGCTCAACTAATCGATTTATGTTGTCGTGAAGTGTTTTAAATTAAAGAACCTGAACCTAATTAAACATTTGTCCGCATGGGGTTTCTCTATGTGTAGGCCTCTTCGGTGTGTGTGGGAATTTACAGCTGAAGATTTACGTTCTAAATAACCCATACGAGTGTCCCTCTAGATGTGGGCCTCTTCTGTGTGTGCTGGATCTTACAGGTGAAAATTTACATTTTAAATAACCCACATGATCTTCCTAATTCTCTATGGGTGGGCCTCTCCTGTGTGTGTGGGAATTTAAGCCGCTTTCACAATGACGTGTCGTTGCGATGCGCTGCGTATGCGTTTATCTTGCGCTGCGTATGCGTTTATTTCACGTTGGATGTGCATTTACCTTTTCCTTTCTCGGTTCCTTATGCTGAGTTCTTGTTTCTTTCATCATTACTATAGGCGTGTTCTCGCCATTCCCCGAGGACTCTACTTGAGGAGTCCCCGCGTTTTTGTTTGTCGCAGGGACTCACTCCCACTCCACGGACGGGGAATCCTCTGATTATCATCACCATCATGAAAAAGGACTCCCTTTCAGATTCGGAGGGGAATCAGTTTTTGCTGGTGTTGGAGCAATGTAAAACTAATTAAAAACAATCAGAATAAGCAAAACCAAAAGTAAAGTGAATCCAGACTAATTTCCTCAACTGCATTTTTTTTTGTTAGAGCATATTCCATTGGAAGCATTCCCCGTGTTCTCGTTGTTTTCCGTACGCGGAGTCCGCGTGGAGTGACTCCCTCTATTCTCGCCGTTCCCTTCGATTCCCCGGGGAGTCCTCAAGGAACGGCGAGAATACGACTTATCTTTTTCTTCATCGTTATTAGGTTTTCTGCAGTCTGTCATCAAAAACTTCAATTTTTCCCTGAATCTATGCGTTGACGCAACGCAAGAATAGAATTTGGTTCTGTTCTTGCGTTGCGTCACCGCAAGCGCGACACAGAGGCTGCGTAGCTTAGTTTGAAAGCCTCAACGCATCAGTGTGAACGCGGTTTTACAGCTGAAGCTTTTACATTTTTAAATGACCCACATGAGCTTCCTGATTTCGTTCGAGGTCCGTCTTGTTTTTTTTTTATATTTTTATTTTTTTTTATTTTAATGCCGTGTAGTATATTTTACCTCATTCCCGTCCAATATGAACTGGCCCGGTGACTACGCTTCCACTTACCCTCGGTGACGCCAACGGTCTTACAACAAAACTTTCCTTTAATTATTTTTACCACCGACCTAACTAATTAGCGTCACTTACACTATCCTCTATCTCTAATTTTCTTTTTTAAAATAATTTCTTTTCTTTTTTTTCTTACCCCTATTTTAAGTTCGTCTTGTAAAATTCTACTCCTAGGACCCACCAGACATCCCACGCCTTGCCCAGGACTTTATTGCGGAAGACAGTATGAAGATGGCAGGTACTCATCATGTGGTGCATGCCCGTGGGGATCCCGTGTCAACTCAAGTTTCGTCTGCAGCCCTTGTGATGCTGACTTGCAAATGTACGACTGGCTTTACTTGCTGACAATGGTGTTGGCAACTCTGCTCTTGCACTTCTACTTCATCGATAAGTCTGTAAAACTGGTTTACAGGTAAGTAATCAGAATGGTTACCATTATGCTTAAAGGACACCTGAACAATGAAATCATACTTGAGCACACCATGGAGAATGCATTTACAGACATGGCCACGGAGAGCATTCTTCTCCTGAGCGTGACGTTTTCAAAATAGGGATGTTCGTTTCTGGAGGTTTGCACATGCAGACTCCAAGACAAAAAGCGCAATTCATTCAAATCTTGTACAGCGCTGGCCGGATCGATTGTAATGTCTTCTAGATACACGTTTGGGCTTAACTGGTTAAAAAATACTCCAGAAGAAGGGTTGATTGGAGACATTTGTTCATTTCTAAAATTGTTCGGTACTGAAACAAGGACAGATGCAAAATGGAGAAAAATCCTAGCTTGGAAACACTATTTCGTATTTGGATTGGGTTTTCTGCAGGCAATGTTAACGGAAGTCATACAGATAGGGATGATACTTGGTACTCTTCGTTCAGGTGTCCTTTAAACCCAAGTTACGAGAAGTATTCGTCAATAACCGAGGAGAGACCAGTTAAGCTACGATACTTCAGCAGTAGTTGCATTTTTGATCCGAATTCTCCTCGCGATTCTCCTCAAGCGAATTCTCCCTTTCTAGCGTTTTTGTCGGAATCGATAACGGGGAAATCCTCGCGATTCTGCAGAATCGAGAAGTTGCTCTGATGCCTAATTCTCGATTCTCCTCTCTCCGTTCTCCTCCCTGACTGGTCAACATAGTGCGGGAGTTCAATATGCACAAACACGTATACCGCACGTATACCTAGCTGCCAAATTAGTGTTTTCGCCAAAAGCGAGAACGGAGAAGACAGAGGAGCAAAAGCGGTAATTTGTACGAGAATTCAGAAGCGAGAATTGAGGACCGAGAATTTGGATCAGAATCGCTACTAGTGATATTTTGACGCTTCGTGGCAAGGGTCCTCGTTTGGTTGTTGAACTTCAGGGACCACGTCGGGGACTGGAAAGAACAAATCTGCAACCCATTTGTGGGATTGTAGGACGAGATAGCAAGGTGTGACCCAAAAATAAACATCGGCAATCGTTTACCGTTTTTGTTTCTAAATAGTCAAGTAAAGAGATACATGCACAACGCTGCCTGTGAAGTCTCGATAACAGCGAGAGAGTCGCTAATCGGAAAGTGTCACAGGTTATTGAAAACTTGGGAATTAGCCATATTCCAGTTCAGCGCTTCAAATGGACTAATCTGTGTTAATCCCTGGTGCTTCACCATCGCCACTTGTCACAGACATAAGGGCGATTCTGGCGGTCTGGAAAGCTCCGCGAGCTTATGCGCCGGTTGTTCTTGCAACTTCGGCTGAAAGTCGCTTCGCTTTCCAAAGTTGTTCTCGCGCTCCGCTAGTTGTCGCCAGCACTTGGAAAGCGAATCCACTTCGCGAGTGGAAATTTCAGCAAGTCAGTGAGAAGTTGTAAAGTTGCAACTGATGCTCAGCGACTATTTGCTTGTTCTTGCGCTCTGGATTCTCGCTTTCCGAAAAGCAAAGCAAGAATCCGCCGATCGCAAGAACAAACGGAAAACAGTTGCGCCTCAGTTGCACCTTTATAACTTCTCGCTGAGTAACGTTTGTGTTAATGTTAGTATACAGATTTACACGATTTATAGTAAGGGTAGGGAAACAACTATCTAAAGTAATAAGTTATAATATGAGTGTAAAACAAGGTTGTACTCTGTCGCCGAAACTGTTTGGAATATTTATCAATGATGTTATAGAGTTTATGTAAAAAAAAGTAGCGCCCACGGTTTCCTTAGACATATTTTTTTTAGACATATCGGTTTCTTTAGACATATTTAAATTTTAGTGTTGATGTGTGATAGTTGTTCGTTTGTTTTTTCTTTACAATACCATAGGCTAGAATTGTATTAATAATTTTTACAAACCCATCAGAATTAGTGAAGCGTCGTTTTTTATACCACTGGCATGTAGATGTTTTTAAGAAACACCAGGTTTATTTATATTTACCATTAAAATTGTACCTTACCTTACCTTACCTTATCTTTGCTGTGTATGCTCCTGTTCGCTGATGATACAGTTTTGTTAAGTGATATTAGAAATAATCTGCAGATTTTACTTGATTTGTTGAGAGAGTACTTAGAAGGTAAAAAACTCGAGCTAAAGACAGGTAAGACGGTAGTATTAGTATTTAGGAAAGAAGGAAATTTGAGGACGGACGATAAGTTTAAAACTATGGAGGTAAAGAAATAGAAGTTAAGGAAGAGTGGACAGACCTGGGAGTAAGATTTAGAGCTAAAGTTAAGACGTTTAGTAAACATATTGAAAAGAGTGTAGAGAAGGGTAGATTATGTTCGAATTCGATACTGAGGAGTGAAATAAAGGATATTAGAAACCTTAGGGCCCATAAAGAAATATTTAGGTCTAAGGTGGTGGGCGTAATGCATTATGGGTCGTAGTGCAATTAGGTTATTTGAAGAGGTGGTTAGGGGTAAGTAAATCGACAAATAGTGGAGTTGTTAGGGGTGAGTTAGGTTTAACTTCTTTAAGAATGTAAGACTAGTGAATATGGTTAAGTTCTGGGAAAGGATTGTTAGGATGCCAGGTGTTAGACTATTAAAATCTGCATATTTAGAAGCATTGAAAGAAGAATCGCCTACTTCATGGCCATATCTAGTAAAAAAGATACTGGATGATTGCGGAGTTGGAGAATTGTGGAATGATGGATTAAGAAAGGAGGAAGGAAATACTAAGGTAGTGAAAGAAATACTTAAGAGCCAGGAAATACAGGTTTGGCAAGCCCAGAAGGATCAGTCGGAATCTTTGGGGTTTTATGCTGCGGTAAGGGAGACATGGGGCGAGAATAGAATGTTTAAAGCGGGTCTTAGACGGGATGAGTTAAAGATAATTATTGAATTGTTGGAAGATTGTCGACCAATTGGGTGTAGAAGACGTTATATTGGTAACTGTAAGCAGTAGTTCGGTCCTTACTTCTGTCCGATGTGTGGGTGCGTGGATGAGAGTGTGATTCACATGCTTTGCAATTGTATTGAGCCGAGTGAATGGAGACAAGAAGAGGATGGTGTGTGCGTATTTGACGAAGAGTGGTTAAAACGGATTTTTAAAGATGAGTGTTTTGCTGGTATAAAGAAAATGCGGCGATTTTTGAGGCTAGCGATCGAACACAGAAGTAGATTTTTTGAATAAGTAAAAGAAATTAAAAAGAAAAGAGTATTATTATATGTTAGTGTTTTTTTTCGTATAATAAACTATCTATCTATCTATTTATGCCGAAATCACTTTCCACTCGCGAAGTGGGTTCGCTTTCCAAGTGCTGACGGAAACCAGCGGAGCCTGAGAACAGGTTTCGAAAGCGAAGCGACTTTTAGCCGAAGTCACAAGAAGAGCTGGCGCATAAGCTCGCGGAGCTTTCCAGACCGCCAGAATCGCCCTTAAAATAGATCCAGAGGTTGATGACTATTGATGAGTAGAAAATCTGCAATCTGCTTCACAGGTAATGTAGGTTTTGCTTATGTCGCAGTAGTAGAAAGGGTTGCCCACTATCCAAACTAGTCCACGTGGCGCGCTGAACTGGAATATGGCCAATTCAATCTAAGTAAAGACAATAATGGTAAACATTATAAATATTCCTTCAGCCCAAGCTGACTGCGAATCATATTTAAAAGTGCAAAACGGATACGTCAGCTGAATTTTATTTGAGCTATATTTCAACACTTCTTGGCAAGGGTCCTGTTCAGGCTCAAAGCCGGTTAAGTTGGAAAAACAAACTTGTGGGTTTTCCCATAAAGTTCATTTTTCCAACTTGAGCGGCTTTGAGCCTGACGAGGACCCTTGCCAAGAAGGGCCACACTATAGCTATAATGAAATTCAGCTGACGTGTCAGCTTTGCACTGTACAAAAATGGTAAACATTAAGAACAAGTCAAGAGATAACAAAGTGTATGATTCCCACGATGGACTGTTCGAAGTTTGTATCGTGAAAACCTATTTCGCGCCATGTGGTGGCGCACCATCAATCCTCTAGGATTTTTCAGGTCCAAGCCCTCAGTTATTCTTCTTCATCTGTGTGCAGTCATTGAGTCTGGATTCGCAGCAGCCACTTCAGTTCTTTTCTTCAAGCCTTTTGGGCAGTTTGTACTAAAAGCGTGTGGCGTCCACAAAGTTTCGGATTTTTATACGATCTTCAGGAATCCTACCCCGAACTATCAGGAACAGCTCTACTGCGCTCAGGAAGCTGTGTATCCTCTGTAAGTAGCTAACCAGGAAATCCCTGCGACCCTTTGTTTGCACAACTCTTACTGCTGCAAGGCAGCAGTTGAAACCGACTGATTGCTTGGATTGAATCAAATGCCGTTAGAGTGGATAATAGACACCAGGGGCGTCATGACTAAGGGGGGGGGGGAGTGATTTTTAATTTTTTCTTGGAAACAGTCGATTTTTTTTTTTACAACAGCCGGTTTATCGTAAAAATTGTCGAATTTTTTCTTAGAAATAGTAGTTTTTCTAAATCAGCCGATTTTTCGTCACCACAGTCGTTTTTTCTCAATAATAGTCGTTTTTGTCTGCAAAACAGTCGGTAAAAGCGGCTAGCCAGTCGGTAAATTCCTTGCCTCCCCCCCCCCCCAAAAAAAAACAAACAAACATATTTTGGCTAGGAACGCCTCTGATTGACAGCGTACTAAATTTGAACCCTGCTTCTAGCCTGTATACAATTTAGATTGTATATAATAATATTTCGGAAGTGCAAAGGGGCGGTCTAGAGGCCCTTACTTCTGCCCAGTGAGTAGTGGTGTACTGTATGAGAATTTGTTTGAGAGTTGAAATGTTTGGGTAGCAAATTTTTGGGGAAGGTTGGTTGGTTGAAATTTTCAAGGAGAAAAGTCTGTCTGGAAAAGTCTTGATAGGCTGGAAGCACAGAGAAGAGTTTTTATGACACTTGAGCTTACTCAAGTGCCATATAGCGATTGTAATTTCTGTCCGTCAGTCGGTCTGTCGGTCTGTCGGTCCCGGTTTTGCTAGTTCGGGCACTTCCAGATAAGCTAGGACGATGAAACTTGGCAGGCATATCAGGAACTGGACCAGATTAAATTAGAAATGGTCGCTTCCCCGATCCGACCATCTGGAGGGGAGTGGAGGGAGGGGGAATCCGGAAAAAATAGGAAAAATGAGATATTTTTAGCTTACGAACGGGTGATCGGATCTTAATGAAACTTGATATGTGGAAGGACTTCGTGTCTCAGACCCTCCATTTTAAATCCAGACCGGATCCGGTGACATTGGGGGGAGTTGGAGGGGGAAACCGGAAATCTTGGAAAACACTTAGAGTGGAGGGATCCGGATGAAACTTGGTGGAAAGTACAAGCAAAAGTCCTAGATACGTGACTGATATAACCGGAACGGATCCGCTTACTTTGGGGGAGTTGGGGGGGAGGAGAAGTCCGAATTTGTAGTTATCCCGCGAGTTCCGTGCTTCCTGATGTGCTGGGATGATGGAAATTGACAGGCATGTCTGGGACCCGACCAGATTAAATAGGAAATCATCAATTCCCCGATTCGACCATCTGGGGGGGGAGTGGAGGGAGGGTGAAGCCAAAATTTGAGGTATTTTTAGCTTGCGAACGGGTGATCGGATCTTGATGAAAGTTTATATTTAGGATGACCTCGTGTCTCAGACATCTCACTTTAAATCCGGGCCGGATCCGATGACACTGGGGGGAGTTGGAGGAGGGAGCCGGAAATTTTGAGAAACGCTTAGAGTGGAGGGATCGGGATGAAACTTGGTGGGAAAAACAAGCACAAGTCCTAGACACGTCATTGACATAACCGGACCGGATCAGGGCACTGTGGGGGAGTTGGGGTGGGGGTCCGAATTTCTAGCGATCCCGCGAGTTCGGTATACTTCCTGATGTCCTAGGTCGATGAAACTTTGCAGGTATGTCAGGGATCCAAACAGATTGACTTGAGAACAGCCATTTCCCCGACCCGACGATCGTAAGGGGAGTGGGGTGGATGGGGAGTACGGAATCTAGTAGCGTGCATAACTTTTGAACGGGTGATCGGATTTGAATGAAACTTGTCTGGTGAGCTATCACCTCGGACGTTCAGTGTCACGTCCGGGTCGGGTCCGATACCTGTGGGGATGGAGGGGGGGGGGGGTGGGGTGGAAAACTCAAGAAACTCTAAAAGCAGAGGGATTGGGACGAAACCTAATGGATGGAACAAGCATTAGGCCTAGATGAAATTGACGGAGCCAGATGGTTTCGGGACTCTGTGGGGGAGTTGGAGGGGGTTTTCTGGAATTCCGGTAGTCGTGAGTTAGAATAGTTCCAGATGTAAAACGACAACGAAACTTTGCAGGCATATCAGCGACCCGAATTATCTTGACTTAAGAACCTGACACAACATACCCCTGGAAACTTCCGTTCCTAGATCCGAGCATTTTTTGGGGAGCAAGAGAAGAGAAATACGGAAATTGACTTCTGTAAATTGCAAACGAGTGGTCTGATTCGAGTGAAACTTCATGGGTGATACGAATCGATGGCCTCGACAGGTAAAACATGCGTTCGAACCATATGCGACCACGATTAGGGGAATTGGGGGTGGGGGGACTTTTGACATGCACAAAAACCAAACGGATGGACCGAATGAAATGCAAATTCGACAGTGCCGAGCTTATGCGGCCTAGATTTGTTATTTAGCGTCCGGGCCGGATTCGGCCAAGGTAGGGGGGGGGGGGGGGGTACTGGAAACTTGCAGATAGGCTATGCTCCAATGTCAGTAAAACTTGATGGACAGGTACAGGGAATTAAGAGATTGGGCCCGAACCGGCTCCGACAACGTTGGTGGGAGGGGGGGGGGTACCGGAACTTTCCAAAAATGCTCAGATTCGAGTGAAACTTGATAGATGGTATAAAAGAAGATCCTTTAGGTGGTCGATTTTTTTTATTCCGAACCAGACTCGGCCACGGTAGGTGAGATAGAGTGAGTACCGGAAATCGTGTAGCACGTCTAGGGATCAAACAAATGGATTTATTTGGATGAAAGTTTGAACAGTCATGTGCATTTGCTACAGACAATCGAGACGATGCCGGAACTGCTCACAAATGAGTGAAACTAAATATCCAGATCCAGATAACCGGTTTTACGCATCTGTAGCATGAGACGCGAAAACTCTTTCGGAGCATAACGGACACGGAAAATAGTGAAATATGGCAAATGCAAAGATTAGTGAGGTGTCGTTCTTGTACAGCCTACTCGTACAAGTGCCATATGAGCTCGTAGCTCTTGTTGTAGTTAGGATTTATTACAAGTTATTTGTTTGTTTTTATTTGATTTGTATGCGATGGCCCTCGGGCTTTAAGTAATACATATCATTTCGAATCATATCAAATAGCCATCTCTTTTTGCCGAAGAGAGCCGAAAAATCACAGTCTGACTAAAATCCGACCAGTATCGCAATAGTTTCGGACTGTGACAGTGACATTTGAATTTCTGTCCGTAGAAAACAAACGTGACTTTTGTCTTAGTTTGGAAAGTACAATGTGACTGATGAAAAGTAGAAAAAGTTCAGAGAAGGGTGACCAGGTTGATCCCATACCTTCAACACCTTCCATAGCCTATCCGCAGCGGCTTACTCGACTTCAGCTCCCATCGTTAAAGTTTCGAAGGCGCCGTAGTGACATAATTAACACATTTCGGATAATTAAAGGAGCAGATGATGTTGACCCCAATTCATTTTTCAAGTTCAGTCACTACCCTACAACCCGCGAACACCCTTATAGACTGTACCCTCCGAAACCACATAAGAAAATTGGCCAGTGTTCTTTCGTCCATAGGGTAACCGAACCGTGGAACAGTTTGTCAGCAGAAGTTGTTGATTCAGGCAGTATCCAAACGTTTAAGCGTGGTATAGTCGACACCCCATTTTACTCAGTTGCTTTTGTAGTCTGAAAATTTGTTTACTTTTTTAGTGTATCAGTTTCTGTGTGTAAAGTATATGTAATCCGTTTGTACTTGTGTAAGTAATGGCGACAAGCTAAAAGCTTAACGCTAAATGTAATAATAAATAACAATAAATAAAAGAATTTCTATTTCCCCTTGGAGATTCGGATTTTGGTTAAGCATCCTGAATGCTGGGATTTTGAATATCCGCCCTGTAGGCTATAACAGGAACTTGTCTGCAATACGACGGAAAACTCGGAGAAGCAGGAACTAAAGCAGCGGTGCCACTGGTCGCAGAATTCTGCGATTTGCGGTTCGCAGCTGTGAAAAAATTTGTTACAGGAAGTCGTACTCAACAGTTTCATGGTCTATTTACACACTGCGTAAAATCCGAGCGTATTTTGAAATCCGAGCGTATTTTACGCACGTTTTGAGCTTGAAAAGATTTCTAGCAATACGTACGTATTTGGATACAAAACGGACGGATTTCTTAAATACGTCCGTATTGCTAGAAATGTTTTCAAGCTCAAAACGCGTGTAAAATACGCTCGGATTTTCAAGATTCGCTCGGATTTTACGCAGTGTGTAAACCCACCATCAAGGCTACTCTTTACGGCTATTAGCTTCTTTTACAAAATCAAATTGGAACCTTAGATTCTAAAAGCCAGGCTTCATCTTCCAGATTCCCAGACGTCTGGGGCTTCCGCATAGTCAAGCCGACCCTTCCAGATTTTCATAATAATGATGACAGCTAAATTTGCTGTTCTTCAAGCTTTCCTATATGTCCCGTTTAAATCTCAAATATCTCTTGAATCCCAATCCCAACTGTCGATCACTTTCCCTTTTCTTGCTATATTTGCATATTTGTTCTGTCTCTCGAACGGGCTGCCTCTATGGCACCTTCTAGACATGCGGAATTTGGCCAGACGGCTTGGGCCTGGCTTCCCTTCCAGATCGGTCTCGACGAAAACGGCTGTCTGGAATCTGGAAGAAAAATCTGGAAGGTGCTTTAAAAAGAACCTGTCACAGGTTCCGTCAGAGAAGAGTGGCAACACTGAACAGAAGAGTCACTTGGAGAGATTCGATGGAGAGATTGGAGAAGCGCTGACCCAAACAAGTTATAGGATATGTAATATGTAACCGAAAGATTAATATTAAGTGAACCAGGAAATGAAATGGTACGATCCCTCTACGTATTGGAATAGTTGAGTAATTTCCCCACCGCTCGACGCTACCAAGATTAGTCAGTCTTATGTACTCTAAGGGCTTCGGATCAGAACACCCAAGTGGGACAAACAAACAGTTCGGTTTATGCCATTTCATGTTAAAGTGTTGTATTTTAGCCAGTTTTGGTTAGCTTGGATTTGTTACCATAATATTTGGCTTGTGTTTACCATGGATATGTATAAAGGTTATTTTATTATATTCTTATGTTGTAGGTACACCATCGTCTTGTGCTACCTTGGAATGTCTGTTGGATTTCTAATAGTCGTGCGAACATGGTTGGTACGGCTCCTTGCAGAAAACAACAGCTCGGTATATGCTGGACTGTATTTTCTGCCGATTCTGGCTGCGTTCCATGCCGTGCTTGCTGGCTATGTTTGTAAGTACTATTAATATATGTAACTTAGTTCTTCACAAAGGCCTTTCAGTTCCCCTTTATAGCCTACTTATGTTCTGCGCAAGAAGAAGGTAAAAAAGATGAGATCGTGCTATTTTAAATATGCGAAGCACCTGCTCCATATGTAAAAATTATGTCATTCCCAAACATTGATGGAAAAGTTCAAAAATTCAGGAATCAAATATTACCCTTTTGGTTGTTTCCTCGTCGCTTTAAAAAATAATGACAACTCGGCCCAACCAACGCATGACGTTATCTACTGCTTCCACTGAAGATTGAAAATTTAATGTCTTTTCTGTATGTGTCTTTTATGTGTTTTCTTTCACTTACTTAAAAATTTCGGGTTTCAAATAAATTACTTAATTACTTGCCTATATGACAATTCGGGTTTCAAATAAATTACTTACTTACTTGCCTATATGACAAAGTCCAAACATGCCAGTGAACCTCAGGAAGAACGAGAAACGTCGCCCCAACGATGACTTAAATCCTGTGTCTACCAATAAACGGCGTTCATTGGGGACAGGTGTGGTGACGATTCCGGCTCTACCGCTTGGTACACGACGATTCTTCGTCGGTAGGCAGATTTAATCATCAAGAGTATTTGGAATCACTTTATCTCACTGCGTGTGGTCACCGCATAGATGGCATTATTTGTACCTCGTCAAATGCATAAAGTGCAGTAAAACAGCACAAGGGAAACCAAAGTATAATTAAAGTTTTGACATATTTTATAGTCGGAAAGTGGAAGTTTCATAATAACAGTCTAGGTTGTGCTAGATGCTTTGGATTTGGAAAATAAACAGAACAGACAGATCGTTATTGGAACCAAGTCTATTTTGTCTGTTTTAAATTGCTAAAACGAACGAAACAGCTGAGTACGGAAATGAAGTAACAAAATGCTACAAACGCTAGAACAGACTCAAAAACTGGGACAGGCCGTTGTCTACGGGGAAGCTAGGATGAGATGTTGTGTATTCATTTACTTGGGGCCCAAATTTATAAAGACATGTCCGAAAGCGTGTGGCGCGAAATCACGCGTCTTATTGTGTACCTAGGGGGTAAAATGAGGGGGAATCCTGTCATCTATATTTATTTATTAATTTTTATGTGGCTTGACACCCTTAAATACTGACAACAGACATTTTTTTCAGATTATTCGTATCCCGTTATCATCCTCATATCAGCTATTGTTTCCTCTGCGTGGTTTCTTGCCTCTCAACCTGTTCAGGTATGTGAATCCTTAAAGCACTAAGGTTACTACAGATTTTTCTTCGTCTAATATTTATCATGGTTTTCCAGCCCATAACAATCCTCCCCTTTTGTAGCAATCAAGCTTTGGAATTCTCCTCCATCTGACATATTATCTGAAATATATTTTCCAGTTCTGTTTCAGAGTTCTATACGTTTCTTGGGCTGGAATAAGTATTTCTGTCTGCTGTTTTCCTGTTTTCTTTTGATTTTTTTTCTTCGTTATTTATTTTCCGCTGACTTTCATTCACTTTCTCATTGATTATGCGCTGGTTAAGGCGCGTTTCTTGTTTACCAGTGTTACCATAGCTTAGCTTTTATGTATTTATTATTACATTTGGCGTTAAGCTTTTAGCTTGTCGCCAAGGCTGCGGCCGCAACATTTTTCATGTCTTCGCTTTTTTTTTATAGCACTTGCAGCCTCTGGCTCAAGTGCCATATATCGATCGGAATTCTGTCTGTCTGTCGGTAGGTCGGTCTGTCCGTTTGTCCGTCACAGTTTTTCGAGTTAGGGTACTTCCATGTGCTAGGACGATGAAACGGCAGGCGTATCAAGAACCCGACGAGACTAACTTGGGAATAATAAGTTTCCCGATCCAACCATCTGGGGGGGGGGGTGAAGGGCGGGGGAAACCGAAAAATTGGTAACTTTCGAACGGGTGATCGGGTTGGAATGAAACCCAATAACTGAATAGATGACATATCGCTGATATGCCATTTCAAGTCCAGACCGGATTCGACAGCTATGAGGGAGTTAGGGGGAGGGAGAACGGAAATCTCGAGAACCGGTTAGAATGGAGGGATCAGAGTGAAACTTGCTGGAAAGAACAAGCATCTGCTCTTGATACATCGTTTACACAATTGGACTGGATCGGGACTTTAGGGGATTTCAACTTCGAAACTTGGCAGGCATATCAGGGACCTGATCGAATTGACTTGGAAATAAAAATGTCCTCTATCCGATGATCATGGGGGGAGTGGAGGGAGGGCGAATCCAGAATATTGAGCCATGCGTAACTTCGGAACCGGTGATCGTATTGGAATGAAACTTAATAACTGAATAGATGACATATGTCTGATGTCTCATTTTAAGTCCGGACCGGATTCGACAGCTGTTGGGAAGTTGAGGGGGAACACCGGAAATCTGGAGAAACTGTTAGAATGGAGGTATTGGATTGAAAATTGGTGGGAGAACAAGCATCTGCTCTAGATTAATATTTTACACAGTTGGACTGGATCCGGACAGTGGGGGGGGGGGGGGGGGGTAATACTTAACCCGCTTAGACCGGAGAGATCGGGATGGAACTTTGTGGAAATACTCCCCCACTGTGGGGGAGTTGGAGGGGGGGGGGCCGGAAACCCGGTGATCGCGAGTTAAGGTCCCATTGTAAGTCCGGACCGGATTCGACAGCTGTGGGGGAGTTAGGGGGGGGGGGGGTCCGGAAATCTCGAGAAACGGTTAGAGTGGAGGGATCGGAGTGAAACTTGGAGGGAAGAACAAGTATCTGCTCTAGATAAATCTTTTACACTATTGGACTGAAACCAGACACTTGGGGGGGGGGGGGGGGGGGTCCCGAATTCCGGTGATCGTGATTTAACGTACTTCCAGATGTGCTAGGACGATGAAACTTAGCTGGAATATTAGAGATTAGACAAGATTTGCTTAGAAATCGCCACATCCCAAATCGGACTGTTCCTTAAAGGACGAATCTTGACAGCAAAGTAAGAAAAATAGTTTTAAGCCAAATATACATTTTCATGATTCCCATGAGCCCATTATCATTTTTGCCTTGAGGGTTTTGCTTACAAATGAAGTTCCATCTCCCTTAAAGTGTGCATCTTAACGGCAAAGTCGAAAAGTACTTTTGATCAAACGATAGCCATGATCATTTGTGCCACAAATGTTTTGCTTAAAAATTGTTTCTAGCACCCTTAAAGTGCGCATCTTAACTGAAAAGTGAAAAAAATACTTTTGAACAAACGATATATATTAATGATCCGCAAGTGTCTGTTATCGTTTTTGCCTCAAGGGGTTTGCGTATGGATGAGTTGCTAGCGCCTTTAAAGTGCGCACTTAACTGAAAAAAATACTTTTGAATAAACGATATATATTAATGATCCGCAAGTGTCTGTTATCGTTTTTGCCTCAAGGGGTTTGCTTATGGATGAATTTCTAGCGCCTTTAAAGTCCGCACCATTACAGCCAAGTTCAAAAACAGAATACTTTTTACCAAACGACACATTCTCGTGATTTCCAAGTCCATGCTCCGTACGGAAAATCTACACCTCGAATCTAGGTCAAAACGGCCTCGTACGTTTGAACCACAAACTAGGTCGTTTTCGCTGCCTATTCGCTCTCGTTTCCACCTCAAATCTGGGTCAAGACGGCCTCGTACATTTGAAACACAAACTAGGCCGTTTTCGCTCTCGTTTTTCATCTCAAATTTGGGTCAAAACGACCTCTTACATTTGAAACAGAAACTACCTCGTTTTCTCTCTCGCCTAATTTGGTAGCGAATTTACCTCGACCTCGTACATTTGATGCAAAAAGACCCTGTAATCTCAGTAAGCATAACGAAGTCGAAACGAAATAATGTTGGTAACAATCGACCAGCGCAGCGTCCTTGTAAAGAATCAAAAATTCGTAACCATTGATCAATGATCTATTATAGAACTATGTCAGAGATTCACTGATCCAGTAATACCGATTAGGCCTAAAATTATACTTTATATAGAAGACAAAACTAGTTTCCCCAAATGATCGATTTAGGACTAGTAACTATCGAAATTTGTTTGGTGATGCTTTTGCACCATCGAACAAGGTTCAAACTCGGAAGCTGCTTCTGAAATTTTTTTAATTTCACAGTACAGCAATATTTTCAAAACTATTGACGACAAGGCTTAAATTAAAGCATTTCCGTGGCTCTTAAAATTAATAGTTTTTTTTTTCCTGTCTCGAAACAAGCAGTTAGGGAATAAGGTATGATATACTACGTAGATTGGATTTGATTAATATAGTGATACATAACATCGGACTGGATTGCTCTTTGCTCCTAGGTTTCTGGCAAACGTAAAGCTCGAAAGTAGTTTCTCTCTCATTATAGATAATCCTTCAGCCCGAGCTGACTGCGAATCATATTTGACAGTGCAACATGACGGTGCAGACGGTGCTGCTACATATTATTAGAGCTATATTTCGGCCCTTCTTGGTAAGGGTCCTCTTCAGGCTCAAGCCGATCAAGCTGGAAAATGAACTTCCTGGGAAATAGAAACATACGAAAAATGAGCTGGAAAATGACTGTTCAGTTTTCCAGCTTGTGCGGCTTGAGCCTGAAGGGGACGCTTGCCAAAAAGGAAATAGAGCTCTAATAAAATGTAACTGACTTATCCGTTTTGCACCGTCAAATATTCTTCTTTATTGCTCACCAAATGCATCTGCCGCTGCATCTCGTCAATTACCTTGCCAGTGGAACAAAAGTCGAAGTATTATAGGAAAAGTCTTTCACATCCCCTGATGGCAACTTCGCAGTGAAACTATAAGGTCGCCCTCGCACTTCACCAAAAACGAGGTGGAGATGAAATCTCCCTGATATTTCGCTACCATCTTCGCAGCGAAAAGAAGGGCGATGTTGAATACACCCTCGCCCTTCGCCAAATATGAGGCGGAGGTAGAATCGCCCTGTCTTTCGCCATCTTTTTCGCAGCGAAAACTAAGGTCGAAGGGAAATCCGCCTTCGCCCTTTACTAAACACGATAGCGAACGCGAGATCTCCCTCTCCTTCGCCTTCATATTCGCAGCGAAAATGTGGGTTTAAGTATAATTCGCCATCAATATTCGTCCTCGCTATACTTTTGCCGGCATTTCGCTACCGAAAATACTGTTTCGTCCTCGATTCGAGGTGTAAAATGGCATTCGACGTGGAGATTTTCCGTACGGGCTCATTCATATCTCATGGGTTGTGCTTACAGATGATCAGAACAAACCCACGAAAAGGCAAATTCTATATTTCATCCTCTCAACCAGCATTGCAAGTGCCATATGAGCTTTCAGGTCTTCTTTTAATATGTTGATGTTTGAGTTGAGAAAAACCAGATTTTTAGTATCGAATAAAATGAAATGAAATGAATCTCGAAGTTGAATAATACCGTAAAGTTGCAGAGAAACACCAGAAGTTCCAGTGACATGTAAATGGCGCTTTCTCAATTCACTGATTTCTTATTCTATTTAATTTGAAGAATTTTTCACTAAGAAACATTCACACCGTCTCATTGCAAAAAAAAAAATGCATTGCGACAATTTTCAACAAACCTAAACAAGCTATAGGAGGTTTTATTACCAAATGTATTTACATCTTGATCAGAAGACTCTTCGAGTCTGCCAATACTCTATATGACCAAGTCCAAAACACGCCAATGATCCTCAGGAAGAAGGAGTAAGCGTCTTCGTAACGCCTCAAAATCAACGACTCAAATCCTGTGTTAACCAATCACGGCGATCTTTGGGAGCGTATGTGACACCACTTCTGCCTTTCTTACCCAAAGAGGCCGGATATTTTGCATCGGCAAGGAGAGATAGTCATCAAGAGTACTGGCCCCTGCTGTATGACCGCCAGTAAGTAAATACTGTGACCATTGGCCGTTGACGATTGACCCGCTCCCCTTATACCCTGAGAAATCGACTATTAATAATAATAATTTATTGAGGCCTGCCATACACAAATAAAAGAGCGGAGTAATAGAAAGAAAGATAAATGAATTACACACGAAGAAAACGAAACACTACATAAACATTATAGAACTTATGATAAGTACGAGTCAACGGCGATGCGTATGTGTTTTTCAAAGCCCGTGATCTAACACGACACTATGGTTTCGTATTTAGCGGAAGCATTGATAATGTGGTACTTCTTTGACAGGGCTGAGTTGTTTCCTCTGTCTGGTTTCTTGCCTCTCAACCAGTTCAGGTATGTGAATCCTCAAAGCAACAAGGTTACCACAATTTCTTCTTCGTCTACTTTACCAAGGCTATCATTGGCGAAAAGTATGTGAAGTTCTACAGAAACTCCAAATAAAGCTAAGATACTTTGAATATGCCAATTTTTAAAGGGTGTATTAGTTAAATAAAGATAAGTATTAAGTGATCTGAAGTGTTTTGCAACCATCATGAATTTTGTACTGCCAATTGGCTATTAAATATATTCATTTATATATTCATTCATGCCAATGGCAGGCAGTACTTGATTTGTACTTCATCTGTTCAGTCACTCGACAATAATAATAATGTAGTTGAAATAATAAGGCTTCCGCCTCTATATATTTCTCGGGACACTTTACACACTAAATTGAATTTCAGCCAGGTGGTAGTCGACACTTGCTTTGAATTGGTTGACATTTTCGGCATTTACAACACTTTCTGGGCGATCGTTCCAGTATTCTACTATTTGGTGTCTAAAATGGAGCATTTTCCAATGTCTTTTCGGAATTTCTTACAACTTAGTTTCAAGTTGTGTGACAAGTAGAGTGACTTTTCTTAATTCATTGATCTTTCATTCTGATAAAATTAAAAAGCCCTTTATTAAAACGTATTTACTTAGTCCTTGAAACTAGACCGACTGTCACAGAAGTCGTATTACCAAAGTCACATTAATCAATGGAATTAAACTTATTATTTGTTTAATATAATGTTTTGTAGAAAAGTATTCGGTGCGAAATTATCTTCTTTCATAATACTATTAGTAATTGAAGTCTTTTCGTATTTAAGTGTAATAGATACATTGTTACATTGGTTTGGAGTTAATGTGGGTCTACTTTTCGAGTTCTGCGACAATTAGTATAAACTCTAGAAGTGTGTGCAGATGTAAAGAAGAATAAGAAGCTCTGTTTTGAATTCAGTAAGTGTTTTAACCACTCTCTGTTTAGGGCTTATTTTTGAAGGTTCGGGCGGCCTTAGAACAGTCCTGGAGTTGGCAAAGGGTTGCTAGTTCTAAAACCCGTCCGTACAGTCGCTAGTGGGCACTGTCCTTGACACCGACTTGGTCAAGTTAAAGACCAGGATAAAATCATTGTATGAGAATTCTCGCTAACTCTAAATGAGCTGTCGGAAGTTTCACTGATATCTTGATTAAAACCCACTGCGAGTTCAAATCCAAGAAAATAAGCAGGCCTCTCAGTTAACTTTTAAGCAGTTTTTTTTTTGGCGCAAAATGTCGGAGAATCATTCGATTAGAATGATTATCGTGATCACACCAGTAGTTATATAAAGGGGGTTCTAGCTCACCATCCCCCCAATTTCAAAACCCCATTTTAACATCAATTTCTTAAATTTTAACATCCTTTTTACCAAATTATCCCCCTTTTTAAGAACATTTTTATTTTCTTACTTCCAAAATAAAGGATACAAGAAATGAGAATATTACCCTTTACTACATATAAAATACTACAATATACTACTACTTCTTTTTTTTTACATTTTTCATTTTTTTATTCAAATATTACTGAGTAAACAGTTCTAAATCCACATATGTTTCTTTGTTCTTGTTTTCGCGTACAATCGGTTGCAAAACTAGATTTTTCTTTAAAAGTAATTCGTTAGCAATGGCATTATATTTCTGTGTTATAAACAAATCACAGGGTTTGTCATTATGATTAATAACTACAACCAACTTATCACCATATTTTGTCTTAGCAATTCTCATTTTAACAATAGTATATTTCAATCCAAGAACTAGTTCTTCTTTCCTGATTGTCTCATTGTATTTATTCATTCTGATTGTATTCAAGACTTCCTTTGCGGACTCCATTTATTAGGGGATGATTTTATTAAATAAAAATCCAGACTCACAAACTCACATACATATTTTTGTTAATAATACCTAATGTAGCTTTTCTTTCATAATATATAACACAGTAAACATTATATGGTACGGGTTGATTATCTTTCAACGTTAAACTTATTTCAATATCAGCAGTTGTTCCATTATAAATATTTGACTCGTGTTTGGAAACATCGAAACAGAATAGTGGATATACTTCTTTAAATTCTTCTATACTAACAACACTACCAGTATCAAATGCTAATTGTTTATAACCCAAATGTATGAACCTATTGTAAAGATTTGAGTATTTACATTTGTCATCGCTAAAATCACATTTAAGTGGTTCTTCGGGATATTTATCCCCATTAATTCTAAGTTCTATGTCTGTTAAATTCATATGATCAAACACCATATTATTCATTAATTGATTGTTATGCTTTTCATTTTTCTGTAGCATCACAACTACTTTTGTTGGATTGTTTCTCTCAGATATAACTTTCCAAGTGTGTTCCTTATTTTGACTAACATCGCTTTTATAAGTATTACATGCTTCCCACATCAGATTATGCTTTTTATCCTTAGCAAGACCCTTTTCTAATTCACTCATCATTTCGATACTAGGAGCTACAATAGGGATCTTCCAGGATAAATACTCGATTACTACTTTGAAATTAGTATTTCCATTTCTTATAATCATGTTGTTATCATCATTTCTTCTTAGAAATAATTTATGCGATGCACCTCTGAAGAATCGTTTGTTTCCTTTCAGAAATCCAAACAATTCTGATAATGGTAAATACATATTTACTAATTTACTGCTCTTTGTTCTGTTATATCTTTTTTCAAATCCTTTATTATAATTATTATTATTTCTCAAACTGACTGTTCCACCCCCTGCTGCAGCCCCTGCTACTACTGGAGTTGCAGTAAACGAAGCAATAACAGGATTAATTTCTTTTCCTTGATTATAATCCTTATACCAGAAATGATTTCTTGCTGCACTTCTAGAATAATCATCAGAGTATTCAATCAACTTTGTAACGGTAGTTGTAATACCAACATGATTAATTTTTTCAACCGATTCATCGTTTATTACATACTCAGCGGTACTGAATAAATTAAATCCATTATTCGTTAAAGTAGCAATATCGGTTGCAGCTATATTATCTCCATTTTCTTTCACTATTCTTACACTGACATCAAGATAACTTTCACTTGGATAAAACCAAGAATCTAATTTCTTTGTTACGAATTCAAACTCTGATTTATTAGATACATTCACATCTGTTTCTCGAATTTCTTTAAATTCGTATCTTACCACTGTATCATCAACAAGCGGTTCATCAAAAATGTTCCATTGCGGACTGATAACTTTATTTACTGCCATTTATATAAGAAAGAAATTATTAAATAAAACTTATTTCAGAATCTTTAATCCATTTCCAGTCATTAACGTTTTGATCAAGTCCTGACTTCTTTGATTTAAAATCCTTTTATTTGTACCGATAAGATCCTTCATCGATTTTTTGTTTCCAATTACATCAATGAGTTCTTTCTTGTTTACATCGATCAGATCTTTCCCATATTCTATTGCTCTGTTTTTCAACAACTCAAATCTCGGTTTAATAATATTATTATACATTGACATAGCCCCATCTTTTATTTGTTTTGCTGACGTTTGAAATAACTGGGAATTAACAATGTTTTTGAATACACTACCGATTCCACTTCCATACTGCTTTTTATAAAGTAATCGCTTATTATTAATCAACATTTATAGGTAAATAATTTTATTTTACTAATCCTTTAAGCTTTTCTTAAATGCAGTACGTATCCAACGTTATCACCATTCAAATCGATAGGTCTTCCCAACTGATCAGTAATTGTCATTCTCAAGGAGTAAATAAAGTCTTTTGTATTAATAGGAAGGTAGATTAATTGTCTAGGATTCTCAACAATTTGACAACCCGGTTCTGTATTCGGAACAAATGTCCAAATGACATCTGATTTACTTTTGTTTACGATAGAACTGTTTACAAGAGAGCAGTGAATTTGAATTTTATCAACGCTTCTTGTTATATTCGGAAGCTTTGTACCTTCATTGATTTTCTTAGATATCTCACTATCCTTCTCAAATCCTAAAATCTGACACAAGTCACTATTAAATCTAAACACATATTTTTCTTGTAATAGTATGACAAATCTCATAGATGCTGGATTGGATGAAATTACAATAGGACATTTATCTTTTGGGGTATCAAAATACTGACACAAAAAATAATTCAAACAATCATCGTTATACATCCCATTAGGAATAGTAACATTCATCCATTCTGTTGCATTATTATCTTCATCTTTCCTGTATTGAAATGTATTATTTACAAATTTATCACTTATATTATGCCATGAATACCACAAAGTACACTGATTCAAACCTATTTCATAATCCCAATTACGATTCAATTCGATTGGTTGACTAAATGTTATATCAATGATACTTTCATTACCTTCAATGTTTAACAACACCATTTATTAGAAATAATTTTTATATATTGAATTGTAATTTCTCTTCGTAAGAAATTTATTTCGCATTAACGAATCCAAAATATCAATAGCTTCATTTCTCACCTCATCAGATGTATTTCCGTTTACTCTGCTACCTATCAAAGTGTATAATTTTGAAATCATTTCATCACAATTCATAAATACACCAGTTCCTTGTTGGTTGACTAATGGGGAATTAGTTCGAATGCTGGTTAACCTCTCCTTGTATTCTCTTATAAATTCAAGGATTTCATCATAGCTAGAGTAACCTTTACCTTTTTTCCCGCCATAACTTTGACTTAGAGATGTCAAACGTTCTAGAGCCTCATCTATATCCGTATGATGCTTAATGTAATACGTAGGCATTTTAAAATAAGTATCAGTGCCACCCCGCGATTCTACATGTTTTAAATTAATCTGATTTAACAACTCTTGGGTAATATCTTTATTCATATCAACGGATAGTGGTCCTAAATTGGGAGAAGGTTCTAAAGCGGGTGCTCGACTCACTTCCTCTGAAGTAGTGGTCTGTAAAGCTGTTTTAAATGTATCACCTAATCTGAGAAACCGTCTTCTTGAATTATTATCACCTTCCTGTAGTTTATTAATTATCGTTTCAGCGTTCTCTTGTAATTTTTTGATGGTGTCTTTAGTGTTTTCTTTTTGTGCTATAATAACTGGAGCGTTTAATTCTGAAGCATATTCCCGAAATCCTGCCTTCTCCATCTCATTTTGCTGAACCTTGCTTCTCTGAATTTCTCTGTTCTTCACTATATCCGATAACATATCACTCAAGCGTCTTGAATCCATTTATATACAAGTAATTTTATTTCATAATAAATTTTGAAAGTTCTTTTTCATAAAACCCTCCTTGAATTAATTCCCCACTTTTGTCAGATATTTCATAAGTAATGGGAATGGTAGGTCTGATGGTTGCTATCTGAAATACCTCATCCGTATAATTAGGTAAATATCCTTTATCGAAAATACTTTTTTCTTTTTTAATTCTGACTAAATCCCCTACTTTGACGTTTCCTGTGATTTTGTAGTCATCTACTGGAGGAAACAGAGCACTAAAAACCTTTTTCTGATTAACCTTTTTACTAGCATCAACTGGTTTCATTTGTATTGAACGGTGGTACGAGTTATTATAATTACTCACAAATAAAGGTAAAATATCAATCCAATTAGTAGTGTTATTGTGAGTGAAATATTTCCATAACTTGTCTTTCAGCGTTCTATTGAATCGTTCTACAATTTGCGCTTTCAATTCGCTTTCAGATGCAAACCAGTGTATATCGTTATTTTTCAAAAAAGATTGAACATTTCTCATAACAAATTCTTTACCTTTATCAGTTTGCAACTTTCTAGGAATTCTTTCTTTAAATATATGACTGAATGCGTTTATTATTTCAGCACCCGTTTTATTTTTCAAGGGAATACCCCAAGCATATTTACTAAAGCAATCAATAACAGTTAAAATGTAATTTGTTTTATTATTTTCTTTTTTATATTTCTGCATATCAACTAAATCAGCTTGCCATTGCTCATCAACATAGTGAACATACACTCGCCTCCTTTCAAAGTTATGATAGGAAGGTTTGTGTAACGTATACACATTCTCATTTTGCAACACATTTTTTATTTTATCCTTGGAAACCTTAACACCATTTTCTTTTAATTTTCTGTAAATATCATCCACACCTGAATAATTAGAATAATACGTCTTTAAAATATCTGTTTCTGCGTTGAGGTTTTTTTTAAAAAGCGATTTTTCCTCGACCCGCAAATAACACAATTCCCTTTCAGCATTGGAACATTATTTTTTTGTGACACTGCCTTAAACATTGATTCAGTGTCAGTGCTCTTTTTACATTTCATACAATAAATCTCCATTTATTAGAAAATAATTTTTATAAACGAAAAGCTACCAACTTCATTTTGCGCTTAATGTAGGAAATACAGTGAAGTCCACAGTTTACTTCGTCTATATTTTGGACAGCAAGATTTTCATAAGCTATTTTTTTCTTTGAAGTTTTTAGATATTTAACTATTTCTTTTCCTGGAGGAATACCGAAAGAATCGAAAAATTCGACATAGGGGGATTCAGGTAGATTACAATAGGCAACCCAATGTGTTCCAGGCATTCCACGTTTGTCATAGTTGATTACACCACATTCCGAATCGTTTATATGTTTGGGTAGCGTATCTAAAGAGAACACACCTCTAAACTGTGGTATACTCCCTAATGCATCCATAATATCAAAATTGGTTAGAGGTCCTACTTTACTTTTGCTTCTTTTTTGATGTCCCCGTTTTTTGACTTCCTAGGCCTTCCACGTACCCCATGACCGACAACTTTTTGTGTTCCAGGAAGTGTTAGCGCTCCACCTGTGTTGACATCATCGGTTTTTTCCTTCTTAGGTCTACCACGTACACCATTACCGGTAACTTTTTGTGTTCCAGGAAGTTTTAGCGCACCACCTGTGTTGGTCATTTTATCCATAATTTTCTTACCAGCGAATGTACCCAAAGCAGCAGCACCACTTGTTAAAGCTGCCTTACCAAGGGTAATTGCTAGCGGTATTAAAAATGGAAGTAATCCACCTTTTTGAATCGCTTCTCTCATCTGCTTGTATGATACATCAATATCACAACCCTTATTATTCATTTTACATGTTTCAATTTTATCAATTTGTCGTTTACTTAAAAGTAACTTGACTGGTTCCCGTTCATTTTGTCTACTATGACTAACACGTATCTGACATTTTTGTTTAGCATCAAAACATTTCTTCAGCTTTCCTTTCTGAAGCTTTGACAAATAAACTGTATACTCCATTGTTTCAACCATTTATTAGGGAATAAATTTATCATATAAATTTTATTTCTTTAGTTTAGTTTTCATGAAGTCTTCTGTTTTCTTAACAAAATCTTGATCAACAGGTTTTTGCTCTAAAAGCCTTTTTAAAATGTTTACGACTGCTCTTTCAATACCATTGATATGCAGATTTTGGTCCAAATCATTTGAACCAATAAAACTGCTAATTTTTTGTTGGTTTTCGAGCTTTTTCTCAATACTTTTCCTAAGGTCAAGAAGCTTTTTGTCAATACTTTTGCTAAGGTCGCCAATCTTCGTTTCAATACTTATGCTAAGGGCTTGTTGGTTTTCGAGCTTTTTGTCAAAATCTAAAAGATACGTAGTTAACGTTCCTAAATTAACAGCATCATGTTTGTTTCTAGGATCTTGAACATTTGTGATAACTTTATTCCCAGCATCAAGTTCTTTATCAGTAACCTGAATTGTTGGTTTTACAAATAATCCTTTATCTTTGATCCTTACCATTGCATTGTCAGGAGAATCATCTACCAAGGTTAATCTGTTAATATCTTCGCTAAAATATTGATTGGCTTGCACTTGTTCTGCAGTTATTTGTTCTTTAAACTGATTCAAAATAATAGTCATCAACCTTAAGCTAATCGCATCCTGATCTGCTTTGGCATCACCTAAATTAACAATTCGCCTATCCTGTAGGTTAATGTTACCGTTTTCGTCAGTAACTACCTTTACATTCGATTCGTTACTAACCTTTTTTCCGACACTACCAAATTTATTCATTTATTATAGAAATAAATTATCCGGTAAATTTTTCAAAGTTTTTCCTGTACTTAAGGGTTTTATCTTTTATTTTTAAATCTATGAAGAAAAAACCGTAGCCCTTGGTTGCAGTCTCGAATTGTTTGAGAAATTTTTCATCGTCTATACTGGATACATGGCTTTGTCTTATTAATTTTACTTCTTTTGGATTAGAACACTGAAAGAATGCAAAATAATTGCACTGGAGTCTTACCACCTTTGGCGTTTTATGATAGCTTTGAGACAAGTAAATAATTGAGGCATTTTTCTTTCTTCCTCTTATGAATAAATCTTCTATTTTCTTCTGGTCTTTTTCAGTGACAAAATCGTCAAAGATAATCAAGTTTTGGTACTCAGGGTCTAAGTCGTCCACATCGACAATATCATCAAGATTGTTACTTACTGTTAAGACTTTCGATTTGCATTGTGACTCCAAAGTGGTTAAATTGGTTATAAGGTCTTGATATTTATCTTCTTCAAGATCTTTAGCATACAAGTATATTCGGTTGAAACAAAGATATTCATAAATTAAATTCAAAAGAAGGTTAGTTTTCCCTGTTCCAGAACTTCCACAAATTAATAATCTAAATGGCCACTGAGGTGCAAGGTCGTGCTTATTCTGATAAGTGTTCTTTTCACTAAAGTCATAGACTTTGATTGGAGCCTTTTCATTCATTTATTTAGGAAGAATTTTTCATTATAAGATTTACTTGAGTATTTTAAGTATATACTTGATTTTTTGAAGTAGGTACTTGAATTTTTTAAGTAGGTACTTGAATTTTTTAAGTAGGTACTTGAATTTTTTAAGTAGGTACTTGAAGTTTTTAAGTAGGTACTTGAAGTTTTTAAGTAGGTACTTGAAGTTTTTAAGTAGGTACTTGAATTTTTTAAGTAGGTACTTGAATTTAATGTTTATAACCTAAAGGTAAAGTGTGTATTTTATCGCTTGTTACTATCCTTTTATCATCCTTAGGATCTAACGCTTTTTTATTCTGTTCTTCTAGAAACATATTGTGCTTGTATGATCTTAAGTTATACTGGGTTATAGAAAGGTTTTCCGTTTTACCAAACAGTACATCCTTATAGTTTTGAATGGTAATTTTATCTTTAACGATATTGGTTTTTATTCCTTTCAGTTTTTTGCTAGCTTTTGAAGGGTCTTGGTTGTCCTTTAAATAAGCATATACTTTTGATCGTAATCCAACAAACTCTGTCATAACCTGTCCACCTAATTCATCTTTCATCATTCCTATCACTTTCTTATTTACACTAGGAAACCCATATGGATTATCTTTCGCATACTCAGATGTATCGAACCTCTCATTCAAATCCTGTTTGATATCTTGATAAAAATCTTCAGTTCTAATATCATATATGAAAGAATCAGTGTCCATATAACACAAATCAATTTTATCTCCATATTTAGGCTTCATATAATCATAATGGAATTCATACATCAATAACTTGGATAGTTCTAATACAGCAAAGCCGATGTACATTGGTTTGTCTAATTTTATCTTTTCCTTTGACATTCTTGCTACTGAAAAGTTTTCACTGAATATTATTTCAGATTTAAAGTTGGGTTTCTTTATTATTTTTTCTCTTGTTGCATCATCCGTTATTATTTCCATATCCGCTCGCTTCCTTACGTTTTCCATAGTTTTTCCAAAGCAAGCATTATTCATAAGCTTAAAGAAGTCCTTCTCAAAATCATTTGTACCTTTAGTTCTAAGTGCTGTGTTGTGGTCTATATATCCGTTTAAGTAAGCACTTTCAGTGAATCCTAGTATTCTGTGTACTCTTTTCAATATCAAACCTTTTTGTAAATAGAATTCTAGATTCCTGTGGTGAACTACATAGTTGGTTTTATCTACTACTGTGGTACATAGCTTACCGTTAAAGTGTTCGGGTGCTAATGGTAAATCCTTGTGTAATTCATGTAGTTCTTTTGGATATTCTAAATCTACTTCATATATAGCACCTACATTCTGTAATTTCATTATCGAATTGATATGAGTTTTTAGATGGTTGTAATACTCGAATGATTCGTATTCATTCCTTTCTTTCAAATCATCCGGTATGGAAATGAATTGGAAATCATTCGCTGGTAAATTCTGCGACATCGCCCACCCATATAAATTATTAGCATCTAAATACATTAAATAATTAGATGGTTTATGCTTATTATAATCACTTGTATATTTATTATTTGCTTTTGCGTATCTTTTTATACATTGGGATACACCACCTCTTATTCCTTTTTCTATAAAGGTATACATGTCTTCCTTTGAGAATAACGGTAAGTCTACTTTCGAATGTTTTAGGAAAGCATCCCATGTTAGTCCTGGAGCTGAGAAGTAATGAAGTGGATCCAGATCATAATTATGTATACATACATTTCTGAAATTCTCCACAACGTCTGATAGAATTAACACATCACTTTTTAGGTACAACTTGGTATAATCAAGTAATGTTTCACAGTTAAATTGCTTCCATATAGATACCGCTCTTTTATAATCACTTTTGTCAATACCTTTCCCCGTCAACCTAGAATAAAAGCTTTCTATTGGTGGTAAGTTTGTACAATTCATTTTATCGAAACTATCCACGAATTCATAGGGATACACACCTTTTTTAATTATTTCTTTGAATTCATCGTCATTTTTGAAGCTGTTAGATGTGTACTTGAAATTCTGTCTTAGATGATTACAAGGTACTTTGCAATCACATGTTGCTAAATTTGCTGATAGTTTGTCTAAAGATGAAGCCATAAATCTAATTGAATCTATAAACCGCATCTCATATTTTATTTCCGTATCCGTCTTTCTTATACTTATTGATTTCGAGAATGAGATGAAACTTTCTGCACTTTCAAAAATTCCGTTATCAGGTATCAATTCTCTAACAAATAAATGAGAGTCATATTTTGATAAATTATGCATTACTACCGGGATATGCCTAGGAATCCTGTATTTCATATTACATTCAGCATGAGCAAATCCCCTATCTTCTCCTGTCATGTGGTCGTGATCAAAGTGAGGATTTTCAGTAATTTCAGTTGTACAGATGTGACAAGTCTTATTAGTTAGTTTATTCCATTTATTCACAATTTCTGCATTGGTATAAGTATGGTTTCTTTGTCTGCTTTCATATTTGTTTGCAATTTCTGTGGATACTTTTGTAACGGTTTTAACAAAATGTTTTGCAGCGTCTTCACCGAAATAATCGTAGTATTTGTTCTGGTTTGTATCAAAGGAACAGCATACCTGAAATCCGTAAGCAAATGGCTTCTGTTTGGCCACTTTTATTGTTTTCTTCCCGTTTACTTGATTGTACTCTTCGTTATAAGACTCAAAGTCGGCTATTATGCAATAAGGTACTTTCATTTGTTTTGCAATATTTTTATATTGTATACTTGAACCTTCAGGAGGCATTATAATATCAGGATCTTCGCAATTATTTTTACTTTCATGTTTTTCAAAGCATTCTTCCTTCTTAAAATGCCTTCCGCAATAAGTGCAGAGGTATGTCTTTGTTTTCTTTTTAGATATTTGAGGACCAACTAATCTGCTCAGATCCTTTACCAGTACATAATGATTATCGAAATATAATAAATTAATAACATGTTTAGCTGTTTTGCCATTGATTGTACTTTTTAGTATATGACTTCTGATAATTTTCTCTTTTTCAATTTGAAATAAACAAATCTTAATGTTGTATCTATTTTCAAATTTGTGTATATCTTTAGTATCCATTGGGAAGTTGGTAACCCCTTCGAAATCAAATTGGTTCTCATATTGCTTATATTTCGAAAGTCTCTCAGCGTTGTCCTTGGTTGGGTATAAATGTGCTAAGATGGACCAAAGAAAGCATTTTTGATCTAAATTTTTTATATTTATGCACGCTTTTTTATTTTTTACGAAATCTGGCAGTATTTTAAACGTTCCTCCCATGTAAGATTCTATTCGTGTCATCCTATAATCAATTCCTTCATACCGACTAAATTGTAGCCCAGATCGAGGGGTATTACTTAAAGAACTCAGTCTCTTGTTATTATCATCCAAATGATTATGAGTAAGAATGCTATTTTTATTTAAAATCCAAGAAGTACTGTTGTAATATACTACTACTTCTTCATCATTCTCCTGTCGATGGAAAATAACCCGAGTTACAAACTGAACTCTATATTGATTTATTTCGTTCATTCGCCGCTGTATATCTGCGAAAGTAAAAGCAATAAGAGTATGCTCGTCAACTCCATTACCTTGAACTGAAACGTTTACAGTGAATATATTCTCACTTTCGCTAAAAATAGTAGGCTGCTGTTCTTCTTCAGTTCTAAATAAATGATCAGGAATTAATTTTTCTACTTGGATTTTTTTCTTATTTATGAAGAGAGTTGATAAACCAATTGGTTTCTGTCTACTGTTGTCACGTCTTTCTGTTTGATCTCTTATGATATCTCTATTTTTCTGTACGGAATCTTTATGTTTGGTAATAATATTATTATAGTATTCTCCAACTCTTTTTAGTACTTCTTCTCGGTTTCCGCGAGTTGATAGGTTCTTGTTTTTCAGAAATTTCTTTAATTCGCTTGTCTCTTTTTCTTTGTTATCATTGTATTCTTGTTTTAGTTTTGTAATGGTGATATTATTTTCTTTTATCTCATCTTCCAGAATGGTTCGTAATCTCGGTTCTGGTTTGTAGTCGGATGGTCTGTTCTTATTATGAGTTCTTTCGTTTCTGCGTTCAATTTTAATTTTATCTTCAGCTATCAAAATATACTTATTAAGATGGTTTATTATATTATTTGTTATTTCATGTTTCTTAGCTCCATTTGTTTTGATTTTATTAATTTTCGCATAAGTCCGCAGTTCATTATATGTGTATAGCGATAATCTTTGTATAACCGCTTTGTTGTTTGATATAACCTTTTTACAAAGCTGAATAACCTCTGCAGTATTCATCATTTAATAGGGGAACATTTTTATTAATAAATTTCCCAGTCTGCGTTTTCTCAACCGTAAAGAAAAGCACTGGTTTTCCAAATCCTTTACTATGTATTTTCCGACGCCCTTATGGGTTTCGCACATGCTTTACTACTAGTCACGGGTTTCCTTTATTCTTTACTACTCTTGACGAAATCGGCATTTGGTTACTACTCTTGACGAAATCGGCATTTGGTTACTACTCTTTATTTTGTTAGAAATATTTTTCGAAACAATTTTATTATATTATAAATGGAAGAATTAGAAAAGAAAATGTATGTTTACCGTCGCAGTTACAAGTACTACAATCGTATAAGTAATAGCTTACTTGTATCCAAATTCCTCTTTTCAGCAGCAGGAATGTCTGCGTTTCTAGTGCTACCGCTAGCTTCTTTAAGTTTGGGTGCTGTTATCATCGAAATAATTGAAAAGCAATTAAGCATTGCTGATAGAAAAGCAGAATTTAGGACTATTTATGATTTTTATACTGAGTTGTTGTCAATGCTAAAATGCGGACAGTTAACAATTGAGGAGGTAATTCAGAGAGAAACAGAGATGCGTAAAACCTTTCGATTTTTTCCTCGCGAAAAATACATGAAACAAGTCCGTCTGAATGGCTATAAATATTGCAAGAATACATCAATAGTTCAGAAGAATGTTCCACCAGTGTGACTCTTCACACATAACCACCACCTAGCAACAAAATCTAGCTTATAACTCAATCAATGAATCACCAATTTATTGAGAAAACTTAATTCAACATTTATAGACTCAGATTATCAAAATCAATCAACACTTCATCGGATAAGAAAACTTGCGCAGGATGCTCCTTGAGTAATGAAGACAATATCTCATCCTCTTGGATCGCTTTGCGAATAGCTTTTTCATTTTCGACGATGCAATAGTACCCTTTCCCACAGAAAGCTATTCCAGAATATTCGCGGACTAATCCATACAACTGAAGATATCTTCTTATTGTTGATTTGCTTTCTCCATATTTCTTAAATCGTTCTTCAAGAAAACACTTGTATAGATTCTCAGGGTTGTCATTGAACAGTTTTTGCATGTACGCATACACTTCACCTTTTTTCGCTTTTAGTAACACTGATAAATAATCCAAATACACCTCCACTTTATTTAAATCAATAATTAAACGTTCTGCTTGTTCCAAACTGACTCCACATATTTTGCTGCTCAGCACCTTCTTGATGCTTACGTCCACTTTGAAGTTTCCAAACCTTCGCGAAGCATGTAAATTCGCTTTAATATCGGCTAAAAACTGCACGCTCTTCTCTTTTTTCTTGTCAACAGAGGAACACGCTGTCGTACGGTCTTCACCTTCGACTTCATCTGAGGCTGTGACTACCTTACTCCACAGCGAAAGGAATGTTTCTTGCTCCGATTTCTCCAGTTTGAACAACCCATTCATATACTTTTTCGGAATGGTTGCTGTTTTCTTCTGAATACCTTCGCTGTTCATCTGAAAATAAAAATCTTTTAACGACCTTGATGATTCCTTTACAGAATTTTTGAAGACCATTTGATTCCTACTTCATCTCGTGTGACACGCTTCGCAACATTATCTGACCCAGATAATTCCTTTACAGAATTTCCTACGTCATCTCGTGTGATGCGCTTCGCAACATTATCTAACCCATTAAAAATTCTTTACAGAATTTCCTACGTCATCTCGTGTGATGCGCTTCGTCATCTGATAACTCGTGTGGTATATTTGATATTTGCGTAATTTTTTGTTTCAGACGAAGCTATTCCTATCTACCTGGATATCCTTGTTTTTATCGCTAGAAAACTAAAAAATACTTACATTGGAAATTTTTTCTTTCTTCAACACCTTCTTAATCTCAACTTGTTTACAAATGTCTCCTTAACCAGATGCGCGACACTATATATATTCGCGAATCTTCTCCGCCGAGTCTTGCTATCTGCTGGAGGTGACGCATCTAAATATTCGAGAATATTCGAGAATATTTAGTGTGACGCATCTCTCACACCACAGGTGTTACGATCTGCCGGTAATTAGGAGCTTTGGATTTTTATTTAATAAAATCATCCCCTAATAAATGGAGTCCGCAAAGGAAGTCTTGAATACAATCAGAATGAATAAATACAATGAGACAATCAGGAAAGAAGAACTAGTTCTTGGATTGAAATATACTATTGTTAAAATGAGAATTGCTAAGACAAAATATGGTGATAAGTTGGTTGTAGTTATTAATCATAATGACAAACCCTGTGATTTGTTTATAACACAGAAATATAATGCCATTGCTAACGAATTACTTTTAAAGAAAAATCTAGTTTTGCAACCGATTGTACGCGAAAACAAGAACAAAGAAACATATGTGGATTTAGAACTGTTTACTCAGTAATATTTGAATAAAAAAATGAAAAATGTAAAAAAAAAGAAGTAGTAGTATATTGTAGTATTTTATATGTAGTAAAGGGTAATATTCTCATTTCTTGTATCCTTTATTTTGGAAGTAAGAAAATAAAAATGTTCTTAAAAAGGGGGATAATTTGGTAAAAAGGATGTTAAAATTTAAGAAATTGATGTTAAAATGGGGTTTTGAAATTGGGGGGATGGTGAGCTAGAACCCCCTTTATATAACTACTCACACCTGTACGTTTTATCCTGTAAAATCCCAACACCAGCCAAGATTATTACCACATCGCAACTCGTCCTGTTTCTCGCGTGCTCATTGTTTATTTACTTAAATTATTTTCAAAAAACAAATCGGGTCAAAAAATGGCGAAGTAAAATAACGAAGACTGGCATAACAAATAAACTACAAAGAAAAGTAAAACAGGAGACCAGTAGATCAACCTGGGGAGCGAAGCGAAATAACACTAGGGAGTAGCGCCAAGACCTATGCTTTCCACCAGAGGCGTTACTAGACAAAATGTTTGGAGGGTGGGGGGGGGGGGGGGGGGGGGGGGGGGGGGGGGGTGAAAGGTATTTACCGATTGGCTGGTAATTTTTACCGACTGTTTTTGCAGATAAAAACAACTATTATTGAGAAAAACGACTGTGTTGACACAAAATCGGCTGATTTTAAGAAAAACTACTACTTTTAAGAAAAGGTCGACCATTCTTACGAGAAACCCACTGTTTAAAAAAAAAATCAACTGGTTCCAAGGAAAAAATCGACTGTTTTGACGAAAAGTCGCGGCTTTTCGCGCCGAATCGGCTATTTTTAACCGACTGGCCGACATTCGGGGGGGGGGGGCTTAAAGCTAAGATGCTGTCTGCACACATCGTGGAAACAGGGGGAGGTTATATCTTTTTTTTTGCAACGTTCAGAATATTAAGTCATTGGAGTCAACGCTGGTGCAAGACTGATTGAGTTTCAATAGGGACGTTCTCTATCACTAGCGTTGCTCGAGTCGCTGCTATTCGAGTGTGTGTCACTTTTTGCAAGTCTTGGCGCTATTGCCTGGTTTTATTTTGCTCTGCTGGGGAGAACCTACAATATAGTAGGGTACCCCACGACATCCCAATAACGAGAGCCCTTAACTACTCATTGGGTTAATAATATCCACTGGCCACAGCCGATGCACATTTTCTTCTTGAAAAGACGGCGGGTACCGAAGGAAATAACCCCATAACAAACCAGTGCAGTAAACACTGTTTGTAACAGTGTTAACAAACCAGTGCAGTAAACACTGTTTGTAACCGTAAACACTGAACACGGTTTGCTGTTTGTTTTTGGGATCCCAAAACGTCAGTGACGGGAAACCTATGACTTCGTAAAGTTGTCCGTCCGTCCGTCTGTTTGCACGATAACTCTTGAAGGAATTGAGATATTTTGAACAAACTTGGTCTGAGGATCCTTTGGGTCAAATTCATAGATGGGACCCATAGCTGTGTATTTAGGTGAGGGAGGGGTTCCGAATTAAGGGGCGAACAAAAATCTTTTTTTAAAAGCTAATGAGATAGTCGGTGTAGGGGTAAAGAGACATACTGAATTCGGATGTGAAAATTATTTTCTCGCCGGACAAGTAGTTCACCGGGAATCCAGAAAAAACGGATAATTTATGCAAAGTAAAAGTTTAATCTGAAGTTGATTAGAGGCTCGATTTAGGGTAAGCAAACATGCTGAATTCGAATCCGAAATTTTTTTCACCGGATGTTCGCCCGGAATCCTGCTAAAACCGGAAAATTTGTAAAATGTAAAGTTTGTTTGAATTTGACTAGATGCTCGATTTAGGGGTAGAAGACATGCTGAATCCGTAAAAGACAACAATTTTCTCTCCGGACTTATAGCTCTTCAGGAATCCGGCTGAATCGGGAAATTTGTTAAAAGTAAATGTTTTATGAAGTAAGGCAGAAGAGTTTTGACAAAGAGATACGACGTAGGCTATAGGGGTAAACACACATGCTGAATCCATATCTCAACTTGGTCTTCTCAGATGATTACCGCGGCCCTTAATCTGTTTCTGAATTTTAATAGTAAAGTGTTTAAGGAGTCTGGATGTCTGAAGTCTGGATCAAATTTAAAATTTTTGGGATCCCATCGAAACCTTTGGTCTTGTTATCCATGTAACAGTTCAGCAACAGCTAAACGTTTGTATTTCCGTTTAATTTTCTGCCGGGAGCTACTTTCAGATCTCCCAGTTATGTACTTCTCAATTGCCCCACTCATTCTGAGCCCCGATCTGTACTAAGGTCTTGAATGCGGGTATTCCAGAAGCTGCTAATGCACGAATGTATCCGAATTAACAGATGTTACCGTCGCTTCGTAGTGTTAATCGGATATGAAATATCTTGTTTGGCCTGTAATGAAGTGAACAGTTGCGTTTGTGATCACCAGCTATTCATGTAGGACCTGAAGGCGTCTTTAAGTCTAGCAATCCGGAAGGTGTCCGGAAAAGTCAGTGAGACCGGAAATGCGTTGTCGTGTCTGGAAATTCGGTTTCCCGTCTGTAATGAAAGCGACGAGCACATATAAAATTTAACTGAAAGCCAGCTCATTTTTGGGATCCCAGAACGTAAGTGGAGGCATACCTATGAGATCGCAAAAGTAGTCCTCTGTCTGCCCGTCCGTCCGTCCGCCCGTCCGCCCGTCTACCCGTCTGTCCGTCTGTGTGCACTATAACTCTCGAAGGGAATTAGATATTTTGATGAAACTTGGTGTGAGGACTCTTTGGGTTGAGAGTAAGGTCGAGTTCATAGATGGGCTCTGTAGCCCTACATTTAGGGGTGAGGGAGTGGGTTTAAATTAAGGGGTAAATGAAATATTTTTAAACAGATAATGTGATAGTCGATTATGGGGTAAGAAGAAATGCTGAACATGATGGTGAAAACCATTTTGTCATCGGACAAATAGTTCGCTCGGAATCCGGCCAAAACCGGAAAGTTTGTTAAAAGTAGAAGTTTTATTTGAAGATGATTTGATGCTCGATTCAAGGGTAAGAAGACATACATATTCTTTGAGCCCAAGCTGACTTTGAAACATTTATTCAAACAATGTTTACAACGGATACGTCAGCTATGATTTTTCATCAGCGATGATTACAGGTTTGTAATTGTTTCCTTCCCCAAAGTTGAAACAGAAGATTGACAGCCTGACGAGGACCCTTGCCAAGAAGGGCCGAAATATCGCTGATGAAAAATCATAGCTGACGTATCCGTTGTAAACATTGTTTGAATAAGAAGACATGCTGAACACGATGGTGAAAACCATTTTTTCGCCGGACAAGTAGTTAGGCCGGAATCCGGCCAAAACCGGAAAGTCTTTTAAAAGTAAAATTTTTACGGACAAGTAGTTAGGCCGGAATCCGGCCAAAAATGGAAAGTCTTTTAAGAGTAAAAGTATGTGTTTTGTTTGAAGTTGATTAGATGTTCGATTTAGGGGTAGCAGGACATGCTGAACACGTGGTGAAAACCATTTTCTCGCAGGGCAAGTAGTTCGCCCGGAATGCGGCCAAAGCGGAAAGTCTATCACGTATTTTCTACCCGGACAACTTGTTCGCCCGGAATCAGGCCAAAACCAGAAAATTTATTAAAAACAAAAGTTTTACTTGAGGTTGATTAGATGACAGATTTAGGGGTAAGAAGACACGCTGAATCTGTATATGACAACTTTTTTTTTTACCGGGACATATAGTTCGTTCGGAATCCGGTTGAAACCGTTTTACTTAAAGTGGATTAGATGTTCTTTATACGGATAAGGAGATACGCTGAATTCGTTTCTGATTTTTTTTGACAAGTAGCCTATGGTAGTTCGTTCGCAATTGTCTGGATCAAATATTAGATTTTTGGGATCCCGTCGAAACCTTTGTTCTTGTTGTTTTATATATCATATTTAGTGCTCCTGAGTTTTTATGGAAATAAATGAATAAATAAATTGTATCGGGAAATTCCTAGTAAAAGCCACGAGCCCATATAGTTTAACTGATAGCAAGCTAATTTTAAGTTCTGGACTTCGATACGCGAATTCTTTTGACTCTGCTAATATATTTTTTATTTTTTTCACTATGGGCTCTAGTAGTGACGTTCTGAAAATGCACTGCTGGCCTGACAAGACAAAGTGAGAATTCAAATTTGAACAAAAGCATGCATTTTGACAGCCAATGAAGCATGACTGTCGAAACGTCTAATTCGAGATTGTTAGGTCTCGTCTGAAGAAAGCCTGCTATTGCGTATGACCGAATGAACGTTTATTTTTACGCAATAGTTTACAGTTATAGTTGCTAAATATTCCGAGCATAGAGGTACAAGTACATACACGTACCTCAAATCCGAAAGAAAAAGTTCCTTAGATGAAAATCGACTATATGAATAACGAAGCAACGCATTCCCATCGGGCCTTCAAGCCCTTTTAAGGGAATTAAGGGACCCCTCGCACTATTTATTTCAGAAGAAATAAAATTTTGTATGCTTTTTGTCAGGCATCGGTCGACTCGTCGGCACATCGGGTGTTTTTATATGCAAGAAATAAAATCCTGCAAACGTTTGTCGGGCAAAATACTGAAGAAATCGAATTCTGCGGGCTTTTGTCGTGCCTCGGTTTTATTTAGAGGCGAAAGCCTTTTCTCTTGCTTTGTATTATTATTATTATTATTTACTCTTCAGCTTACAGTATTTTAAAATTTATGGATGCTTTAAAACTGGGCTGTGCTTTCAACAGATAACCCGCGGTTTTGCCTGTTTTAAGCCTTTTCCGAGACCCGTTGACTTGTAGCGAAAACAGGGAAATAATTTACATAACCGTTTTTTCTGAAGGAAAAACGTCTCGCTGACAACCGTCAACAGCGTCACGGCAAGTGAGAAAATCAGCATGGTTTTGTTAGAGGGGTTAGATAGAAAGATATGGTAGATAGATAATCTTTTATTCACTAAAAACTTATTATGACTCACGCCAAATTTGTTTGGTATAGTCATGGATATAACTGATGAGCACACACATAAATCATAATAGGCCTACGAAATGTACCGTACAAAATGGCGGTCTCAGGCTTTAGAAATATATGGAGTGATTATGGAAATAGGTTACATTAGTATTATAGGTAAGACGGGTCCTTTTGATGGGTTGCTAGACCGTCGTATCTCGCATTTAAATAATCGCATCGAACTCAAGTTGGCCTTGTGGATTGACATTTGACCCCTTGACCTTGCTTTTCAGGATCCGCGGGAACTTCTGTCCCACATCTTTCTAAGCCCAAGGCGTGTGATGATCCTCGTCGGCCACTGGGTCGTGACCGTTTTTGGTGTGATTTCCGTTTGTGAATTTGTGCAGCTTGAGTTTCACCCAGCTGTATTGTCACTAGTGCCGAGTCCAGTGATCTTTTATTTTCTCACATTGAAGTTCAGTGATCCAACCAAGCTGCATGATGATTAGTCTTGAGAAACTGTGAGCGACTAGTGACTGGGAATCTTTTTGACACTTGAATTTGGATATTTAGTGGCGACTCAGTTTGCCGTTTGAAACTATGTTCGCCTGTGTGGCGTCCTTGCAGTTTTAAAGCTGGAATTGAGCGCAAGAATAATCTTGTTTGCTCTACGTTCTTCCGTGCCCAGTTATCTCAAACAGACCCTGAGCCGATGGTGTCAACGTAAGGCCAAAAATTTAGAGCGTTGCTCGTTGACGCGATGAAGAAAGTCTTATTAGTCACGGCCTTGGTTTGTGAATGAGGTTAACGTTGTCATAGAAGAAGAAGAATAATTGCTCCACAACCTGCCTCCGCGACGCTCTGGTAACATGCCCTAATACAACTTTTTTTTCGTGTTGTCTTAAGCAGACGCCTTCAAACGATCGGAGTCCCTGAGCCGATGGCATCAACGTAAGGCCAACAATTCTGAGCGTTGTTCGTTGACGCTGTGAAGGAAGACTCAGTAGTCAGGCCCTTCTTAAGGCGTATTCTCGCCGTTCCCCGAGGACTCCTCGGGGAATCGAAAGGAACGGCGAGAATAGAGGGAGTCACTCCACGCGGACTCCGAGTACAGAAACAGCGAGAACACGGGGAATGCTTAAAATGGATTTTGTTCGAAAAAGTAATATGCTGTTGACGAAATTAGTCGGGATCCACTTTATTTTTGGTTTTGCTTTTATGGCACTTGCCCTTCGGCCAAGTGCCATATAGCGATCGCAATTTCTGTCCGTCCGTCGGTCTGTCGGTCTGTCCAGGTTTTGCTAGTTCGGGCACTTCCACATAAGCTAGAACGATAAAACTTGGCAGGCGTATCAGGGACCCCAAATGATTAAGTTGGAAATAGTCACTTCCCCGATCCGAGCACCGTGGGGGGAGTGGAGGGAGGGGGAATCCGGAATCTTGAGGTATTTTTAACTTTTGAACGGGTGATCGGATCTCGATGAAACTTGATATTTGGAACGACCTCATGCCTCAGACGACCCACTTAAAATCCGGACCGGATCCGGTGACTTTTGGGGGGAGCTGGAGGGGGCAACCGGAAATCTTGGGAAACGCTATGAGTGGAGGGATCGAGATGAAACTTGGTGGGAAGACACCTAGCAAACACTAGATACATCATTGACATAACCGAGCCGATTCGGGCACTGTGGGGGGAGTGGAGGGAGGGGGAATCCGGAATCTTGAGGTATTTATAACTTTTGAACGGGTGATCGGATCTCGTTGGAACTTGATATTTGGAAAGACCTCATGTCTCAGACGACCTACTTAAAATCCGGACCGGATCCGGTGACTTTTGGGGGGAGCTGGAGGGGGCAACAGGAAATCTTGGGAAACGCTATGAGTGGAGGGATCGAGATGAAACTTGGTGGGAAGACACCTAGCAAACACTAGATACATCATTGACATAACCGAGCCGATTCGGGTACTGTGGGGGGAGTGGAGGGAGTGGGAATCCGGAATCTTGAGGTATTTATAACTTTTGAACGGGTGATCGGATCTCGATGGAACTTGATATTTGGAAAGAACTCATACCTCAGACGACCCACTTATAATCTGGACCGGATCCGGTGACTTTTGGGGGGAGCTGGAGGAGGCAACCGGAAATCTTGGGAAATGCTATGAGTGGAGGGGTCGAGATGAAACTTGGTGGGAAGACACCTAGCAAACACTAGATACATCATTGACATGACCGAACCGATTCGGGCACTGTCGGGGGAGTGGAGGGAGGGGGAATCCGGAATCTTGAGGTATTTATAACTTTTGAACGGGTGACCGGATCTCGATGAAACTTGATATTTGGAACGACCTCATGCCTTAGACGACCCACTTAAAATTCGGACCGGATCCGGTGACTTTTGGGGGGGAGCTGGAGGGGGCAACCGGAAATATTGGGAACCGCTATGAGTGGAGGGATCGAGATGAAACTTGGTGGGAAGACACCTAGCAAACACTAGATACATCATTGACATAACCGAGCCGATTCGGTCACTGTGGGGGGAGTGGAGGGAGGGGGAATCCGGAATCTTGAGGTATTTATAACTTTTGAACGGGTGATCGGATCTCGTTGGAACTTGATATTTGGAAAGACCTCATGCCTCAGACGACCTACTTAAAATCTGGACCGGATCCGGTGACTTTTGGGGGGAGCTGGAGGGGGCAACCGGAAATCTTGGGAAACGCTATGAGTGGAGGGATCGAGATGAAACTTGGTGGGAAGACACCTAGCAAACACTAGATACATCATTGACATGACCGAGCCGATTCGGGCACTGTCGGGGGAGTGGAGGGAGGGGGAATCCGGAATCTTGAGGTATTTATAACTTTTGAACGGGTGACCGGATCTCGATGAAACTTGATATTTGGAAAGACCTCATGCCTCAGACGACCCACTTAAAATCTGGACCGGATCCGGTGACTTTTGGGCGGAGCTGGAGGGGAGAACCGGAAATATTGGAAAACGCTAAGAGTGGACGGATCGAGATGAAACTTGGTGGGAAGACACCTAGCAAACACTAGATATATCATTGACATAACCGAGCCGTGCTTACTCGTAACAAGTGCCATATGAGCTCGTAGCGCTTGTTTCTGATTGTTTTTACTTAATTTTACATTGCACCAACACCAGCAAAAACTGATTCCCCTCCGAATCTGAAAGGGAGTCCTTTTCGATGATGGTGATGATAATCGGAGCACTCCCCGTCGGTGGGGACTCGCGAGAATACGGGGAGTGAGTCCCCGGGACAAACAAAAACGCGGGGACTCCTCAAGTGGAGTCCTCGGGGAACGGCGAGAATACGCCTTTAGTCAGCGAGGTTAAACGTTGTCATAGAAGAACAATAATTGCTCCAAAACAGGGATCCTGACTCCCGACGCGCTGGTAACACGCTCTAAGATTCCAAGTTCTTTCATGTCCAAGTTGTCTCAAGTAGACGCGTTGGACCCGGGATCGGAGTCCCTGAGCCGATGGCTTCAACGTAAGGCCACAAAGTCGAGGCCTTTTTCGTTGACGCAATGGAGAAAGTCTAATTAGTCAGAGCCTTTTTCGTCGGTGAGGTTAACGTTAAAGGCTCGGAACATAGAAAGCTGTCATAGAAGAAGAAGAATTATTGCTCAGGAACCTGCATCCCTAACACGCTGGCAACACACTCTAGGAAGAAGTCCTGTACCAGAAAATACGGAAAATGGGAATAAAACTGCCGCAGCCAACACGGGATTAGGATGCGGAGACCTGAAAACACAACTTAAGTGAGTTATAGAATCTTTATTTTTGTTGTTGATAATTCTTACTAATTTATGCCCGTACGAAACGGAGTTACAAACAGGAAAAAACATGTCAAGTTTGTTTGTCCCTCCGTCCATCTGTTAGCACGATAGCTGTCGAAGGTATTTTGCTGAAACTTGGCGTGAGGATTCTTTGGGTCCGGTTCAGATTCCGGACATAATTAACGGTACGGTAAATATTTAACGGTGGAGGATTGAATTAAGAAAAAAAGCTAACAATATAGTCGATAGATGTGGATAATGAGACATGCTAAATTCTTATTTGAAACTTATTCTGTCGCCGGACAAGTAATTCGCTCGGATTCTGGCCATAACCGGTTAAAAACTAGGCTCTTGTGTCGGATTTTTATATTTATATTCCAGATACCACGATCACTTACCACGGTCCGACCGTGGTATCTTATATATAAGATACCACGGTCCGACCGTGGTATCTTATATATTAAATACCACGGTACTTGGTCCACTTGTTTGAATCAAATGTTAGATTTATGGGATCGCGTCGAAACCTTTTGGTCAGCATACGGGAAATGAATTGAGGAAAGCTCGCCTAGGCTAGGCTTGTCTAGATTATTACTATATATTACTATATTTATTTATCTAGAGTCTATTCTTCCCTTTCAGTCCAGACAAGGACTCCTGCTTCGGATAAGCCGCTCCTTCTGGTGCCTTTGGGGCCGCTTTTTCGCCCGTCTCTGATGCTTTAGAGGACTTTGTCTGGGGAGACCTGCACACAACAAACTTGACGTTTAAGCAACATTTTTGTGGCACTTGCCCTTCGGTCATGTGCCATATAGCGATCCCAATTTCTGTCCGTCCGTCGGTCTGTCTGTCCAGGTTTGCTAGTTCGGGAACTTCTACATAAGCTAGGACGATGAAACTTGGCAGGCGTATCAGGGAAGAATAAATTGGAAATAGTCACTTCCCCGATCCGAGCATCGTAGGGGGAGTGGCGGCAGGGGGAATCCGGAATCTTGAGGTATTTATAACTTTTGAACGGGTGATCGGAGCTTAATGAAACTTGATATTTGGAAAGATTTTGGAAAGACCACTTGTCTCACACGACCCATCTCAGATCCGGACCGAATCCAGTGACTTTGGTGGAGCTAGAGGGGGGGGGGGGGGGTCATTGAGAAATCTCTACCCTTTTCATATATACATAATCGTGGCGCTAATGTTTCCAACCTTGATCATTTGATTGTTTCTGAAACATGTCTTATTGACGGTATTGTTGAGGTTGATGAGGAGAAAATTGAGGACGACCATCTGCCTCTGTCTTTCTGTTTGGTTGTCCCTGTTTCTCGAATCAGTTGTCCAAATCCCAAGAAGGCCTGGATCCAAAAGCGTAACTGGAATCGTATAGATGCTGTGCTCTACATTTCTACGTTAACTAATCTTCTCTCGCTTTTAAAAGTTCCTTTTCACCTTCTTCAGACTGGTATAGCAGCTACTACTTCGTCCGTTGATATTAATTGTTATTATAGCGAGCTTGTCCATTGCTTGAAATTGGCAGCCGATACTGCTGTACCGACTGAGAGAATTCGAGTTGGTACAAGGAAACCTATTTGGAAAGTCAGTCCTGAAGTTAAGAAGGCAAAAAACACGGCAAAATTTTGGCTAAAAATCTGGATTGCTTGTGGACGTCCAGGGAATGGTACTGTCTTTAATCTAAAAGCTAAAACGAAGCGTGAATACAAATCTTCACTTAAAAATGCTCGTTTGAATGGCTTAGATGCTCCCAGTGACAAAAAAGCGTGGCAAAAAGTCCTTCGTACAGAAAAAGGTTCAGCTGTACCTCCTTCCACGCTAACGATGGCTGACTGGACCAGCCACTACAGTGGTCTATTCAGTGGTTGCAAAAACCAGATTCAGCAGCACTTTGAAAATTTACTTCTTAAATACCTACCAAGGAAGATATTTCAACCTTCTGTTCTTCCCGTTACTTGTTCTTCCATCGAAATTGCTTTCCGAAAATTAAGAAGAACTGGTTCTACAGATTGTGATGGCCTTAGTGCCGATTTTTTCAAAATTGAGTGTCCAGCTTTAACACAACACCTTCAGCTGCTATTTCAAATTTGTTTATGCCAGGGTTTGGTTCCGAATAGTTTCCTCTTGGGTACTATAACATCGGTGATTAAGCGAGGGAAAGACGCGGACCTTTGCAAAAGCTATCGGCCAATTACAGTTTCTTGTACCATAAGCAAAATCCTGGAATACGTCCTTCTTCCAGAAATAGTTGAAAAATGTCGCTTTGGTTCAATGCAGTTTGGATTCCGTTCGGGCGCCAGTTGTGCGCACGCTCATCACATATTGACAAAAATGATGAAACAGGCTACCCGCGACAAGTGTGCTATACATATATGTTCTATAGATATAGCTGGTGCTTTTGACAGTATAACGCACTCTCAGGCCCTATTTTCTCTCATTACTTCTGGCGTGAATCTGTCTGTTGTCTATCTGTTAAAATTTTGGTATGGTCATTCTTCAGTAAGGTTCAAATGGCAAGGTAGCTTGTCAGAGATTATTCCAGTCCGAACTGGTGTTCGTCAAGGGGGAGTCTTATCTCCCTACATCTTCAAATTGGCCATATCTTCTTGTCTTGATTCTTTGCATCCTGCTTACTTTTATAAAGACCACGCCTTCAGCTACATAGCTTACGCGGACGACTTGCTCTTAGTAAGCCGTACCCGATCCACACTCACCAAAAATGTCTGTAAGCTGTCGTCGGAACTTCTCAAAATCGGTCTTGAAGTTAACCTCTCAAAATGTGAGTACCTGCATTTCAACCCTTCGTCAAATCGTTTGAATGCTAAAGCTTCTATCTCTCTTGGATCGTTCGTCGTCAGATCAACAGAATCTCTACGATGGCTTGGCATAACATTCAAATCGTCGTTGTCAAAATTTTGCTCTTCGGTTGTTCAAGAAGTTTCTAGATCAATCCGTACCGCCTATGGGCGCATCGTCCCCAACCGGGGGCGCTATAATCGTAAAGCTTTGGGAAAACTGTACAGCACCTTCTGCGCTCCTTCTATACTATTTCGTTCTGGTGTCACTCATGTTCTGCGAAAGAAGGAGATAAAAAAGATGAGATCATGTTATTTTAAATATGCAAAGCACCTGCTCCACTTGTCGAAATTATGCCACAACCATACTTTGACGGAGAAGTTCAAAATTCAAGATGCAAGTGTTACCCTTTTGGATGTTTCTTCTTCGCTATCAAAAATCATTGACAACAGAACTCAACCAGCGCACGACCTTCTACACTGCTTCCTGGCCGACGATTGAAATTAAGTGTCTTTTTGTGTATGTTTATGTGTTTTATTTACTTTCTTCATTTACTCCGCCAACGGCGGGTTATAAATAAATTACTTACTTACTTACTTATTTATTTGACATAATCGGACCAGATTCGGGCTTTGTGGGGAATTGGGGGGGGGGGGGGCTCTGGAATCTTGTGATCCCGTGAGTTCGTACTTCCTGCTGTGCTAGAACGATGAAAATTGGGAGGAGAATCAGGGACCCGAACAGCTAGGCTGACATGAGAATAGTCATTTCCCCGATCCAATCATAACGGGGGGAGTGGAGGGATGGGGAGCCCGGATTTAGTGGCACGCATAACTTTTGGATGGGTTATCGGAATTGCATAAAACTTGGCAAGTGGAAAGAGCTATCGTCTCAGATGCTCCACGTCAAGTCCTGGTCGGATCCGGTACCTGTGTGTGGGGGGGGGATTGGAGTGGGGCACCGGAAATCTCGTGAAATGCTTTGAGTCGAGGGATTGGGATGGAACTTGGTGAGAAGAAAAAGCATTAGCCCTAGAGACGTAACGGACAAAACTAGATCGAATCGGGGCTCTATGGGGGAGTTGGAGGCTGTTCCCCGGAATTTCGGTGATCGCCAGTTAGGATAGTTCCAGATATTCTAGGGACCGATGAAACTTTGCAGGCGTATTAGTGACTTAGGGACCAGACATAATGCCCTAGGAATACTCTTTTTCCTGGATCCGACGATCTTCGAGGAGTTGAGGGATAGGGGAATCCGGAAATCAATGGCTTCCGTAAGCAGCGAACAGGTGGTCCGATTCAAATGAAACTTTATGGATGGTAAGAAGTGATCACCTAGACAAGCAAAACAAGCGGCCACAGTTGGAGGGGGGGGGGGGGCTTTTTATCATCCACAAAAACCAACCGGATGGACGGAAAGGGATGCAAGTTGGGTAGTACCGAGCTTATGCGGCCTTGATTTGTTATTTGGTGTCTGGATCGAATCCGGCCAGGGTATAGGGGAGGGGGGGGGGGGGTGAAGCGGGAATCCGAAATTTGCAGATAGGCTATGCTCCGATTCCAGTCAAACTTGATGAACGGGAATATGTCATATCCGATTTGCGACTTATATGTGTCTGAGTCGTATTCAGCCACAAGGGGAGTTGGAAGGGGAGTCCTGGAAATGGTGTGCCTCGCATAAGGGTCAAACAAGTGGAGCGATTCGAATTAAACTTCGAATGTAGAGAGATCACATGCCCTAGATGGCATATTTTAGGGTTCGAACTGGATCCGACCATGGTGAGGGAGGGGGAGAGTTACCGAAAGTTTCCAAAGACGCTCAGATTTGAATGAAACTTAATAGGCGGTAAGAGAAAATGCTTCAGATAATACATTTAGGAGTCCGAATCAGAGTCGGACACGGTAGGGGGAGTTGGAGGGGATACCGGAAATCGTGTGGCACCTCCAGGGACCAAACTAGTGGACCTACTGGGTTGAAACTTGGAATGTAGAGTCAGAATACTCGTTTGCCCGAGACGATCCGAGGTGATGCCGGTAATGCTCAGACTTGAGTGAAACTAGATATCCTATTTCTGGGTCCAAATCGCATTTTTGAATGGCAGGGTATTTTGTGACGTTCTCGTCTTCTTTCGTGTACCACCTACTCGTACCAAGTGGCATATGATCTCTTAGCTCTTGTTTTATTTGTGATTTTATGGTATTTGCAACTTCTGTCAAGTGCCATATATCGATGAGTTTTCGGTCGGTCTGTCCACTGTTGTCGAGTTAGGGTACTTCCAGAAGTGAAAGGATCTTGTCAGGCATGTCACGGACCCGACCAAATAATTTGAAATAGTCAGTTCCTCGATCTGACCACCGTGAGGGGAGTGGTGGGAGGGGGAATCCGGAATCTTGAGATATGAGTAACTATGGAATGGCTGGTGTCACTTTTCGAGTCCGGACCGGATCCGATGACTGTGGGGGGGGGGGGGGGGGACCGGGGAACCTTGTGAAACGTTTAGAATGGAGCGATCGGGAAGAACAAGCACAAGAACTAGGTACATCAGTGATACAACCGGACCGGATTTGGGCACTGTGGGGGGAGTTGGAGTGGGTTCCGGAATTCCAGTGATCGCGAGTTAAGGTACTTCCAGATGTGCTAGGATGATGGAACTTGTCTGAAAATTAGCGACTCGACAAGATTGGCTTAAAAATTGTCATTTCTCGGATCCGAACATCCCTTAAAGTACTTTGCCTGGACAGTTTTGCTTAGAAATGAACTTAGAACCACCTTACAGTGCGCATCTGAACCACAGTGAAAAAATACTTTTTACCAAAAGATACATTCTCAGGATTTCCAGGGCCCATGATCTTTCTTATCCCGAAGGTTTTGCGTAGAAAAGATCAAGACAAACCCACGAATGTGGTAATTCCTACTTTCATCCTTTGGCCCAGCCATGCAAATGCCACATGAGCTTCTAGCTCTTGTTCTGTTTCTTTATTGATTTGTCTGTTATTGTTGTTTTGTATGTTTGTGAGTGCCCTAGTTGAACCCGTACTGAACAAATAACATAATTTTTGGTACCTTAATTGCTTGCTAAAAATGTCGGAAATAACGGATTGTAAAGAATATATACATATATAAACTAATTTTCATGTTCTTTGAAATAGGTGAAAAGAGCTCGCCTGTGCTACGAAATGCATGTCTTGCCCGCCAAAATGCTTGTAATTACTTTGCCAACAGTGCAGCATGACTTCGTAAAGTTTATTCATCCATCTGTCTGTCTATCCGCCTTTCAGTCGGATCTCAAAGAGGAATGTTATCTTCTAAAACAGACAATTGTGTCTTTAATGAATTCGTAAAGTGTGTCTGTCTGTCTGTCTTTGATCTTTCTAATACAGACAATCGGGTCTAGCAGACGTTCAGTCTTTCCAGAACCCTGCAAATATTTTGGGTTGTCCTAATAGACCCCCACACCAGAACTGTTAGGTTATACTTTCCAGCAAAAAGTGTATCAGACAATCATTCCTTCCCTAACATTCATCCGAAGTTAGAATAAGTGGGTAGGTGCAGCACTAGTCACAAGTTTCATAACATCTAGCAAAAGGATGCGCAGTTTTAACTGATAGCTTAAACACACTATCTGTTAATGTTGCAAAAAAATTGTGTTACGATCCTTGTATTGTCGTATAAGAGACCACTAAACAAGGTTTGCAGTACTAAACAGATCTTAACATTCTCTAGCACTTGTAGATAGCATCCAAATTGTTGAAATAGCGCATCCTTATGTTACCAAGCCTCTGACAGTGCAGGGAATAATCATTCCTTCAGCCCAAGCTAACTGTGAATCATACTTGACTGCGGTAAACGCATAAGTCAGACGGTCTTTTTTCTAGCGGTATTTCGGCCCTTCTAAGCAGGGGTTCTCTTCAGGTTCAAGCTAGAACAACGAACTTGTTATTCTAAACGAATTCCACGGCCCCCCGCAACAACTGCCTAACAGCCTGATTCTATTTAAAAGTGTATTTTGACGACCCGATTGCTTACCTTTTTTGCATGAACCATTTTAGTCTGTGATGAATATTTATGTCGTCGTGTCCTGAAGAAAATAGTAATTAGATATTATTGATTCTGCACGCCTGCGTTCTTTCGCAGAGGACATCAGTCTTGGAATACCGAGCACAGATTTTTGTCAGTTTCCGTTCAAAATTGCCACTTACGTCAATAAACAGTAGAGGTATGCTTTTTTGAACGTTAGGTAACTTTGAACGGTGCCCTTTAGATCAGCTTGATGTAACATAACTTAACTACCAGCGAGTCAAAGTAAACAGTTGATAGCTCCTTGAACACCAGAATAGTTGCGTTTTTGGTCGAAGTTTTGTAGCCGATTGCTTAATTCCGTTTTCAAACGCCGTCGAAGTTCACCGTTTGCTTAATTAGCGTTTTTACGACTCCGGCGATAGCGACGGTCCAGGGGCGGATCCAGCCTTCCGTTCTAGGGGGGGCGATTCTTACCGAAAAGAGTGGGGGTAGTGTCCTTTTTGTCGGCCACAAGGCTGATTTTTTTCGCGTTTTAAGTGTCACTGTCGGTCTCTTAATTAACGAAAATGTGGTTTTCATATATTACAATAATGGTAAAAACTGTAATTGATCAACTGACAACTGTTTACAAGAAAAATTCAAGCTCCTGGCTCCACTTGTAAAAAGATTTTACAGTCTAGTTACAGTAGTTAGAACATGCGTTAATGCAGACTTCCGTAAGTGCAGTAAAACAAAACAAAAAATTACAGCCAATCTAGGGGGGGCGATCGCCCCCCTCGCCCCCCCTCTGGATCCGCCCCTGCGACGGTCAGAGTTTGAAGGACGAAGAAGCTGTGACCGGTGACCAAGGTAATTAACAAAGAACTTTGAGGTTGAAGGTAACTTCAAATTCGACCAAAACGCTACTAATGAGTCTGTTGGCTCTTTATTATTACGACCAATGATAAGAGGGGGAGCCAACTCTTTACTTTAGCTACTACTTTTTCTGGAACGAAAATAATAACAGTGCGGACTTGTGGCACCATTATCAAGAATACCATTATGACAGGAATGTCTGCTGAGCTGGTATTTATTAGTTACGTTTTTATAGCACTTGCCTTCCGGCCAAGTGCCATATACCGATCACATTTCCGTCGGTCGGTCGGTTAGTCCGGTGTTAGCGAGTTATGGTACTTCCAGATACGCTAGGATGATGAAACTTGGCAGGCATAGCAGGGACCCGACCAAAATAACTTGGAAATAGTCACTTGCCCGATCCGACCATCGTGGGGGAAGGGGGAGGTGGTGGAATCCTTAAAATAGGGACATGCATAACTTTCGAACGGGTGATCGGATCATAATGAAACTTAATATCTGAAAAGATCTCGTGTCTCAGATATCTTATTTCAGGTCCGAACAAGATCCAATGAATCTGGGGGGGGGGGGTGAGGGGGGGGGGAACCGGAAATTATGTGAAACTCTCAGAGTGAAGCAGTCGGGAGGAAACTTGGTGGTAAGAACAAGCACAAGCTCTAAATACATCACTGACAGAACTGGACCGGATTCGGACACTGTGGGGGGAGTTGGAGGGGGTTCCGGAATTCCGGCGATCCCTATTTGTACTTCAAGGTGGGCTAGGACGATAAAACTTGGCAAGCATATCAGGGACCCGGCCAAATTAACCTGGAAATAGTCACTTGCCCAATACGACCATCGTGGGGGAAGGGGAGGTGGTGAAATCCGGAAAATAGGGACATGCATAACTTTCGAACGGGTGATCGGATCTTAATGAAACTTGATATCTCGAAAGATCTCGTGTCTCAGACGCCTCATTTCAAGTCCAGACCGGATCCGACGAATCTGGGGGGGGGGAGTCGGAGGGATCCTTTTGCCTCAAGGGTTTTGCTTGGAAATTAATTTTTTGCACCCTTAAAGTGCGCATCTCAAACGAAAAGTAAAAAAAAAAAAATTACCATCACTTCCATCCTCCTACCCAGCCTAGCAAATTTGGCGCATCGGAAAAAGGGGAACGGAAAAAGGGGAAAAAAATACTTTTGATCGTCACTTCCATCTGACACAGCCTTGCAAGGGCCATATGAGCTTCCAGCTCTTGTTGAAGATACTATGGTATCTGATACCACATTAACTGGATTTGCATTTTTTTCGTTTTTGCGGTTATCATGGTGTCTAATCATGTGGGTGCTTTGCAAAAGTCACAGAATGGTTAAATCCAAGCACACCACGAGTACCAAACTTCTTTCAGTCCAATTTGACAAAAACCTAGGATTTTGTGTTGGTGCTGATGAAAGCGAGATATTTTTTTTCAAATAACATGGTAACTGAAAAAAGGCTTTTAGCGTGGTATCAGATACCGCTGAAACCGCTAAAACGACTTTAGAACATTGTATTTGCAAAAATGCAACTATTGTCACTTGTGATGCTCCCCAGCGTCAGAAAATTGTAACCATCTCTTGTATGGCGAAAATGACGAGAGGGAGCTAATTTTCTTATTACACCGGGCAATGAAACGAAAATAATAGAATCGAATGATAATAACCCGGAAAACTACCAGATATTGAAAGTTAGTTAATGTTCAATTAAAAGAAGCACACCTCTGCTGTGTATATACTTTCGTAGTGTGAATTGTAGTGTTTTCTTCCAGAAAGTTCTATAAAGGATGACTGTTAAGCCTTGTTTTCTCGGAGACAAATCGTCAGTGAGCAGTCCGAGTAAGGATCTCATCTTCTTCGTCAACGGCAAAAAGGTAATGAATGCTGTTATTTTGTTTTTCCTCTTCAGATATCTGCATCGTAGCTTTTTAAATTATATAAAGAATCGAGATCATGTCGATTCTTCGACCTTTTCAGAATCCCTCATGTATTTTAATTTAAAAAAAAATCAAAGTTTACCTATTCTTCTGTTTAAGGGACCTTCCCGATGAAAAATTTATCTCAAAATAGTACTATGAAGTAGTACGAAAAAGTTGCATGTAGTACTAACGATACTACTACATGCTTCTACTTCAAGGCTACCGTGTTACTGCATACTACTATATGCTACTATTAACAAGACTGGATGCTACTATGGCAAGACAGGATGCTACTAGATACTACTACATAACACTGGACCAGTTTGAGGCACATTAAATGATAGTATTCTTTGCTATTACATAGTATTACATGCAATGTTTTCGTACTACTACAATACTACTACGCAGGCTAGAAATTTTTCATCGGGTTTACATCTTTTAGTGAACTCTAGTTAATGTTTCCGAGGAACACAGAAGGGAAATGAATTCTATATCCCACCCATTGACAGGCCGTATCTTTATGATGATCTAGTACAAGGATATCGATTGGTAGAAAGGTTAGCCGCCGTATAATCATGAAATTGCTGGTTCGGATAGAAGAGAGTCAGCAGGTAGTGAATCTTCTAATAGATAACTGTAAACAAAGGTTGCAATATTCCAGCTTTAATTTGACGGACATTTGGAATAAAAAGACGAGTTAATTTGAAACCCGTTACTTTGAATCCTTAATTTGAAACCCCCTCCCCACCCTAAATATAGGAAATATAGCTCTATTAAAGTGTAGCTAACTTATCCGTTTTGCACCGTCAAATAGGGCTACAGGGCTTATCTACGAACTTTACCTGTAATAGCTCTACCCCTTCGAGAATTATCCTGCTGACATACGGACAAACGGACAACTTTCCGAAGTCATAGGTATCCCTTCACCTACGTTTTGGGACCCCACAATATGAACATGATTACGGTAAAAAGGCCCTTTGGAGTAACATGCTTAAATCTCTCCTTATCTCCACCCGTCTTATTTATTTATTTATTGTCACCAACCTCATCAGTTTATATAAAAATTACCAAAAACTTTCGACAGGATGGGCGTGTGGAAGGCGAGATTTCAGGTCTCTCTTCTGATACCTTTGTTGAGAGGATGGAAATAGCAAGAACAAATAGAGATAGAACCTCTGCCTTTGGTACCATGCAGCGACTATAAATACCCCGACAAAACTGAGCGGACCTAGAGGAATTTGCTGTAGCTTTTTACCAGCCTACTCTACTTCCCTCTTCGCCGTTGCACATAGCTGTGAAAGAAAATGCAGAAGGCGTACTCCGCGCGCTGACCTGCTCTTGAGCGTGCCCAAAGAACCAATCAGCTTTGTCTTCTACTTTTCCTCAAGGTGGTTTCACAGCAATGTAGTTAGTTGTAGAGGTAACGAAATGTGATGTGGCGTGAAGCTACTTACCTCCGCTCGTTCACAGCGGAAAAGGTACGGGGAAATTCTCGACTCTGCATAGTCATAGTACAGAGATAGGGAGATAATGGTATGGTAACAGCCAGGTGGATGGATGGTAACAGCCAGATTTAGTGAAGCTAAGGTTTTTGGGGTGTGGGCTGAAGACTTTCTGACACCGTAGGTGCCCACTACATCCCCAGGACCAGTCAGGAAACCGGACATTAGAGACAAAGGAAAGCCTCAGGGAGTAGTATAGTTCAGCCGCAGTCAATCAAGAAATCCCTAATCAATTTGGTTCACACGTCCTAACGAAGCTAGAATTCACATATCTAGTCAAGCCCATGGGCCTACTAGCCGAGATGGGGCATTACCTTAACAGTTAGTTTACCTTACCTTACCTTAGCTTACCTTAGTTTACCTCGGTTTTCGAAAAAAACATTCAACTTCACATGCGATGCACCATCTGATAGACATTGTCAACTCGTCGTTTGAAAAAGGACTTATACCCCTTACGGTCTTTATTGATCTTAAAAAAGCGTTCGATACTGTCGACTTTGAACTGCTAATGAAGAGACTATTGGCTCTAGGAGTACGCGGCAAGCCACTTGAGTGGTTCCACTCATACCTACATGGTAGGTCAATCAGAGTTGTTGTTGACAGTGTAATAGGAAAGGCTCATGAAGTCAAGTGTGGAGTGCCCCAAGGCTCAGTGCTTGGTCCGCTTCTATTTCTAGTGTACGTGGACACACTCCGTTTCTACTTACCAGATACGTTAGTCACAGCATTTGCTGATGACACAGCACTTACTGTAGCCGCTAGATCATTGAGTGAGCTAATTTGTAAAGCTAATGCAGCACTTGTGAACCTATCAATTTTTATGAAGTCGAGTTTTATTGCAGTGAATCCGTCGAAAACCAATTATATGATATTTAGTAGACTTGAACGAATTATAAATGATCAACAACACATTTTACTTGGAAATTCCCCGGTTAACCAAGTTTATGCTTGTAAATATCTTGGTTTCAATCTTGATGTAAATTTTAATTGGAAAAAACACAGTGACATTATTGCAACAAAAATGGCGAGAGGCGTGGGTGTAATGCGTCGATTCAAAAATATTTTACCGGTAATAGCATTAAGAGACATTTATTTTTCAATTGTTCATCCATATTTAATATATGGATGTTCTCTGTATGCCAGTAACTTTAACTCTAATTTTAAACGTGTTGAAATTCTGCAAAATAAAGCTCTCCGTGTTTTGGGTGAGTTAAAAAATTGTCGCCATACAGAAGATTGTTATCGAGATTTTAATGTGTTGAAAGTTAAACATGTAAGAGATCAGCAAATTGGTAATTTTGTGTACAGTGTATTAAATAAATTTTCTCCTTCGTATTTTAGTAATTTTTTTAGTGTGAATTCAGATTACCATGATTATGATACGCGGAATAATGATAGGCTTGTTAGTGAGTCGCGTAAGAGTAGTAGAGCGTCATTTATAATTAGAAATAGTGGTGTGAATGTTTGGAATAATCTACCGGCAAGCATTAGGGAGTCTGATAATCATTTATTGTTTAAGAACAGATTAAAAAAATATTTGTTGGGTAATTGAGTTGGTTGTTTAATGAAGGTTGGGGCAGGATTCGGGAGGGGAATGGGAATTGGGTAGGATAGGGGTGTTTGAGTGAGGAAAGCTGATTTGGAGTGAGTTAAAGTCTCACTAAGCGTATAGAAAAAAAAAAAAAAAAATTGATCAATAGATTTTGATAATTTGATGTCCGTCTTGCACAGGTGACCTGTTGTCACATATTGAGACGGGCTATTGGTTTAAGTATATGTTCAATATGTTGTAGAAATGTTGAAGAAATAAATTCCTTCCTTCCTTCCTTAAATTACCTTAAATCGCACTTCCAGCGAGATAAGGTGGTGTTAGCCTCCTGTAGAGTCTCTCGCTGGTTGGCGGCTTGATTGTCAGATCGTTGTTGTAACATCGGCTCACTGGCACTCCAGTGTAGCCGGCATTGATTGGTTGATAAATCTTGTTGTCACATCGGCTCACTGGAATCCCAGTGCAGCCGACATTCAGCATTTCGCCAGTCCTCGTCCACGCCTTTCTTGAAGCCATCCAGGGTAGCAGTGTTGATAGTTTTTTCGGAAAGGCTTTTCCAGAGTGGAACACTACGTACAGAGAAAAAACTGTGCCGCTCGCGTCGTTTACAGCTGGTCAGTTGGAGCTTCTTGGAATGGCCTCTCGTCGACTTTGATTGGGAGCTCTCGAATACCCCAGGAATAATGTCGGAGTCTAACAGCTTTTTTACCATCAGGACGTCGCCGCGTTTACGTCGATACGAGAGGCTGGGAAGCTTCACTACCCTCAACCGTTCGTGGTATTCTAGGGCTTTTAATTGTGGTGACATCTTAGTGGCTCTTCTTTGCACTCCCTCTAGGGCTTTGGCATCCATTTTGTGGTGGGGTGATGCAACAATCATGCCGTACTCAAGGTGGGGTCTCACAAGCGAAGTATAAAGCTTCTTAATGATCACAGGCTTCCTAGAGGTGATGGTCCTTTTGACAAGTCCAAGTGCTCTGTTTCCTTTAGCAACTTGGTGGCGAGTGTGGGGATGAAATTTAAACTGGTTGTCAATTGTGACACCCAGGTCCCTTTCCTCCTCCACACTTTCTAGGTCAATCTGGTTTTTGGATCCATTCGACATGGTGTACGTATGTTGAGGGTTCTTAGGTCCAAGGTGAAGTACTTTACACTTCGCAGCATTGAACTCCAAAAGATGATGATGATTGATGATCCGCTGACAGACCATTGAAATAAATAATATAGCACTAAATATATAGCTGATCCTTACCATAAGGTTGACATAAAAGAGAGGTCCTGCTCGGGATCGAGTGAAGGTGAAACAGAACTCTTCTGGCTACGGTCTCATTCCTAAGCCAACAAGACCAAAGGTTTCGATGGGATCCCCAAAATGTATATTTGAAGCTAACAATTGGGTCTTGTCGTCGCCAGATTCAGTCTTCGCCGGACTCGTTGAACATGTTTACTGTTAAAATTTGGAAACAGCTTAATTTCAAATAGTTAATCGTCTGAGAAAATCAAGTTCAGATATGGATTCAGTATGTATGTTCACCCCTATAAGTGGTATCTGTTCTGAAGAAACTGATTGAAACTTCCTGCCTTACTTCTGCCAAATTTCCGGTTTTGGCCGAATTCCGGACGAACTGCTTGTCCTTGCAAAAAAATAAAGCTCAAAAACTGATTCAGCGTATCTCCTTACCCCTAGTTCGAATATCTAATCAACTTCAAATAAAGCTTCACCTTCCAACAAGTTTCCGGTTTCAGCAGGAAACGGGCGAACTATATGTTCGGGTAAAAAGTGATTGTCACATATGGATTCAGTATCTCTTCTTGCCCCTTAATTGGACATCTAATCAACTTAAAATAAAACTTTGCATTTAACAAATTTTCCGGTTTTGGTCGGACTCCGGGTGAACTACTTGTCCGGGTGGAAAATAAATTTTCTCATAAATCTTCAGCAGGTCTTCTTATCCCTAAATCGAACGTCTAATCAACTTCAAATAAAACTTTTACTTTTAATAACTTTTCGGTTTTGGCCGGATTCCAGGCTAACTACGTGCCCGGCGAGGAATTGGTTTTCATAATCGTGTTCAGAATGCCTTCTTACCCCGTAATCGACTATCTCATTAGCTATTTAAAAATAGTTTGTTTGCTACTTAATTTGAACCCCCTCCCCTAAATGTGGAGCTACAGAGCCCATCTACGAACTCGACTTTTCGCTTGATCCAAAGAATCTTCGTACCTGGCTTCATCAAAATATCTCATTCCCTTCGAGAGTTATCGTGCTGATGGACGGGCGGAAAACTTTTGCGATGCCATAGGTATCCACTTACGTTTTGGGATCCCAGAACACTTTGAACGAAATGCATCAAAGCCTGACCTTGGATTAGCTTAGCTGCTAGCTGGAGCTGGGCGATAAAGACCGAGTGACCTATGTCACGATGCCGGGAAATAAATGATGGTGGTGAAAACCGAAATGATATATAAAGTAGGTGGCAGAGGGAGGAAATAAACTAGGAGGACCATTGCAGAACAAAGTGCTATGGGATGTCTCCATAACCAAACGGACAAGCCAGCTAAGATTTTCTTCAGCGGTATTTTGGCCATTATTGGCAAGGGTTCTCGTCAACACTGTAAAAACGAAATCCGTTTTCGAAGAGCGCTTTTTGTTGGCACTCCGACTCAGGGGCCTAACTGACCGGAAAAAAAGTGTTTGCCTCCCACTCGTCTTTCGGTTTACTGTAAACCGATTCCGAAGCGACAGGGAAACTCTGTCCGTCGGAGTCCTCTAATCCGATTTAGGTTTATGATACACCTAAAGCATCGCCACTTCGATTACGGTTTATGACACACCGAGTTCGGGGTATCCTTGACCGATATGTTTTCATCAGCCGTATGTGACTTTCTGACGGAGAGTTGCGCTCCGAAAACGGAATACTAGCACCTACTGCCGTGCTACCTAGCGTCAATTTTTGGCTTTTTTTCGATCGCGGAAGAAAAGGAACGCCGAGAAGAAAAGAACATAGTGGAAAAGTCTGAAAGCTGAAAAGGATACTTTGGATTCTAAATACTGGAATCGAATTTGAAAGTTTCAGTCATGGTGAGATATGATATAAATGTGATACGCATTTGATTTGTCTGTTTTGCTGTGGAATGATGAAGAATGTGGGGTACATGAGTCATGCCTAAGCTGAAGTAATAGGCTACCAACTGCTTGCATAGAAATTATACTTATACTTATAGGGCCTTTAGGCCAAGGCCCAGCTTATTAAACTCCTGTACAGATATTGACCAGGTTTATGATAATGTTTTCATTGTAGGTTTTCATATTTTGACCAGGCTTCATAGGTTTCTGTTCAAGTTCTAATGAAGGCTTTGCAGATTTGAGATTGTATACAATCTCAACCCCACCCCTTGTACCCCACCCCTGGTACAGGCTCCAGAACTGATTCCGGCGTAATTCAGAATTCCCTTTTTTTAACTCTTCATTACATGTACTACACTTACTTTAATTTAAATTTGTCAAAAAGTATACCAAATTAAAGAGAAAATTTTCCTCTTCTTCTTCTGTACTCGCATACCTTCGCTATTTGACCGAACCTGCGTGCCGATCCAAAACACAAAGACCGGACCGTTCCCCTGAATCTGTGGTATATTTGGTATCCGTGTCATCCGAGGTTACGGCTCTATTAGAATCGACAAGAAAAGATTTGCCGAGGTAAACAGGATACAATAACAAGAAAAAATTTCATATTGATATGTAGGTAACATAAATTTAGTGTTCTGCAGTCTTTTAGGCCTAGTTCGGAATCAGTGTTACACCGGAATCAGTTCCGCCTCCTGTACCTGACCTCGTTTTTACACAACCTCAAATGTTGCTGCGAGAATGTTAAAAATTAAACTTCCCTGCTGTCCTGACAGTCAAGAGGCAAAATCTGATGTAAATAAAAGATTACAGCATTCCAAATCGGGCAGAGATTCCTACGTTTAACACATTCCTTCCGACAAATCATTTAAAGGACCCCTCGCACTACATAGTGTTTCTGCCAAGATTTTCTGAGATAGTTCACGACTTTAAGACTTAACTGTCCTTGCAGCGTTTTTATTTTTTTTCCATGTCACTTGCCTTGGATGGGAAACGTGTCTAGAATCTCGGGGACGACAATGAATGGAAAGTAGAATGAATTAGTATCATAAGAACGACGTGTCCTTTCACTACTACTGGGCGTTTGAGTGCAACTATGCGATTGAATGAGTGAGTGACAAAGGCTATTTGATTAGTAAGTGTCACCTGAGTGGTCCAACGAGACTTCCTTGATTCCACTTGTCATCGTAGTTGTCCTACCTCGGGAAAAAGACGTTTTTCTTTCAGGATGAAATAACCCCAGACCTTCTTCGTTGCCATCCTCACCTGGCTGGATCCCGCCACCCAAGGGTCTGATGATTTCCGCCTTCTGTGATTTCATTTCAAGGTAAAGTATTTTGTATCTTCGAACCGAATTTCCGGGCTAACGAATAATTCATCGCTGAAGCTTTTGGCAGAATCGTTCTGATTTTTATGGCACTTGCCCTTCGGCGAAGTGCCATATAGCGATCGCAATTTCTGTCCTTCCGTTGGTCTGTCGGTCCGGGCTTAGCTAGCTCTGGCATTTTCACATAAGGTAGGATGATGAAACTTGGCAGGCATATCAGGAACCCAAAAAGATTAAGTTGAAAATAGTCACTTTCCCGATCCGAGCATCCTGGGGGGAGTTGAGGGAGGGGGAATCCGGAATCTTGAGGTATTTATAACTTTTAAACGGGTGATCGGATCTTGAAATTCGGAAAGACATAGTTTCTCAGACGGCCCACTTAAAATCTGGACCGGATCCAGTGACTTTGGGGGAACCGGAAATCTTGGAAACACTTGAAGTGGAGGGAGCGGGATGAAAATTTGTTGAAGAGCCAGCACAAATCCTAGATACATCGTTGATTCATAGCTGCTTCCTGATAAGCTAAGACGATGAAACTTGACAGGCGTATCAGGGACCCGACCGGACTGACTTGAAAATAGTTATTTCTCCAGTTCAACATCGTGGGGGGACTGCAGGGATGGGGAGTCTGGAATCTAGTGGCATATGCAGAACTTTCGAACGGGTGGTCGGATGTTGATAAAACTTGGCAAGTGAAAAGAGCTGTCGTCTCAGATGTTCCGTTTCAAGTCCAGACCGCATCCGATACTTGTTGGGGGAGTTGAGAGAAGGGGGATCCAGGAAAATACTATTCGATTCGAGTGAAACTTTATGGGTGGTAAGGACTGATGACCAAGATATGCAAAACAAGTATTTTCATATAATATACACTAAAAGGGATTCGTCAGCTGTGATGCTTCTTGGCAAGGGTCCTCTTCAGGCTGTTAATCTTCTGGGCTAACACTGGGGAAGGAAACGAACTTGCAATAAATTACTGAAGTTTTTAACACGCACAAGAGACAAAATGATTGGCCGATTGGGATGAAAGTTAGCCAGTACCAAGTTTATGTGGCCTAAGTATGCTGTTTGGCGTCAGGACCGGATTCGGCCACGTTTGGGGGGTGGGGTGAAGGGGTTACCGGAAATTTGCAGATATGCTCCGATTTGAGTCAAATTTGATGGGACAAATTTTGACCATATTAACTCATAGTATTATGGGTAACAGTAAACAGGAGAATTTCCTCTTTTAGGTACGTCCTTGGGATCGCCGAAAAAAAACCCGTACCAGAGGCGAGAAAGCTCTACGAAGAAATCGAGGAGTCCGAGGGTCGCCCCCGAGCATGCAAGAAAGCACAGCAAGCTGCATAGTTTTTCGAAGTTTTGGATTCGAAGTTTTAGTTTTTAATTGAGTTGGAGTTTTTAATTGAGTTGACTTGATAAATTTTGATAAGTTTTGCTTCAGTGTTAATTTTCAACAGGCAGGCTACGGAAGGTGGTAGTCCTAAAAAGGTCAGAAGTAACCCGGAAACGAGCTACGATAGACCGGAAACGGGCAGCGGGTAGCCGAAAACGGACTGCAGTGATCCTGAAACGGATTTTATAAATCCTAAAATGGTTTGGATTAGCCCACAATCGGACGAAAACGGACTGCAGTGATCCTAAAAAGGATTTTATAAATCCTAAAATGGTCTGGATTAGCCCGAAATCGGACAGTATAAACCCGAAAACCAGCAGAAAGCGATGCATATCACGCCGGTTCCGGCGAATTGCTCCCCAAATACGGTGTGTCGTAACCCGCTAAGGGATCAATTACTGTTGCGCGGTAGTCCGAAGTCGATTTACGACAATCCTCATTGGGTTTACCAGGTCTCTCGTGCATCGCTCCCACAACGGTTTACATGAATCCGCGACGTCTCCGAAAGAGGATTACAAAACCCCGTACCATCGCCACTCCGAAGTCGGTTTACTGTAAACCGTCTTAGGTGAAACGGAAGATCGAGGCGCAGTAAACCGATGTAGGATTACGGTAAACTGCCTGCGAGATACTGCGGTTTACATTGAACCGACGTCGGAGAGATTTTTTTTACAGTGAAGCCATACCTGAAAGAGACGAACCTGCAATCTCAAAGTAAAAAGAAATATCACTGAACAAAATCTTAGCTGACTTATCCGTTATAAGTAGTCCTTGAGCGCAAACTGACCGGGAAACATATACTCAAATAATGCATAAAGCGGTTACCTCAGCTGTGAGGCTTTGGAAGCCAATTGCAAGGTCGTTCCTTCTCCAACGTTGTCCGTGAAGTTCGACAGCCTGACGAGGACCCTTGCCAAGAAGGGCCTGAAAACCGCTGCCAAAGTATCTTAGCTGGCGTATCCGCTTTATGCACTCAAAGCGGATGAGTATACATACAAGCAGTACATTGTAAACATATACAGAATTCAGAATTGTAAAAAATCTCAGATTTTTACAGATACACTTTGAATACGGACATTTTATCTCTTGTTGTTTTACTTTTATCTGCATGTTGTTCAGTCCGCATCGTTCTTTTGGTTTTTAGTTACGTGTCATTTATTCTTTGTTCCGCATCGTTTTCCTGTTGTTATTGTGGTGGATTTTATGATTTAGTTTTGTTTTTCGCTGAGGACGGTTTGCCTAAAGTGCAACCAAAATATCCGAAATTTTAATTATCCCTCGCTATAACTAGCTGATCAAGAAAAAACCCTGAAAATCTCTTTTTCTATTTTTGTTTGCAATGAATGGTCACCTTATATTCGTTTTCTTCACTGTTTGAATATATGACTTATCCGTTTCAGTTTCAGTTCTTGTTTGAGTCTTAGTCAGCTTTGGTCTGAAGGAGTATCGATAGATCATGAAGTAAATATATTTGCTGATTATATCGTTCTTTGCAGGTCGTGGAGAGAGATGCGGACCCGGAATGGACCCTGCTTTACTACCTGAGAAACAAACGTATCCTTTACGGTATAAGTTGCTCTTTAAAGTCCTAATTCAAACATTCGGTTTACCTTTTCTTAGGAATCGCATGCCACAGGTTTATTTTGAATTGAACGCGATTGCCTGGTTAATATTTCGGCTCGAGAAAAAACCCACGCCGAAAGTTTTCTTTTCTAGATGACCAGATTTTCCAGGATTGATTAGAAAAGAATTATAAGACCTAATTGATAATTTTCGTATGTCTTCAGAGGTACCACATTTTTTAATATATTTGTATTTGTAATAAACAGTTGGAGCTTCAGATGGAAATTGTTATTTTAACCCTTGGCTCCCTACGTGCCATAACAGCTGTCCGGGATAATTGGCCGAGATTTAGTCCAGAGAGAGTTATTTCAAACCTAGGAAATTTGGTGGGTATTGTTTAATTTGCTCATTGTTTTACGGTATTTTTAGTGGGTTTTAACATTCATAGTGACAGTAGGGATGGTTAGTATCTTGTATGTGGTAGAAATACCATTTTTTGTGGCCCTCTTTAAGGGCGATCTGGTGGTTTGGTAAGTTCCCCTAGTTTATGGATTAAACCAATATTTTAATATTAAAAAAAATCCTATAAAAAATTTATATACTTTAAAGATATTACATTATGGATTAAAACATATCTTATGATAAGCACTGGCTATTTTTCGACATCGGCTAAAACTCTTCGCTTTCCAAACTTGTTTTTGCGCTCGGCTGGTTTTGGAAAGCAAATTTCAACAACAATATGGCGTTCAAACTGTATAACATACCCCAATAGAAGAAGAAGCATATTTGAAAGTAAACAAAATAGTATTGAACTTAGAATATGTTTGTTCCAGAAGAAAGCTGAAACGGTTGGCTGTAGCTGGTATCAAGTTTGTTCTTTTTCCTTTCTACGTTGCTGTTTTGTAAGCAAGAAACAAAACTTAGGAAGTGAAACATTCAGAGAAGTATTCAAGTAAATATACTTATCATTAATGCAGCGGGTGACAACTTCTAACGTCAAACGGCTATATAATGATATACCTGTTTTACCACATTTCGAGTCTAAACCAGACCCGACCGGACACTACCTCACTACCACTTGACCCCCCACAGACTCAACCGAAAGGTATTAAAATAAGCACACCTCTAGCATATCATCGTAGAACCGTTTTACCACGTTTTGACACGACCGAATACTAAATAAAGACAAACTACCCACATATTGTTCGACCCCCCTTACTCCCCCCCCCCCCACACACACACAGACTCCCCTGAAAGCTATTTAAAACAAAGGTAGTGAAACATGTAGAGAAGTGTTCGAATAAGCAAACCTCTACTATGTATATCGTTAAAGTCAGCCGGTCGGAAAAGCCAGACTTAACCGAATCTATATGAAACCAAGGTAATGAAACATGTACCTACATGAGTGTTCAAATAAGCACACCTCTCCTGTACATATATAATTAAAGTCGAACGTCAAAGAACCGTTCTGCCACATTTTGAGTCTTCAAACCATGCTCTATCAAGTACTAGACAGAAGACAAACTGTCTTTGATAATTCAAATAATCCACAGATTGTTCGACCTCCCCCCCCCCTCCCCAGAGACTCAACCGAATTATCATGATCGAGGCCTTATACTTTATTCGTCTTTTCAGTTGTGCATTAGTGTGCTCGGTGATGTTTGAATATCGACGATACGCAGTTACCAATTTGTAAATGGCTATTAAGGGAATAAAGAATTTGGAATAAGAATAAGGATCATCTGTACAACTTAGAAAAACATTCCATCTTCGTAATATATTTATGGCTTAGCAAATTCACTATTCCTACGTCCAGCTTCTATATATCTGACTATTTTTGTGGTTTAAGAATGTGCTCACTAAACTGAAAGACAAAAATGCTCCTCAGCCGGGATTTGAACCCAGGACCCTCTGCTTACAAGGCAGGCACTCTTACCATTTGAGCTACCGAGGGGCTTGTGAACAGAGCTCGCAAACCACTACAATAGTCTGGTAGAAGCCGGCCATAAGAACAGTGATCCCGCCCGAAGGCAAAGTCATCTAACGCGTTCGCATTCGCCATATCACGGAAATTAATAATAATACATGTGTTTTGTTTATTTTCGTCATTTTCGTCATTTACTTCGCATTTCCAAAATGGCGGGTCATAAATAAATTACTTACTTACTTATTACTTACATAGATGGCACTTTACACAAGGGACTTGTACCGTGACCAATAAACCAGAATCAGTTTTTTGAATTTAATTTAGAAGTCTAGGACTCCATTGTCGGAGCCACGTAGACATTAACCATGGGCACTGTTCTTTTTTTTCGAAAAACAGAAGAACAGAAAACAGGGCATTTTGAGAACAGAACAGAAACAGGTGTCGTAGAAAACAGTTAACCTGTTCTGTTTCTGTTCTGTTTTTCTTTAAAAACAGAAAATAGCTGGTTTCTGTTTTTCCCACACTACCTATAACAAACCGAGTTGCATGTTTGTTTCAAGCGAATAGAGTTCCCCGTCTCAGTTCTAAGCAAGGTTGTTACTAGTCAAACAGTTACAGGAGAAATAAAAACAATACTGCTACTACATTGATAATAATTTAGAAAACTGGTTGACCTCCCGGCATGTTAAACTTTTCCCTGAACAAAATTGTATTACAGCAGCTTCACGAAGAAAACTATTTTACACACAAACTCGAGGTTTTCTTTAGAGGTAACTCTTAATAGTACAAGAGGCAACACGCGAAGCTCCACCCAGGCTCCATCCCCGGTAAATGAGAACCGGTAAAAAAAAAAAAACGCGGCTTGCTGACATCGAGGTTATACGAGTTCTCAATTCCTCCTTATTTATTCTTGACAATAGTCTGGGCTGGGAGAAGCCGGCCATAGCCCATAGGAACAGTGATCCCGCCCGAAAGCAAATTCATCTAACCTCGGTAGATCAGTGGTAGAACACTCGCCTAAAAAAGGGAGGGTCCTGGATTCAAGTCCCGGCTGAGGAACATTTTTATCCTTTTATTCACTGGTTTTAATAGGAAAAGTAATAAAAACTCAACGCTTCAAGAGAAATTGTGACCTGTTTTCCTTAACCAGTCAGAACAGTGGGGTTGTGTGGCACGAAGCTTGGATGCGGTGAAGGCGGCTGTGGGGCCTGCACAGTTGCTGTTTCGAAGATGGACCGACTGACAAAGCGTGTTAAGTAAGTTGAGTATTAATCGATTCTGAGTCTTAATTTCAAAAGAAAATAGTTTCTTCAGACTTAAGTAGAGTGCTTTATGATTATCGTTCGGAGCTCATCAGTATTTTTGAAATTGTTGTAGGTTCGATTGAATGAAACACCGGTTTTGACTTTTGTCCTCAACAAGAACAAAGAAAACGGTGAACACGCTTACTAACGTTCGTTTATCCTCGCTAATTCCTCAAAATGATATTAAAGTAAAAACAAAAAGAAACAATGGTGAAAGGAAGGAGTATTTTTGTTTCAGGGTCTTCTTGGTAAGGTTCCTCTTCAGGCTCAAGCTGGAAAATGAACTTGTGGAAAAACAACTACAGATTCTAGCTTAGGTTTAATACTAGAATAATAATTATAATCATCGCCTTTAATTGTGCATCAATATAATTATTAGATCTAAGCTTGAATATTTACTTGTTTTTCCACAAGTTAATTTTCCAGCTTAAGCGGCTTGATCCTGAAGAGGACCATTTCCGAGAACGGCCGAAATATAACTCAAATAAAATGAAGCTGACTTGTCCGTTGTGCACTGTCAAATGCGATTAGCAGGGCTGAAGGAATAGTGTTGGTACCTTTCTTAATTTGAATTTAGATGAATGGCATTTTATTTCTGATTTAATCCGCTAACTTCCTTCCGATGAAATCAGATTAGTCTCACGTCTCGTCAAACAAAGTCTTGTTCGCGCATTCTTTGCTCCGCCGACCCCCAATTAACCCCACAGCTAATATTTGACGGTGCAAAACGGATACGTCAGCTAATTGTTATTAGAGCTATCCGGCCCTTCTTGGCAAGGGTCGTCTTTTTTTCACCGTCAAATATGATTCGCATTCAACTAGGGCAGAAGGAATATCTACCGCCCAGTTAACCAATTAACAATCATTGCCCGATTCCCCCAATTTACCAATTTAATTAATCCCACAGATCAATGGCGCAAAACAGCCATTGGTGGTGCTGGGCCCCATAAGCACATTTTTATGTTTTCCCGCACCGTGTACTTCTGCTTTTATACCCGGGCCATAGTCACACCTGGTAATGACGCCGGTAAAAAGACGTTTGTACGGCCGAAAATTGAAGAAAAGTCGCTGATAAAACTAACCCTAGGTTCACACTGCTGCTTCGTACGCGACACGATTTTTTCTTTGATGTTCCGACGTGCGACAGAATCGCATGAACCTTCCCACCACCACGCAGACGCAAAACAAAATTTTTCGTCGAGATTATTCTGCAAAAGGACAAAGAAGCCCTTGAAGAAACGACCTCTGAAGATGCTGAGAGATTACCCATCTGAATACCACCCATTTATTAGAAAATTTTCAGTCAAACCCTACATGTCATCTTGCTCAAAACAGGTTAACAAAAGTCTGTTCAGAAGATGTTTTACATTCAGCCATCCTAGGATTACAGTCAGACCAGGTAGAGCAATTTTTAGTCTTGAAAATTAACTAATCTTTATTTTTTCTTTTATTTCCCTAAAAAAAACGCATGTTTTATGTCGGATCAGTTGAAATATTTCAACGCATCCGACACTGCGACAAAACGCAAAGTTCTGCTTTGTTTGTTGCATGATTTATGTCGTATGTCGCATGACGCAGAATTCTGCGCGAAATCGCAGCAGTATGAACCAGGGGTAACAGAAAAGACTTTAGTTACAGTGGGAACACACGATCAGGATTTATCAGCCGGATTTCTTGCACTTCCATCATCAAATTAAAACAAATTCAACTTTTCCATATGGAAATGATGATGGTGCCAAAAATCCGGGCAAGAATTCCTGTCCGGGATCTCCCAATCCCGATCGTGTTCGCACTATTAGTTTTGTTTATAGGTGGTAATATTTCTTGAATTTCCTTGTTAAAGTTATGGCCAGGATGAAACGTAAAAGGGGGTAATAACCAAATCAACGAACCAATTTGTGGGAAAATGTGACTGAATGTGGCCTTGGCATTTGTTTTAGTTCAGTTTATAAATTTAAGCCACCTGGCTGTGAATGCCTGCCTAACTCCCGTTTGCGCCGTCCATGGCGCTGCCGTCACTACAGTCGAAGGCCTTGGGTCGGTCAGAACCAAACTTCACTCGGTTCAGCAGAGACTGGCGGCATCTCACGGATCCCAGTGTGGTTTTTGCACCCCCGGCTTTATCATGTCTATGTACGCCCTCCTTCGAACGACCCCACTGCCAACCATGGATGAGATAGAGAGATGTTTTCAGGGTAAGTTATTACCTTAATTGAACTTGCAAGCAATAAGGATGTTGAATCCCGATGAGTAGCTTGCGGTTGATGATGGTGAACATTTATTTCCGGGTCACTGTTTCTGGGGCACTCCAGTACACTTTCCACGGTCGCGCACACCAGTCCTCGTCGAGTCGCTTTTTGAACCCCTCAGGCGTTTCGCTAGTCACAGCTAAATCAGACAGGCCGTTCCACAAAGGAACAGCACGATTGCTGGAAAGAGCTTGGGCCTGACCCGATGAAAAATTTGTAGCCCGTGTTGTAATATGGTAGTAGTTCGAAAAAGTTGCATGTAATACTATGTAATATCAAAGAATGCTATCATTTAATGTGCCTCAGACTGGTCCAGTCTTAAGTAGTAGTATCTAGTAGCTAGCCATAGTAGCATCCAGTCTTGCTAATAGTAGCATATAGTAGTATGCAGTAACACGGTAGCCTTGACGTAGAAGCATGTAGTAGCATCAGATAGTAATGCATGCTGCTTTTTCGTACTACTTCATAGCACTATTTTGAGATAAATTTTTCATCGGGGAAGAGGACTGTTGCCAAGAAGGGCCGAAAAATAGCTCTCATCGAATGTAGCTGACGACGTTGGCGGATCTTCGGAACAGCTTCCGGGAGTGGCCCCTAGGCCGTGAATTGCTTATTATTAGTCGCGTTTCTGCGGTAACCTAGAGTTACTCTTTAACTGACTGCACTCTTGTCGTTTTTCAGACACCCGGTTACTGCTAGGCTACTAGGTTACTGAATTTCGGCAACCCTGGTCTCAGCAGGGTTACTCGAACCAGATACCAAGGTTACTAACATGTTGCGGGGTGACTGAGAAAACGACAATTCGTCAGAGTAACAAACAGTTGGTTACCACAAAAAGCAACTATTATCTAAAAATGCAAAACGGATACGTCAGCTTCATTTATTAGAGCTATATTCCGGCCCTTCTTGGCAAGGGTCCTCTTCAGGCTCAACCTTCTGGAAAAGGGCTTAAAAAGTTGCATGTAATACTTTGTAATAGCAAAGAATACTATCATTTAATGTGCCTCAGACTGGTCCAGTCTTAAGTAGTAGTATCTAGTAGCATCCTGTCTTGCCATATCCAGTCTTACTAATATTAGCATATAGTAGTATGCAGTAACACGGTAGCTTTGAAGTAGGAGCATGTAGTAGCATCAGTTAGTACTGCATGCTACTTTTTCGTACTACTTCATAGTACTATTTCGAGATAAATTTTTCATTGGGGAAGAGGACCGTTGCCAAGAAGGGCCGAAAAATAGCTCTGATAGAATGTAGCTGACGACGCTGACGTATCCGTTTTGTACTTTCAAGCACGATTCGAAGTCAGCTTGGGCTTAAGGAATGTCTGTTATTACTATTATTTATTCAGTAGTATAAAATTAGAAACATAAATATATCAAACAGTCATTCGTCATATCAAATATATTTCTTACCCCCTAGATTTAAATTCCGGTTTACGTATATAAAAAGAGAATCCGATGACCATGATATTTCTGGTTTTAGTTGATTTCGATGAAGTTGTGGGAATGGAGGGAGCGACTCCACGGGACTTAGCGAAGAGATGCCCGATGCAAAATTTGTCTCAAAATAGTACTATGAAGTAGTACCAAAAAGTTGCATGCAGCACTGATGATGCTACTACATGCTTCTACTTCAAGACTACCGTGTTACTGCATACTATTATTTGCTACTATTAGCAAGACTGGATGCTACTATGGCAAGATAGGATGCTACTAGATACTACTACATAAGATTGGAGCAGTCTGAGGCACATTAAATTATAGTATTTTTTGCTATTACATAGTATTACATGCAACGTTTTCGTACTACTACCATACTACTACGCAGGCTACAAATTTTTCATCGGGTGGGACTCAGGTGTGAGAGTACACTATAGGAAAGGTCGGAAGTACGCCTAATGTATTCTATTTCGGATATGTACTTTGGATGAAAGATGTATATGCATAAATTCGAAAAGAACTTCCGAATGATCGGAAACTTCTGGCAAACCGCGACAATTGTTTGCCAAATAAGGAAAAACTCATGGTCACTAATGTGATGTAGAGCGTGTTCCACCTTCTAAAAATAGTAACTAGTTACTAATTCCGTTCCAACATCACGAAAAATAACTAGGCTGACCGTTCCAACCATCCGAAATAGTAACTATAGGCTTACCACGATCGGGAGAGTAGAAAGCATGGTAACTACGAATCTCTGTCATGTGATTGGTCGGATTAGCCTGTGGCACGACATTTTCGTGGATATAGAAAAATGCGTTCCAGCCTTGACGCCAAGAAGCAAGAATTCGTGACGTCATGCGTAGTAACTACGGTAAGTAGGGTGGAACACGCTCATAATGAACCCTGGTCTTCGGTAGGGTAAGGTAGAATTTTATTGAGATGGACATAGCATACGGTTAATGAAGTGCCAGCCATGTTAGTGGTATACAAAAATGGCACTTAGTTACCACAATAGTTTTTTAGATAGATAATAATTGACATTCAATTCAATTAAATTCAATTTTTTTTCAAAAATTCGCTCACGGACGAAGCCGAACATTGAATTTCTTCCGTCATGTATAACTTTACAATTAGAAACAACTATAACTAATGTTATTCATTTGGTCAATGTACATGTATCTCACAACAAAACTCTAAGTAAAACCTTTAATCACACGTAACATGTCAACTTATCAAAACATCTAAAAATAAAACTCATAATTCGGTCTAATTCACCCCAAACTAAAAACTAGATAATATCAACAATTATTATATCTACAATTCAATAACAACACACACAAATATACGATTAAATTATGGAGGTGTTTCGGAATGCCCATTAAAATGGTCAGTGAACGAAGGAACAAAACTTTTTCTATATCGGTCATGGGAATAGGGTACTGGCTGTAACTTTGGAATAGGCTGGGCAGCAGCTCGTGCCGGTCTTGGCCTAATAGGTAGATATGCAGGGGGAAGAATTTCTCGTAGACCAGGGCTCTCCAACGTTTTTAGACCGAAACTGAAACACAACTTTTTTCGGCGCTGTGCTAACAATTCTCAATTAAATCTTTTCAACAATTCGAGATATGGGACTTTAGGGGACTTCGAGGCCACAAGGAGTGTTATATCGACGATGCAATGTAAATGTAAGTTGCTCAGCCTTTAGCCTACCACGCAGAATCAGTCAGGAATGGCAAGTAGTAGGCTAAGGTCTATCACAAAATACCTCAAGACTCGGGCGCGCAGTTCATATCCGCAATCTTATCCGAGTTCCGACCCAAACCTCTTGAACTAACTAATACCGGGGGTTGGTTGCCAGACCATTGTTAGGCCCTAGACTAGCCTAGCCAAAACACATCAGCCCATAATTCGGCATGTACATGGGGCTTTATTGCAAATCCTAGGCCTATACATTCTCGTTAACATAAATACAAAATGGTGATACTTAATTACACGTATTCCAAAGGACTCGGTGCTCACAAAAATGGTAATCCGACTCAAAGCGACTGGTTTCGACTCGCTCTGACTGACTTTGACTGAACTTGACTGATCTCGACTGCTCTGACTGATCTACACTGAATGAAATGCCGGAGCTTATATAACCTCGGTGCAGGGCTCGAGGCGAAATGAAATCAATGCTGTTCTCTCGTGGATGGTGATAATTCCAGATATTATAAATAATGATTATATTAATTAATAAATAAATAAATGAATACTAAAGGTGTATTCTAAGAATGAAGGGGGAAACTAAAGAAAAGATAAAAACAAGGGTTACAGACTATGTCTCTGTAACAGGAGGGCTCTATACTGCACCCGTTGGAGTATACCCGACTGATCCCGGGTCAACCCGAAATGCCAAACCTGGCAACAGTATTCCAGGATTGGACGAACAAAAGTCACAAAGATTACCAACAGATCGTCAGTGGGTACTTCATAACGGGCCAGGAAAGTGACCGGATTGCCATATTACCTTTTTTCAGCATGCTATCAACTTGCTTATTCCATTTTAGATCATGGGTGATGTGTATTCCAAGCAGCTTGATATCATCAACCTGTTGGGACTTAGGAAGGGATGGGAAAAACTGTGGTTCAGTTCTTAAAATATTTATAGTTAATTTTACTACTTAATTTTGTTTAAAAGAAAGCTGAAGAAATTTTTAATTGAAAAAGGTAATTGAAAAAGGTGGTTGAATTTTGGGGGTTGTTGGAAGGGGGTGTAGGGAGGCGGAGAGTGAAGAGGTGGGGTGGGGGGAGGTGAGATGGGGGGGGGGGGGGGGTAGGGTGTGACGAGGAAATCATTTTTCTTTCCTATATTCTTTTTTTCTCTCTCTCTTTCTTTACCTCTTTTTTCTTTTCTTTCTTTGAAAATACATTAGGTTAGTTTTTATGTCATTATTTATTGTATAATTTCAAGTTAAAAGGTGGTTAGAAGATACAGCCACCCGCAGGACTTTTGTCTTTTATGTGGTTGTTGAGTTTTTTTGTACAATGGTGAAAGTTTTTGGTGAAGTAAAAAATATCTGAATCTGAATCTGAATCTGACGACAGATTTGTCCATGTTGACTACCGTGTCATCCACAACAGCCTCCTCACAGATGTCGTCAATGATGACTTTTGCACTGCTCTTTAAGTTCTTTTGGCAAACTTCCAGGAGCGACAGAGCATCCACGTATTTCCATCTATCTGTGAAACACAGAGCAAGCGCGTTGACCATAACTAAAAAAAGGAGCGGTCCCAACAGGGTACCTTGCGGAACCCCACAAAAAATTAGCAAACCATCAGAGAAAACTGTTTTATACTTAGTTTTTTGTGTTCGATTAGACAGAAACTGAGCAACCACTCGAACTAGGAACGGTTGAATTTTGAATTTAATTAACAGTTTGTCAATGAGCTTGCTATGGTTAATTAGGTCAAATGCTTTCTTTAGATCTATCGCTATTAAATTTATGCTGTGCTGTGCGAATTCTACTTTTGCGCAGTGGCGCTGACAGAATTTAATTACGATGGATATTTAAGTTTCTGATTATGGAGATTATAATGGGTGTTTGAGCTCCGCACAGCAGGCAGAAATTTTCTGTGGTTTTCTTACCCCAGGTGAAGACGGGGTGTGGGGGTTTGAGGTAGTTCTCTTCCCAATCAGCCTAGCGCGCAGCACCAGCTCTCTTTCTTGCAATATAGTCATGCCAAAATTCTACTGCCCAGAATGTAGAAACCCAGCAACTAGTGGGACAGTCCAGTGCACCAAATGCAGCCAATGGTGTCACCCTAAATGTGCAAGAATCACACTTGTGTGTTACACAGAATCACTTGTGTGTTACAAGTGTGTATTACAAGTACTATTACACATAACGACAACAGAAGGATGCGCGGTTTCAACAGATAACACTTTGGGATGTTATCTGTTATGTTTCTTTCGTTCCCGTTAGTATTTTTACCAATTGAAGGTGTTGTTGGAGATCTAGGCACGAAATAGTGTAAACTTAATTGGTCATAACACTTTATTTCTAAGTGAAAAGGTGTTATTCTTGAAAGTGTTGTACGCTATCTCTTATGAAACTTGAGACAGTGTAGTGTTATTTTGCTCTGCTCTTGACGTTGATTTGGTGTAAGGTGAACAGGATGGAACTGAGAATCTGTTGCATGTTCATTCTTCTAGGAACAATCCGACGAGGACTTTTCCAAGAAGGGCCCAAATATCTCCCGAATAAATCTCATCTGACTTATTCGTATAGTGTCCTCAACCAAACCAACAATCATCCGAAACGAAAACGTTCCTGGGTCCTACTCAAACAAAACTAAGTTAAAACTCACTTTGAAGGAAAAAATCTTTTTTGTTTTTATTTATTTATCCCTATCATTTCAATAAACAAAAAGGAACGGACTACAAAAGTAAACTTTCACACAACAAACGGATGAACAGTTAGAAACTGAAACGTCACTGACCAAACTTTATTGAAACGTCATCAGCTGAACATTTTGCACTCCGCAGTACACTGTTTAAAAGTCACGGAGGGCGGAGCCACTCAGAACCAGGGTTGCCGCAACTATTTTTAATTTTTCAATTTATTTAATAATAAAGCAAAACATATCTCTCGTGGGCAGAGCCCAAATACGATGTTTTTGTAGTTATAAATAAAGATAAAATAAATTGTCAACGGATAATTTAAAAGGAAAAAAAGTAACAAGGCAGAACAATGCTAAAGAGCATTGTACTGCTTTACGAAGCTCGGCACAAAGCTTCTACTGTAGCGCATAGTGTTACAGTAGATTGGGGTTAGTTTGGGAACCTTTTCAGCCACTTCTCCGGGGGGGGGGGGGGGCGAGATCTTACAGGAACAAAGGGTGGGGGAAGGAATGAACGGTACATGGGATGCTGGAGAAGGGATGAGAGTGACTTTCGGTCCAAAACAGAGAGTGAATTGGGAGTAAAATTTCTTTTCATGAAAAAACGTGTTATGGTCACGTTTAGTCGAAATCGCCACTGCGAAAGTCATATTAATTTTGTTTACATGAAAAAAATGTGAAATAGCCACTATTTGTGAATTATTTTAGCGTGGGAGGATCATCTCTATTAAGAGTCATGCTTTGAACTATTAATATTCAGTATTTCTGTGGTTAATTTTCTTTTTCTTCAGGAAATTTGTGTCGTTGTACTGGCTATAGGCCGATCCTCGAAGGCTTCCGAACTTTCTCGAAGGAGTATTGCTGTGGAGAAAGCAAGAAGGGAGTTTGCTGTCAGACAGGAGAAGGGATTATTGAGGCGAAAGGGTTGTTGGCAACTGAAAATTTTGCCCCCTACGAACCATCGCAGGAAGTTATTTTCCCACCTGAATTAATGGTGAGCTTGTTTCGTTTCTTTGGCTTGACTAAAGGCGTTTTTCCGTGCTCCCACAAAAAGTTTTTGGGTCGACTGTGGCTCGAAAAGAGTGTTTCCACGGTCTTTTGTGCGGCCCACAAGCGTGTTTCCGCGACCAACCAGATTTTAGTGACTCGCTTTGTGGCTCAAATTCGACAAACAACTGGCGAGGTGATTCTCGATTTTGTGGCTCGAATTTCTGGCGGGAAATTCAAATTAAGCAGTAAAATAGTGTCTAAAGAATAAAGTTAACTACTTTTCCAAGCATCTAGACTTCAAACTCAGGATGGTTTTTGTACAGAATGGTAAGGAAATAAGCATGGTATTATATTTATTGAGATTTTATATGAATTTTATTTTTATTTTCAGAAATTTGAAATTACTGCTAAAAAACATAGACAAAATGGCGTTTCCACGAGTTTCAACTCGTGGCTCGTGGCTCGACTGTGTGGCACATAATCGTATTTCCGTGACAAACACTCAAAAGTGTGTGGCCCACAATTATGTCGCGGAAAAAGGCCTTAAGAGCCTGTTCCACCCTGCTTACCATAGTTACTACGCATGACGTCACGAATTATGGCTCTTTTCCGTCAAGGCTGGAACGGTTTTTCTGTTTTCGGGCAGAATATCGTACCACGGGCGAATCCGACCAGTCACGTTACAGAGCTGCGTTGTTACCACGCTTACTACGCTCCGAGCAGGGTAAGCAAATAGTTACTATTAGTTACTGTTTCGAGAAGGTTAACTGGAACAGTCAATTCAATTCATTTTAATCTCAACATTCTTTACACGAAACAATAAAAATAACGCTCCCAAGAAGGGCACAACCATGTCCCATGCGGGAGTGCACACCTTTTACTCACCTATTACAAACGATGACACACATTTCTCGTCTTAACCTTCTCATTTCTTTATTTTAACATCCCCCCTCCCACTAACCAACCCAACCCTCATTCACTAGTAATAATAAAGAAACATCCACCTTAAATAAAATTCCAAATAAATATTCCACATTTACCTAACTATCCAAAAAATTATTTTTCAATCTATTTTTAAACAAAAATTGGTTCTCGGACTCATCCTACTTACCGTAGTTACTACACATGACTTCACGAATTCTGGCTTTTTTGACACGATTTTTCTATTTTCCAGCAGAATATCATTCACGGGCGAATCCGACTCATCACGTTACATAGATCCGTAGTTACTACGCTCCCGAGTGTGGTAAGCAAGTAGTTACTGTTAGTTACTATTTCGAGAAGTTTGGAACGGTCAGCGTAGTAACTTTTGGTGAGGTTGGAATGGAAATAGTGACGAATAGTTACTATTTGTAGAAGGGTGGAACGCGCTCTCTGATTCTCTCCGGAAGATGATTCCACACCTTCACACCCGAATTTCTCACACAAAGAACGTGTTCCACCCTTCTACAAATAGTAACTATTAGTTACTATATCTTTTCCAACCTCACCGAAAATTACTACGCTGACCGTTCCAACCTTCTCGAAATAGTAACTATTTGCTTACCAGGCTCGGGAGCGTAGTAAGCGTAGTAACTACGGGTCTCTGTAACGTGGTTGGTTGGATTCACCCGTGGCATGATATTCTGCTGGAAAATAAAAAAAAATCTTTCCAGCCTTGACGGCAAAAAGCCAAAATTCGTGACATCATGAGTAGTAACTACGGTAAGTAGGATGGAACACGCTCAAAGTAGTAGTCAGCGTAGTAACTTTTCGTAAGGATGGAACGGAAATTACTAATAGTTCCTAGTGTTACAAGGGTGAAACAGGCTCTAAATACTCCTTGAGCCCAAGCTGACTGGGAAACATGTATCCAAACACTGGATAAAACGGATACGTCAGCTATGATGCTTCGGTAGCGATATTTCGGCCCTTGTTAGCATGGGTCCTGGTCAGGCCGTGGAAGGTCAGGGAAAACGTTGGGGAGCGGAAGAAACGAACCTACTGTAAATAACTGAAGAACCTGCTGATACATAACCTTTCTTTTCTAGTTTTCTGAAGATAGAGGCTTCGCATATTTATTCAATTACTGTTTAAAGAAGCATACCTCTACTTTAATCCTTCAGCCCAAGGTGACTGCGAATCTTGATCAGAGCAAAATAGTACTAGGACTACCATGCTTTGCAAACGGGTCATGCCCGTAACGCTGCCCAGTACGCTTGCAGTGTTTAAAGCGAGACAAACCTGCGGGTTTAGAAATTTCCAGGAAAGAAAAAGTGCGGTCTGCACACACCAAAGAAACAATGGAAGCTGTACAATTTTTTTGCAATGTTCATTATCGGAGCCAGTGTTGGTGAACGACTGAATGAGTTTCAGTAGAGACGTTCTCTATCGCTAGTGCTGCTAGTATCGCTGCTACTCGAGTGTGGGTCAATTTTGTCAACACTTGGCGCTACTCCCTAGGGTTATTTGCTCTGATCTTGATCGATGTCGGTAAACGGGTAAGTCAGCTGAGTTTTGTTCCAGCAGTATTCCGGCCGAGGTCTAGGATCGTTTTTCTGGCTACAGCCTGACTAGGGCCTTGTCATACTAAGAAATTATCGCCATATTTTTATCATGATTAAATGTGTCTGTCTTCTCCCTACTTAAAGAAAGACTAATTTGTTGTTTCGCTTAGCTTGAGTCGGTGCTTGATGAACAAGATCTGGAAATTTGTGGAAAACGTGTCACCTGGTACCGACCAGCGAAACTGCAGTCGTTGATTGAGATTAAAAATCAAACGCCAAGTGCCAGGATAGTATGTGGCAATACGGAAGTCGGTGAGTGTTTTCTTTATGGATTATAACGATTGCAGTTTCTGCCCGTCCTGCAGTATGTCTGTCGGTCGGCCAGTCCGGGTTTTGCTAGTTCAGGCACTTTCACTTAAGCTAGGACGATGAAACTTGACAGACATATCAGGGACCCGATCAGGTTAACTTGGAAATAGTCACTTCCCCGATTCGACCACCTGAAGGGGTGGGGGGTCGGTGAGGGAGTGGGAAACCGTACTGTAACTTTCGAACTGGGGGTTGGATCTTAATGAAACTTGATATTTGCAAAGAAGTTGTGTCTCAGACAACTCACTCCAAATCCGGACCGGATCCGGTGACTTTGGGAGGAGTTGGACGGATGAACCGGAAATCTTTGGTAACGCTTAGAGTCGAGGGATGGGGAAGAACAAGCACAAGGCCTCGATACATCGTTGATCCGGTGACTTTGGGAGGAGTTGGACGGGTGAACCGGAAATATTGGGTAACGCTTAGAGTCGAGGGATTGGTGGGAAGAACAAGCAGAAGGCCTCGATGCATCGTTGACATGATAGGTCCGGATTCGGGCACTGTGTGGGAGGTTTTTTTTTTTGGGGGGGGGGGGGATTCTTGTGATTGAGCGGGTTTGCTGTTTTCTGAAGACTAGGAAGATGAAACTTGGCAGGCTTATCAGGAAGCAAAATAGTCGTTTCCTCGATCCGACCATCGTGTGGGGAGTGAAGGGATGGGGAATCCGGAATCTATTGGCATGCACAACTTAATGGGTGATCGGAACTGAATGAAACTTGGCAAGTGGAAAGAGCTATCTTCTCAGAAATTCCATGTCATGTCCGGGACGGATCCGATACATGTTGGGAGAGTTGGAGGGGGGCACCAACGGTTAGGATTGATGGATCGGGATGGAATTTTGTGGGAATCACAAGCATATCTTCTTGGCACAACCAGATTGTAGTGGGGCTTCTTAGGGGGAATGGGAGGGGGCTTCCCGGAATTCCGGTGATCGCGAGCTGGGAGAATTCTAGATGTGCTAAGGACGATGAAACTTGGCAGGCATATTAGCGACCCGACCAAATAGGCCTAGACTAAAGGACCCGACAAAATATACTAGGAAAACTTCCGTTCTTGGATCCAAACATTTGGGGAGAGTTAAGGGAAGGAGAATTAGTATATTACTAACTTCCGTAGGTTGCAAACGGTTGGTCTGGTTCGAGTGAAACTTTATGGGTGATTAGAACTGATAACATGCGGCAAATGGTTTGGGGAGTTAGGGGGTGGTCTTTAACTTTGTGACATGCACAAAAACCAAACGGGTCGAATGGGATGAAAGTTGGATACTACAGAGAGTATGCGGCCTAGATTTGTTATTTGGCGATCGGACCGGATCCTGCCACGGTAGGTGGGGGATGAAGCGGGAACCGGAAATCTGCATTTATCGTCCGAGTCGATTCAAACTTGATGGACGGGAAGAAGAGATGTCAGAGATGCAAAGCTTATGTGCCCGAGTCGTATTCGGCCACGGGGGGGGGGGGGGGGGGGGGGGGGGGGTTGAAGGGGTGTCCCGGAAATTTTGTTGCTCGCATAGGAGTCAAAAGAGTGGAGAGATTTGAATGAAACTTGGAAAGTAGAGAGGTCATACGCCCTACAGGGCATATTTTAGGATCCGGACCGGATCTGAGCACGATGGGGGCCTGGGGGAGGAGGGGGGGGGGGGACCGCAATTTCTCCAAAAATGCTCAGATTCGAGTGAAACTTATTAGGCGGTAAGAGAAGATGTGTTCCCGATGAAAAATTTGTAGCCTGCGTAGTTGTATGATAGTCGTACGAAAAAGTCGCATCTAGTGATATGTAATAGTAAAGAGTACTATCATTTAATGTGCCTCAGACTGGGCCAATCTTAAGTAGTAGTATCCAGTACCATCCCCTCTTGCTCTAGGAGCATCCAGTCTTGCTAATAGTAGCATGCAGGCAGTAACATGGTAGGCTTGAAGTAGAAGCATGTCATGGCATCAGTTAGTACTCCCTGCTACTTTTTCGTACAACTTCATACTACTATTCTGAGATAAATTTTTCATCAGGTGAGGTCCATTTGTGTTATCGAACCAGATTCGGACGCGGTGGGGGAGTTCGGGGGGGGGGGGGGGTGTAGAGTTCCTGAAATAGTGTGGCACGTCTAGTGATCGATCAAGTGGACCTACACTTGGAAGGTAGAAAAGTCATTTGCTCTACGTGATCTGAGGCTATGCTGGAAATGCTCAGACTCAAGTTAAACTAGATATCCTATTTCCACTTCCGGTCCTGCGGGGGTTGAAGGGGGTGTCTTGTGACGATCTCGTCTTCTTTCTTGCACTAACTGCTAGTAACAAGTGCCATATTAGCTGGTAGATCTTTTTCAGTTAGATTTATTTTAGAAGCAGCCCAAAGGCTATGATAAAAAAAAACTCAGGGCACCCCAGCCAACAGCATGAGAGACGTCGTTTAGCCTATGAAAACACCTGCTTTGGGTGAATCTTAAACAGACACTGGACAGAAAGGGTCGGAAACCTGGCGATTACCCCTTATTACTGACGTCGTCATGATCACCTCGCTGGTATCTGGCCATACAATGAGGGAATTAGAATGAATTACATCGCAACTACGACGCGTCCCTTAAGTTTCGATACGCTATATGTAAATTTTCACTGGTAAGGCCGCTAAACAAGGACTTTGTGGGCAAAAAGTCGCGTCGGCTAAACAAATAAGAACACCAAAACTACGGGATCCCCGCCCCTTTATTTCCATTACTGTCATAGCATTTGAATACTGATGAGGAGCTGAAACGTAGGGCTAAGTGCCTATTAAAGAATATTGTTGTAATTATTTTATTATCATTCTTTTAGGTTTAGAGATGAAATTCCGACAGTTGATATACCCTGCCTTGATCTACCCGAGCTCGGTGAAAGAGCTTCACCATCTAACAGTAGATGGAGATGGTGTACACATTGGCGGTTCCGTCACGCTCTCTGAAATGGAAGAGTTTTTCAGTCAACTTATATTGGAAAAGCCGAAAGTGCAAACGAGGACCTTGCTCGCTATTAACAAGATGTTGACCTGGTTCGCAGGAAAACAGATAAGAAACGTTGCGGTAAATATCTCCTTTTCCGTCGTTCAGTCTTCCGGCTGTCCGAAATGAAACCAGGTTTGACCTTCCACATTTCCAGATGTCCGGGCCAACCATTCCAGATTTTCATGATAATAGTTGCGTTTTTGCTGATACCATTGTATCTGTTACCACGGTAATTGGATCTGCAAATAGTCCTTTTTGCAGTTATCGTGGTATCTGCCACGGTGCTCTGCAAAAACGACTATTGCCGAAATTGCACTTTTCGTAAGTCATCATAAAAGAACAACAGATATCCAGTTACATCACTAAGTGCTAAACTTCTTTCTCATCAATCTGACAAAATTTGATGAAAGTGAGATGACTTTTCAGATACCACGACCGGTTACCACGGTCAGACGGTAGTATCATAACTGCAAAACGGCTTTAGACCGTTGTATCAGATACCATGGTATCTGCAAAAACGCCACTAGTGATGACAGCCAATTTTTCTATTCTTCAACATTTCCTAGGCTTCACCTTCGTGTTTCAAATATCTTTTGCAGCCCAGTCACATCACATTACTCTTCTTTTTCATCCAACAATTGCTTATTTAATATGTTTATAAGGCGTGTTTATTGGATATGTCTTGAATGTGTTGCCTCTATAGCCAGGGGCCTCACTAGCCTTTTACCTTTGCGGGCGGGGGGCGTCCGGTTTGTACCGACGGACGGCAACGGCGTACATTTCCCGCCAGCACAGAATATGATTTGTTTAAAACTAACTGTTATGCATCAGTTGAGATTATTCCTTTAATGTAAGTTCGTGTCTTAAAGTAATTTCTTACATTATATTTGGCTTTTCATTTCAGCTTTCTCTAAAAAAGCAAAGTTTACAATGACTGTACCGAACATGTTAAAGTAAGCGCCGCAGGAGAAATTTTTTAGTCTGCCTTCTTTCCGGAAAATGTTGCTATACCTATCATACAAGTTCTAGCTTTTAGCGTGTTTCAAACCCCAAGAAAAATGCGCTGCAGGCAAACATTTGTGTAAAACGAACTGTGGTGCGTCCGTTGAGATTGTTCCTTTAATGTAAATTCATAAATTTAAAATCACATTTTGGGGCAGAAAAAACTGAACTAAGTGCCGCCGGCGAAATTTTTAAATCTAGTTTTTCCGGAAAAATTGCACCCGACAAGTATAAAAATAGTCCGATATGCCGATAGGAATACGGACGCCAGACAAAAGCATTCAGAATTCGGTTTCTCCTGTGTTTTTCCTGACAAGGCTGTAAAGATCTTTATTTTTTACTTGTAAATAGACACCGATGTTCCGACGAAACTTAACCTTCGGGATGCGCCCGATAAACGTGTACAAAATACGATTTCTTACGTGTAAAAAGAACCCATGTGTCGACAAGAATACCGACGCCTGACAAAACCATACATTGAAAAAAAAAAATAAAAAAAAAATTGATTTCTTCTGTATCTTGCCCGACAAGACTGTACAAAACTTGATTTCTTACGCGTAAAAATAACCCGTTGTGCCGACGAGACTTGAAAGTCCCGGATGCGCCTGACAAAGTTTGCAGAATTTGATTATTACGTATAAATAGGTGTGCCAACGAGTCGATCAAACGCCCGACAAAACCATACAATACTGTATTTCTTCTGTATTCCTTATATATAAAAAGAACTCGAGAGAATAACAAGGCCCGATAAAAGCATGCAGAATTATATTTTTCTGTGTTTTTGCTCGACAAATGTTTGCAGGATTTTATTTCTTGCGTATAAAAAGAACATGATGTGATAAAATCTCTGCTGACCAATCCGTTTAGCACCAACAGACATAGGTTCAAGGTTATCTTTGTTTACAAAAAAAAATCTATCATCATCACTTTCCGCTGCTGAGAGCAGAGCTCGAGCGCACACGAAAGAAATAAATAAAACCAAATTAACTTAAACATGACGAATTATTACCCAATAACTTCCATCCACTAAGTAATCATATTACTAACGGAAAGCAAGGCACAGTCACAATTAAACAGAAACAAATATATAACTAAGAAATAAAAGTAGACAAAGATGGACATGGATGGATAGATAGATAGGTATCGCTTTTATTCTTCTCGAACTATCTTGCTTGGAACCAAATTTGTCGAAATCGTCAATATATACAAATATAAACACTAATAAAGAATTGAATTATTTCACGAAAGACGGTACAAACGATTTTTTGTACCGTACATGGTCACATTTTACCTGTTGAGTTTTGGGATTGCCACTGAGGCCGCTCTTGCGGGGCGTTCGCGAGCAGTCTCAAATGGTGGCGGAAGTATATGGGTGGTAAAGCATTTTATTCCCAGAAGTCATGCACAGTTTCAACGTACGGGACTCAAGGGACTCGATTTTAAATTTCTGAAGGAGCTCGTTATAAGGAATTTTGGGGGATCTTGACATAATCAGTAGGGCACGCTTCTGTTTTGTTTCGCTCCATGTAGGATCCATGATAGAAACATGATACGGCGGTTGGTAATAATTATGACTGAAGTAATAGAACATGACGAACAAATGTTAATGCTAATCCATGTTTATGTTTCATTCTGCAAGGCCTCTTCGTATGTTTGTGTCGGTTTTATAGTGCGTGTTCGCTACCGGCGTGGGGTCGGACTATAACGCATTGTTCCGATAGACGAAAGTTAGACTGAAAAGCGCCAACCATTGCAGCGCTCAAATATCCTGGGTTTCAAATATCCTTGCAAAGGATTTGAGCAGAAATTACCCTTTTTTTCGAGGTTTTTACATGGTCATCCCATTTTAGGTTACTTTTAGTAGTGATGCCCAGAATTTTCCAAGAGTTGGTCACAAGGAATTGTGTCTCGTCTTCAAGGGGAGGAGGAGTTTGTTTTGTGAAGTTAATTCTTAGTGCGACGCTTTTTTCTTCACTTATTCCTAATCTGGTCACAGTCAAAGGCCTGCTGCTTGGTTACCTCTTCCAGTGAGTTTCCCGGATCGTTCAGTGTGGCGAAAGTGCGTGTCACCACTAGCCTCTGGTCGTCTGCAAACTTAACTCTGTGAATAATAAAGTTCACCATAAGCTTATTGACAGCAATAGTGAAGGCCAGTGGACCTAAGCGACTACCTTGGGGTGCTGCTTATGATATTGACAGGAGTTCAGATATAGTATCTTTACTCAACTGCACGCATTGCTGACAACCCGTAAGAAAGCTCGCAAGCATTCGAACGGTTTCTGGCTCCCATTGTGGTTGCTGCACTGATGACGATTTGGTGGTCAAGATAGTCGAATGCCTTTATTAGATCAGCGATTAGTTCGTCAACATTCCGGTCCAGTTTTTCTTCGAGATGTAGAACATCCAACACACGGACCAGGTAGTGTACCGTGCTGTGTCCAGGTCGAAACCCGAACTGACGAGCATCGATGTTGTCTTCAATATCGCCGTAGAGCCATTCGAAAAGAAAAAAAAATTTTTTTTAAGCTTCTCATGGCCTCATGTCTGAAAAAGTTCTTGGCCGGTCTTGAAGCTTTCGGAAAAGTTTGCGTCGTGTGACTGTCAAAACTCGGCTAGGCACAAAATCCGTAGGCACAAAACAAAACAATGCCGAAAGGCAGGGATTTCAGAAGCTTATAATCCTGTAAGGGACTTAGGCAAAGTATAAAAGGCCGAATAATCAAGATAGATCCTTCAGTGGAAAAATTTAGGATCTCCTCAGATCGCTCTCAAAGAAAGATAGAGGCTCGGCTCTCGCAGTCAAAACTCATCTGTTACATCAAAACCAAATTCTGCGTCGTGTGACTTTCAGCCGTAAGCACAAAACAAAACATTGCCGAAGCTTATAATCCCATAGTCCCATGCTTTTTATTCATACTGCGATTTCCGAAAGGGCGGTGAAATATAAATTACTAACTTACTTACTATAAGGGACCTAGGCAAAGTATTAAAGGCAGAATAAGCAAGATGGATCCTTCAATGGAAAAATTAGAATCGCCCCAGATCTGCTCTCAAAGAAAGATAGAGGCTCGGCTCTCGCAGTCAAAACTCATGTATTACATCAAAACCAAATTCTGCGTCGTGCGACTGTCAGCCATAAGCACAAAACAAAACATTGCCGAAGCTTATAATCCCATAGTCCAATGCTTTTTATTCATACTCCGATTTCGGAAATGGCGGTGAAATATAAATTACGAACTTACTTACTATAAGGGACCTAAGCAAAGTATTAAAGGCAAAATAAGCAAGATGGGTTCTTTAATGTAGAATTAGAATCGCCACAGATCGCTCTCGCATAAAGCGCTGCCTTATCGCATAGAGCGCTCGGCTGTCATAATGAAAACTGATAGTATCTACTACACCAAAACCAAATTTTAGACGTTTCTGTTTATTATGAGCGTGTTCCACCCTTCTAGTTACCATTTCCGTTCCAACCCCAAAAGCTACTACGCTGACCGTTCCAACCTCCTCGAAGTAGTAACTAATAGTGACTATTTGCTTACCATGCTTGGGAGCGTAATAAGCGGTAAGCGTGGTTATTACGCTTCTCTGTAATTTGATTGGTTCGACTCGTTCGTGGCATGGTAGTCCGCTGGAAAATAGCAAAATCGTTTCAGCCTGGACGACAAAAGCCAGGATTCCAGGATTCCTGAAGTCATACGTAGTAACTACAGTAGGGAGGGTGGTACACGCTCTATTTTATTTCACTTTCTACGTTCCAAGGGATTACATATATACAACCTCTCAGGTTTCAATATGTACGTTAGTGATACAATTGTAGAAACCGTTTTGTGTTGTAGGTTAAAATTGTGTGTCAATGTGACAACGTCTAGTTATTATGTTCTGTTTGGTGTTTTCTTTCGTGTTTTTTGTTTCTTTATTTTGTATTACTCCGCTGTACCTAATAAGTGGGTTAAAAAATAATTATTTTTATTTGTATAATAGGCCTTATCCGGGAATATCATGACCGGTTCACCCATATCAGACTTGAACCCAATCCTAATGGCAGTCGGTGCAAGGCTCCATCTACAAAGCACTGCCGGAGATCGATGGGTTCAGATGGACGGAAATTTCTTCACAGCGTACAGGAAGAATATCGTTGCAGTCAATGAAATAATCAGGACTATATTCATTCCATTCACCAAAGAGGTGGGTTCGCCAGATTGGTTTTCAAATATTTTAAAGTCGCGTTTTGGTGCTGGCTTACGTGATTCTTGGGAAACAGGTACGGTCTAAAATCTCCTGTTGTATTAACTCTCAATAACTTGCGTCGCTTTTTTCAAGGGAGGGTTTTCGCCAAATACCGCTCCGGAGGAAAAACCGGAGCAATCAATTTTCGAGTATCGCGAAAGCCAGTATAGAAGGCTTTGTTCAAGGGAGGGTTTTCGCCAGATACCGTTCCAGCGAGCCGCGAAAACCGGAGGGAACTTGTTCTGGTGAATCAGTTTTCGAGTATCGCGAAAGCCAGCATAGAAGCTTTGTTCATCAACTTACTGTCTTGTTGACAATGGAGACTTTTGTAAATAGTAGTGGAGTATACGTTTATTTTATCGAGAGAAAAAGAGAAGAGTGCGTTTGAGCCCTAGGCTACCTAGAACATCCCTACTCCTCCCGTTTGTTGATTGGTTTTGAGAGTGGAACCTAAGGTCAGGCCCGACGGTTTTAGAGGATTTTCACGTTATCCACAAGGTCCCAGTGACCCTATTCAAGACCTAGCCTTATCCACCACAATCAAAACCATATCACTGCGGTATAGGGTTTTCGCCATATACCGCTTCAACGAGCCGCGAAAACCGGAGGAATCTTGTTCTGGCGAATCAGTTTTCGAGTACCACTAAAACCAGTACAGAAGGCTTTGTTCAAGGCAGGGTTTTCGCCAGATACCGTTCAGTGAGCCGCGAAAACCTGAGGAATCTTGTTCTGGCGAATCAGTTTTGGAGTATCGCGAAAGCCTATATAGAAGGCGAATTTAGCCAACAGTCGGTTTATACTGCGGTTCTGTTGATTGCTCTATTCCAAAAAATGGGTTCTTATCGAGTAGCCTACTATAGTAGGCTACAGTAGTACTATAGTAGGCTACTCTTTTTACTACTCGTCCCCACTACTCGTTCTATATAGTATCGAAATCTGCCGTGGCTCTTGATTTTTTTTATTTGCCAAAACGTGGTCGTCAGGATTGGCTAAAAGAAGGCACAGCATGGTGCAGAAAGCATGAGAAAAAGAAATGGCAGTGTTGCCACTGGTCGCAGAATTCGGCGATTGGTCACTGGTTTGTGACTTCTTCCTAGATACACATCTGTGAAAAATATGTAACAGGAAGTCGCGCTTATGGCAGAAGTAGGGCAAGTATTTCAAAGCATTTTGGCGAACGTCAAGGCAATTCTTTTCCGGAAAAAGGATTTATTCGTTTCACCGATACTACCTCCTGCTATAGGGTAATCTGGAACGCCAGAATCCATGAGTTTTTTACTGAAACCTTAAAAAAAAACACCTAATTTTGTAGGTGCCAGAATATGTTGCAGCTTAATGTCTCAGGTTTCGTCAGAGAAAGGTGGTAACACCGGGCACACCATGAGGCACGGTCCATCCATGATTTCATTTAGGCGATAATGTTCTCAGGCATGCTCGCGTGAAAAAGGTCGAGGGGCAGGACCCGTGTTTTCTAGCATGCCTTCTTTTATTTGCAGGGCTCATCAGTTCCGCCTAAAGGGTTATGCATACAAATCAATTCCTAGCACACTTAAGTGTGCATCTTCCCCTGCACATTGAAAATTTTTTTTTGGCCAAACAGTATGTTTGCACAGGGTTCCATGGTCGTATGTGCCTCAAGAGTTTTATGGCACTTGTCTTCCGGCCAAGTGCCATATATCGATCACTTTTCCGTCGGTATGTCGGTCAGTCCGGTGATCGCGAGTTAGGGTACTTCCAGATGTGCGAGGACGATGAAACTTGGCAGGCATGCTAGGGACCTGAACAAACTAACTTGAAAATAGTCACTTTCCCGATCCGACCACCATGGGGGGAGTGGAGGGAGGGGGAATCCTGAAAATTGAGTAGTGCGTAACTTTCGAACCGGTGATCGGATTGTAATGAAACTTAATAACTGAATAGATGGCACATCTCTGATGTTCCGTCCCGATGAAAAATTTATAGCCTGCGTAGTAATACGAAAACGTTGCATGTAATACTATGTAATAGCAAATAATACTATCATTTAATGTGCCTCAGACTGGTCCAGTCTTATGTAGTAGTATCCAGTAGCATCCTGTCTTGCCATAGTAGCATCCGCTCTTGCTAATAGTAGCATATAGTAGTATGCAGTAACACGGTAGCCTTGAAGTAGAAGCATGTAGTGACATCGTTAGTATTGCTTGATACTTTTTCGTACTACTCCATGGTACTATTCTGAGAAAAAAATTTCATCGGTGTTTGAAGTCCCGACCGAATTCCACAGCTGTGGGAGAGTTGTGGGGGGGGGGGGGGGCTGGAAATCTCGAGAAACGGTCAGAATGGAGGGATCGGCGTGAAGAACAAGTATCTGCTCTAGATAAATCGTTTACAGAATTGGACTGGATCCGGACACTTTTTTGGGACGGAACTTGGTGGGAATAACAAACAAATGCTCTCTAGATAAATCATCTACAGAATCGGATTGGATCCTGGCACTGTGGGGGAAGTTGGGGGGGAGGTATCTGGGGTGGTCGCAAGTTAAGGTATTTCCAGATTTGCTAGGACTATGAAACTTGGCTGAAAAATTAGAGATTCGACAAGATTGCCTTAAAAAAAAAATACTTTTAAGCAAACTAAACATTTTCATAATCCCCATGAGCCCATGATCATTTTTGCCTTAAGGGTTTTGATTACAGATTAATTTCTAGCGCCCTTAAAGTGCGCATCATCACAGGCAAGTGCACAAATTTACCAAACGATACGGTCTTCTGATTTCCAAGGGTCCATCGTCATTCTTATAAGAAGCTTACAAATGATCACAACAAACCCACGAATTGGCAAATGCCTGCTTTCATCCTTTTACCAAGCCTTGCAACTGCCATATGAGCTTCCAGCTCGTGTTCTTACAAATGTGGGACTCCTGTTCTTATTGTCTCCCGCGGTAGGGCTTTTCCTTCATTTAAGCCCATTTAAAATTTAAGCGAAAGCCAACTTATTTATTTTAGTTGCCTATTTGCTTTAGTATGACGTTCAGAATATCTACGACCGTCCTATCAGCGCAATTCTACTATGACGCGGAAAATTTGAATCTCCACACAAATGCGGCTGTTTCATGAGCCAGTGATCAGCCTGCGAAAGGTAGATCACTGCGTGAACATTTAATTTTTCATAAATCATTTTAGTCAGACATACAACGCAGGTACTAGCGCATAGGTACCTCAAATCCGACAGGGAAATTCCACTAAATGGAAACTGGTTATTCGTGGTTAGCGGAGCAACGAAGTAACGCATTTTGTTCGGGTCTTCAAGCCTCTTAAAATGAATAAGTGATGGGTAACTAGATTGTCCTATCTCATCCCTTTTCGGTTAAACTTTAAGCAAAGCCCTCGAGGCACAAATGATAGGCATGGGAACTTGGGAACCAGGAATATGTATCGGCCAAAAGTATTTTTGCACTGTGCGGTGAGAATGCACACTTTAAGGGTGCTAGGAATCCTCTTCAAGTGAAATCTTCCGATCATCGTCTACCCCCCCCCCCTCCCCCTGCATCCGCAGAAAATATACGTCTGTGTTCAGGTCCTTCTTTTATCATCACCAAGTCTACAGTATAAATATTTAATACTTTATCGCAGTTTTAGCTCTCCGTTATTTGCAGAACGAGTACGTCTTCGCATTCAAGCAATCCCGTCGACGTGACGACGATATCGCTATCGTCAACGCCGGCATGAGGATAAAATTGAGCTGTGATGAAAAGACGTGCCACGTTGACAATGTGGCTCTGGCTTTTGGTGGCATGGCCGCAACGACGATTTTGGCCAAGAAAACTATGGAAGTTCTACGTGGCAGGTAATATATTTGTAGTTAGCTTACACGTCGCGTGGACTTTCAACAAGACGATAACCGTTGGATTTCGGAACAAGCGGGCGTCCTGTGAAATTTGTTACAAGACGAAGTACAGCAGATGTATCCTTATTTGAACGTCCTCTAACTTTGTACACTCAGCGAAGAAAACACTAAAACTAGTACCAGGCAACTTTTTAGTGTAAAATAAGAATCTATCCCCAAGAACTTTCAAACTATTGTATCTCATGAAGGAATCTTTGTACCAAAAAACGGATGACATATACTGTGATCAGCTCATCAAGGTCTGTCGATTGCTGTTGAAAAAAAAATTCTAGCTGTACTAGTTCAAAAGTTCATTTTTTTGCCGTAGGCCAAATTTCTAAGATCACCACTTAGAAAGGAGCAAAGAAGAAGCTCTGATTTATTTAGCAATGAGAGAACTTTTAAAGTTTAAGAGTCATATCTTATACCATTTCTGTACCGCAATCCCAGGTGGAAAAAAAATGGAATGATGAACTTAGCTGAAATCACGAACAGGAATGGGTAGAAACAATAGATAGAAGTACTTTCGGACCCGTGAGAAGATTACACTTTTTTGTTGATCTAAATTTTTCTAAATATGATTCTGTAAAATATGTAGTCCTCTCTGACATAGGCTATACAACTCCGCTTCACTTCACATACCGTAGGCTCTGGCTCGAGGAGAAGCAAAAACCATCCTTTTTTTTGCCCCAGGCAAGAGTTCTGCGAAGCTTTCCAAAATGTAATGTCATAGATGTTACTTCAGCCCAAGCTGACTGAGAATCATATTTGACGTAAGTCAGCTACATTTTATTCGAGCTATATTTCGTGTCCAGAATGAAATCAAAGCACCAGCTTTAACTCCAACCAATGTTCAGGAAGAAGTTCACAAAATCAGGCATTTTAAAGAACAATCTTTTGTTGTTTTTCCACAAGTTCATTTCAAAGCTTGAGCCTGAAGAGGACCCTTGCCAAGAAGGGCTGAAATATAGCTCGAATAAAATGTAGCTGACTTATCCGCTTTGCACCGTCAAAAATGTAATGTCATATTCGTCAATTCTGCCTAAGGTCCACACTTTCCGTAAAAACCTCACAGGTTAGACCCTTACCACTTTCTAATAATAGGGGTATCGGGGTATCGAACTAGAAAAAAAAAAAAAAAAATTGGACCAGAGTGTTGCTCTCACTATACAATTAAATATATTCAAACAATGGCTAAAAACGGGTACATCAGCTATGATGCTTTTGGCAGGAGGGTTTGATAATAGTCAATACGGACAGACAAAAAATTAAACGAAAGTAAATTAACGTGCACCCTTTCCGTATGATCAGATTGAACAGGCTCTTCTGCAGCTAAAGATGCATCGCTAAAAGCGCGGCTGAACGTATAGTAATCAAGAACAAATAAGAGCAAGAACTGCTGTCTCCTTATATCTGTCACACACACAACCAAGCTGAGACGAGTCGACTCCCGACGCAAACGAGCGGAGGTGGATCTTACCCGGGACATCAAAAGTCGTTACCTCTACAGAGAAGGTGTAACGCAGTAAACCACTGAGGAAGAAAAATCGAATGGAGGCAGCAGTGATAAGCCTGTTCACACTGGGCTGGGCGGGCGCTGAAACAGCGGTTGCCGGCTCATTGATTCAGACAAGCTTTCGTGGGTTGACAAGAAAATTCCTAAGAATATCAAAATATACAGAAACTGCCATTTGATGCAAAGCAGATTTTACAAATGCGTCAAATTTAGTTTAAAAGTACGACAAACTGTATATATATCTTATTGAAAAACCCAAAGGCCGTATACAGGTAACGTAAGATATATGGTAACGTAAATTGTATCTTTTCGGGGTCAATTCAATTAAGTGGTGTCAATATCCAGAACAAGAAGAGATAAATGTCATTCCAGGTATTTGCTCTCAGATGAGAATATCAGATGAAAACAGGCAGATTCTTTAAAAAAAAATGCCGTGTTTCAGGTTTAATAGGCTAAGTGGAAATGAACAAATATTACGCAGATGGAATGGAATAGGCTTCTACTCTGACAAACTAACCAGAAACAGTTTTGAATTGAATTTAAAAAAAAACTAGGACTTCTATGTGGGTCCTAGACAAACTAGAACCCATGTGGTAAGGCCTCAGTACGAAAACCAAAGACTTCCTTTGATGGGAAAATACACCGTTGACATCGAATTATTTGTAAGTAGTGAACTAAAAGACAAACGAGATAGACCAAGTTGAGGTGAACTTTCGTCTTTCGATTAACTACTGAATCGAAATCTAACTCACTAAATTGAAATGTATGCAATTATACATTTCGGAAAAAAAGAAGAAAAAACACAAAATATACACTCACCTACTGGTATTATTTTGACTATTCCATGCTATTCTACCATTTCGGTAATTTCAGTAATCCTCGAGAGCCTTAATTACGTTACTCTTAGTTTACACTCGTCTGACAAAGATGTTGAAACTCAATGGGTCATGACTTCAGTGAGTGTGCTTCAAATCCCGGTTTGCATTGTATGGTTCTCCCGAGAGACATAAAAAGGAATGTCACAAGGGATTTCAATCTTCATACGTATGGTCATGGTGTAACAAAAGCGACTATGAATGACCATCGTCAAGTTCGCTTTTTGTTTTTCGCATCACCAATATTCACTAATCAGACGCCAGCGTCAACTCAAACAAAATCAACGCTGTTTCCTTCCCGTGTGAACAGGCCAGAACATCCGCCTCGCTAGTGGCTACGTTGTTTTCTTCGTAAATGACTTAACGGCGGAGAGTCGGAGACCAACGAGTATACACGGGCGACCAAGAAATGGGTCCCCCTCCGCTCATTGTTGTCGGAACATTTTTTAGTCGGTGGATGGACGAGAGACCATTGTTCTTACTCGTTATTTGTTCTTGTAGTAATCCAGTTTGGGAAATCAGTTCTTGCCATTGAAAACCAAAGGCCGTTACTACCCGAACGAGCCCCTACGAACTACCGTACTCGGAAACAGAATAACTCCAGCCCGTAAATACACGCCCAAACCTATACAGGAATTCCTTATTTTAGTTTTCTACATCAGTAGTAGCGTTTTTGAGATAACATGGTATCTGATACCACGGTCTAAAGTAGTTTTTGTAGTTATCGTAGTATCTGATACCACGGTCAATTGGTATTTTTGCAGTTATCATGGTATCTAGCCATCTATCGTGGTATCTGACATTCAGATATCACGGTCCGACCGTGGTAACTGATCGTGGTATCACAAAAAGTCAGCTCACTTTCATCAATTTTTGTAAAATTGTGGGAAAGAAGTTTGGCACTTAGTGATGTGACTGAATATCAGTTTTTCTTTTGGGATGACCTCGAAAAGCGCAATTTCGGCAATTTTCGTTTTACAGAGTGACAGTATATCAGATACCACGGTAACTGCAAAAACGACTAATTGCAGATCCAGTTACCGTGGGAACAGATGCCATGGTATCTGCAAAATGCAACTAGTGGATAACGCGAAAGCATAACAGGTGTTTCCTTTATTCTATTTTAACATTTATATGTAGGCTATTGTGACTTACTGATTATTATGAAAGTGCAAATTGGCTATATGCTACTATAGTTTTCAATTAAGTCATTATTTTTGTCTCTTTGTTTTTCAGGGAATGGAAAAGCAGCATTGTTGACACTGCCCTAGAATCGCTGATTGAAGATCTTCCCCTCTTACCTTCAGCCCCTGGCGGGATGGTAGCTTACCGCCAGTCGCTGTGCCTTGGGTAAGTCTTCTATATTTCTCTATACTCAAGAGCATGGTAGGTAGTGGTAAGCTCGAAAGTTTTGAGCGGGAAATGTCGGTTCGAAAAATAAAAGGCTGAAGTGACTTAAAACTATGAAGAAATTCGAGAAAATACGATCCACTGTCGGTGGGTACTAACCTCCTATAATTGTTTGGGAAGATGAATGTTTTTTATTTATCCTATTGTTTTACTTTTTACTGCCCTTTAACAAAAAAGAATACTTGCTGACTGAAAGCTACAGTTATCATTTCAAACCGGCCTCAGCATGAAATAGTAATTAATTAATAAAAACAAGAGCTAGAAGCTCACATGGCACTTGCAAGGCTGGGTCAGAGGATGAAAGTAGGAATTCGTCAATTCGTGGGTTTGTTGTGATCATTTGTAGGCAAAACCCTTGAGATAAGAATCATCGTGGGCCCTTGGAAATCACTAGAACGTATCGTTCGTAAAACCATTTGCTTTTGCATTTGGCTGTGATGATGTGCACTTTAAGGGCGCTAGAAATCATCTGCACTGAAAACTCTTGAAGCAGAAATGATTGTAAACTCATCGGGATCATTAAAATGTATACACACTTTCCGGTTAGGATGGTCGGATCTGAGAAGTGACACTTTCTAAGCCAGTCTTGTCAAGTCTCTAATTCTCTAATGTCGAAGCGAAATTTCATCGTCCTAGAACGTCTGGAAGTACCTTAGTTCGCAATCAACGGAATTCCCCCCGCCCTCCCTCAACTCCTCCCACAGTGCCCGATCCCGGTCCGGTTAAACTCTGTCACTGATGTCTATTATGCTTGATCTTCCAACCAAGTTTCATCCTGATCGTTCCACTCTAAGCGTGTCGCAAGATTTCCGGTTCTCCCCTCCCCCTCTCCCCCATTAATCGGACCAGGTTCGGTATTTAAATAGGAGATTTGAGACACGATGTCTTTCAAAATCTCAAGTATCATTAAGATCCAGTCACCCGTTCAAAAGGTATGTATACCTCAAGATTCAGATTCCCCCTCCCTCCCTCCACCCCCCCCCCCCCCCGATGGCCGGATCGGGAAACGATTCGCGCCAAGTTTCATCGTCCTAGCACATCTGGAAGTACCGTAATACGCGATCACCGGAATTATGGACTCCCCCCACAGTGCCCGAATCATTTCCACTTATGTCACTCGTGTCTCTAGGGCTTGTGGTTGTTCTTCCCACCGAGTTTCGTCCCAGTCGCTCTACTCTAAGCGTGTCACAAGATTTCCGGTTCCACCCTCCCACACACACCCCTCCCCCCCCACATTCATCGGACCCGGTCCGAACTTGAAATGGCACATCCGAGACATGAGGTCTTTCCAATTATCAAGTTTCATTCGATCACCCGTTCCAAAGTTATTCATACCTCGACATTCCGGATTCCTCTTCTCTCCACTCTCCCCACGGTGGTCGAATCGTGGAAGTGCCTATTTCTAAGTTGGTTTGGTCGGGTCCCTGATATGCCTACCAATTTTCATCGTCCTAGCACTTCTGGAAGTACCCTAACTCGAGAACAGGGGCCTTGCCGACCGGCAGATCGACAGACAGGCCGGAAAGTGACCGGTATATGGCACTTGAGTGAAGCTGCAAGTGCCATAACAAGAAACTGAGGCGACTTGGGCTTGACGGAATACACGTCTGTTTGTATTACCGATTAGCCTTTTGTAGGAAAGTATAATATCTGAATAATAATATAATTGCACCAACTTAAATTTAACTTTAAACGAAAGCATGAAACATTATGTAAGAAGCACGTACAATGCATAATGAAAAAAGAAGGCCTCATAAAAAAAGAAATCTCCAGTTAAACACGACGAAAAGATTTCACAAGAATTTGCCTTCAGCATATAACATATATTAGAACGCTATCATCACAGACTCGAGCAGTTCCTGTTCACATGTTTGCTGCTACTATACGAACTCTGGAACAGCGTCGTTCCGGGTCATTAGGTTGTCTCAAAAAGGCCAAAGCTTGGTGAGGGACCTTCTTAAGATCCACTTGACGCAGCTGCCCGTCAAATCACTTAGTTTTTTGCGGATTTTATTATTTTTCGTGGGGATCTCTAGTCTTCCTTGGAAAGCCAGGGAAGGGGCACTGCCCCCTCCCATAAGTGACGACTCTGAATATAACTCTGCCTCTGCATTTTTAGATTTTTCTTCAAGTTTTACAACTTCGTCTGCAAGGAGCTATTCAGTATGGGAGTAGCGAACCGACTTGAGACAAGCGTTATTCGTGAACTAGCTCACGGACCGATACAAAGCACCCAAGTATACGAGGACGTAAACCCGAAGCAAAATGGAGTTGATCTTGTCGGGCGACCCGTGCAGCACATGTCGGCCTTGAAACAGGTCACCGGTAAGTGCTTGATATTCTCAGGGTGTGTTACAGTGCTACTACAACCTACCAACAGCGTGGGGCATGGTTCAATCGATCATTTAATATAAATAAGTAACCGGACATAGCCCTAGGTCGGTCTCTAATCCTTCTAGTGATAAATATGAAAACATATTTATGTATCATTGCAGATTGAATTGTTGTAACGGTCTTAGTGTTATCATCATCCAAAGTGTCAAGCCATTGGGCGTGACGTCGGCGTCGGCGTAAAAAGATCCTGATTTGCCGACGAGACTTGAAGCTTTCGTGCCTTGCCCGACAGAAGTATGCAGAATTTGATTTCTTACGTGTAAAAAGAACCTGATTCTCCGACGAGACTGTAACTTAGTATCCAGTACTTTAAAAATATCCGGTCTGCTAAAAGCCAGTAGCCTACTGCGCACACGGTCAAATTGTTGCGAGAGGTAAATACTTCAGCCGGATAAAAACCGAGATTTTCAGAACCGCGAAAGTCCTTACTACGATATATAAAGAGAACAATGGAAAATCACGACTATATAAAATAAAATAGTTTTTTTTTTTTTATTAATACTCTAATCGTGGACACGCCAAATGGGGGGGGGGGGGGGTACTCGTCATGAACATTCAGTAACAATAATTCATGCCGGCCAGTTCATCTTTCATCATCAAGCTAATAAGACCTCTAAAAACAAAACAACGTGAAAAATAAAAGTAAGGTACAGTAGCTACTTATCATCTTTATAATGACTTGTAAATCCTAACAATGGTCAAAACCGCGCCTGGCCAGACTTTTAAATTCTTTAATTTTTTAATATCGGTGTAGTATCCAGTCAATACCGCTAAAGATGCTACTGCAAGGACGTTGGCGGCAAGTTTTCTGAGAGGCAAATACTTCGACGGGGAAAAATATAGCAAAAACCCCACTAGCAAAAAACCGCTATATCAGTTACCGTGATGGTAAGTTACCGCTGTTTTTTCTCTGTCCCTGTTTTTGCTTCGCTGTGTATAGCTATTATGGTATTTCTCCGCTTTGATGTTAGTAACAAGTGGGATAAAGGATAGCTGTTTCTGATTTTCAGCATCACCAAGCAGACCAGCGGTGCGAAGCTGTGTGACTTGATTTTTGATGCGAAGCTACAGGGTTTTCTGAAAATGTGTAAACGCGAATCGTGTGAACGCCTTATCCTTGGCCTAGCCTTTCGCTGTAATAAGATGCGTGGTGTCTTGTCGCGTATTTGTTTTGCTTTGCAATTTTTTTTGCTTTGCTTTATTTTCATAAACGAAAAGAAGTCAACAAACGAGCCTTTCGCTGTAATAAGATGCGTGGTGTCTTGTCGCGTATTTGTTTTGCTTTGCAATTTTTTTTGCTTTGCTTTATTTTCATAAACGAAAAGAAGTCAACAAACGAATCCCGGAACTGCCAATATGGCAAAGGCTTTAAACGGCCAGTTCAGGAACTCAAAAAGAATTAATACCTCTCGAAAAAAGAAAATTTCATCTCTTACGAAAATCACTTGTGACAACACTATCCGTGTCAGACGCTACAACCAGGGGCGTCACGTATGGGGGGGGGGGGGGGGGGGGCCCTGTTGTCGGCCAGTCGGTCGGTCAGTTTTTCATTAAAACAGTAGATTTTTCGGACCCCAAAACGTAAGTGGACGGATACCTTTGACAACGCAAAAGTTGTCCGTCCGTGAGCACGATAACTCTTGAAGGGAATGAGATATTTTGATGAAACTTGGTGTGAGGGTTCTTTGGGTCAAGAGTAAGGTTGAGTTCGTAGATGGGCTCTGTAGCCATAGATTTATGGGATGGGGGAGGGCGTTCATATTCAGGGGCAAAATAAATATTTTTAAACAGTTAATGTGATAGTCGAATATGGGGTATGAAGACAGGCTGAACACCGAAAATCATTTTCTTGCCGGACAAGTAGTTCGTCCGGAATCTGGCAAAAACCGGAAAGTTCGTCAAAAGTAGAAGTTTCATTTGGAGTTGATTAAATGTTCTATTTAGGGTAAGAAGACATGCTGAATACTTATGTGAAAAGCATTTTCTACCGGGACAACTAGTTCTTCCGAAATCCGGCCAAAACCGTATCAAAAGCTTGAGAGGTTCACAAAGGTTGCCGATGTCAGGAATTCAAATCCAGAAATTCCTTAATCTTACAATAAAGTGGAAAATGGCATGTGTAATAATAATAATAATAATAATAATAATACAATTGCAATAATAAGGCTTTCGCCTCTAGTTGAATGTTTTTTTCGAAAACCATCTTCGCTAGATAATAAAATTCCATTTTCATTTGTGAATCTTGTCATTTCTCTTTGTTAATTTTTTCAAATAGCTAGGAAGTACCGGTAAAATTGAAATGGATCCATCATTATTAATTTGGCTTTTATCTCCATTCTTATATGAAGGTATGAGCAGACTTTTTTTTAGTTATTTTGGAACAATTCCCTTTTCAAATGAAACGTTTAACAAGAAGAGAAAAACTTGACGAATAACCGGAAAAAAAAAATGATTTTAATGCTCTTAGGTATTCTATCGACTCCTGGGGATTCTGAAAATTTGAAGTAGCGATGTCAATTCTTTCTGTAAATCGTGCATGTGTATAACATCGTCTCGACATAAATCGGAATTTTCTGTGTCGGGTGCACCAATATTTGAAGGTTCAGTCAGCCTATCGTTATTATTAAAATGCCAAGATATACTTGATCCGATTTCTGAAAAATAAATGCAAAATCTATTAGCAATTTCCGCATCTTCTTTCAGCAAATCTCAATTTGGCGAGGTTATTACATTCGGGATTTCTTTGTGCTGTTTTTACGGGGTGAGAGAATTCCATTTATTATTTTCCGCATTGCGTATGCGTCGTTCTTGTTTAATTCAAATGCAGATAAATAATAGTTTCTTTTTAATTATAGTTTCTTTTAGTTCACCGTTGCCCGGTATTCTTTCAAGAGTTCATCGTTGACTAGACAAGGTTATTTTATTTTTCTAATTTAAAGGTCATTTCTCAATTTTACCATTTTTTATGGCACTTGCCTTCCGGCCAAGTGCCATATACCGATCACATTTCCGTCGATCGGTCGGTCGGTCGGTCAGTCCGGTGTTTGCGAGTTAGGGTACTTCCAGATATGCTAGGACGATGAAACTTGGCAGGCATATCAGGGACCCGACCAAACTAACTTGGAAATAGTCACTTTCCCGATCCGACCATCGCGGGGGGAGGGGGAGGTGGTGGAATCCGGAAAAGAGGGACATCCATAACTTTCGAACGGGTGATCGGATCGTAATGAAACTTGATATCTGGAAAGATCTCGTGTCTCAGACATCTCATTTCAAGTCCGGACCGGATCCAATGAATCTGGGGGGGGGGGGGGATTTGGAGGGGGAATCGGAAATCGTGTGAAACTCCCAGAGTGGAGCGATCGGGATGAAACTTGATGGTAAAAACAAGCACAAGCTCTAGATACATGACTGACAGAACTGAACCGGATTCGGACACTGTGGGGGGAGGTGGAGGGGGGTTCCGGAATTCCGGCGATCCGTAGTTAATGTACTTCCAGGTGGGCTAGGACGATAAAACATGGCAGGCATCTCTGGGACCCGAACTTAATGGGTGATAAGAATCGATGACCTAGACATGAACTACATACATAAGAGTTCATCGTTGACTGGACAAGGTTATTTTATTTTTCTAATTTAAAGGTCATTTCTCAATTTTACCATTTTTTATGGCACTTGCCTTCCGGCCAAGTGCCATATACCGATCACATTTCCGTCGGTCGGTCAGTCGGTCGGTCGGTCGGTCGGTCCGGTGTTTGCGAGTTAGGGTACTTCCAGATATGCTAGGACGATGAAACTTGGCAGGCATATCAGGGACCCGACCAAACTAACTTGGAAAGAGTCACTTGCCCGATCCGACCATCGTGGGGGGAGGGGGAGGTGGCGGAATCTGGAAATAGAGACATGCGTAACTTTCGAACGGGTGAATGGATCTTAATGAAACTTGATATCTGGAAATATCTCGTGTCTCAGATCTCTCATTTCAAGTCCGGACCGGAACAAATCTGGGGGGGAGTCGGAGAGGAGAACTGGAAATCGTGTGAAACTCTCAGAGTGGAGCGATCGGGATGAAACTTAGTGCGACGAACAAGCACACGCTCTAAATACATCACTGACAGGACTGGACCGGATTCGGACAATGTGGGGGGAGGTGGAGGGGGGTTCTGGAATTCCGGCGATCCGTAGTTAATGTACTTCCAGGTGGGCTAGGACGATAAAACATGGCAGGCATCTCAGGGACCCGAACTTAATGGGTGATAAGAATCGATGACCTAGACATGTGAAACATGCGTTCGAACTACATACGACCACGGTTGGGGGAATCGGGGGGGGGGGGGGGGCGGAAACGTCTGACATTCAGACCTGCCTAGTTTATGCGGCCTAGATTTGTTATTTGGCGTCCGGGCAGGATTCGGCCAAGGTAGGGGGGGGGGGGGGGGTAACGGAAATTTGCAGATAGGCTATGCTCCGATTTCAGTAAAACTTGATGGACGGGAAGAGGGTATTAAGAGATACAACGTTTATGTTTCCAAGCCCTCTTCGGCCACAGTGGGGGGAGTTGGAGGGAGATTGCCAGAAACTGTGAGGCTCGCATAGGGGTCAAACAAGTGCATCAGTTTTAAATGAAATTTGGAATGTAGAGAGAGCATATACCCTAAACGACATAGTTTAGGGTCCGAACCTGATCCGACAACGGTGGTGGTGGTGGTGGGGGGGGGGGGGGGGGGTGTACCGGAATTTTCTAAACATGCTGAGATTTGAGCGAGACCTGATAGATGGTATAAAAGAAGATGCTTTAGATGATCCATTTTTAGTCCGAACCATATTCGGCTACGGTAGGGGGAGATGTGAGAAGTACCGGAAATCGTGTAGCGCGTCTAGGGATCAAGCGAGTGGATTTGTTGAGCTGAAACTTGGTAGTTTGAATAGTCATGCGCATTTGATACAGAAAATCCGAGAAAATGCCGGAACTGCTCAGTATTGAGTGAAACTAAATATCCTATTTCTATTTTCGAACCGCGTTTTGGGATGGTGGGTGTATTTTGTGACGTTTTCATCTACTTTCTTGTACCGCCTACTCGTAACAACAAGTGCCATATCAGCTCGTAGCTCTTTTTTTTTCCAGCATTAAACCAAGGTAGTTCCTGCCGGATTGGTTTGCAAAAACGCAACTAATGCTTTCTGTCATTTTCTGTAAAAATAAATAATGTGTAAAGTGGTCAACTACCTGAGAACATCTTAGCAGAAACACATGTGCCAGATGTCCTTAAAAACATTTCACTTGCTGGACATTATCATATCAGGCTAATGATGCTTCGCAGACAGTCGCTAATCAAGGTCCCTCGTCCTGTTCAAACATCATGTGTGAAGTTGAAAGAATGGCTAAATATTGGAATAGTCCGCCTTCTTTCAATACTGTAGAGTCCTTTGGTCAACATAGTAAAATGTTACTGGTCCAGAGAAATGAAGTTTTCCTTACACCTCCCTATTTTGTGCGTATTCACGTCCGGTTTCCATGCTAACTCGAGTCCGGTGAAATAGAGTGAAATAAAGATAACGGTGAAATCATGAAACAGTACCGATTTGAGCACCGTGCGCTTGCGCGCCGACAGTTGGTGCGGCCGCTTGAGCGACGTGCATTTGACCACCGGTTCAGGTTACTCCTTGGTTTTGCTTTCCATTAACTTTCGTCTTTAAATAACAAGGTTTTTGAAAGAAATGCGATATTCCTATAACCATTCTTTATTCCCTGGTTGCTCGATTGGTTTTCATTCCCAAAACTTTGTAATCTGTGCGAGATTTTGCAGCGTGCTAGTAGTACAATTATGGTCGGCAAGCACGCGTCGATGGGAAGATTGACTAACATTGATAGCCTGCCTGCTATTGTATATGAACACGGTTGCGTCGTTTCAGGTAAAAGTTTAAACATGGAGAAGTAAACTGGGAAGTAATTTCCTTCAAAAACAATCTTTGTCTTTTAAGTGAAAGAACTCTCTCAGGTTCTTTATAACAATTCTTTTCGGTGGCTTCTCGGTCTTTCCCTAAATTGTAGTACTTCCGGAATGTTTGTTGGCGGTGCCCTCCCATCTTTTCCGGAACTCCATAGGAAATCTTTCCTTTCAATCCAGACTAGAGGCGTACTCTTGCCGTTCCCCGTGGACTCCTTTCGAGGAGTCCCTGCGTTTTTGTTTGTCCCAGGGACTCACTCCCCGCGGACGGGCAGTACTTCTGTTATCATCACTATCCTCAAAAAGGAATCGACCGTTTTAAATTTGGAGGGGAATGAATTTTTGCTCGTGTTGGTGCTATGTGAAATTAAATGAAAACAGTTAGAATAAACAATACGAAAAATAAAGTGGATCCAGACTAATTTCGTCAACTGTATATATTTTTTGTTTCGAACGAAATCCGTTTTGGAAGCATTCCACGGGTTCTCGTTATTTTCCGTAAGCGTAGTCCGCGTGGAGTGACTCCCTCTATCCTCACCGTTCCCCTTGATTCCCCGAGGAGTCCTCGGGGAAAGGCGAGAATACGCCTTGGGATACTTGCTTCGAATAATCCGCTTTCTCGGCCCCTTTTTCGCCTGTCTCTGCCGCTTTGGCGGACTTGATCTGAGCCTCGTTTTTGTTGCATGCTGCAGGTCCACTTCTCGGCCGATTCCGGACTGATTCTTTCTACATCCGTTTTTGCACTGCATCGCTTCCGAGAAAGACGGCAGCGCTTCTTGAGCCAAGAAGAAAGTGAATCCAAAAACGCATATTATGCAAAAGCAAAGAAGTGCTGCAGCAGCGATGCGGCAGCGCTATTGCAACAAAAACGAGGCTCTGGTGAGATCTACACACGACAAACTTGATACTCCCCCTTTTTTTGTTCCTGATTTATTTGTTGTTGTTGTTTTTGTATGTTTACGAGTGGCCCTAGTTAGTCCGTAGTTTAATGACTACAAACAAAGAACGTGCTATGAACTAAACAACTCGTAACGACAATTAAATGTATAAAACTCTATTTTATTCATTTATTATCACCGAAAGTTGTAAGCCGTTAAGACGGAATCGTTAAAGCACACCTCGTACCGTTTACTGTTTATGTTCCAGTATTCGGAACTACCTGAACACTGAGAAATAAGCTCTGCTTTTAACAAACTATCCACGGCTTTGGCTGTTTTAAGCTTTTTCCGAGTCACACTTAAGTTCTAGCAAAAACTTGGTAACACTCAGATAACCGGTTTTACGCGTCAATATACGCGAACACTTGTCGGGATACTATAGAAAATAGTAGATCGTGGCAAGTGCAAAGATTAGTGTGTCGTTACCGGGTTCAGAATGTAACGTTTGAAATTTTGATCTCCGTGTTTAAGAATTATTAATGAATGCAGTTATGGAATTAGGTTATTTGGCATTAAAGGCACAACGGGTCGTTTAAGAACAGAACAGTCCTTGCAATAGTTGCGTTTTTGATCGAAGTTTGAAGTTACCTTCAAACTCAAAGGTATCTATTTAAATACCGTTTTTGGTCGCTGATCACAGTTTCTTTGTCCTTCGAACTCTGACCGTCGAACTTTGTGAGCTAGCAAGTTCGAAGTTTGCTTGAATCTCGGAAGAAACGTCGACCGGGCAAGGATCGCCTGAGTCGTAAAAACACTAAAGGCGTATTCTCGCCGTTCCCCGAGGACTCCTCGGGGAATCGAAGGGAACGGCGAGAATAGAGGGAGTCACTCCGCGCGGACTCCGTGTACAGAAACAGCGAGAACACGGGGAATGCTTCCAAAATGTATTTTGTTCGAAAACAAAATATGCAGTTGACGAAATTAGTCTATATCCACTTTATTTTTGGTTTTGTTTATTCTGATTGTTTTCAGTTATTTTATATTGTACCAACACCATCAAAAATTGATTCCCCTCCGAATCTGAAAGGGAGTCCTTTTTGATGATGGTGATGATAGTCGGAGCATTCCCCGTTCGTGGGGACTCGCGAGAATACGGGGAGTGAGTCCCCGGGACAAACAAAAACGCGGGGACTCCACAAGTGGAGTCCTCGAAGAACGGCGAGAATACGCCTTAATACTTTGATGACTATCTCTCCCTTCCGATGCAGAATCTCCGGGTACCTGCGGAGGAAACGAAGAAACGGTGTCACAGCTGCGCTGACTTGGGATTTGAGTCATTGATTTTGAGTCGTTACGGACACGTTTGCTCCTTCTTCCTGAGAATCACTGGCGTGTTTTGGACTTAGTCATATAGTGTATTAAGCAAACGATGAACTTCGACGGCGTTCGAAAACGGAAAGTAAGCAACCGGGTAAGCCAACGGCCAACAAAACTTCGATTAAAAACGCAACTAATAACTACTACAATAACGAGGGTGTTCCACCCTTCTAACAGTAGTTACTATTAGGTACTATTTCCGTTCCATCCTTACGAAAAGTTACTACGCTGACCGTTCCAACCTTGTCGGAATAGTAACTAATAGTTACTATTTGCTTACCATGTTCGGGAGCGTAGTAAGCGTAGTAACTACGCATCTCTGTAACGTGATTGGTCGGATTTAGCCCTGGCGTGAGATCCTGCTGGAAAATAGAAAAATCGTTCCAGCCTTGACGGCAAAAAGTCAGAATTCGTGACGTCATGCGTAGTAACTACGGTAGTAGGGTGGAACACGCTCATCGTGACTGATGAAACAAAACTTCAACTTTAAATAAGAACGTCTGCGCGGACACAACTTGAAGCTGAGTGGCTGGCGCTATTTGCTAAATATTTGATGATGGTCTTTACAAAACAGAGTATTGGACTGCTGGAAGATCATTGTTATTAAAGGATAAAAGTTAACTTCCGACAACGAGGTTGATATCGGAAAATAGCCCCGACACAGTCACTGAAAATAAACTATCCGAGCCAAAGGCGAGGTTCTTATCGAGTTTATTATTCCGACATCAACCGAGATGGTGGTATGTTGATCCGACTGTTATAACTTTTTCGGCCAGAACCATTAAAGGACCTCTCGCACTATTTACTATTCAACTTCAGTACTTTAAATATTTGAATACTTTAAAACTAGGCTGTGCTTTCAACAAATAACCCACGGTTTTGCCCGTTTTAAGCCTTTTCCGAGACCCGTTGACTTACGGCGAAAATAGGGAAAAAATTTACATAACCGTTTTTTCTGATGGAAAAATTCGGAAATTCGGAAAATTCGACAGCGTGATACACATCGAAGGTAGCAAAACGCGGCAGGTGAGAAAATCAGCGTGGTTTTGTTAGAGGGGTTAGAATGTCCCTTACGAAATTGGGGTCTCCGGGTTTAGAAATATGTGGAGTGATTAATGAAGTTGGTTACGCTAGTATTGTAGGTAAGACAGGTACTTTAATGATTAACCGTACAAAACATCTGGAGGTTGATACGACTTCATATCATCTTCTCTGGAGGCTAATATGACTTCATATCATCCTCACGTATATTAAATTACCTTAAATCGCATTGTCCAGCGACAAAGGTGCCAATGCTCCTGTAGAGTCGCTGGTGGTGTGATGAATTTTTGGTTGGATTTTCTTATTGGTTACCGGTTCTGATTGATCTACCACTAACTTTCTGTGCGAAGGTTATCGTAAGATAACTGACCCTGGGTCATAGGATAATATCCATTGCAGACCTGTTCGAAAAAACTTATTGATGATTATAACAGGCTCTTCATATTATCTATATACCGGTTCTGGTTGATCTACCACTAACTCTCTGTGTGAAGGTTATCGTAAGATAACTGACCCTGGGTCATAGGATGATATACATTGCAGACCTTTTCAAAAAAAACTTATTGATGATGGGATGACAGGCTCTTCATATTATCTATAGCCGGAAGAGGACCCTTTCTACGAAGGACCGCAACATCGTCCAGCGCCATCAAATACTATTCGCAGTCAGGTTGGGTGGATGGAACGATAATAAATAAATGAATGTATAGAATTAAGATAAATTAAAATTCATAGCTCTAAATATTCAGTTATTGGAATGAATGTATGTTAAATTTTGAAAGAAAACTGAAAGAACATAAATGAAGTTTTAAAGTTGAAGGGCTTAGGTAGCTATAGCTGTGTGAAAGGAAATTGTGTTCATTTTAAAAAGAAAGAACATAAAAGGCTTCCATTTCTTTAATATGAAAGCCATTTAAAGGATTAGAGAGAATAGTTTTCGAAGTAAAATTTGAGTAAAAAAGGGGTTATATCGAGTTTCTTTTAGGTGAAGCTATTTACTGTGACGACATGCCGCGGTTGGAGAACGAGCTGTACTTAGCTCTCATAACCAGTACACGCGCTCATGCCAAGATCATTGAAATTGATGAAAGTGAGGCTCTGCAACTAGATGGCGTCGTGGCTTTTTTCTCCGCCAAAGACTTGACAGAGGAGCAAAACTCAACAGGAGTAGTCATTAATGACGAACAAATTTTTGCGCGCGACAAGGTAAGCAGATTTTTCTAATAAAAGCTATGTACTTTACAAGTTTAAAACATTATTTGATTATAAATATATAGTATCTATAACCATATACATACAAACAGTGCTAGGGACTTGGGGAATTTAAGTTCTCGAAGGCTTCACACTTTGCTTAGACCTCACCGATTTGCACACTTAAATGTTCCTTTGGTGCCCCCCCCCCCCCCCCACACTTTTTGAGATTCGGTAAAATTTTGGGACCAAGGCCCAAAGTTTTACTGAAACTGTTCGGTATTTTTTCTATACCAGAACTGTTCGGTATATTTACGGTGATTCCGTAGTTCTACAGAATCCCAAATAGGCTATCAGTACGAATATGTTTGGTATAAGGATGTGATTCGGTATAACTGCCAGGATTCGGTAGTTATTACCAATTATTTAGCAATTTTTTTAATCCAAAACTATTCGGTATATTTATGGAGGTTCGGTAGTTACACTGAGTCCCGAATAGGCTACCGGTCGAATATTATTTCGTATCATGATTAGGATTCCCTGTATAATTTTCAGGATTCTGTAGTTACCAGGAGTCCCTACTTTTGTTCCAGTTTCGACGAAATTATACCGAATACGAATATTATTCGGTACTTTGTGGATGCCAAAACAATTCGGTATAATAATCTAGATCCCGCAATTAGCCAGAATCCCGAATAGGCTATCGGTCTAAACTTATTCGGCATAATAACTGGGTTTCTGTAGTTTATTCGGTATGATTGCCAGGTTTCGGGAGTTACCAGGAACCTCGTAGAGGTCGGGTTAAGCACTGGTCGCAGACAAAAGGACTGATCTATGATTTCGTCGATAGTCGTCCCTTCTATTTTAGATCCCAAAAAGACGCTCCAATCATAAACGCATAGAAGATTCCGCCTGCGGCGCTTTTCGTAATATTCTGTGTTTTATAGATGGGCGCGTCATTTTACTAGGGTTTTAAGCCAGTTTTTGGATTTGATTTGAGAAACATTAAAAGCTAGAATCGGCATGGAAGTGGCTGAATTTGGCAGGAAAAAGCTAACACGTAGCTCTATCCGGTTTCTGGGAATTCTGACGATCTCGGTGTATAATCCGCGGTAAATGATATAATTTGTAAAAGAAGCACTTAAATTTTAGCCTACACGGAACAAAAATAGGATTTAAAAATTTCCGTCTGCGTCCCTGAATTTTATTGGATCTTGGATATCATAACTGCTATCGTACCAGGCAATGTGTTGTCCAAGTGTGCTTCGGCAAAACCTCTCATAAAATGTAGCTGACTTATCCCTTTCGCACTGTCAAATATGACGCCTAGTAGCTGGCTTGTCGTACTTCATGCTGCACTTAGTGTTACTGTTTGTACGTAATTGTGTTGCGAGAGCAACACTTCGGTTTTGTCCTCGTTTTTTTTTTTTTTTTTTTTTTTTTCCTATGCCGCCGATTTCATTTTATTCCTGGTAATTGGTAATGGTCTAAATTGTGCAGTTTTTACGGAAAGTGTGGACCTTAGGCCGGATTGATAAATATGACATTGCATTTTGGAAAGCTCCGCAGAACTCTTGCCTGGGGCCCAAAAGGATGGTTTTTGCTTGTCCTCGAGCCAGAGCCTACGGTATGCGAAGTGAAGTGGAGTTATATAGCCTATGTCAGAGAGGACTATCTGAAGTTGTGCAGCCAACCTTTCGTTTCATCAAACGATGTTTCTGCTTTCGAGTGGAAAGCTCCGTTCTAGCACGCAAGCAGGCAGGCGCCAGTTTCAAATTGAAGATGGACTAAAATCTATTAGTGTGAAATATATGCGTTAGTATAAATATATGCGTAAGTTACCCAGCCCCACAGCCAACATATGTTCTTTGAGTGATGAATAGGAAAATCTACAGAAACCAAAAAGTGGCTTTTTCCCACGGGTCCGAAAGTGCTGCCATCTATTGTTTCTATCCATTTGTGTACGCGATTTCAGCTGAGTTTATCATTCGGTTTTTTGCACTTGGGTTTGCGGTAGAGAAATGGTAGCAGATGTACCTCTTAAACTTTAGAAGTTCTCTCATTGCTAAAGAAACTAGAGCTTATCCTTTGCTCCTTTCTAAGTGGTGACGTTAGAAAGTAGGCCTACGGCAAAAAAGTCAACTTTTGAACTAAGACAAGTAGAATTTTTTTTTCGACGGCAATCGATAGCCGCTGATGAGCTGATCAAAGTATATGTCATCCATTTTTTGGTACAAAAATTTCTTCATGAGATACACTAAAGTTTCAAGGGGTTGACAACTTCAGTAGTAAGGTACACACTGAAACCAAAAATAGGCGTTACCAGTTGTGAGACATATAGGGGGACTTGTACGCGACAGTCGACTGTTAGCTCATAATCATCTTCGGCAATGAGGGGTTTGCAGCTTTCGCTAGTTGGCGTACCTGTCATTTGATGGTAAGAACAATTTGGTTCCCAAATGTAAGACATGCAAGGGACTTGTAAGTAATAATCGGCTGTTATGCTACACAAATCTTCAGCGATGAGGGGTTTGCAACTTTTGCTAGCCGGTGTACCCATTATTTTTATCCGGTGAACTTGGTGTCTATCACAGGGAAAGGGACTTGTCAGTAGAATCGGTGCACGAGGGGCTAGAAATTTGTGCAAATTGCTGCATATTGTATTCGATTTATATAAATCTGACGGTAAGAAAGTTTGTATCGATGGTCTATCGCTGTAACCTAGTATTTACTTTTTGCGCAACGGGTACAAACGATAATGTAAAACAAGCTAGTTTCGTCATAATTAATAGTGTCATCTATGGTATTTTAATCCTGAAAAGTTATGGATAGCTTTATAATACCAACTAGATTATTTAGGATATTGTTCCAAGTTTTCATCCGTCACGATATCTACGATTGAAAAGGATAAAGTTCAACTGACTGCAAAGTCAATTTAGTCCCTTTTTCCGATATTCTTTTGTTGTGGTTAGGGCAATCGATAGCCCTTGATGAGCTTATCAAAGTATATGTCATCCATTTTTTTGAACAAAAATCCTTCATGAGATAAACCAGTTTGAAAGTTTCAAGGGGTTGACAACTTCAGGAGTAAGGTACGCACTGAAACCAAAAATAGGCGATACCAGTTGTGAGACATGTAAGCAACAGCAACAGTCGACTGCTAGCTCATAATCATCTTCAGCGATGAGGGGTTTGCAACTTTTGCTAGCTAGTGTATCCATTATTTGTTTCCGGTGAATTTGATGTAATCACGGGAGAGGGACTTGTAAGTAAGAATCGGTTCACGAGGGGCTAGACATTTTTGAAAATTGGTGCACACTGTATTCGATTTCTGTAAATATGACGGTAAGAAAGTTTGTATCGAGGGTACGTCGCTGTAACCTAGGATTAACTGTTTACGCAACGGATACACACGATACGGTAATGTAAAACAATAAGGTAGTTTTGTAATAAGTAATAGTGTCATCTATGGTATTTTAATCCTGAAACGTTTATAATACCAACTAGGTTATATGATATTGTTCCAAGTTTTCATCCAGTGTCATCTATGGTATTTTAATCCTGAAACGTTTATAATACCAACTAGGTTATATGATATTGTTCCAAGTTTTCATCCGTTACGATATCTACGATTGAAAAGGATAAAGTTCAACTGACCGCAAAGTCAATGTAGTCCCTTCTTCCGATATTGTTTTGTTGTTGGTTTTGCAACGCAAAAGAACAGCTTTTGATCATGTGATTATTCTTTTTAGAACATACCGTTTTAAAAGCTTCAATAAGTTGACAATTTCAGCATTTAACCGACAGCGAAGAAACAAAACCTAGCAACACTTTTAGTCGGCGAAGCCGTACAAAGGTTGCCGCAAGACTTCACGTTGCCCGGGCAACGTAGGTCTAGTCTTTTTTTATAGCTCGAATTCTCAGTTTCTAGGATTCGGTAAAATTTGTGGCTCTGCACCCAGTTTGAATTCAACAAAATGTAAATTTCAAGTGAAGGGTAGGTGAGGAATGTAATTCCAGATTGTAATAGTTGCGTTTTTTATCCGAATTCTCATCGCGATTCTCCTCCGAATTCTCTATTTCGCGTTTTCGGACCATTCAGATGAAGTGAATTCTCTTTTTCTTGCGTTTTTGTCAGAATCGAGAACGGGGAAAGCCTCGCGATTCTGCAGAATCGAGAATTTGCTCCGATGCTGAATTGTCGATTCTCCTCTCTCCGTTCTCCTCCCTGATTGGTCAACAGAGTTCGGGTGTCCAATATGCATATACACGTATACTGGGTTGCGACGAGCTGGAAAATTAGTGTTTTTGTCAAAAGCGAGAATGGAGAAGTCAGAGGAGCAAAAACGGTAATTTGTACGAGAATCGAGAATTCAGAAGCGAGAATTCAGAACGGCGGATCAAAAACGCAACTAATGCCCCTTCTGAAGAAAACCGCTATCAGAAACGACGGGAGAGGCTGGTTTTAAGTGTGCACATTACAGCAGATTTGGATAGAGAGCAAAAGCATGACACAACTGTGAAAGGAAAATCGAATAGAGGCGGACTGGTGCAATACTGCAATCTTGTATTCAAATAATGTATATATCGAATACGTCAGCTACAATGCTTTGGCTGCGATATTTCAGCCTTTCTTGGCAAGGGTCCTCGTCTACCAAAGCACCGTAGCTGACGTATTCATTTCATACATTATTAGAATATATGTTTTTCAGTCAGCTTGGGCTCAAGGAAATATACTGCAATTTTGATTAACATTACCCAAAATCGTGTCTCTGATTGGTCTGTGCAGTCCTACCTCTGATTGAACCAATCACAGACGACCCGAGAGGCGGGACTAAAGTACGAAAATTTGGTCAAGTTTGGCCAAAGAGCAAAAGCGTGAAAAAGCTGCAAAAGAAATATCGAATATAGGCGTATTGGTGATAGCACTTGTTTTGGAGAAGGAAGATAGCTTATTTTACTCATACTCCGCTGTTATACAAAAAGCGGGCCACAAATAAATAAAAAAAAATAGCGAAATAGGATCAGGTTTCAGTTCTGCTTTACCTTACCTTAGACGTTAGATCCTCCTGTGCCTCCAGAGGCGCCCAGGGCGTCCAAGAAGAGTCTCAATTCGTCTCTGGAACTTGCGGCTGCGACGAACTCTTCCCACTCCGGCTGTAATGAGGCATGAAATTGCCGCAGGTTGTTGTTGTAGGTACGACGGAGTGTGTTTTGGGGTCTTCCTTAGCGGCGGGTGCCTTTGGGTAACCAGAAAAACGTGGACTTGGGGATTCTGGAATCTTCCAAACGCAGCACATGTCCGCTACGCCTTCGTATGGTCTCAATGAGGGACGGTTGACCTGCGATCTGTTGACAGTTCTGCTTTAATAAAAAAAAATTGTTGCAGGTAACTTGCTATGGACAGGTGATCGGTTGCATCGTTGCGACAGATCAGGCCTTGGCCCAAAGGGCGGCAAAGAAAGTCAAAGTTGCATACGACGATATCAAGCCACTTATCGTCACGATTGAGGTAAGTGAAAGGGGATATTATCGGCGTATTCTTGCCGTTTCCCGAGGACTGCTTTTGAGGAGCCCCTGCGCTTTTGTTTGTCCCAGGGACTCACTCCCCGTGTTCTCGAGAGTCCCCATGGACGGGGAATGCTCCGAGTATCATCACCATCATTAAAAAGGACCCCCTTTCAGATTTGGAGGGGAATCAATATTTGCTAGTGTTGGCGCAGTGTAACATTATTTAAAAGCAATTAGAATAAACAAAAGGAAACTAGACGAAGCGAAGCGAACGAAACGAAACGAAAACTAATTTCGTGGACTGCATATTTTTTTTTCGAACGAAATCCTTTTGGTAGCATTCCCCGTGTTCTCGTTGTTTTCCGTACGCGAAGTCCGCATGGAGTGACTCCCTCTATTCTCGCCGTTCCCCTTGATTTCCGGAGGAGTCCTCGGGGAACGGCGAGAGTACGCCTCATGTGTAAAGGATTTTGCTTAAGTCATTTTTTTTTATTTCTCCTCCGTTCTGTGACACGAGTGTGGCACATAGTCCTTTTATTTTTACTTTAATAATTTAATCTTTTTACTGTTTCTGACCTTAATTTAAATTTGACCTTCACGTCTTCTCCTTCCCTTTTTACATTAATTAAAACTATTATAATCAAAATCAATGAACAGCTTTCAAAAGATCACCGTAACGAGAAAAATCGACTCAAAACACGGGACTAAAGAGAATATACTAAGCAAAGGAGCAGAACCCATTCCGAGTGGTGCCCTTCCGCCATAGGGTATCTCATATACTGTGGTGGCAAAAACAACTAGACCAAAAACAAGGCTTGAATTTCCTTGAAAAAAATTTAGTCAGTAGTTATTTATTATAATAAAATTGATTCTTCAGTCATTAGTTGGTAGAAATACTGATTGTACTTCTGCATACTAGGATATCAGGTCAATTATGATCACGAATTAGGTACATAGAATTGGAAATTGGATTTTGAGGCAGAATTCTCACTAGAAACGATCTTTTTACGAAACGGCCCAGAAATATCGTTTTTCGAAAATACGATACTGGCACGTTACATTTTTTATTTTCGTATTAGCGCTTGTCGACTCTCTCTCCAGCCTTTCTGAACGCCCCGTGTATAAAAAGTGGGAAAACCAAGCAAAATAAAAGAAGTCCAGGCAGAAGATAGACCTGATGGTCGTAAAAAAATGAAAAAAACGACGCTTTGAAGCTTCAATATGTGCGAAAGAGTCGTCAGCGGAGCTTGAAGCTTTCGACAAAGTTTGCACCGCGTGAATGGCAAAACTCGACTCGGCCGGAAAAGCTTTAAAAAGTCGTAGGTACCACACGAAACAATGGAGAAAGACTGGGATTTCTGAAGCTCATAATACCACAAGGAAGTCAGAGATAATATAATTTGCAGAGTAAGCAAAAGTAGTCCTTTAATGATTTTTCTTTAGTCCAAACTTCTAGGGTCGAGCACTTTCATTAGTTATGTTCTTGCAGATACCATGGTGTCTGTTACGACGGCAACTGGAACTGCAATTAGTCGTTTTTGCAGTTGCAAAAACGACAGTTACCGAAATTGCGCTATTCGAAGTCATCCCAAAGGAAAAACTGATATCCAGTCACATCGCTAGGTGCCAAACTTCTTTCCCACCAATTTGACAAAATCCTAGGCTCTATTGTTGGTGATGATGAAAGCGAGATGAATTTTTCAGATACCCCGGTCGGACCATGGTAACTTTTATTCCAACAATGTTTTCAACGAATACGTCAGCTACGATTCTTCATCAGCGATATTTCGGTCCTTCTTGGCAAGGGTCCTCGTCAGGCTTTCAGTCCTCTTGTTCAACTTCGGGGAAGGAAACAAACCTGTAATCTTTACAGGTTAAGATTACAGTTCAACTTCGGGGAAGGAAACAAACCTGTAATCTTTACAGGTTAAGATTACAGGTTTGTTTCCTTCCCCGAAGTTGAACAAGAGGACTGAAAGCCTGACGAGGACCCTTGCCAAGAAGGGCCGAAATATCGCTGATGAAGAATCGTAGCTGACGTATCCGTTGAAAACATTGTTGGAATAAATGTTTCAAAGTCAGCTTGGGCTCAAAGAATATTTACAATGGTAACAGTATATCAGATACCACGATGACTGGCCAGATACCACGATAACTGCGAAAACGACTTTAGACCGTGGTATCAGATACCTTGGTATCTGCAAGAACGCAACTAATATAATTGTTTTAATCATAGGCTACAGATAATTTCGAGCGCATGATAACAGCGAATTGATGAGAAAAAAAGGAACTCCGCATATTTATGTGACAAACCTTGTAAGTTGGAGGATGGCAGGCAGCAAAGTACGCCGTAACGATACGCTAGCGAAAATATATACGTCCTTCATAAATTTCCGACGACGAATTGCCGCCAGACGCGCTAGAGGAATAACAACAATCACACGTGAGATCTTAGTTTCATATCGAGTCGCGCATTAGCTCCGTGGAAAAGTCAGCCAGCACTCAGCACTGAAGTCGGAAGCCAGATATGACAAACTTGATGACGCTTGGCAGAACAGAGTTGGGAAAAGCAAAAAGAGGGGAAGAGGCATTTTAAACAGTTTTAAACATGGTTAGGCTTAAGAAGAATTGAAAATAGCAAAACAAACCTGCGTAAAAGTACACCAAGAAGTAACGTGTCATTGTTTTCTTTACGATAGGGCACCTAGCGGCAAAAAAGAACTAATCTGAGAGGAATTTTATGAGGGGCGTATTGCCGAGGAATGACGTAATATTGGAAACAGTCTCGGAAGAGTAGGTGCCACACGTGTGCCACTTGTGGGAGTAGGAGGGTTTTAATAATTATATGTCCCGCAGGTTGAACAACCTTCGGATTCTAATCAGCTACTATTTACCCCTTCGAACTTTGAATAATAGATCTTTTATGACACTGTTCCGTTTCGAGACAAGATTGTGTTATGACACTGTTAAATTTTAAGCGAGAAATTTTTACAGCGAGAAGATTCAAAGGGTCGTAACAGATATACTCTCATAACGTATAATGCAGGATGCTCAAACATGTGGTAAATGTTATCAAGAACAAATAATCACAAGAACCTCCGTCTCCTTATCTATGTAATATGACCATGCGGAGTCGAATATATTCTGATACACTACCCGATGGAAACGAGCGGAGGAGGAGCTACTCAGAACATCATAATTTGTTACATCCACACAGGGCTATATCGCAGTAGAACCCCACAGAAGAATACAAACGCCGCTTGAGTCGTCCTTTCCAGCTGATTGCTTCTCTACCACTGTGACGCCCTGTCTAACTCGCTGCACACCGGGTTTACCACCCCTCTAGGCATCCTACAAGTTTTTCATCCGGTATGTGCAACGGCGAAGAGAGAAGTAGACGGGTATCAACCCAAACCTCACAGCAAGTACCTATAGCTCCACTCAGTTTTATCGGGGTCCCCATACTCGCTGCATGGGACCTAAGACGGAGGTTCTATTGGATTATTAGTTCTTGATGTTATCAAACTCCGTACAGTGTAGTAGGAAACCCTTGTTCGAGAAATATGCTTTATCTATTTATTTTAAGACGTAAGATTCATTGTAAAAGCCCCTTTGCTACTCAATAGGGAATGGTACAATAACCTTTCTTCTCAAATTTATTTTTCTATGGCTTTTTGTGCTGCTTACTTGCTCCTAGTGCTGCTTCAGTTTGACGCTATGAGCTTCAGGTACTCGAGGCGTTCAGGGCTTGTTGAAATATCACGTGACGGGCTTGACAGATTTAGTTTTCAACCGGAAAACGTATAAAATAGCCTTCGCTATAGAATTGTCGAATCACTTTGTGGGATCCCAAAATGTAAGTGGAAGTCATAGGTATCCCTCATTACCCTCATACCTATGACTTCAGAGATTTAGTTTTCATCCGGAAAAGTCTAAAAACCAAGCCCTCGCCGTTTGCGTTAGAGCTGTCGAATCACATTAACCAACTGTTCTTTCGTGAAATAGCCTTTTTTTTGAGGCGTTATATGGGCTTTTTGAAATATTACGTGACCGGCTTCAGAGACTTGGTATTCAACCGGGAATGTCTCAAAAACTTTCGTACAGTAAACCTTCGCCATTTGCGTTACAACTGTCGAATCACTTTTCTTCAATAGCTTTTCTTTTGCTCTTTTGTTCAAATCAGTGTTGTAGAGCTACCATATGATGAACCTTTAGAACTTAGTATTCATCCGGAAATGTCTCAAAGGCCATAGGACAGTAAACCTTCGCCATCTGCGTCAGAATGGTCGAATCAATTTTCTTCACTAGCTTTTCTCTCGTCAGATGGCCGTTGAAGTGCACTCCATAAGTTTCGTTTAGGATGTATGGCCGCCAGGTGGATATGTTCATATCCTTCTGAAAAATGCCCTCCCACTCTTGCCAGGCTATTGGAAAAAACCTTCTAGGTTTGAAAGCTGATATGTTGCATTTATTCTGTGTCGTTTCTATATCAGGCTGACTAGGAGAAATCCCACATACTTCCTTCGCGCTAGCTGTCACCATTGATGGCCCCGCCCCCGTCCACGAGTAACTATTATACTTATTCCTGGACAGGCTTTCATACATATGATTAACCAATACATTATCCTTCTTCAATCGAATGATTCCGTTGATAAAGAACTGTTCTGACTCGCTGCATATGAACTCGCCTAAGGTCAGCATGTTCTTCTGAACTATCCAATCTAGGTCAAGGTAGAGTCCTCCTAGATTTTTCATGATCCAGATGCGAGTGTAGTCTGCCACGTGCTCTGTACGATGAGGTCCGAACTGCATGTCGTGAGAGTAGAAGACGTGCTTAAAGTCGTTAGTACGATAGACATCGTCAAGGTATAATTTTGATACCTTTAGGTTCGTATAGTTTTGTATCCACGGAAGCTTCTCTTTCATTTCATCGACTTGTAGCCCCGTCATGTATATGACGACTGTGTTCGGGGCGTTAGCTCTTGCCGCCGATTCGATTGCGCATGCCTCTCTCGGCCCTAGGCTTGTCTTGTAGGCTGTTTCCACGAAAAAAGTAGTGTTGAAATCATGTCCGCAGAATAGTCCCTCGATAAATTGGTTTTCCATATTGCATTCTTTGACCTCGAAGTGTTGGTGGGTGTTTTCCTCGACGGTCTCGTCAATGGATATAAAGCCATAGACAACGAATAACGTAGCTAGAATTGTGAGAACGTATCGGCCAAGGGGATGGGAAGTCAAATAACCTCGAATGGAGAAAGGAGGCTTCGTTGGTTCCATAGCTGACTTCTCGGAGCGTATTAACAGCCTGAAAATTAAAAAGCCGATTAATATATATTTACCTGTACGTAAACTAAAAACGTAACTGGCGTACGTAAATGTACGCCACTGTGACCATTTCGAAGGTTCCACCTGATCTTAGCAACCCTACGAAACGCAGACAAGCTCTCGAATAAGTTTGCGGTCACTGAGTTGATTCTGTCCGTTAAACCTGTTGGTGAGAAGATTATCGTGTCCATCGACAGAACCGCTGCCCCGGAGTTCTGTGCGTCGGCGCAGTCTGCCCTACTCTCCTCTACAGTGAACATTTCAGCCAGCAAGTTTTACGGATTGTAAAAGGCATCTAAAGTGACTCTCCTTGTTTAAGGAAGTCCCTGGGATCACTGACGCTATTCGTCTTGGGAATTCGAATGCCATAAAGCTCTGTTTCGCAGATCCTAGGTCATTCGATCAGGCTCTAAAAGATGGTATTCGGATTGAGTATGAATCAATTCGAGTGTCTGCTTTTCACGATCTTCCGCGATGCTGCAATAAGTGCCGTTCACCCAACCACCTACAGGCGGCGTGCAAAAGTTCTCTCCCGAAATGCTCTCGATGTGCCTGTCCTCACGAGGCCGCACGTGATTCGTCGTGTCAAATGCAGCCCAAACGTGCTAACTGTGATGGACCCCATGTTTCGTACAGCCTACGGGGCCCTGTTCTACGTGAAATAGTTAACAACAAAGAGAAAACTCCAAACCTTAAATGAACGAAATGGGCATATCTATAGTTTCATATAACATAAATGGTACCACGGATAAAGATGATTCGACTGATTATTTGCTTTCTACTAATGACATTGTGTCCCTGCAGGAGCATCTGCTAAGGCCATCTTCCGTCAATTTCTAAAGCGAAGCAAAGATCATTTGTTTGGGCAAATGGGGATATATTTGGGCAGCAAAAATTGAAAAGCTGAATATGAAAATGTTATATGTACACAGAGATTCGGGAGGATTGGGCGTAATAAACTTTAGACAAACTTGCAAGTCCCTCTTCCTAAGGAACTTATGTGAACAAGTTGTGAAAGAAGAAACCTCCACTGCGATTCTGCGTGGGTGGTTATTGCCGATTTTAAATGAACAGAACGAAGAGGGAGCCGAAAAAAATAGTGATAAAAAAAAAAAAAAAAGATCATTTTTATGTTGTGGTGAGTGCTCGACGTATACGTGGTCGCCCTTCCGGTGGTCTTGCGTGGATTGTAAACAGAAAGCTGTCCCTATTGTCTCCAGTATAGTATTTTTCAGACAGAAAGTTTTTGGATGTCGGGCTAGGCAATACTGTGCTCGTAAACTGCTACTTGCCGTGTACCGAGAATACATCTCTGAATGCTGAAGTTACTTCGTGACATTAGTTCAAACGGTCTTCAATCGGTTGTTTTGGGGGATATGAATCGAACAACAAAAACAGTAGAAGAATCCAAAACGAAATCACAGCACCAGCTTTCACTCCAACCAACTTTCAGAGAAGAAGTTCACAAAAGCAGATATTTAAGGATGAATCTTTAATTGTTTTTCCACAAGTTTATTTTCCAGTTTGAGTGGCTTGAGCCTGAAGAGGACTCTTGCCAGGAAGGGCCGAAATATAGCTCGAATAAAATGTAGCTGACTTATCCGTTTGCACCGTCAAATATGAATACCGATTTAGACGCAAGTTCCCCACTTTCGGATATGATTCTGGATATTCTCCCCCGCCCATACCGTGTTGTTAATATACCGTGTTGTTAATTAAATAAATTTAATTTTATGACAAGCTGCAAAATCGTAGCGGGAAGCAGACGCCCATACCGTGAACCTTTGTGATGATCTGAGTGACCCTGTTTCCGTTGACCAGATGCACAAATTCTTTGCCGGCATTTGTAATTCGTTACCTCCTTTGAGTGATAAGCCCCTTGAGCCTAGTATTACTGATAATACCGATCATTACTCCTGCTATGATTGAGGAAAAAAAAATCTACGATCGAACCCCGAACTGCTCTCACGTTAACAATGAGATTCCAATTCGTTTACTGATACAATGCGCATTTCTAATTCTAATCTCTAAACCCATCGCAGCATTATTTAATCAATGTCTTCTTCAATGTATATTTCCAAGTGTTTCAAAATTGCTGAGGTTACTCCAGTACCGAAAAAAACTAACCCCTGTAGCCTTGATGATATGCGACCTATATCGAAGGCTTCGGCATTGGCCAAACTACTAGAAAGTTGTATGTATGATTGGCTTCTTTCTCAAGTATGTGACAATTTTGACCCCAATCAGTTTGGTTTCAGGCAAGGTATTAGCACCTCACATTACTTGGTTAGCCTGGTTCACTATATACTAACTGCTGATTCCATACTAAAAGATGATTCCTTTATTGATCTAATCCTCGCTGACCCCCCAAAAAAGCTTTCGATCTCCTGGATCACACGGTTGCTTTGGACGCCATTTCTGTAAAGGGTGCAAGTCAATTTTCTCAGTGTATGATTGCCAGTTTTCTCTTAGACCAGAGCCAAGTTGTTAAACTGAATGGTTCCGCCTCCGCGGTTGAAACAATAACGGCCCCCCAAGGTACTAAGTTGGGTCCTCTGAATTTTCTTTGTTCTATGAATAATTTTGCTAAAGAACTCCTTCATAGGTACAATGATCTCTCCCTTCTCGTTATTTCTAAGCTTTCTTTCACCCTTGCTCTTCCTGGCAAGGGTCCTCTTCAGGCTGAAGCCGCTCAAGCTGGAAAATGATCTTGTGGAAAAACAATTAAAGATTCTTCCTTGAGAAGAAAAAGAGAAGAGGTTCATAAAATCAGATATTTAAGGGAAAATCTTTAATTGTTTTTGTCCACAAGATCATTTTCCAGCTTGAGCGGGTTGAGCCTGAAGAGGACCCTTGCCAAGAAGCTCCGAAATATAGCTCGAATAAAATGTAGCTGACTTATCCGTTTTGCACCGTCAAATATGTTCTGTCAATGATTTATCCAGAGCATCTGTTTGTTATTCCCACAAAGTTCCATCCCGATCTTCCCAGTCTAAGCGGGTCACATATCCCATATCTACCCCTATCATTTACAGAACCGGATTGGCTCCGGTCACTGGGGGGAGTTGGGGGGGGGGGGGTCCGAAATTCCGGTGATCACGGTTTTGGGGATTTTCACGACAAAACTTGGCAGGCATAGCAGGGACCCGATTAAACTGACTGGGAAATACAAATTTCTTGATCCGATAATCGTGGAGGGAGGGGTAAACCGGAAAATCGTGCGTAACTTTGGAACTGGTGATCCAATTTGAGTCAAATTTAGTGACTATAGATGCAAAAAGCGAATTTTTCAGTTGAAAAATTCAATCGAATATTCGCAAAATTGAAATATTCGGAGGTCTCTTGAAAATTGCGAATATTCCGAAAAACTGAAATATTTCGCAAAACTGAAAAATATGGCGAATTTTCGCAATTTTCGCAAGAAAAATGCAGTTTTCGGGAGTTGGCGCCCCCTCACTACTCAATCATGACCAAATACGGCACACAATCATGTCCAACAGGTTCGTAGGAAGGTGATTTTTTGTAGCTTTGATGGATAACTGGGGATGAGTCAGGTTAGTCCGAGGGTTAGTCAAGGGTTGCATTGCATTTGAAGGCAGTTGGAGTGTGATTTAGATATGCGACGAAGGATATGTAGGATAGTAAAAGAAAGTTTTTTATTTGTAACTGGTGATTATATGTTATTTGATTACTAGGTTACAAAAAAACAGGATCGGCAAGGGAGGGGCCGCGGTTTCATATCCGGAAGACGGAAATTCTTGTTTGTCTTGCAAATTAGATTCTTGTAATGATTGAACTTGTGGAACATCAGAAATAACCTACCTTTAACTCCTCTGTAGATTAAGCTTAGCAGAAAGCATGTTTGGCATAATAAGAGGGGTTTCTCACTTAAAAAACTCTTGTTGCTGGCGCGATATAATTATTCTGCGCTGTCAGTAGATGTTACCGGGTGCCTCAGGTCTGCCAAGGATATGTATGTCATTCATTTGAACTTGTTTTACGTCAGTTATTTTTATTTCTTATGAAAACACACCATAATAATCAATAAACAAGTGAAAAAGTCATGAACTTCTCACAAGCGAAACAATTGGGACCAGCCTCGAATAAGGAATTCTTACTATGTCTATTCATTATTCTTAAGGGTGAGGGAGGGGAGGGGACACCAGGACTTGAAACTACTTCGTTTGTGCATTGGACAATGTCTTCAACGGAAATTATATGTAAAAAAAAATCCCTCGTTGACTGAAAACTGAAGAAACTAGACCTACGTTGCCTGGGCAACGTGAAGTGTTGCGGCAACCTTTGTCCGGCTTCGCCGACTAAAGTGTTGCGAGAGCAACACTTTGGTTTTGTTTCTTCGCTGTCGGTTAAATGCTGAAGTTGTCAACATATCTAAGCTTATAAAACGGTATGTTCTTAGAAGAACACAATCAGTAATCACATGATCAAAGGCTGTTCTTCAGCGTTGTAAAAACAACAACACAAGAATATCGGAAGAAGGAACTGAATTGACTTTGCAGTCAGTGGAACTTTATCCTATTCAATCACAGACATCGTGACGGACCTTTTCAGGATTAAAATACCAAAGATGACACTATTAATTATTACGAAACTACCTCATTGTTTTACATTATCGTTTGTACCCGTTGCGTAAACAGTTAATCCTAGGTTACAGCGATACAACTCGATACAAACTTTCTTACCGTCCGATTTATAGAAATCGAATACAATGTGCTCCAATTTGCACAAATTTCTAGCCCCTCGTGAACCGATTCCTACTTATAAGTCGCTCTCCCGTGATAGACATCAAGTTCACTGGAAACAAATAATGGGTACACCAGTTAGCAAAAGTTGCAAACCCCTTATCAATGAAGATTGTAGCAAAACAGCCGATTATTACTTACAAATCCCTTGCATGTCTTACAATTGGGAACCAATTTGTTCTTACCATCGAATACACCGGAAACAAACAACAGGTACACCAATTAGTAAAAACTGCAAACCCCTCATCGCTGATTATGAGCTAACAGTCGACTGTCGCTTACAAGTCCACTACATGTCTCACAAGTCACAAGTGGTATCTACTATTTTCGGTTTTAATGTGTACCTTACTACTGGAGTTGTCAACCCCTTGAAACTTTCAAACTGATGTATGTTCATGAAGGAATTTTTTTTACCAAATAATGGAAGACATATACTTTGATCAGCTCATCAAGGGCTATCGATTGCCCGAACAACAACAAAAGAATATCAGAAGAAGGGATTATATTGACCTTGCAGTCAGTTGAACTTAATTTTTATGAATAAACTGAACTGAACTGAACTATTAATTATTACGAAACTACCTCATTGGTTTACATTATCGTTTGTACCGGTTGTGCAAACAGTTAATCTTAGGTTACAGCGATAGACCATCGATACACACTTTCTTACCGTCAGATTTATAGAAATCTAATACAATGTGCACCAATTTGCACAAATTTCTAGCCCCTCGTGAACCGATTCTTACTTGCAAGTCCCTCTCCCGTGATAGATATCAAGTTCACCGGAAACAAATAATGGGTACACCAGCTAGCAAAAGTTGCAAACTCCTCAACACTTAACATGATAACAGCCGATTATTACCTGCATCTCTCTTACACGTCATATCTTACAATTGGAACCAAATTGTTCTTACCATCGAATATATCGTAAAGAAATAACAGGTATACACCAACTAGCAAAAGCTGCAAACCCCTCATCGCCGAAGATGACTATTAGTCGACTGTTGTTTACCACTCCCCTACATGTCTCACAACTGGCATCGTCTATTTTTGGTTTCGGTGTATAGCTTACTACTGGTCAACCCCTTGAAACTTTCAAAGTGGTGTATCTCATGAAGGAATTTGTGTACCAAACAAGAGCTACGAGCTCATATGGCACTTGTTACGAGTATGCCGTATAAGAAAGTAGATGAGAACGTCACAAATACACTCACCAAGGCCGTATCCAGGGGGGTCAGGGGGTTGAACCCCCCCCCCTCCCCGAAACATACAAAAATACTCAATTGTATAGGCTTTTCACTCTGATCCATGTCTTTTTTGTACTTTTTTTGTGCGACCCGCAGGCAAAAAAAATCCCTAAAGGCAACCCCCCCCCCTCGAAATAAATTCCTGGATACGGGCAAATGTGAAAATGCGGTTCGGAAATAGAAATAGGATAGTTTCAAATAGGATAATAATATAGTAGGAAAATGGGATAATAGAATAGTTTCACTCATGTCTGAGCAGTACCGGCACCGTCTCGGATTATCTGTAGCAAATGCGCGAATCCCTAGACCTGCTACACGATTTCCGGTACTACCTCTATCTCCCCGTACCGTAGCCGAATCTGGTTCGGACTAAAAAATGGATCATTTAAAGCATCTTCCTTTATACCATCTACCAAGCTTCACTCGAATCTGAGCATTTATGGAAAATTCTGGTAACCCCCCCCCCCCTTCCCACCACCACCGTTGTCAGATCCGGTTCGGACCCTAAAATATGTCGTCTAGGGTATATGCGCTCTCTATGTTCCAAATTTCATTTAAACTGATACACTCGTTTTACCCCTATGCGACCCTCAAAGTTTCCGGCAATCTCCCTCTAACTCCCCCCCCCCCCACTGTGGCCGAAGAGAACTTGTTTTACTGAAATCGGAGCATGGCCTATCTGCAAATTTTCGGTACCCCCCCCCCCCCCCCCCTACCTTGGCCGAATCTGGCCAGGACGCCAAATAACAAATCTCGAATGGGTGATTGGATCTTGATGAAAATTGATATTTAGGATGACCTCGTGTCTAGACATCCCACTTTAAATCCGGACCGGATCCGATGACACTGGGGGGAGTTGGAGGAGGGAACCGGAAATCTTGAGAAACGCTAGAGTGGAGGGATTGAGATGAAACTTGGTTAACATTGACATAACCGGATCGGATCCGGGCACTGTGGGGGAGTTGGGGGGGGGGGGTCTGGATTTCTAGCGATCCCGAGACTTCGGCATATTTCCTGATTTGCTAGGACAATGAAACTTGGCAGGTATGTCAGGGATCCGAACAGATTTACTTGAGAATAGTCGTGTCCTCGACCGGTGGTAGGATTGGAATGAAACTTGTCAGGTGGAAAGAGCTATTGCCTCAGATGTTCAGTGTCAAATCCGGGTCGGGTCCGATACCTTTGGGGGACGAGGGGGGGGGGGCTAGAGAAACGCTTAAAGCAGAGCGATTGAGACGGAACTTAACCGAGACAACAAGGATTAAGTCTAGATATGAAATTGACGGAGACAGATGGTTTCGGGGATCTGTGGGGGGGTGGAGGGGGTTTCCTTTGAATTCCGGTAGTCGTGAGTTAGAATAGTTCCAGATGTACTAAGACAACGAAACTTTGCAGGTACATTAAGGACCTGACTTAATTGACTTAAGAACCTGACGCAACATACCCCCCCCCCCCCCCCAAAAAAAAAAACAACAACTTCCGTTCCCAGATCCAAGCATTTTTGGGGAGCGAGGGAAGGGAAATATGGAATTGACTTCTGCAGATTGTGAACGAGTGGTCTGATTCAAGGGAAACTGAATGGGTGATAAGAATCGATGACCTAGACATGTAAAACATGCGTTCGAACTAGATGCGACCATGGTTGGGGGAATCGGGGGGGGGGGGGTGGGGTGGCGGCGAAATTTTTGACGAAACGGATGGACCGAATGAGATGCAAGTTCGACAGTACAAAGTTTATGCGGCCTAGATTTGTTATTTGGCGTCCTGGCCGGATTCGGCCAAGGTAGGGGTGGGGGTACCGAAAATCCCTCCACTCCCCCCCCCCCCATTTGGTCGGATCGGGGAAGTAACTATTTCTTATTTAATCTGGTCGGGTCCCTGACATGTCTGACAAGTTTCATCGTCCTAGCACGTCAGGAAGCACCGAACCTGCGGGATCACTACAAATTCGGACCCCCCCCCCCCCCCGGCCCCTCACAACTCCCCCAAAGTGAGTAGATACATTCCTCTTGTGTCAGTGACGTATCTAGGACTTGTGCTTGTTCGTTCCACCAAGTTTCATCCGGATCTCTCTCCATTTTAAGCGTTTTTTAAGATTTACGGCTTCCCCGTCCATCTCCCCCCATTGTCACCAGATCCGGTCTGGATTCAAAATGAAACGTCTGAGACACGAGGTATATCAAGTTTCATTAAGATCCGATCAGCCGTTCGTAAGCTAAAAATATATAATTTTTCCGGATTCCCCATCCCCCCACTCCCCTCCAGATGGTCGGATCAGGGAAGCGACTATCTCTAATTTATTCTGGTCCGGTCCCTGATATGCCTGCCAAGTTTCATCGTCCTAGCTTATCTGGGAGTGCCCGAACTAGCAAAACCGGGACCGGCAGACCGACTGACGGACAGAAATTACAATCGCTGTATGCCACTTGGCCGAAAGGCAAGTGCCATAAAAATGGATGACATATACTTTGATCAGCTCATCAACGGCTATGGAATGCCGTCGAAAAAAAATTCTACCTGTCTTAGTTCAAAAGTTGCCGTAGGCCAACTTTCTAACGTCACCGCTTAGAAAGGAGCAAAAGATAAGCTCTAATTTCTTTAGCAATGAGACAACTTTTAAAGTTTAAGAGTTACATCCGATCCATTTCTCTACCGCAATCTCAAGTGCAAAAAGACGAATGATAAACTCAGCGCAAATCGCGAACAGAAATGGGTAGAAACAATAGATGGCAGCACTTTCGGACCCATGGGAAAAAAACCACTTTTTTGTTTCTGTAAAATTTTCTATTTATCACTCAAATAAGATATGTTGGATCTGGGGCCGGGTAACTGCCGCATATATTTAACACTTATAGGTTTTAGTCCGAAAAGTTTGAGGCAGCCACGGAATTTTAATTTTTAATCAGCCTGTTTTCAGCGCCACAGAGCGAAAATCACGATTTGGTAACCGAACTTGTGTCACTCGGACAGGTTTGAAAACATACGACTGTAATTCTAACAAGCTCAAAACACACGGTATTTCGTAACGTAATGACTTATAGAAAATCTTCTCTACAACTATACGACCAGAAATAGGTCATTTCCTGTCAAATTCACATAACTGCATCATATGGCAAGCTCAAAACTAGGACTGTCTCTAATATACGACTAGAAAACCTCTTCGTAAAATACAACAAGAAACTGGTCATTTTCAGGAAAAAATTACGGTCGATGTCATTCTGGCAAGTTCTGTGTCACTGTGATTCTGACAAACTGAGAACACTAAAATCTCTATGGAACAATACAACCAGAAACAGGGCATTTGAAGGCGAAGTTCACGATAGCCAACTGCTTTGTCGGCCTTTATCTGGCAATGTCAAAACTTACGACTGTCTATAATTTACGACTAGAAAATCCCTTCGTAAAGTACGACAAGAAACGGGTCTTTTCAGGCAAAATTCACGGTTGATGTCATTCTGGCAAGCTCAACACATACTACTTTCATTCTGGAAAACTCAGGACACACAATTCTGAATCTGAAAACATACGAATAGAAATTTCTTCGTAGCCGCATACGACTAAAAAATGTGATTGGTGGGTGAAATTCACGTTTGGTAACTGCCTGTATGTCATTCTGAAAAGCTCAAAATTTACGACTGTCATACAGACAAGCTCAAAACGTAGGACTGAGAGTAGATTCTTTGGAGCATGGGGGGGGGGCGAGTCATCCCCCCCACGCCCCCCCCCCCTTCGAACCGTCCCTGCTTCCGAGACTGAAAAATGTCAAACTGGCCGATGATCTCTTCTTCAAACATATCAAAACGTCCACATGGTGATGTACTTAGTTGTTTTAATCCTCTTACACGCCACCCGATCTTCTCGAAGGTTCTAGTAATCGTTTGACCAGCGACAGGAGATCAATGAATAGTTAATTAGCAATGGCGGATTGGCTTTCAGGAGTGAATTGTGTTCAAGTAATTTATGGATAAAGTTGGTTACCGTGAGGATTTTGGGGAAAACAAAGGTAAAAATCCGGCACATTGAAAAATGATGGTTTATTCAAACAATGAATGAAAATATTTTGAATAAATGTTTCAAAGTCAGCTTGGGCTCGAAGAATATTTAAAATGATGGTGTCTCCCACCTTCTCGGCCCACATGAATCAAAGACTTTAACTATGATTGGTGGGGGCGGATCACTTTTCTTAACTACCAGTAATATTGTCAAAAATCCTGCTTCGTTCATCGACGAAAGTTCGCTCAAATTTAAAACTCAGCGAGCTAGAACATATTATCTTATAGGCCAGATTTCCTCGTATCACTGGGAATAAGTCGCCCCACATTCATCGTCAGTCCAAAAACCTGTAAACCATTCAATATTCTCCTCATCGATACTACAATATTATCCTACAATGAAAACAGTCTTCAGTTTCCTCATCATCAAGTATTTGGTTATTTGGCATAAACCTCATCTATAGATAATTCAAAATATTCTACCATTTAACATATTTTCGATCTGCTATACCTGCCATCTTCAAGAACGGTATATTGTGACGGACAGAATACCCTTTGAAACGTATCTAAAGATCCCAACCTGGGAGGTTCCGAAGCCCAAAAGGCGAAACCACCCTCTTATGCACAAAACTTTTGATATGCCTATGCTTGTGCCGACGTCACAAAATTCCAAGACAAACAGCTAGTGGCGCGTCCGTCTACCAACAACCGAGGAGTTTAAAGTTTAACTGAAAAGCCAGCTTGTCGTTACTTCTCATATCTGAATACACTGAAAATTTTTGACTCATCTGATGGATTTTGTTTTTTTTTTTCACCCGGGGCTCTAGTAATAACGTTCAGAATACGCACTGTTAGCACAACAACCTAAAATTCGTCCAGGTTCGGAGAATTTGAATTTCAACAAAACCCTGCATTTCCGCATGTTACTGACGCTAAATCCCCTGAAGGGAGTAGGAAAGGGTTGATGAGATATGCCGTTTTGTTACATGTGTTATTTTTCGGCAATGGCATACCTCTGTAGGTGATGAATAATACAAGCAGGAGAAGCACATAGAGGTGTCACAAATACGAAAGAATAAGTTCGGTCGATGAAATCGATTATCTGCAGATAGCGGACAAATGAAGTAACGCATTTTTATCTGGTTTTCAGGCCTGTTCAAGTTAATAAGGGAACTAGAATGTCGGATCTCAGTCCTATTGGCTTAAGCTTGACCACTACCTACTATGTCTTCTGAAATTATATGCCTCCTCCCTTTACAAAAATCTCTTCCAAGATAAATAGTCCTTCAGCCCAAGCTGACGCTGCGAATCGTATTTGACGGTGCAAAACGGATAAGTCAGCTACATTTTATTAGAGCTATATTTCGGCCCTTCTAGGCAAGGGTCCTCTTCAGGCTCAAGCCGCTCAAGCTGAAAAATTAACTTGTGGAAAAACAATCAAAGGTTCTTCCTTAAATATCTGATTTGTGAACTTCTTCTCCGAAAATTGGTTGGAGTTAAAACTGATGTTGTGATTTCATTCTGGATACGGCTGCTGTTTTTGCTGTTCGATTGGGTCGTCGAAAAGGTGAAGATTCTTCTGCATTTTGGTTTTGGAGTCACCTGTCTCTTCTTCTTCTTTCCAGCTAAGATGGATACTTGTTGGCGGCATGGGTGGGCGATTTGAAGTTCCGTACCTTGGTGATAAATAGCCCTTCAGCCCAAGCTGACTGCGAATCATTATTGAACTCCAACCAATTTTCGGAGAAGAAGTTCACAAAATCAGATAGGCTGTTTTAAGGAAGAACCTTTGATTGTTTTTCCACAACTTAATTTTCCAGCTTGAGCGGCTCGAGTCTGAAGAGGATCCTTGCCAAGAAGGGCCGAAATATAGCTCAAATAAAATGTAGCTGACATCAGTTTTGCACCGTCAAATACGATTCGCAGATTCAGCTTGGGCTGAAGGACTACTTATCTTGGAAGAGATTTTTGTAAAGGGAGGAGGCATATAATTTCAGAAGACATAGTAGGTAGTTGTCAAGCTTAAGCGAATAGGACTGAGATCCGAAATTCTAGTTGCACTGCACTTCCCTTATTATCTTGAACAGGCCTGAAAACCAGATAAAAATCGCCGAAACATAGCTCTAATAAAATCATGAGAATGAACGTCAATCTGAATTTCTTTTTAATAAATTAAAATGCAAAAAAAACAACATAATACTGGACAGCCATGATTTTTAAGTATATTTGGTCTCATGTCAGGTTGACGTCCTACCTACCTCTAACAGTAATGAGAAACAACTGATTTGGACTGCTTGCCTCCGCAAGCGCGCAGGTTAGCTAAATCAATAAAACCACCCACTTTCAACCACTTGATCAAGAAATTATAAGCACTAGCCTACCGAAATTCCAGATTTTGCGAGAATGTCGATTCCAGAGTGTCAGCCCGGCAGATAGAGAAATCGAAGTATTTTCAACCATTGTGTTTTCCTACCCCTGTCGACAGTCTAAACGAGTTCAGAAACAACTTTTACTGCCTGTTCAGGACATTTCTTGTCCCGAAAACATGCTGAATCCATTATTTTCGCCTTACTTTCGACCTATATAAAGTCCGGTCTTCACCTCCAGGAACTTCCGGAATCTGGGCTTCCAGATTATTCTTTGACGTCTCTTCTGTAAATTGCCTCTGGAATATGAACCGGTCCGAACTTATATCAAAATAATCCGGAAAAAAAGGGGCTTTTGAACTTCCAGATTTCCGGAATCTTTAAGTATCGCAGAAGAAATTAAAAAAGAATCTCGAAAAATCTGGGAACCCAGATTCCGAAAGGTGAAGACTCACCCGGAATCCGGCACATCTGTTTGACAAGCAAGCGATTTTTGAGGGATGAAGCCAACGGCTATCTGTGAAAATCATTGTTTAGCCGGGTGTGGACAGGACTGTCGCACGTGGCTGACCTCCTAATACTTTTCTAGCTCTCGCAATTTCAATTTAGACCCCCCCCTCCCCCCCCCCGGTGTTATTGGCCAGTCAATAAAAGAATCCCGGCTAAGGAGCATTTTTGTCTTTCAGTTGCTGCGTTTTTTCATGAAAACCGCTGGAAATGAATCGATCTTTCATCGAAACAGTAGGTTTATACTTAAAATGAGTCGGTTTTCTGAGAATCAGTCGATTTTTCGTCAAAACTGTAATTTTTTTCTCGACAACAGTCTTTTCCCTGCAAAAACAGTGGGTAAATATGACCAGCCAGACGGTAAACATCTTGACCCCTCTCCCCTCCAACATTTTGGCTAGTAACGCCACTGGCAGCAAGTGCCCGGTGGAGTGCGATCTGTCAGAATATCCAAATCATCCTGTTTAGAAACGGGGATCACCTAATTTACGGACAGCACCGCTGCGGTGCGGGGAAAGGGTGTACATCAGTTGCTGGGGAGTGGGCAACCCCTCGATCGTCACCAACGGTAGGATGATGCAAATGAATTTGGTGCAATTAATTATTTTTCCGATTCTTGCAGTTTCGCATGCTTAGCAGTTAACGTAGTAAAAGTAGTAAAAAGTAGTAATATTTTTTTTACTCGTAAGAAGTATCGGATCTATGATGGCATGGGGCTGAGAATTATTAGATTTGGAAGACTAAAAAACATTTTCCCATTTTGAACACGAAAAGTTTTCTATGCACCGTCGTCTGTATATACCGGTTGCAGCCACTGGATTCTTTGACATATCTAAAGAACAGTATTCTTTAAAAAGCCACACGCATTCCAGTTGATTCTTGATCAAAACCTACAGAAAAGACAGGCAAAGATTCACAAGTTACCTTTGTTTCTAAAAAAAAATATCCAAAACGATCATAAGCAGAAACTAACTGTATTGACGACACTAGCCAAACTAGTTTGATTGTTCGATTAGGAATTTGGTATAAGCATGAACAAGAATCCATGGTGGAGGAAGTCAGGTGAGCACTGAGTAGAAGATACCGCCCCTTTTGATTGGTGCGAATAGCGCCGTGTGATTGGCTACCTCTGACAAGGTGCAATTTAATGCGGTCTCGTCATATCTGCTGGGAGCGAATTTTACTTATTTTATCAGTAGTTTGTAATTTGTATGGCATTGGCCTTTCGGCCGAGTGTAATATACCGATCAGTTTTCCATCGGTCGGTCAGTCCGGTGATCGTGAGTTAGGTACTTCCAGATCTGCTAGGACGATGAAACTTGGCAGGCATATTAGCGACCCAATCAAACTGACTTGAAAATAGTCACCTCCCTGATTCGACCACCGTGTGGGGAGTGAAGTTAGGGGGAATCCGGAATATTGCAGTGTTTATAACTTTGAACGGAGAATCACATCTTAATGACCTCGTGCCTCAGATGTCATACTTCAAGTCCGGAATGGATTTGGTCACTTTTGGGGGGGGGGAGTCGGATGGGGGAACCGGGAAATCATGTGACGTGTTCAGAGTGGACGGATCGTGATGAAACTTGCTGGGAAGAACAAGGACAAGCCCTAGATACATAGTTGACAAAACCGGACCGGATCCGAGCATTGTGGGGGGAGTTGGAGGGAGGGTTCCGGAATTCGGGTGATCCCAAGTTAACATGCTCACAAATGTGCTATGACGAAGAAACTTGGCAGGCGCATCAGGGACTCAACAATTTTAACTTAAGAACAGTCTTTTCTCCGATTTGACCATCGTGGGGGGATGGAGGGAGGGGGAATCCGGAATCTTGAGGCATATATAACTTTTGAACGGGTGATCGAATGTTAATGAAACTTGTGAATATTAGGGGGGGGCTCGGGGATGGAGGGGAGGATCGGAAATCTTGTGACATGACTAGAATTGAGGGATCGGGATAAAATTCAGTTGGAAGAACAAGTTAAAGCCCTAGAGAAATCAGTGATAGAACAACATCGGGATCGGGCACTGCGGGGGGCGTTGGGGGGGGGGGCGGAATTCCGGTGATTGCGAGTGAAGGTACTTCAATATGTGCTAGTACGATGAAACTGGGCTCGCACATTACAGACTTGACAAGATTGCTTAGAATTTATCAGTTCTCGTCCGACTATCCCTTAAAGTACTGATCCTAACCGCAATACTTTTAATCAAAATATTCATTTTCATAATCCCGATGAGCCAATGATCATTTTTGCCTTAATGGATTTGCTCAAACATGAGAATTTAGCTGCCTTAAAGTGCGTGTATTAACCGAAAAGTAAAAAAAATATACTTTTGACCAAACTATATATATACATTATTCCCAATGTCCCATGATCATTTTTGCCTTAAGGGTTTTGCTTGCAAGTGATTTCCTTAAGTATAAACCATAATTTTCAGCAAAATATACATTTTCATGATACGATTCCTTGTATTTGATTTCCAAGGACCCATGATCATTTTTATCTCAAAGGGTTTGCTTACAAACAGGCGTGGCCCGAAGGGGGGGTGAGGGGGGTGACTCACCCCCCCCCCCCCTGCCTTCTGTTAAGTCGTATCAGTAGTTTATTTTGGCCTTTTGCTAAGTTGTATCAGTCGTTTATTTTGGCCTCGCCGAGGTCCCGGACATTCATTTTAATAAAAAATAATCCGAGTCATTTAAAAAAAATTTTAAATTTTGTCTCTGCACAGCTTCAGTCGTAAGCTAGTCCCCGAAGAAGTCGTTTAAATCAGGTTTTGTAACCCGATAGGTCGCAGACATGATTCATGGGGGCAGCAATACGGCTACCTGTTCTACTCCCGTGGGATTTGGATCTGCCTAACTTCGGTCTTTTAGATTTTAGCCTGTCAAAATTACAATAGGTTAGTTGTTAAAGTGAAGTCTGACTGGTAACAAGGTTATGTGCATTGATTTTTGGTCATCTTTGGCTATAAGTGAAAAAAGAAGGAATATAATTTTTAAACAGAATGGAAAAGCCATCAGAATATTCAGAAATCAGGAGACCCGCGAAAGAAGTGTGCCAGAACAAATCGAAAAATGTCGATTACACAGAGAGTTTGAGGTAGGAAGAACCACGAATTTATTCTTGGAAGAACGCTTGAAAAGGACTAGGAGGATTTTAATATACACCCGAAATTCGTTTCCCAGGACAGGAGGGGGTTCCGCAGACGCTGGAATAGCTCATTGGCCTCTATGCTAGCAGAGGCGTTACTATCAAAATGTTTGGGGGGGGGGAGAGGAGCAAAAATATTCCTTCAGCCAAAGCTGACTGCGAATCGTATGTATCACTGCTGACTGCGAATCATAGCACTATCAAATATGGGAGGAGCAAGGTATTTACCGACTGGCTGGTAATTTTTACCGTCTTTTTTTGCGGGAAAATCTACTGATTTAAAGAAAACCGACCGTTTTTAAGAAAAATCGAACTGTTTCCCAGAAAAATCGATTCTTTTTACGAAAAATCTATTTTTTACCGGCTAGCCAACAACATCGGGGGAGGGGGGTGCATCCCCCCCCCCCCTACGTGACGCCCCTGTATGCTAGTGTTAAAGCACATCTGAAAAGACTCTCGAAAATGATCTCTTTTATGTTTAAGATATTCTAAAAGCGAACTTCTCGTCTTCATTTGCTGTGTATATAGCATCTTCTGTTGCGTAGAATCAAATTCTGCAAACCAGTTTTAAGTTGCAATTCTTCAGATTTAGCTCACTGTAGCTTTACCTGCTTTAGTTTTCGGCATGAAAGTACAGTGTGTCGAGTGACAAATAAAACGGTACACGGTACTTTCAATATGAAACAAAAGTACATCAAATCACTGGGGAAAAAACTCAAGCCTCGTCGGCGAACCTGGCGTCTTTTTCTATATCTGTAAACTCCTGTCAGGCCAAGACCAAAAGCTCGTTACGTCCGTAAATCCCGATTTTTATTTTTTAACGCACTGCAAATCTGTTTTCCTCGTTTCGTTTCTGAGGAACTGTGTTCTGAACATGAAAATTACTTTTTTTGCTATTAGTTCGGAGCAAATCTACTTTCTGTTCTATGGGCTTTATTTTGTCACTTTTTCGATGGACAGAGGCGTGATTTCTTAATTTTTCATTGGGATCGCAAAATGACGCTCTGCTCCTCAGCTTACGTCCATAAATCGGGATTTTTTTTTCAGGAATTTCTTTTTTTGCTTTAGTACAGAACAAATTACTTTGTTTTCTGTGGCCACTATTTTGTCACTTTTTTCGACGGTCAGATTTTTTATTTCAAAGCTGTTTTTTCCTTTCAATGGGATTGCAAAAAGATGGTCTCCTCGGCGTTTCACAAAATTTCGCCTGTCTCACATTTCATAGTATCCTCTACTTAGAGGAACGGTGTGTCATTTACTTAGCGATTAGGCTTGGAACTTTTTAGATTTGAAACACATTAAAGGCTGGCTAAAACCTTTATAGACAGAGGCAGATTAAAAAAAATTCGCCTGCGGCGCTTGCTTTAATTTGTCCCGGGTACAGGCGTTGACAGCTTTCCTCTTATGCGAAAGTTGACATGTAAAGCTGAGGCTATGAAGGTATGTATACAAATTTTTTTATTACAAGAATAATTTCAGCTGATGCTTTGCAGCTAGTTTTACACCGGCTCTATTATTTGTTGGTGGGGAATGTGCGCCATTGCCGCATAGTCGCAACAATTCATTTTTGTTGGCACCTGCGAGTCGTATATTACGATCCATGAGTCGTTGAAATGAGGGGTCTAACCCCCCCTGGCCTGAGTGCTTCGGGCCACCCCTGCTTACAAATGATCACAACAAACCCACTTCGAACAATTTCCTCCGAATAATCGACTATTGTGAGCAGTAGCAGTTTTCGGCTTTCGGTTTTCAGTGTTTTGTTTCCGGTTTTCCCTGTTTTTTTGTGTTGAACTCATAACTAGTGAACCAGTGCAAGTATCAAGCTCAAACTTGGTACAGGTGTGGGCATTAGCGTCTAGTTGTGCATTTTTGGGGTCCCATCCCTACACCCACCCGGTTCAGGGGCAAACGGGACCAGATTGCACAGTGATCAATGTTCATAACTTGACCAGACCTGGACATAGGACGATGAAATTCCTTTTACTTGTCGACAGAGGCGTTACTAGCCAACAAATTGGGGGGGGGGGGCATTTACCGACTGGCTGGTAATTTTTACCGACTGTTTGTGCAGAAAAAACGACTGTTTTCAACAACAAAAACAGCAGTTTTGAAAAAAATTGACTGATTTTTAGGAAAACCGACTGTTTCGATGAAAAAACGACTGTTTTCATAAAAAAAAAATCAACTGTTTTGACGAAAAATCGCAGCGCTTCGCGCCGGCTCGGTTATTTCTTACGGACTGTCCGACAACATTAGAGGAGGCCCCCCCCCAGTCGCGACACCCCTGCTTGTAGATCCTATTAGGGCTGGGAAGTCACTTTTGTGTTCATGAGCAACTGGGTCCAAATTGCCTAGGAGTCAAGTTCGTTACCCGCGACAGGAATCAACAGGCATCAAGTTGAAACTAGGTAGGCTTGTGAGCATTGAGGTCTGTTATTCCTCTTTATGCCCCCCCCCCCTTCTTGGTTCAGGGACAATTAGGCCTAATTTTGCCCATGGGTTAAGTTATTTTCCCGACACTGGAATCAAACTCTAAGATGGTATAGTCGAGGATGTTTAGTTCTAGGTATATAATTTGACGGGTCTCGCCCCCCCCCCCCCCGCTCCCACTCCCGTTCATGGTTAACTGGCCCAGATTTTTCATGAGTAAAAGGACCCCTCGCGCTATTTAGGCTACTCTTCAACCTTCAATATTATTTTTGAAGACTTTAAAACTAGGCTGTGCTTTCAACAAATAACCCACGGTCTTGACTGTTTTAAGCCTTTTCCGAGAACCGTTGACTTGTAGCGAAAAAAGGGAAACAATTTACATAACCGGTTGGTCTGATGGAAAAACTTCTCGAAGACGACCGTCGACAGCGTTACATCGAAGGTAGCAAAACACGGCAAGTGAGAAAATCAGCGTGGTTTTGTTAGAGGGGTTAGAATGTACCGTACGAAATTAAGGTGCCCGATTTCGAAATATATAAAGTGATTATGGAAGTAGGCTGCGTTAGTATTATTTTTGGGTAAGACAGGTCCTTCTCGAGTTATCCTGTATACTTGTGGATATATATGTAAAGATGCGGGTTTTAGCGTAACAGTTAAATGAACACCGCGCGGCGTACTTCAATTCTTAATGAATGGGTTGGAAACTGTTTGACAAAACAGTTTCCAAATTAGTCTGCTACGATTTGGTTTATTTCGTATATTGCTATTGCATATATGTAAATTCCTTCTTTATCTCCCCCCTTGGCATCGGAATAGACTAATTATTCGTAAGTTCGGTGTTCCAGATATTTCAGAGAAATTACTAATGCTACACAGGAAGCTGTCAGGTTCAGCTTACTTTCAGTTTTCACCACACCACCCCCTTACCTGTGCTAGTGTTTTTTGTGTATAGTTATTTTAGTGTTTTCTTCCTTTCTTTACTTTATTGTACTCCACTTGTTTTTCCTCTGGAATTTGTGGGTAAGAAATAAATTATTATTATGTTATTATTCTATTAAAAGCTGTTAAACGGAGATGATTTCAAATTAGGTTATTTCAGTATTTTTTGTGATTGGGGATGTGAAATTTCTTGGTTCTAAAGCTGTTTATTGTTATCCCAAAACGTAAGATAGTTTGATGAAACTTGGTATGAGGACTCTTTGGGTCAAGGGTAAGGTGAAGTTCGTAGAGGGGTTCTGTAGCCCTACATTTAGGGATGGGGGAGGGGGTTCAAATTAAGGGGCACACAAAATATTTTTAAACAGCTAATGGGATAGTCGATTATGGGGTAAGAAGACACGCTGAACACGAATATGCAAAACATTTTCTCGTCTGACAACTAGTTAGCCCGGAATCCAAAAACCGGAAAGCTGGTTAAAAATAAAAGTTTCATTCGAAGCTGAAGACGATGGTGAAAACCATTTTCTCGCGGGGCGACTAGTTTGTCCGGAATCTGAAAAAAAACGGAAATGTTGGTTAAAAGTAAAAGTTTGATTGAAAGTTGATTAAATGTTCGATTTAGGGGTAAGCAGACATGCTGAACACTTATGTGAAAAGCATTTTCTACCCGGACAACTAATTCACCCGGAATCCGGCCAAAGCCGGAAAATTGTTAATAGTAATAAGTTTTATTTGAGGTTGATTAGATGACAGATTTAGGGGTAACAAGAGACGCTGAGTCTGTATATGACAATCATTTTTTAACCGGACATACAATTCGTCCGGAATGCGGCTGTAACCGTTGTTTTTTTGGAAGCTAAAGTTTTGTTTGAAATGGATTAGATGTTCTTGATAAGGAGGTGCCATACGCTGAATTTGATTCTGAATGTTCTTTGTTCGCCTGGACAAGTTGTTCGCTCGGAATTCGGCCGAAACCGGAAATTTGGCAGAAGTAAAGCAGGAAGTTTCGGTCAGTATCGTCAAAATAGATATGGCTTATAGAGGTATATCTCAACTTGATTTTCTCTAATGATTAGTCTAGCGAAGACTGGATCTGGCGAAGACAAGACCCAGTTGTCTGGATCAAATATTAGATTTTTGGGATCCCATCGAAACCTTAGGTCTTGTTTTGTAAGATGTGATAAACACGTCACTTTCACACTCCACGTCTCAGCGCTTGCGTGCCTGTTTTTTTATTGAAACTGTTCAGTTCAGTTTGGGTCAATCTCGAGGAATCGAGTTTTAATTTCAAGTCGGCGAGTGGACGGCTGGGTGCTCCTCTTTTAGGAGGAGCTATCCGTGCAAAAAAAAGAAATATTGTAAAACAGTCGGTAAAACCTATTTGACAAGGCTCAAAGCGGAATACCTAGCCTACAACCGCTGTGGACAAAATACTTTTTTCCATAATTCATCGTAAGTCTATTGTTTTCTTTTCGTTCGAGAATTAAGTATTTTCGGTCTTGTCTATTTATGATTCACGTTAAAGAATGAGAAGCAGCCCCGGGAGGAGAAATAGCCGCCCCCCGGCAGCTGGGATTTCAGAGAAGTTCAGGTTTATACATGGTGTCAGATGCAAGTCCCGAGGGGTTGCCCTCTGTCGATTTAGTGTACAGCAACTGCACGGTGCAAGGCCGAGGCCGGCACCGGTTCCCACGTGTTAGAACATTAAAATCAGAGAAGCGGGAATCGCCAAATTTTTGGCCAGCACTGCTGTTTTCGGCCGGTGCCAGAAACGGGTGTATAGCAGGTGCCGGGAAGTGGTAACCCCTCGTTAGGTCCAAAGGATGAACAAACGGACGAAAAAGTTTCTTATCGCTGCCGTTTGGGATTTGAAGGTCAACTTGACTTGACTTGCTTTATTTACTACTAAATACAAAATAAACTATATAAACACACAACCGCCCGGGGAAGTCTCAAATAGCCTGATGATCGACGGCTGCAATCCTCTGATTCTCAACCTATAACAAATTTCTTCAAAAAGAAAAAAGAAAAAAAGGACAAGAACACTCACTCAATTAACCTTTAATACCGAAAGAGAAAAAAAGAAAGAGAAAAAGAAAAGAAAACTAACTCCCCTCTCCCAATAAATGTTTTTCAAGTTTTATTTTAAATGACCCAATGTGTTCAGCCTCCGGAATGCCGCCAATAGTGCCGCTAACCAGAAAATGTCTACCACGACCTATCTTGAATTTCTCGGGATAAAACACCACAGTCTGACTATAAGGAATATGCTGCTTTAAAGCCTATAAAATAACCGATTTGAATTGTATTTACCGTTCTAAACCTGTTTTAGATTCTGAGAGTATATGACACCCGCTCGGAGTACGGGAGGGGTGTGTCGACCGAATGTGTATCATGCAAGGCCGTATCCAGGGGGGGTTAGGGGTTTGACCCCCCCCCCCCCCCGAAACATACAAAAATACTCATTTGTATAGGCTTTTCCCTCTGATTTATGTATATTTTTTCCGACCCGCAGGCAAAATCTCCCCCCGAAAGGCACCCCCCCCCCCCCCCCCCCCGAAATGAATTCCTGGATACGGGCCTGGTATCATGTGTATACCTGCGGCTGGTATTGTACTGTGATAAAAACGATGCTAGAATTAGATGGGCTCATTTGTTAAAGTTTAAATGAAATGGTAGCTTATTTTTACGTTTGATGTTTGAATAACTGAAACATTTTGGCCCGTCTAAGGGATTTTGTGTTCTTTCACCAAAGCCATCAAAGTGCGTAAGGAAAAACCGCGACGCTCAAAGCAGCAAAAGTCAATAGTTGCATTTTTGCAGTTACCATGGTATCTGATACTATAGTTGCGTTGCAAAAACGGCAATCGCGAAATTTACGATTTTAGAAGTCGCCTCGGAAGCAGGGGCGTCAGGACCAGCTGGGAATTGGGGACGCACCCCCCCCCCCCCCCCCGAATGTTGTCGACCAGTCGGTAAAAAAATAGCGCGATTTTTCGTAAAAGCAGTCGATTTTTTCTTGCGAACAGTCGATTTTTTTGTGGCACTTGAGCTTACTCAAGTGCCATTTGGCGATCGTAATGTCTATCTGTCTGTCGGTGTGTCCGGATTTTGCTAGTTTGGGGACTTCCACATGACCTAGGACGATAAAACTTGGCACGCATATCAGGGACCCAACGGGATTAACTTGGAAATAAGCACTTCCCCGATCCGACCATCAATGTGGGAGTGGCAAGATGGGGAATCCGGAAATTAGTAACATTCATAATTTTGGAACGGATAATCGGGCGTGCATTAAACTTGACAGGTATCAAGAACAAGTGTCTTGGATGTTCATTGTCAAGTTCGGATCGGATCCAATAATTGGGAGGGGGGCTGGAGGGGGACACCGGAAATCTCTTGAAACGCTTTTTCTAGTTTTGTCAAACCCTTACCCCTTTCTTCGCACTAGTATAGCTCTCCGCCTGGATTAATCATTCTTTCTTCACACTAGTATAGCTCTGCTCGTGGATGAGTCATTCTTTGCTTAAATTTGTTCGGCGAGAGCTAGAGCAATCGAAGGTCGAAGGGGTTGGTAGAATATGTTGTTGAACCTTAGTAGGGGTTGATGTAGATTATGGGGTGCTAGGATGATGAAACTTGGCAGGCGTATCAGGGACCCGACCAAACTAACCGGGCAACAATCAGTTTCCCGATCCGACCATCTGGGGGGAGTGGAGGTTGGGGGAATCCGGAAAATTAGTGGTGTGTAACTCTCGAACAGGTGATCGGATTGAAATGAAACTTAATACCTGAATAAATGACATATCTCTGATGCCAGCTATGGAGGAGTTGAGGGGGGGGAGACCGGAAATCCCGAGAAACGCTTAGAATGGAGGGATCGAAGTGAAACCTGTGGGAATAACAAGCATCTGCTCCAGATAAATCGCTTACACATTTGGACTGGATCCGGACACTTTGGGTGAGGGGGGTGGAAAGGTGTTTCCCATAATTCCGGTGATGGCGGTTCTGGGAATTTTCACAACGAAACTTGGGAGGCGTATCAGGGACCCTATCGAACTGACTTGTAAATAAAAATTTACTCGATCCGATAGCCGTGGGGGAGTAGAGAAAGGGGGAATCCGGAATATTGAGTCGTGGGTATCTTTGGAACGGGTGATCGGATTTGAGTGAAATTTTGTAATTGAACAGAGGACCTGTATCTGGTGATCTTTTTCATGTCCGGACCGGATTCGACAACAACTGGGGGGTGGGATACATGACCGGCTTAGACTGGAGAGATCGGGATGGAACTTTGTGGGAAGTTTTGAACAATTGATTAACTATTTCCCTTTAATGTTTTAATTGTCTAGGGTTTTTATTCTGTTTGATCATTTTTTGACTATTGCTTTATTATGTACAACCGCCTTATTAAATGTTTTGTAATTATGATGTACCTGACGAAAACGACAAGTTCGGCAATCCAATGCTGTGAAAGTCTCGTTTTACAATAAAGTATCAGTATCAGTAATAACTAACAGATGCTCCGGATAGATCATTTAAAGAATCGGATTGGCTGGATTGGCAGAGGTCCGTCTCCTCGAAACGGGAAATTACGCAGCAACAGTTCAAAGAAGAAACATAATTAACATTTTTATAAGTAGTGAACTGATAGACAAAAATGCTCCTCATCCGGGATTTGAACCCAGGCCTCCTGTTTACAAGACAGTCGTTCTACCAACTGAGCTACCGAGGGGCTTGTGAACAGAGTTCGCAAACCACTACAATAGTCTGGTAGAAGCCGACCATAGGAACAGTGATCCCGCCTGAAGGCAAATTCATCTAACCAGTTCACATCCCCATGTCGCGGAAATTAATAATATAGATCACGGTACAAGTCCCTTGTGTAAAAAAGTGCCAAAGATACTATGATATCACGTCTAAGCTTGTCCTTGATTTGTTAGGATGCAATCCAGCATGATTCGTTCTACCATCCGTTTGTCCTAAACATCAAAAAAGGCAATGTTGCCACAGCATTGGCCGAATCTGAGCACGTGATCGAAGGCGAGATCAGGATTGGTGGACAGGAACATTTCTACTTGGAAACAAACGTTACCATTGCTGTTCCAAGAGATGGTGAAGAAATGGAGATACATTGTGCCACCCAAAACCCAAACAAAGCTCAGGTACGTCTAGAATGGTAGGCTGGTTTTTAGAAAATCCAACTGTTTTGATGAAAAATCGACTGTCTTCATGGACAAAAATCAACTGTTTTGACGAAAAAGCGTTAAAGGCTAGGGTCAAGGCTTCCAGATGAGACGATATATAAATATAACGTTTAATTCACGGGGGGCTGCCAAATGTCGTGCACATTGTGTACCGGGGAGTCGCACACACTTTGTGCACAGTCGGGCACACTTAATTGTCGGGCACACTGTTTAGATCCTATGCATTGGTTTTTCTGCTGTGTCTGTGGGGGGGGGGGGGGGGGAGGGGGTGTATGAAAACTAGAATTTCTACAGCTAACAACGTGCATAAACTGTCATCCGCAAACTTCTGCAGCATCCTCTTCCTTCACCGAAAACGAAAATTCACAGAATTCAGCAACAGCTTTTCCTTTGATGGTACGCAGGAATCCTTCATTGCTTTTAGAAAAAAAAGAAGGAAAAGAACAAAAGAAAGAAGGAAAAAATTGGTAACTTATAGCTTTAGATATACTGACGTTCTAAACGAAACTAGCCAACAGTGACTTAGGCTATCACCTTTGGCACTACACTGTCAGAAGTTTCATAACAGATATCGTATAACACTTTCAAGAATAACACCTTTTCACTTAGAAATAAAGTGTTATGACCAATTTAGAGCGTGTTCCACCCTTCTAACAATAGTTACTATTTCCGTTCCATCCTCACGAAAAGTTACAACGTTGACCGTTCCAACCTTGTCGTGAATTTCATCGCCTTATCTCCAGTTATTGTCAAATTAAAATCATTAAAAAATGGTCTGGGCTCAATTGCCCCTGAACCAAGTGGGGGTGGGGTTTGGGACCCGCAAAAAGTAAAAAGAGACCCCAATGCTCACAATCCTACCAAGTTTCAACTTGATACATGTTGATTCCTAGCAAGGGTAACGAACTTTACTCCTGGGTAATCTGGGCCCAGTTGCCCATGAACGGGGTTGGTGGGGGAGTAACTAATAGTTACTATGTGCTTACCATGCTCGGGAGCGTAGTAAGCGTAGTAACTACGCATCTCTGTAACGTGATTGGTCGGGATCGCCCGTGGCGTGAGATCCTGCTGGAAAATAGAAAAATCGTTCCAGCCTTGACGGCAAAAACCCAGAATTCGTGACGTCATGCGTAGTAACTACGGTAAGTAGGACGGAACACGCTCTAAGTTTACACTATTTCGTGCCTAGATCTCCAAAAAACCTTCAATTGGTAAAAATACTAACCGGAACGAAAGAAACATAACAGATAACGTCCCAAAGTTTTATCTATTAAAACCGCGCATCCTTCTCTTGTCGTTATGTAACTTCTGACAGTGTAGTATTTGTATCTATTGAAGGTGTTGTTGGAGATCTAGGCACGAAATAGTATAAACTTAATTGGTCATAACACTTTATTTCTAAGTGAAAAGGTGTTATTCTTGAAAGTGTTATGCGCAATCTGTTATGAAACTTCTGACAGTGTATGCTCTTCATTTTCATACTATGTTTTACTTTCAGCTTCTTGTGGCGTCAGCTCTGGGAATTCCTGCAAATCGGGTAGTCTGTTACGTCAAACGTCTGGGCGGGGGTTTTGGCGGCAAGGAAAGCAGATACGCAGTTGTGACCTTACCCGTCGCGATTGCTGCTCACCGGTGAGTCCTCCGTTGCCTTTTCAGATTGCTCCCAGTTGGACGTACTTTAAACACAAGCCGCAGTACATACAGTTGTTCTTCCATTATTCTGATATTTTTTTTTGGTTTTACGCAAGGGGTAGAGAGCCACAGGGTCGCTGTCACTACTTCTGCACGTCAGTTCGCACAAACGTCAGTTCATCCACAGGTCAGTTCGATCACCGCCAGTTTATCCACTTCAAAAATCCGTCAGTTCACCCACACCTGAGTGGAACAAGAATGCGGAATTCGGAACAGGTATGCGGAACAAGTGTTTAGTGGGTGTCCCATGCCTGGACATAAGCTTAAGCAGCTGATGTCCGGCATTCCCTCGCTTTATCATGCCAGTCGTCTGTGCTTCCCATTTTAAGTCTTCAGTTAGGATCATCCCTAGGATTTAATTTTTTTCTACTCTCGATGAATCAGGTGAAAAAGTAGCGTAGGGTTATAAGATTAAAAAACTAAAAAATGTATCAAAGTATACGATTTATTATCATTCATGGTAAGATTCGATTTCAAAACTTGCATTTTTAGTTGCAAGTTTTACTCAAATTGCTCAAAAATAAAATTCCTAAGATGGTATCCTGGGACACACCACGAAGTACTGCTTCTGGTTTAGAGTAAACATCCACATTCTTTAAAATCTGTGATCTAAGGCGTACTCTCGCCGTTCCCCGCGGACTCCACTTGAGGAGTCCCCGCGTTTTTGTTTGTCCCAGGGACTCACTCCCCGTATTCTCGCGAGTCCCCACGGACGGGGAATGCTATGATTATCATCACCATCATCAAAAAGGACTCCCTTTCAGATTCGGTGGGGAATCAATTTTTGCCGGTTGTGGTGCAATTTAAAATTAATTAAAAATGCTCAGAATAAACAAAACCAAAAATAAAGTGGCTCCAGACTAATTTCGTGAACTGCATATCTATTTTTTGAACAAAATCCATGCTGGAAGCATTCCCCGTGTTCTCGCTGTTTGTGTCCGCGGAGTCCGCGTGGAGTGACTCCCTCTATTCTCGCCGTTCCCTTTGATTCCCAGAGGAGTCCTCGGGGAACGGCGAGAATACGCCTCTAATCGGTTACATTTTTTTATTACCCTGGTATCAACATGAAAAAGATTAGAAATTAAAATTTTGTCGTCGATACTACAAATTTTGTAGTTTTGTAAGAGATAATACATGTTCGGGCACCCTTGTGCTAAACCTTATGGGAATATATCCGTTATAACCCTTTTAAGTGTCACTTTCGAGAAAAATCTTCTGTTATGACCACAGATAACATAGAAAGAAAACATTGAAAACGGTCATAACAGATATATCTTTGTAAAATTTAACACAAGGATGCGCAAACATGTGTTATCTGTTCTCACATTTCTAACAGTGTAGGAGAGCGACGTCACACAAAAGCTGCATTCGATTTGAGTCTTCCTTGTCTCGGTCTTGTCTTCTTGTTACTGCCCAGTGTTTCCACTCGGAAATTTTCAAAATTATGAGCAGGAGATCAAAAATAATGAGATACGCATGAGATTTGTGCTAGAAAGTCATGAGAAGAATCATGAGATTTTATGATGAAGATAGAATAGAAAATCGTAAGATTTTCGAAAAGGCGTGCGGATTTTTAGCTACTTAGCAGACAAAAATTGTAAAAGTGATCTTTTAACTTCTTCTAAAACATAATAAGGATTCACCGGGGACAAGACACCAAGATTTTGTCGCTCCCCCTGCTGGAGAGCAACAGCGGCTTCTGACGACATACAGGACAAAAGGAAACTGAGCGCCGCAGGCAATTTTTTTTTAAATCAGCCTTTTTTCTAGTACAACTTTCTACTTTTCATATAGTGCAAACTTCTAACTTCCTGAGCCCAAAACCTCAAATCTGCTTTTCAAGCCACAAAAACTACACCATGAAAGGTTAGGCGAAATTTTTGTTGGCAAAGCTTTTATTTTGATCTCGAAGATAAGTAAGGACCAAGGTGAGGGCCACCTATAATATCACATTACCGCCATATTTACGAGATGACAAATAAAAACAGTGCGAGCAGGTCACGCAGCGATAGGTTGAAGTCACTGTGCTCGCGACGAAATTAACCTGGAAGCCGCAGGAGTTTCTTTTTACTTTCAAATTCGCTTTTTCTGTGTCAAACCTCAACCTGCTAGCATACAAATTTTTGCTTTTTATGTGAACAGACAGTCTAACCCCAGGCACTACATAAATGGCGCGTACTTCTACTTATATTTAGCCTTTCCAACAAATGAAGACTACTACTGAAGGCGCCGCATACAAAAATTTTCAAAATCATCTATGTCTGAGAGCTTGGTTTTCGGATTCCATACGACCCCTGTCACCTAATGAAATACAAAAGCATCCAACCATGAATGAAAGCTAACAAACGAGTTTTATGAAAACTAGAATTAAATACATCTAGCCTATTCAGAATACTTTTACAATAATTTTAGCATTGGAGTAAAAAAGAGAAGAAATCCTGAAAATCATGAGTTTGTCATGAGATCATGAGACTGGAAAAAAAATAATGAGATTGAAAAAAAACATGAGATCTCATGTGAAATCATGATAAGTGGGAACACTGTTACTGCCCTGCGAGATCATATCAGCATTCACGGCGCCTTGTCTGACAGGGCACTGACAATACTCTATATGACTAAGTCCAAAACACGCCAATGATCCTCAGGAAGAAGGAGTAAACGTGTCCGTAACGACTCATACTCAACGACTCAAATCGTGTGTCAACGAATCACGGCGATCTTTGGAGCAGATGTGACACCACTTCTGCCTTTCTTCCGATAGGTACCCGGAGAGGCTGGTGATTTTGCACTGGCAAGAAGGGATAGTCATCAAGAGTATTGTCAGCTGACAGACAAATAAAACGGCATTAAGCGGACAAGTTAGTAAAAAATCAGTTTGAGATGATAGATGGCAATGCGCCTCGTACGGCATTGCAAACCATCTATCAAGTTTAGCTTTGAATTGTGCCTGACAAAGTTTTCGTGCGAAGATGAAAACTGTGTCAACTAACAGAGCGATTGTCTGCTATTTTTGCTTATTCGAGTTCATTTGTGCCATATTTTATTGAGAAAATTAACAAAAAATGAGTGAATGATTTATTTTCTTTTTTTGTAATAATTGTATATATTAAATATTGTAACACATGAAATGGAATGGTCGACATATTTAGTGCCATGTCGGCGCTACGAGTTAGATCAATACAAATATCTATCTTTCTATAAAACGGGATTTGGCTGACAGGACCGAGACAAGGGTAATACTCTTGATGACTATCTCTCCTTGGCGATGCAAAATCTCCGGTCTCTCCGAGTAGCTAGCGGAAGAAAGGCAGAAGTGGTGTCAAAGCTGCGCCCAAAGATCGTGGTGATTGATTGACACAAGATTTGAGTCGTTGTGTTTGAGCTGTACGGACACGCTTACTCCTTCTTCCTGAGGACCACTGACGTGTTTTTGACTTAGTCATATAGAGCGTGTTCCATCCTACTTACCGTAGTTACTACGCATGACGTCACGAATTCTGGCTTTTTCCGTCAAGGCTGAAACGATTTTTCTGTTTTCCCGCAGAATATCATGCCAAAATCAGACCAATCACGATTGAGAGATCCGTAGTTACTACTCTTACGACGCTCCCGAGCGTGGTAAGCAAATAGTTACTATTAGTTACTATTTCGAGACGGCTGGAACGGTCAGCGTAGTAACTTTTGGTGAGGTTGGAACGGAAATAGTAACTAATAGTTACTATTGGTACGAGGGTGGAACACGCTTATAGAGTATTCGAACGCGGCCTAAGTTGTGTGCCCATAGGGGTTCAGATGGTTGGACGTGCAGAAAACAAAGTTTCGTCGTTCCAGGCTGAACAGACCAGTTCGATGTATGCTGGACCGAGATGAAGATATGGTCACAACCGGGTTCAGACACCCGTTCCTCGGGCGGTACAAACTGGGTAGTAGGCCGGACGGCACGATAACGGCACTTGAAGTGGACCTGTTTTCCAATGCTGGACATACGTTGGATCTCTCTTGTGCGGTAAGATTCTAAACTTTGCGACAACCCAAGGAGATGTCATTATTTATTTATGACCCGCTTTTTAGTTACAGTGGAGTAATACAAAAACAAAGTAAAAGGCACGAATAAGAAGACCTAAGGTTTCGATGGGATCCCAAAAATCTAAAATTTGATCCAGACAATTGGGTCTTGATTTCGCCAGATCCAGTCTTCGCCCCGCTAATCATCTGAGAAAACCAAGTTCAGATATACCTCTATAAGCCATATTTATTTTGACGAGACCAACCGAAACTTCCTGCTTTACTTCTGCCAAATTTCCGGTTTCGGCCGAATTCCGAGCGAACTACTTGTCTAGCAATAAAAGAACAATTCAGAAACGAATTCAGCGTATCTCCTGATCCCTATAAAAAAAAACAACTAATAACTTCCAATAAAACTTTCCGGTTTCAACCGGATTCCGGACGAAGTATATGTCCAGGTAAAAAATTATTGTCATTCAAAGACTCAGCGTCTTTTCTTAGCCCTAATCTGTCATCTAATTAACTTGAAATAAAACTTTCCCTTTTAACAAATTTTCCGGTTTGGCTGGATTCCGGGCGAACTAGTTGTCCGACGATCAAATGGCTTTCATCATCGTGTTCAGGGGGTATATTAACCTTACTTTAATTTAAGCTTTGAGGGAAGGAACGAAGAGCCAATGTTTAAACGTACCAGAGGCAGGGGTTCTGGTATGGGTGGGGAGTTTGGGGACGCCCCCTTCCCCGCATATTGTCGGCCAGTTGGTAAAAAAAAAATAGCCGAGTCGGCGCAAAGTGCCGCGACAGTAGTTTTTTTTCAAAACAGTAATTTTTTCTTAAAAACAGTATTTTTTCCTAAAAACAGTCGTTTCCCCAAAATCGAAAATCTAATCAACTTCAAATAAAATTTTTAATTCTAACCAACTTTCCGGTCTCGCCGGATTCCAATCGAACTACTTATCCGGCAATGACTTTCACCATCGTGTTCAGTATGTCTTCTTACCCCATAATCGACTATCGCAGTAGCCGTTTAAAAATAGAGCCCATCTACGAACTCGATCTTACTCTTGACCCAAACAATCCTCACACCAAGTTTCATCAGCATATCTTATTCCCTTCGAGAGTTATCGTGCTGACAGACGGACGGACAGACGGACAACTTTTGTGATGTCATAGGTATCCCTCCACTTACGTTTTGGGATCCCAAAAACACTAAACAACGAACTAATTAAACATGTTGGCGTTCCTTAAATACATTTAAACACGGTGCCATAAAATTTGAAATTAACACTAAACGGGGTTCTGGATGAAACAAGAGTTGCAAGCTCGTTGGGCACTTGCAAGGACAGGTAGCATCAGATAAGGTTCGTTTTGTCAAAGTCGTGGAGGAAAAGAATAGCCTACCATACTCCCCTCCAACTCCGGGCACCCGAATCATATGATAGTTTTGTCCATCAAGTTGACACAAGATTTCGAACAACTCCCGAACTTTAACTGCTCCCTCAGTGTCCGATCTTGGCCTAACAGGCTTTTTGACTTTACAAAAACCAAGAACAAATAATCAGATAGAACCTCAGTCTCCCTATCTCTGTAATATGACCATGCGGAGTCGATTAATTCCCCATACCCTGCCTAATGCAAACGAGCGGAGGTTAGGAGCTACGAGGCAGATCACGTTTCTATTTACCTCTACAAATAAATATATCGTTGAGAAGCCTTAGGTCTGTGATGAGCAACGGCGAATACAGAAGTAGACAGGTATCAATTCAAAGCTAGAGCAATTTCGAGCAATACCTCTAGCTCCGCTCAGTTTTGTCGGGGTATTCATAGTCGCTGCATGGGACCAAAGACGGAGGTTCAGATCTGATTATTTATTCCTGGAAAACTCTTCTCGTCGAGTCGCACACTCACATTTTTGCACTGTGTGGGAAAGACGCACACTTTAAGGGGGCTAGAAATTAATTTTCACGCAAAAACCTTGAGGCACAAGTGAAATTTTCGTTTCGCCAAAACACATTTTGCACCTCGCGGATAAGATGTACACTTTAATGTGAGCAGGAATTCATTTGCAAACAAAACCCTTCATGCACAAGTGATCTTGTGCCCACGAAAATATCTTGTTTGGCCGAAAGTCTTTTTTTTTTACCGTCCGGTGAATATGCACACTTTTAGTGGGCTAGGAATTCATTTGTAGACAAAAGCCTCGAGGTACAAATGATCACTTGCTGTTGGGGAACATGAAAATGTGTCGGTTAACCAAAAGTATTTTTTCACCGTGCGGTAAAGATATGCACACTTTAAGAATGTTCGAAATTAATATGAAAGCAAATTTATGAGGTACAAACGATCATGGGCCCTTGAGGATGACGAAAATTTCTATTATGGCCAAAACTTCTTTTGCAGTGTCCGGTTAAGGTGCGCACCTAGGAATGCATTTGTAGGAAATCCTTAAAGGACCCCTCTTACTTATTCTGCCTTTTATAATATACCTAGCTCACATGTACAATCACAAGCTTCTAAAATCCCCACCTTTCTCCATTGTTTCGTTTTGTGCCTACGAACTTTTAGCGGTTTTTTGGATGTGCCGAGTTTTCCCGTCACACAACGCAAAGTTTGCCAGAATCTTGAATGTCCGCTGACGACTCTTTCGCATATAAGGATATGAGAATCGTCTGTTTTTTACTTCTTTTATTTGCTTGCTTTTCCAACTTTTTAACCACGGCGCGTTCAGTTTTCAAATGTTCTGCGCTCAGCCGCCGCGTTGGAGAGCAGGAGGGCTGGATAGACTCGACAAGCTCTAACAAGAAAATTGCTAATTTCAGATGGAAAGTAATGGTATTTTCGGAAAGCATTTTTTCTGATCCGTTTCACGGGGAAATGAGCATTTCTAGTAAGACTTGTGCTTTAAAATTGTAGGAGTGTTTCGACATATCATTACGTGATTGACTTGACCGACTACGTTCTGCGTTTGACGGACAAGAAGGGGAGAGCTGCCGCGATTGTCGCAATTGACTTGGCTAAAACTTTTGATCTGGTCGACCATACCCTTCTACTTCAAAAACTTAGAGAATTCGAACTACCACGGCACATCAGAAGCTTCCTCTCAGAAAGAAACCATTATGTCAGGTTTGGAACTGAAGATGGGAAAGACATATTATTGGAAGAGAACAGAGTCTATTGTGGTGTGCCCCAGAGAACCAAACTCTGCCCACTTTTATTTACTCTGTTCGTCAACAGTATTCCAGAAATCGTACAGAAACACACATGTTTCCAGTATGCTGACGACCTATCAATAATAGTAACCTCTGATGACCCAGAAGGCTCGATCACGGAACTTCTCAGTGTACTCGAAAACTGGGAGTGTGAAAATAAAATGAAAATCAACAGAGATAAAACGCAAGCAATTGTCGGTGGCTTCGGACGTGAATCGCCAGACCGCCTTAGGCAAGAAATAGAAGACTGCGGCATCCAGTGTGGAAAAACCCTGTCAATCCTCAGGGTTAGCCTTGAAGACTCTATCAAATGGGCCAGAAACACCGAAGAAATAACCAAGAATGGGTCTAGACGGTTGTTCATGCTGCACGCCCTTCGCAAGGCTGGGCTGGAGCGAGAAATTAAGCTCAACGCTTATGTATCCTACGTTCGCCCAGTCTTGGGATACATATCTGTTGTGTGGCACTCATCCCTCGACAACCAGCAGTCACAGGCCATTGAGAAAATCCAAAAGAGAGCCTGCAAACTCGTCATCGGAAGTGGTTATCGTGGGTACGAGCAGGCACTGCTGGAACGAAAACTGGAAAGACTCGACGGTAGAAGACTTCTGGCCTGTATGAAATGGTCAAAGTCTATCACGGTCAGCCCGGTTCCACGCCCTGCTCCCAAAACACTCCGAAGAAATCCATCAGTACGAAACTCGCCAGCGGGTAGGCTTCGAACTGGTGAAATGTAACACGGAGCGTTACCGCCGCTCGGCACTGCCGTTCATGGCTAGAACAATTATCGAGTGCTTATTCGTGTTCCTTTTTTTGTACATCCCTTTCAGTGTCTCACTGCCGGTTCTTTGCATTAAACCCGTCTCTCTCTCTCTCATCCCTTGAGATGCAAATGATAATGAAAATATATCGTGACCAGTTCGGGCATGAAACGGAGCATTTGAGATAGATCTTCTGTCTGTTATTAGGTTTCATTCACACCCGACGACTGGTTCGAAAGTCATGCCTGTCACAAGATTCCGCATAGTCCCTTCCTATTTTCCCCTACCCGATAAGTGACAAATTATGGGTCAGTCTGGTCGGGTCCGTAATATGCCTGCCAATTTTCATCGTCTTAGAACATAAGGCGATCAGCGGAATTTGGGGACCCCTCCAACTCTGCTCAAAGTGTCCGGATACGGCCAGATTCTGTAAATGATGTATCTAGGGACAATGCTGTTTCTGCCCAATCCAGTTCTATCCCAGTCCTTCTACTCTAAGCATGTAACAAGATTTCCGGTATCCCCCTCGTCGCAGTTATCGGGTCCGGTCCGGACTTGAAATGAGATGTCTGGGACACCTGCTGTTACCATAATTATCAAGTTTGGTTCTGATCAGATCACCCGTTCGAAATTATGCATGCCACACTATTCCGGATTCCCCCTCCCTCCAATCCCCCACGATGGCCGGTTTGAAGAATTAACTACTTCTACGTCAACCTGGTTGAGTTCCTGATATGCCTGCTAACTTCCATCGTCATAGAACATCTGGAAGTAACCAACCTTAGCTCTGGATCGCCGGAATTCCAGGCTCCCCTACAGTGCCCGGATACGGTCCAATTCCCTAAATGATGTATCTAGGGCTTGCACTTGTCCTAATTCTCACCAAGTTTTGTTTCAGTACATCCATTTTAAGTTTGTCATTGGATTTCCTATGCCGCCCTCCAACTCCCTCCACGACACAGTTACGGGATCCACTCTGGTCTTAAATTGGGACCTTTGAGACACGTGTTCTTTTCAGATATCAAGTTTCGTCCAGATCCCATCACCCATTCGAAAGTACCGTATTTTGATCGATGTTTTAACTAAAGAGTGTGGACTGTGTAATATGTATTGACGATACTACGCTAGCTAGTGTAAGCCATTCTGGAAATAAACTAATATTATTACTAACATATTTATTATCCGCATCCGTCGTAAAATTTAACACAAATATATGCGCAACCATGTGTTAAATGATGTTAAACGTCTGACAGTGTAGTAACACCTTACGAGGAGCTTCAGCCTACTGAAACATTAAATTTAATAATTACAGGTGATGGAACGCGCATTGTTAAACATCGACAACAGCTATCGTATACCTTATATTCGAGCAACTGGAGTATGCTGCAAGACCAACCTCCCCTCAAACACGGCATTCAGGTTAGACTTGGTTTTCCGCCCGTCACGGATTTACTTGTCGATTTCTTTTCAAGTCATGTTGAGGTAGAGGTATTCTTATTGAGGGTCGCCTCACAGTGAACGGTCACCGAAGAAAAAAAAAACTAAAATCAAAACTTAGAATTTTTTTACTTCAAAATACTTGCCAAAAATATTTTATCCATTCATGTTTTTGTCATGCTTCCCCCTTTTTTTCTGAAAATGTTGTTGTTTAGACCACTAACTGCCATCTGGTTTTCCTTTCACAATTTAAATCTTTTGCCAAATGGAACGTACCTCCACCAAAGGCTTATTCTCGCCGTTCCCCAGTCCCGCCTTTTTGTTTGTCCCGGGACTCACTCCCCGTATTCTCGCGAGTCCCCACGGACGGGGAATGACCTGATTATCATCACCATCATCAAAAAGCCTTTCAGATTCAGAGGGGAATCAATTTTTGCTGGTGTTGGTGCAAGATAAAATTAACTGAAAACAATCAGAATAAACAAAATAAAATTAAAGTGGATCCAGACTAAACTCGTCAACTGTATATTTTTTTTCTCGAACATAATCGATTTTGGAAGCATTCCCCGTGTTTTCGCTGTTTCTGTACGCGGAGTCCGCGTGGAGTGACTCCCTCTATTCTCGCCGTTCCCTCGGGGAACGGCGAGAATGCGCCTTAAGAAAATGGTGGTTCAAATCAACTATCTCAGATAGAAAATTTACGTTTGTAAATGCAGAACAAAAGGCATATTCTCGCCGTTCCCCGAGGACTCCTCGGGGAATCAAAGGGACCGGCGAGAATAGAGGGAGTCACTCCACGCGGACTCCGCGGCGAGAAACAGCGAGAACACGGGGAATGCTTCCAGCATGGATTTTGTTCGAAAAATAGATATGCAGTTGACGAAATTAGTCTGGAGCCACTTTATTTTTGGTTTAGTTTATTCTGATTATTTTTAATTCATTTTACATTGCACCACCACCAGCAAAAATTGATTCCCCTCCGAATCTGAAAGGGAGTCCTTTTTGATGATGGGATGATAATCAGAGCATTCCCCGTCTGTGGGGACTCGCGAGAATACGGGGAGTGAGTCCCCGGGACAAACAAAAACGCGGGGACTCCTCAAGTACAGTCCGCAGGGAACGGCGAGAGTACGCCTAAAATCAAAGCTAAAAGTTTGTGCCAGGACAACCCTGAAATAGCTGGCTGTTAGCTGGTACCAATTTTGTTATTTTTCCTTTACATTTGACTGTTTTATATGTTTTATCTTGCAAAGATCATTGATAAAAGAGTGGAAAATCTCACATCTTCCGCTAGTAAACTGAACCACCAGAGGTCTTCCCTGTTTGTGTCATGTGTGGTCCCGCTTGTGTGGGCTTAGTGTAAAAGAATTCTACGTGCTGTGTCTTTTATTTCTTTGTTGTTTTTGTTGTACTCCGTCACTTAGGGCTACACGCCCTCCTTTGTTTTTTGATGGGTTAGAAATAAATTATATTGAATTTATAAGCAATAAAAAAACCAGCGTGGTGAAACAATTAGAGAAGTGTTCAAATAAGCATATCTTTACTATGCCTAGATCCGTAACCTTCGGAGTTTTGCATTTATTGCTAAGGGAGCAACCTAAATAGGGAACGGCATATTAAAAAGAGGAATGCTGCACCAGGAGGCAGTTACTAAAAAGAGGAATGATGCACCATCACTTCCCGTAGTTTAGTCGATCGTTTAATCAACATTTTTGGAGGATGACAAGGGGCAGGACTCCTGTTCTGTTCCGATTTTTAGTCGATCGGTTGCCAATCGGAGCCGATCAGACCGGAAGTCATTATTCTGAGTGTGCTCGATCGAATAGGAGTCCATTCTGGCCCTTCGGGATTTTTTTTGTGGTGCAGATAGAGTAAAAGAATGAACGGAACTGCTAGAACCCGGGACCTGCCACTCACAGCTCTCAACGCTCATTATATCGCTCTTATATTTTGTTTTTAATTTGTTTCTTTATTTCTTGCTTAATAAGTTGTTATTGACCTGAAGAGAGGCCACAGTGAAACTAAGTTTTCAAAATTTTGAAAAATTTCCAGCTTTACGTTTGTTCCGCTACTACGGACAGCGAACTCTGTCTTAAACCTTCTTTTCGTCTGCTTAGGGGTTTCGGCGGCCCTCAGGGTATGATGGTAACAGAAGCTTTCATTGACCATCTCGCACGCCATCTAGATTTGGACCCTGTTGAAATAAGACGAAAGAATTTGTACAAGGAGGGCGACAAGACACATTTCAATCAGACCCTCGATGAATGTAGCCTCGAGCGCTGTTTCGAAGAATGCTATACACAGAGTGCCTACTCGAAAAGAAGGGCAGCGGTTGCAGATATGAACAGGTACCGTGGGTTTCACTCTAGGCGTGTTTCAACCTTCTATACCGATAGTAGTAGTAGGATAGTCTTATTGAGAATAATTAATTATTTTTACTTTATAATATCAACTAGATTATATAAGATATTGTTCCAAGTTTTCATCCGTCACGATATCTACGATTGAAAAGGATAAAGTTCAACTTCGACGGCAATCGATAGCCGCTGATGAGCTGATCAAAGTATATGACATCCATTTTTTGGTAAAAAAAAAATCCTTTATGAGATACACCAGTTTGAAAGTTTCAAGGGGTTGACAACTTCAGTAGTAAGGTACACACTGAAACCAAAAATAGGCGATACCAGTTGTGAGACATTTAGGGGATTTGTACGCGACAGGCGACTGTTAGCTCATAATCATCTTCGGCAATGAGGGGTTTGCAGCTCTCGCTAGTTGGCGTTCCTGTCATTTGATGAACAATTTGGTTCCCAAATGTAAAACATGCAAGGGACTTGTAACTAATAATCGGCTGTTATGCTACACAAATCTTCAGCGATGAGGGGTTTGCAACTTTTGCTAGTCGGTGTACCCATTATTTTTATCCGGTGAACTTGATGTCTATCACGGGAAAGGGACTTGTCAGTAGAATCGGTGCACGAGGGGCTAGAAATTTGTGCAAATTGTTGCACATTGTATTCGATTTATATAAATCTGACGGTAAGAAAGTTTGTATCGTTGGTCTATCGCTGTAACCTAGGATTGACTGTTAACGCAACGGGTACAAACGATACTGTAATGTAAAACAAGGTAGTTTCGTAATAATTAATAGTGTCATCTATGGTATTTTAATCCTAAAAAGTTACGGATAGCTGTATAATACCAACTAGATTATATAGGATATTATTCCAAGTTTTCATCCGTCACGATGTCTACGATTGAAAAGGATAAAGTTCAACTGACTGCAAAGTCAATTTAGTCCCTTTTTCCGATATGCTTTTGTTGTGGTTAGGGCAATCGATAGCCCTTGAAGAGCTGATCAAAATATATACCATCCATGTTTTTGAACAAAAATCCTTCATGAGATAAACCAGTTTGAAAGTTTCAAGGGGTTGACAACTTCAGGAGTAAGGTACACACTGAAACCAAAAATAGGCGATACCAGTTGTGAGACATGTAAGGGACTTGTAAGCAACAGTCGACTGTTAGGTCATAATCATCTTCGGCAACGAGGAGTTTGCAGCTTTTGCTAGTTGGTATACCTGTTATTTGTCTCAGGTGTATTCGATGGTAAGAACAGTTTTGTTCCCAATTGTAAGACATGCATGGGACTTGTAAGTAAGAATCGGCTTTTATGCTATAATCATCTTCAGCGATGAGGGGTTTGCAACTTTTGATAGCTGGTGTATCCATTATTTGTTTCCGGTGAATTTGATGTCAATCACGGGAGACGGACTTGTAAGTAAGATCGGTTCACGAGGGGCTAGAAATTTTTGAAAATTGTATTCGATTTCTGTAAATATGACAGTAAGAAAGTTTGTATCGATGGTCTGTCGCTATAACCTAGGATTAACTGTTTACGCAACGGGTACAAACGATACGGTAATGTAAAACAATAAGGTAGTTTTGTAATAATTAATAGTGTCATCTACGGTATTTTAATCCTGAAACGTTACGGATAGCCTTCTTCCGATATTGTTTTGTTGTTGGTTTTACAACGCTGAAGAACAGCTTTTGATTATGTGATTATTCTTTTTAGAACATACCGTTTTAAAAGCTTCGATAAGTTGACAATTTCAGCATTTAACCGACAGCGAAGAAACAAAACCAAAGCCGGACAAAGGTTGCCGCAACACTTCACGTTGCCCGGGCAACGTAGGTCTAGTTTATCTTTATCCTAGCCTCACCTGCTGGATAAGATGGGTAAACGCGGCCTGGAAATGTCCGTGTATTCGTCACGGTTCTTTTTGTTGGCTGCTCATGAGTTGTGCTAAGAACAAATAAGACTCAAGTAGAACCTCCGTCTTTGGTCCCATACACCGACTATGGATACCTAGACAAAATTGAGAAGAGCTAGAGCCACTTGCTGACTATATTTCTTCAGGGTTGGGGTTAAAACAACGCTGTGCCATTTCGCCCATTCTGTTCCCTTTATTTATAAATTGATGTCGAAAAGTTTTTTGTTGAATAGGGGGGTGCCGTTGGTTTCGGTCCATACTGTAGAACTTTGCATGCGAGTGCTCACCGACGATATTGCTCTGGTGGCGGAAAGGTAGAAACTTCAGAGACTGTTAGATCTGATGTCGTGGAGGAATGAACGGCCTAACCCTTAACCTAGGTAAGACGTTGTGTATTGTTTTTCGGAAGGGGGGGGGGGGGAAGATAGGTCCAGGTGATACAGATAAAGGCGTTAAAGGAAGAATTTATTTATTTAGGACTTCATTTTTCATCGTTTCGAAGAGTGATGTTTAAAATATTAAAAAGTAGACAATTTTGTGATGTAAGATGTTTGGGAAACTTCTCCGGATTGTTTTGCGCCACCGCGATCTGTCTATTTAATAGTCATTATTTATTTTATTTTATTTTGAACGCATTTTGTTAGTATGTTTATTCAAATCACTGTTAACAGTATACCCTCTATTTTGTGCCATGGCCTTCGTGTTTTTGTGTAAATATGTTCTATTGTATTATATTCTCTCGACTTTTCTTCTCCGGGGCGGTGCTGCGATGAGTTGTGTATAGATGTAACGAATGTTGATGTTCCGCGTAGCCCCTACCTCCGCTCGTTTGCATCGGGAATCTATTCGACCCCGAACGGTTGCAGTACCGAGATCGGGAGACAGAGGTTCTACTGCATTCTTATTTATTCTTGGTTGCTCTTACTTGAATGAATGAATGAATTTACTACGTGCAGCCTAGTTATAATGCATTTGCACAATACATAAAAAAAAAATAAAAAAATGAACGCTTAACGATAAATACAGAGGATGCACAAAATCTAAAACGACAGCAAAAGATAAATAAACGCAAAACAAGAAATACACAACGAAATACGAAAAGAACAATAAATTTATTGCATGGGCTGGCGCAGTGGGCAGGAAGGCGGTTGAATGATGGCAGGATATGTTCAATTATTTCTTTTAGCTTGACAGTTGTGTCCAAGACAAAAAACTTCTCCATGATTCGGTGATTGCGCATGCGACTAGGAAGGTACTTGAATTTGTGTCGGGGCAAGCCGTGTGCAGATCACCCTGGCGATGTCCGTTTGGGATCCCACCGTGGCCTTTGCTCTTGTTGACTCGGGGTCACGTCATTGACGTCATCTATCGAAATTTGACCAGACTACCTAGATGATCCCCTAAATATGCAAATGGAACACCCTATAGGGGATAAAAAGTTCTTAGTTTCGTTTACTTATTCTTTCAGAACGAGCCGTTGGAAGAAAAGAGGACTAAGTCTAATCCCAACGACATATGGCATTGCCTTTACTGCTGCTTTCTTGAACCAAGCTGGTGCACTGGTTCTGGTGTACCAAGACGGTTCGGTGCTTTTGAGCCATGGGGGCACGGAGATGGGGCAGGGCCTCCACACCAAGATGATCCAGGTAGGTATTTCTGGAAAAAAAATATGTTGTTAAAAATCGCTAAACCAAGTTCAGTAGCCTACTCATTTAAAGACATGGGACAAAATAGGACAAGAGTGCAGCGGTTACTATAATTTCGCAGCTAGAAGCCGAAGCTTTAAATCCAGACATGATTGTGAATGAAAGGAAGTCCGCAATTCTTACAATTTCATTCCTGAACGCAGAGGCGTCACTAGCCAAAATGTTGGGAGGGGGGGGGGGGACAAGGTATTACCCGACTTGCTGGTCATAGACTGTTTTTGCAGAAAAAACGACTGCTTTTAAGAAAAGAACGACTGTTATTGATGAAAAATCGACAGATTGTTAAGAGAAAACCGACCATTTTAACGAAAAACCAGAGCGTCGCTCGGCTATCCTTCACCGACTTACAACATACGTGACGGCCCTTCCTGAAAGAACAGCCAATGTTTGAACCTCCTATTCCAGATACTGTGCATGTAAACTGAAGAAAACTCCTCGCTTTAATTAGAGTGAATGGTTTAAAATGGGAACCTGAAATGGAAGCGGAAACAGAAAGGATGAAGCTTAGAAACTCCAGTGGATTCTTGATATCGAGGGTTTATCCAGATCCGCCCTGAGAAGTAAAAGGTTCGATGCAGCCAAAAGGATGAATATGATTTCAAGATTCAATTCTGCATCAAAAACAAAGACTGATTTCCTTTTTTTTACCCTGTAGTACACTCCTGTGTACACAGTCACCTGGATTGGTATATTTCTAGATATCCCATTTACTGTAATGAGATGCAAAGGCAAGAGAGATGTTTGGTAGCCTATACCTGTCCGTTTTAAAGAAATAATTAGAAAAAAGAATGATCATCAACACTAGTGCTAGAATGATCCCTGTTGTCCTTAATTCCTTTTTTCTACCATCCGAGGCTTCCATACTTTTTTCCACTAGAACTGTAAATTAGTGTCAAGGAGCCATACTTTGAGGAGACTACCGAGGCCATTTCTAGTGTTTTAAAAAGATGTTCTTTTAAATTAGTCAGTCCCCAAGGACTGCAGCCACTGCGGTATGTCCTTGGAATGTCTACATTAGTCTCGTTTTTCGCCAAAAGAGCTCAATGGCCTCTCTCCGAAGTCATCTGTCTTGTCAGCTAATTTTGCCTTTTTTGGCAGAGGAGTCAGGTGCCGTTCTATCCTGAGCAGATAGGTGTTCCGAGTAGCCAATCTCCTTTCTGCGTAGGCCTGGGCAGAATGGACAAAGGTCTTGGTCCAAAAACGTTCAAAAGAGTATGAAGTTGTATGAACCTTGTATGAATGGCATGTAGAATAATGTAGAAACAGGGTTATCACATTATGTAGAATAGGGAAGACTGCCACCTGCGGCCAACAAACCCTTTGGGGCTTTCTTAGCAGGTGCTGTAAAATGTTTTGTATACATGTGTAAAATAAAATCGAATCTAATCTAAAAAAGTGTTCAAAAAACGCGACTATATTGGATCTAGACCCCAAAGAGACAATTGATGGCAAACCATAACTTTAAACATCATTGATGAAAACGCCACTTGTCGCGTTCTTCACGTTTTAAAAGCTACGCTGTCAGAAGTTTCGTAACAGATAACACGAGGATTGGCGGTTTCAACAGATAGTGCGTAACAGATAACACTTCGGATGTTATCTGTTGTATTTCAAAATGTTATGCTTAATAAGTGTTACCATCAGGAAGACCCGACAAACCGCCGGATGATAAAGAATAAAGTCAGTAGATGCTTTTTCGGCTCTTCCTATCAAAGCTTGTTATGCGTAACATTTCAAGCTAGTGTTTTCAGACACAACAGGTTTCATCCGAAGTGTTATCTGTTACGCATTATCATTTGAAACCGCGCATCCTCGTGTTATCTCTTATGAAACTTCTGACAGTGTGTCTTATCTTCCTGTCAGTTGCAAGCAAACACCTTGCTTGCAGAAACTTGTAAAGCTCCTTCTCGCGGGCTTTTTCAGAAAAGCATGCTGTAGATCAACACTCAGTGAATGTGTTCAAGTCGTTGTCGACACAGCCCCACGTGCTTTACTTGTCCTAAAATTCTCGTACAAGAGCTGCTAAATCTCTTGTTTTATTCAAGGTCGTCAGCCGACTGTTCGCCATACCCGTCGACCAAATCCACATCTGCGATACTGCCACTGATAAAGTGCCGAATGCTTCAGCCACTGCCGGGAGCGCCAGCTCCGACTTGAATGGCATGGCAGTTATTGACGCGTGTCAGAAAATCCTGGCCCGCCTGGCCCCCTATCAAGAAGACAATCCAGATGGCCAATGGAAAGATTGGGTATCTGCTGCATACTACGGTCGAGTGTCACTGTCAGCGACTGGATTCTACAAAACACCCAACCTGGTGGAGTATAATTCTGAGACGAATCAAGGACGACCGTTCAATTACTTCAGCTATGGAGCGGCGTGTACCGAGGTGGAAGTGGACTGCCTAACCGGTGACCATAAGGTTAATTGCATGTTTTGTCTGAATCGATGTTTTTTTCTAGAAGGTGATACGCGACATTTTTTTTAAATTTTACAGGAACCAAACGCTATCTTTTTTCGGTTGCTTCGATTTCCCTGAAGTTTCTACCAGACATGTCAAATAACAAGTGCGCAAGCGCTCAGACGTGGAGTGTGAAAGTAAAATATTTACCACATTTTATTTAGAACCAAGACATGTTATATCCCAATAACCAAACAAGTATTGAGATAACCTAATTTGTAATCATCCCACTTTAAAAGCTTTAAATATAAACAAACCGCAAGTACAAGTCCAAAGAAATGTTGAAGATCCTGCACGAACAGCGCTAGTTCCAAAAACGGTCTGTCAGCCAGTCCAACCCTTTAAACCTCTTTTCCATTAGCAATGTAATAACAAGTGCAATAAACCAAACCGTAGCAGCCTAATAACCCTTTGTCACAATTCATTAAGAACGGCATTTCATCGATCATATGACAAAACAATCTAATTTCCAACTGTTCATTAAAGATTAAAGTACGTCGCGTCGTCTATTTGTTGCAGTTAAACCAAAATCCTCATCCATAGACATATATCCCGAATATACAAGAGTTGAACTTGAGACCTGTCATAGACGAACTTAACTCATGGGAAATCTGGGCCCAGCTGCCCATGAACCGGAAGGGGGTCGGGACCCATCAAAATGTGTATTTTACACCTCTTTTTCCTCAAGTATACCAGCGTAGAGTTTGATTTCAGTCAGGGGTCAAAAACGTTTTTCATAGGCAATTTGGACCCACTTGGTGGGGGGGGGGGTCAACTCCACTATCCCGAACCCTATGATAACGGTATGTTCTTTCGAGAATTTCCTTAAAGGACCCCTCTTGCTTATTCTGCCTTAATATACCTAGGTCCTTTATGGAATTGTAAGTTTCTAAAATCCCCACCTTTCGCCACTGTTTCGTTTTGTGCCTACGAATTTTAGCACTTTTTCGGCCTTGCCGAGTTTTTTCCGTCACACATCGAAAAGTTTTCCGGAATCTTCGACGTCCGCTGACAACTCTTTCAGACATAAAGATGTGCCGAGGGATGTACGATCTTCTGTTTATTACTTCTTTTATTTGCTTAAATTTCCCACTTTTTACCCACGGCGCGTTCAGTTTTCAAATGTTTTGCGCCGAGCCGCCGCGTCGGAGAGCAGGAAGGCTGGATATAGTCAACAAGCGCTAACAAGAAAACCGCTAATTTCAGTTGGAAAGTAATGGTATCTTCGAATATATTTTGTCTGATCCGTTTCGTAGTAAAAAGATCATTTCTAGTAAGAGTTGTGCTTTAAATATCAAACTACCTTGGTTTGTCTGTTGCCGTTAAAACCGACAAACGCAAATACCAGTGGTGACAACCCTTGGTGTCAGGTTCACCTTTTGTTCCGTTGTAATTTTATTGTTCAAATTCGTTGTCCGAACCCGAGCAGACCCCACCACCACCACCACATTCTTTTTTATTCTTTCCAAACGATCAAATTTTAGATGCTCCAGGTTGATATTTTGATGGACATTGGGACGGTGTTTCAGTATTCATACTCTTAGCAGATGATCCCTTGATCAGGATTTTATGTATTCCGAACTGATATTCCTGATCAGCTTTGCCGCTTTCCCTGCAGAACCTGTGACATTCTCGCACCGCACAACTCCGGTCCTTTAAACCAACTTTTAAAGGACCCCTCGCACTATTTATTCTTCAACTTATAGTATTTTAAAACATTTGAATACTTTAAAACTAGGCTGAGCTTTCAACAAATAACCGACGGTTTTGGCTGTTTTAAGCCTTTTCCGAGAACCGTTGATGTGTAGCGAAAACAGGAAACAGTTTATATAACCCTTTTTTCTGATGGAAAAACTTCTCGCAGACAACCGTCGACAGCGTGATACACATCGATGGTAGTAACACACGGCAAGTGAGAAAATCAGCGTGGTTTTGTCAGTGGGGTTAGAATGTACCGGAAGAAATTGGGGTCTCCGGGTATAGAAATATAATGAGTGATTGTGGAAGTAGGTTGCATTAGTATTATAGGTAAGACAGGTCCTTTAACGAACAAATGTCATTTCTTTCATCTTCATAATCGTACTTTTGCTTTTTTTACGGTCTCACCGGTCACAGAATTCTGGCCCGTTATGTTGAAGAAGTCGAAAACCTCTGACAAATCGTAGAATTCTGCGACCAATGTCGTCGCTGATGACAGATCAGATCATGATGAGAGAGATCATGTTATTTTAAATATACAAAGCACCTGCCCACATGTCAAAATTATGTCATAACCGTACATTGACGGGGAACTTCAGAATTCAAGATGCAAGTGTTACCCTTTTGGATGTTTCCTCGTCGCTATACAAATCATGGACAAGAGTGCCCAACCAGAGCACGACGTTATCAACTGCTTCCTGGCCGAAGATTGAAAACTAAGTATCTTTTTCTGTGTGTTTCTGTGTTTTATTTATTTACTCCGCTTTACGTGTTTTATTTGTTCTTTCATTCCGCTTTTTCAGAATGGCGGGTTATACATAAATTAATTAATTACTTATTTTACTGTTCCTGGTGCATTTTGAAATCTCTCAGTAAAAAAAAATACTTAGCAGATAACGCCTCCACCAGGTTCACCACTTTCCTGTTTACTTACCAACGGTTTCGCTTTAGGTTATCCAAACTGACATCGTAATGGACGTTGGAAAGTCCCTCAACCCAGCAATCGACATTGGTCAGATCGAAGGGGCATTCATGCAAGGCTATGGCCTCTTCGTTTTGGAAGAACTGATGTTCTCCCCTGATGGTGTCTTACTGACTCGTGGGCCTTCAAACTACAAAATTCCCAGCTGCAATGACGTGCCTTTAGAATTCAATGTGACTCTGTTGAAGGGCGGCTCAAACCCAAAAGCCATTTACTCGTCGAAGGTATGCTAATTAGAACTATTTCGTCAGAGAAAGGATTAAAGTTAACTGCAGTATTTGCTACTGGAATCAATCTTATCTCTACTGTTATAAGATTAATCTGAATTATAAATAATCCTATCTCAGTTTAGACATTATTAATCCCTGTAGCAAGTACTGCAAGATTTGTTTTAACTGTGTAGTAATAGGACCCCTCCTCAGCACACGGTGGAAAAATAAAAATTCTTCGGAATTTAGAGAATTGCTGTGATAATAATAATTGTACATTAATAGTGATTTCGCGCGGTTCCCTGAGCAGAGACCAAAACCCACCTTGCTTAATCATTCAGTGCAAGTTGGTGTAACCCGATGACGGTAAATTTTGGATGTAATTAAGTAGGGACCGATGATTAGGGTTTAGATCAAATTAGTTTCTTTACGCTGTCAGATTTTTCATAACAGATAACACTAGGATGCGCAGTTTCGACAGATAACACTTGGGATCATATCTGTTCTGATTTTTCCAACATTATTTATAAAAAGCATTGCCAGGAAGAGCCGAAAAAGCATCTGCTGACTTTTCCTATATCATGTTTTTTCGGCTATATTTCTGCACTTACTTGGATGCATAACGTTTTAGTGCGTAACATCCTAAATGTTATTTGTTGATACTGCCCATGCTTGCGTTGGGAGCATATCACGAGACAAGTTTTCACGAGACAATCGGCTTTTGACAAGTGTCACTAGGCAAATCCGCACGAGGCAATCCGAGCATTAGACAAATCTTCGAGAGGCAATTATTCATTAGAAAACCCTTCTACGAGACAACCCGGATTAAGAAAAGTAGGATTAAGACAATGAGCTTAGAGTGAGCTACATAGTAGAGGGTGCATGTTTTGGATAGTAGTCAGTTTTGATTTTGGAAACAGAATGGCAACCCAAATCAAGTTAGACAAATGGTGAAAACTACAAGGCTACAAGGTCGTTCTGTTTTCAACATCTTCAGGAAGCAGCTACTACAGATGCTCTGACAAAGGCTATCCAGTAGGCTACAAGGGAAAGAATGTAATGGCAAGTTCACTCTAACTTCCACGGCTGACCACAACCACATATGTAACCCCGCAGCGATTGTCAACGACAAAGTTCGATGTCGGTTCTCCGGCATTTGATGTGTTTACATTTTAATTTCCTACTTTGTCGTTTAGTTTAGTTTTGTGTGTGTGTATAGATTAAATAAAATTCAGTCGCTGAAGTTTGTAGAACGTCTTGCCGGATTTGTCTCACGGAAATTTGTCTTGAGCAAAGTTTGCCTCGTGATAATTTGTCTCCTGGTAATTTGTCTCGCGAAAATTTGCCAAATGACTGACTTGTCTCGCGAAAATTTGTCTAGAAATTTTTGTCTCTTGATAGACCTGTCTCGTGAAAACTTGTCTCGTGATAGGTAGCCCTTGCGTTATCTCTTATGAAATTTCTGTCGGTGTAGTTGACTGTCGGTGTCAGTGTGATCAAAGTGGTTACCGGATAACTATCTGGGTACAAAGTTTCTTTGGAGTTTACTTACAACTCTACACGTTAACTCTGTCCTATTGTGAAGTTTGGCTTCACAAGTTTGAAGTTTGGCTTCACAAACAGCTCTACCCCAGTTTTCCACAAAGACCTGACTTTTGGGTAGCCCATACCAAACGCCATCTAGTGTTTGGGATACCTTATGCCTAACGCTGGGTACAATGCAGAACGCTGGATTCTCTCACCCAATAAAGTATTGATGATTTGATCGAAGCTCAGAAATAAACCAATCAGAATTCCGTATACTCGAGGCCAAAGTAGGTATCCAGCGTTTGGCATAGGGTATCCAACGTTTGGAATAGGGTATCCAACGTTTGGGATAGGGTATCCAAAAATCAGGGGTTTGTGGTAGACTGCTCTATCCTTCGACCCCCCCCCCCTTCCCCGACTACGAGCCAACTTGACGAGGGCTTCAAAGTGCTGTCACCGATCCAACCGACCCTTTAACTCTAGTAATTTGTAGGCGTAGTTCCCAAAATCACCACGATCTTTTTGCCCACTCTCACAATGCCCACGACTAAAATGCCCACGGTTCAAAATGCCCACGCACACGAAATGCAGACAGTTCAAAATGGTCACAGGGGAGGCTAATATCGTCCTAGTTTACAATGCCGACGGCCGAAACTGTTCATAGGGGAGGCCAAAATCATCCTGGGACAGCGATACGAGATTATAAGGGATAGGATTAACCACAGTAAAGGCTTCAAAAGGATTTTTTTTTTGCGTTTCTTGATCAGTTCAGAATTGTTTGCGTTAAAGTAAAGAAGTAATGTCGTATAAAATTGTGCCAACCCAGAAAGTAAAACCAGGAGATCCAAATCCACCAGTTAACTTGCTTCACGAAGGTAAGAATGATTCCTTAAGAAGACCTCAAATTTATCCAATCGTGTTCATTTTGACTCGTGGGCATTTTGAGCCGTGGGCATTTTGAGTGCTAGACATTTGTAGACATGCGCTTCGTCCTCTCTTCTGTTAAATTTTGTGATCCTAAAAAAAATGCCAATTGGATTTTCTGTATTGTATGTTTAATCATTGTTTCTTGTCATTGGTAGTTTATTTTTTACTTATTTGACCGAAAAATCCAGCACATAGTTTTGAGGAAGCGTGAAGTTACTTACGGTACTTCATACAAATGCACCATGAGAGACTAATTTGTTCGTTCGGACCAGAGCAAAATAACTCTGGGGAGTAGCGTCAAGAACATGCTTTCTTTGCTTCACAAACGGTCCTACTCATAAGCTGCGTTCTTTGTCACAGGAGTTCTCACCGGTGGTCTCTGGTTTTTCTTATAAGCCGTTTTTGCATATACCGGTGACTACTCACCAGTCTTATAATCCGTTTTTGAACTAACCGGTGTCCGGTTTTAGCCCACCGGTGCGGACTAGCCAGAACCTGCTCGGGAGCCAGGCTTGACATGTGTTACGTCATGACGATCCTCTGCCAGCCATATTATGTTGTGCTGTTACGGAAATAAATAATATATTTATTTATTTATTTACCGAGGAGTTAGCAAGTTTTCGTCAACTCACCGGTGAACCAAAAACACGTTATAAGAGAAAAACCGGACACTGGTGACAAAACACCAGAGACAGCCCGGAGTGCAACGAACGCAACTATGGCGCCACCTGCCGCATTTATAGCGAGAAAAACTTGCAGGCTCAGAAATTTCTAGTAATGACTCGCCATACAGGGGGCTTGTCAATAATAGAGTCATTATTGTTTGTCAGATAGTCAGATAGTTTGTCAGATAGTTTGAGAAAGTCAGATAGTTTGAGAAATACCCATGGGGATAAAATACCCGACTATCCAGATAGACAACATTTTTCGCAGCTGTTGTGCTGAACTAGGAATATTCCTCTGTCTGTAATGGAAGAGTATCCTGTATCTTTTCTCCTAGCTTAGGTACCTGGTGGCATGCTGGCAATTTTGTCTATCTGAGCAAAAACGCTGATTCGACCCAAGCGGAATTTGTGGAAACTAGGTGAGGCTCGGGCAACATAGAAGCACAGGAAATGACAAGCCCCCTGAATGGCGAGTCATTACAGGAAATTTATGGGTCCCTGGTAAAGCTAAGATGTAGTCTACACGTATCGAGGGAACAGGAAAGGTTGTATCTTCTTTTGCTGTGTTCAGGCTATGAACCTATTGAAGCCAGCACTGTTTCACGACTGATTGAGTTTCATCAGGGACGTTCACTATCGCTTTATCGTGGTGCCATCTACGCCCTGTTGTTCTTTTGGTCTGGTTCGGACGGATTTCGGAATTCAGATTTTGGAAAAATACATAACGTGAAACTGTACAAGCTTTATTTTCTGGTTCCAGCGTAAAGTGGGAATGATGTCGCTATTACAAACAATCCAGGGTCCATGTGTAATAGGTAATCATAATAGAGCCCTTGTAATAGGCTTGAACAAAAATACGGTAATTCGTGTCCGCTGTTATCATAGACCTTTGCAGGCCGTTGGTGAACCTCCGCTCTTCCTGGCGGCTTCGGTATTCCACGCCATCAAAGATGCCGTCGCGTCCGCCCGGAAAGACGCAGATCTTCATGGAAACTTCCGGTTGGATTCGCCTGCCACGGCGGAAAGAATCCGAATGGCATGTGGAGACAAATTTACTAGCAAGGTAAGCTCTTTCTTTGAATCAGTAAATGCGCCAAATATTTTTGATTTACTTTGATCAGGCTTCGTGAATAAATGTTCCTTCAGCCCGAACTGACTGCGAATCACATTTCACAGTGCAAAACGGGACTGAATTTTAGAGCTATATTTCGCAGTCTTGGCAAGGGTCCTCTTTTTTCAACCAAAATTCGGACAAATCTCTACCTTCTCAACGACCCAATCGAGGAACAAAAAATCAGCCGTGTCCCAAATGAAATCGGAGCACCAACTTTCAACTCCAAGCCAAATAGAATCTTTATTTTTTTTCTACAGGTTTATTTTCCAGCTTCAGCCTGAAGAAGGCCCTTGCTATGAAGTGCCGAAGTAATTTCTAAGAACATTCAGCTGAAAAATTCAGTTTTGCACTGTCACTTTGATCAATCACTATATATCACACTTAGCGGACGTTTTCTAAATCTGTTCGAATTAATAAATCGTACAGAGTGTGGAACTGCTGCGGAGAGTGCAACTCCGTTCTTCTTTGTTATCCTGCAATATTTCTTACATATTGCCACTTCAGGCAGTTGGGGCTAAAATATCTCCACATATCGTTACTGTATCAGATGGTTTTTGTAGAGGTTTTGTCCCTGATGTATTTTGTATAGGTTTGATTTCGCCAGTTATCAAGAAAGGTAAACCAGCTTCTGAATGTTCATCAAACCGACCTATCACTGTTTCTAACGTTTTTGCAAAAGTATTTGAACTATTAATAATTGAGAGCCTTCGGTCTATTTGTTACATGCCACCTTTTCAGTTTGGATTCCGGCCAAAACTCGGCTGTTTTCACGCGCTAACTGTTTTCTAATATTTTACACGATGCTGATCTAACAAAGCAGCCGCTCGCAATTGGTACTTATGATGTAAGTAAAGCTTTCGACTCGCTTCTGCACCCCCAAGCAATGTATGAACTACTCGAGCGAGGTGTTTCTCCTGTAATTGTTAGCTCGATTGTTAGTCCATTGCTAAATATGTACCGTCACATGAAAGCTAAAAAGTTTGTAATGAGTTCTACTCGCTTGATAGTGTCTTGAAGGCCAAAACTTTGCTCGTCGAAGCCTTGTCGGCTGATGAAAGAAATACAGCTGCTGATAGGCTGTCGACCACGAGACGCAGCAAGTACCTAGCACTCGACGACCTGTATTACCTGTTGCAGATCTGTGATCGTGGGAATTTTAAATTCCTGGCTGAGGACCTTGCTATGCTCCCCCCCATGAGTCTCGAACATTTTGACTTGGCTACTCTTCTCAAATCCCACGAAACACTGCAAAGCCAATTAACCGAGTTACAAAACTCTCTTGCCGAAATGAAGTCGTGCATACTCACCCGATCTGAGCTGAATTCATTTCGGTCTCCGGCACGCTATGACGTAGGTAGTGCTCTGGGCGATCTCGATCGCCCACGCAATGTTGCTATTTCAACATTGAATCGGACGAAAGCGGCATCTAACATGACTTTGTTTTTCGACGCGGGGGACAACGAGAGCTCCGTGTCTGAGACGGGAGATGGCAGTGCCAGTGTGTCAGCAGTGGCCGTGATTAATAGTGAAGATGCGGTTGTGACCGTTAGACCCCCACTGGAAGCTGTGCGCACAGTTGACACTGGGGGCGTCGAGGGAGTGAATCCTGTTTCTTATGCAGATGTCACACGCCGTCCCCGGAAAAATAGCCGTTTACCCAAGACCGCTACCGGTAGGCCGAGTGCAAATCCCTCAAGTGCGTTTGTCGGTTCTGTTACCAAAAATACGCTTAAAGGAGTTAAGTCAAACTTGCATAGTCAGTCGCGATCGATTTTTCTCTCGAGACTAGATCCATCCACTGAGCTTTTAGCGGTGAGGAATGCTCTTGCGCAGAGACTAAAGTGTAAGTTGGATGCAATCCATTGTGACAAAATTGAGCCGAAGTCTAGTATGCAGCAGAGTGTTTCTGTCAGGATCGGTATTCCAGCCATATACTATGAAACGGTCATGAAACCGTCTTTTTGGCCAGCTGGTGTTTTCGTCCGTCGTTACTTTGACAACCGACAGGCTAAGGTCGGTGGGACTAGTGAAGTGAGCAATGGTAATTAGAACCGCGTCCTATAATTGTCGGGGGCTGAAATCTAACGCTTTTGACCTCCTTCCGCTCTTTCAGACCCATGATTTGATTCTTTCACAAGAACTTTGGCTACTGGAATCTGAACTGTGTCTCTTGAACAATCTTAGCCCACAGTTTAGAGGCATAGGTGTCACTCCTATGAAAGATACTGTTCTTCATATCGGTCGCCCCTACGGTGGTGCTGCTATCCTATGGAGAAACAGCGTCGATCAATCAGTGCGTGTTATCGAAACTGAGTCCGACAGGATCTGTGCCGCGATCATCACTCTATCGGACTCTTGCCTACTTGTGATTAACGTGTACATGCCAGTCTGCGACTCGGATCATGAAGCCGAGTTTTTGGACTGCCTGGCTCTGCTGCAGGCTATGATCGATACCGTTGATTTTGATCACCTATGTATTGCTGGGGACTGGAACGCTAACGCCGACCCTAATGTGCCGTCTATTTTCTTCAATGAGCTTAATAGATTCTGTGCCTCGAACGACCTGACAATTGCCGACGTTGATCTCCTCCCTGCTGACTCGTTTACATATGTGAGTGATAGCCACGCAGGCAAAACTTCATGGCTTGATCATATTGTGGTTAACCAATCGCTCCGTACGCTTGCAAGCAAAATGCTCACACTGCCGGAGTTTGGCCCTGACCATCTCCCACTTACCTGTGTGTTTAACGTGAATTGCTCTGAGCCAGGTACGAGTACCTCAAACGGTGATGTCGCCGCGCCAACGACTAGTGTACACTGGAACCGTGCTTCACAGGCGGATCTGCATGAATATTCTACGAAGACCGGTGTGGCCTTCGACGATTTCGATCTGTCCTCCGAAGCTCTCCTTTGCAGTAACCCTGAATGCTCCTCGGCAGAACACTGCGAGTTGCTTGATAAATTGTATGCTACTTTTTGTTTCGCTCTAACTGCCACAGCTGTGTCTGCCATTCCCAGTTCTAGCTCTACAAAGCACAAGAGCAGGCCATTCCAGGTTACTGGATGGAACTCCTTAGTGAAGAAATTTTACCTTGCGTCCAGAGCCGCTTTTTTGACGTGGGTTGCTAACGGTAGGCCAGTGTTTGGTATTGTTTATGAGAATATGAGATGGGCACGTTCTGTTTTTAAATCGAAGTTGAAATGGTGTAAAACAAATGCTTTAGCTGCGAAAGCTGAAGCTATGGCTGTAGCCCTCCTTGGTGGTCAGAAGGATTTTTGGACCCATGTGAGACAAAACTTCTCGGGGTCAAAGGCAAGTGTGAGTACGTTAGATTCCGTTAGTGGCGCTAGGCAGATTTCTGAGCATTGGGCGAATAAGTTTGAAACACTTTTTAATTCAGTTCCTAGTGATTGCTCTAGTTTTCCCCTTTTGCCTCCGTCTGATTTTCCGCCTATTTTTCCTGCTGAGGTTGAGCGTCACCTCCTATCTATTGGTATTGATAAAGCTGGGGGAGCCGATGGTATTTCGGCTAGGCATCTGAGGTTCGCTTCGAGTAAAAAATACCTTATTTTAGCGGCGCTGTTTAATGGTTTCCTAAGGCATTCTTACCTGCCTGATTCACTAATGACAGTGAACCTGGTGCCGGTACCCAAGTCGAGAACGACAGATTCATCTAATTCTGATAATTATCGACCAATTGCGTTGGCTACGGTTCTCTCGAAGATTCTTGAGAAATGTTTAGCAGACCATATGAAACAGTGGCTCGTTACTGCTCCATACCAGTTTGGCTTCAAACAAAAGTGCGGAGTTGATTTCGCGATTTTTCTTCTGAAATTCGTCGTAGATTATTTTCTGTTCTTCTCGACTCCGGTATTTTTGTGTTTTATTGATGCCTCTAAGGCGTTCGATCGCGTGAACCACCGTATTATGCTAGATATTTTGGTGCGTAGAGGGGTCCCCACCGTTTACGTGAAATTATTATGTTACTGGTTCACTGAACAAAGATTTCGTGTTCGTTGGGGGGATAGCTACAGTGAGTTTTTTCACCTGAAGAACGGTCTACGCCAGGGGGGTGTTCTTTCCCCACTGCTGTATACTATTTACACTGATGAACTTTCATTAAAGTTATGCCTTTCGAGGATCGGTTGCCACATCAACGGGTATTGCTACAATCATTTAATGTTTGCAGACGACATCGTTTTAATTTCGCCTACCATTTTTGCCATGAATCAGCTCCTACAAATTTGCGATGGTTATGCTACTTCCCATGATATTCTGTTTAACACGAAAAAAACATTTGCAATGGCTTATCTACCCCCTGGCTTACCGGTTCCTCAGAAGGGCGTACGGCTCGGTGGAAATGAAATTGTGTTTGTACGTAATTTTACTTATCTGGGGTTTACCCTCCGGGATGATTGTCGAGATGACGATCATGTTACCGCGCTTCTGCGAGGGCTGTTTAAGCGAGGTAACATGCTCGTCCTCAAATTTGGGCATTGTTCTGATGCTGTGAAAACTCGCTTGTTTCAGTGCTATTGTTATCAGCTCTTTGGTATTTCTCTAGTGGCCAATATTTCACTCAAGTCGGCCAGACTACTTAAAACTGGGTACAATCGAGTTGCCCGCCGCTTGTACAAACTTCCAACGATTTGTAGCGTGAGCCACGAACTTGTTTCCCGAAGGTGCTGTTCACTGAATGAGATAGTGAGGCGGTCTAAAGCGTCCCTCCATCAGAGAATTTTCAGGTCCGAGAATTTTCTTGTTAGGAATGCCGCTGATCCCCTTTTCAGCTGCCTTCCTGTTAGGAGGGCGCTCCTCAAGGACGTATGTCCTTAGCGCGTTTTAGTGTTTGTTAGATGTTGTTCTGTTCTTGTTGTTATGTGTCTATGGCCTCTGGCTGAAATAAAGGTATTATTATTAAAATAGGAATCCCTGGGAAGGCCGTACTATCTAATGAATTACCAGTTTGGATTGGGGTTAAGCAGGGTGCCACCACTTCATTTGTTATATATAACAACGCTACGACATCTGCCCAATTAAACCTTCCATTGTGTTGTATTCATAAAGGACTGGACGTAGCTATCCTGTGTTATGCAGATGATGTTTTAAACATAAGTAGAACTATATCTAGCCTTGAAAATTGTTTCCAGGATATTTCGCAAAATTATCCGGGAATAGGATTGTCTATGAATACAGCAAAATGTGAAGTGCTGCTTTTTAATGATAATAGTGATTTATCCGTTGTTAGTGTAGCTTTAGATTGTATTACAATTCAATTCGTCGGTCTTGTGGTCAAACTGTCTCGACCCAGTTTCATCTAAACCGAAGTCTATTAGCAAAATTATATAATAGTGTTGCGCTACCCCATATTTTATATATAGCTCCATTTTCTGAAACTTTAAATGTGACGGACCGACTAAAAATTAAAAGGGTTTACTTTAAATTCGCAAAATACCTTCTTCGTCTTCCTCCTTGGACGCACAATAACTACGTGACCAATAAATACGGTATCGTTGACTCGATTCGAAAGCTCGATGAGCTATGTCAACGAGTAAAATGCAGTAAGAGCGGCCATGAGTGAAAAATAAACATTACATTACATTACATAATTATTAGTAGTCTATGACAGCGACTAACGTCGAGCCTGGAGGTTTACTATATATCACTTGCCAACTTGTTTCCTTGCCTTGTTTTAAGCACTCTATAGTTTCTTTTAATTTGATCAAGCTTTATAGGCTCCTTTCGTCTGGAGTACTTAGCCGATTTTTTCCTGGATCTGTTCGAGTCATATTCGTACTGACGGTAAGAATATAACTGCTACAGAAAGGGCAACTCTGTTCTTATCCGTTTTGCACCGTCAAATATGATTCGCAGTCAGCTTGGGCCGAAGGAACTCTGTTCTTCTTTGATCTCTTCGAAATTTTTTTTCAAAGGCTAACGTAAGGCCCTTGAGACTACTCTAAAATCATCAATATTATTTGACAGCGACAAGTCTCTAACCTGGAGGTTCGCTGTGTCACTTGCCAACCGTTATAATAATAATTTGTAATTGTCACATGGTATCTCTACAGATAAATGGACAACTTCACATATAAATAAGTAAACATATAATTTGTATTACACCGTCGTATTCAGTGGCAGCTTCATTAATTTTCACTCTCTAGTTAGGCCTACGTGTTCATGTGATGTACAAAGCATTGTCTGAACGAGCGCCTCTATCGGGAAGACGCTGATGCTTTGCAAGGCTTAAACTTGTTTTGGTGCCTTGTTGCATACCTTGACTGTGGCGCCTCTGGTGGGAGAACGTCCCGGTGCTTCCCCGACATAAATACTTTTTTTTACCAAAACTTATGGTTCGATGATGGCGTCTGTAAGACTGTCCTTGGTGTTGGAGATTCTCGAGACAATTTGTCAATAAGTTTGGTAAGTGGCTTTATCAAAACCACGTTATTAGTGAATTTTCAGTACGATTTTTATCGCCTAAATAGATGATAACTTACTTTTTCTTGGCAGGTACCCTCCTCAGCCGGTGAATTCAGACCTTGGTCAATTGTCGTATAAATCGAAATAGAAGGATTAGATGTCTCCTCGTATTGTTCGTCAAATTTCGTGTTTTAACCTAACGCAGTTCCAACTTTTGCCAAGTCCTTTTGAGGTTTTGCGCCTCTAAAATAAGTTAGGGGTACCTATGCTTGACATTGCCTGTTTGTCCGACCGTCGACCCTCCCGTAGGCTGTGGCATCCGCTTTGTTGGTAATGACAATACTCTATATGACTAAGTCCAAAACACGCCATTGATCCTCAGGAAGAAGGAGCAAGCGTGTCCGTGCGACTCAAACTCAACGACTCAAATCCTGTGTCGATCAATCACCGCGATCTTTGGGCGCAGCTTTGACACCACTTCTGCCTTTCTTCCGCTAGCTACCCGGAGAGGCCGGAGATTTTGCATCGGCAAGGAGAGATGTCATCAAGAGTATTTACAAGTGGGCCTTGCTGCTGAGACCCGACAGACTAGTTACAGATGGCTTATTCACTTGAATATGCTTGGAAACCCGATAAGAAATGTGTTACTTCGTTTGTCCGTTATCGAAAGATAAAAGCCAGGCTTCACCTTTCAGATTCTCAGACGTCCGGGGCTTCCACATAGTCAAGCCAACCTTTCCAGATTTTCATGATTATGATGACAGCTAAATTTCCTTTTTTTCATTCAAGTCCCCTTTTCATTTCAAATATCTCTTGCATCCCAGTCAGAACTGTCATCACTTTCGTTTTTCTCCCCATTTGCATATTTGTAGTGTCTCTCGAACGGGTTGCCTCTATGTCAAATTCCAGACATCCGGAATTCTCGCCTTGCCGATGCAAAATCTCCGGCCTCTTCGGGTAGCTAGCGGAAGAAAGGCAGAAGTGGTGTCAAAGAGCGTGTCCTTAAGCTTTTTTCACGGAAAATGCTGCGAGAAATGCAGCATTAATGCTGCATTTCAAGTCCGAAAGATGCTCTCGTCGTTTCTTCTTTGAACTTCAGTAAGAGTCGCTATTTCGTTCGTCCCTCTTCATCATTAGCATTCAAAAATCAGCCGCTGATCGTCCAAATAGGCCCGTATTTTCAATGTGGTCACCAGTTGGGGTAAATAAATCCTTTCGAGTATAACCTTCGATGGCTCTGGGGACAGTAAACAGACTGAGCTTCGGGAATTAGGTCAAACTTGAGCAGTTTCAGGTCAATCCAGTTTAAATTCTGTCAGACAAAGGTGAACATAAAATGATTTTTATCAAGCTTCCCAGTATTACTTTATAATTTTGGAAAAAAGGTAGAATTGTTTCAGTAATTTACTAATTTCAACAGTGTCTGACATAATTTATGTCTGATATTTCTTTTGTTTTTTCCCTTGGAACAATAACAACCAAGCCATTTTTCCAGTTACCACACACTGAAAGGAACGCCGTCTTGTGTCACTTTGGAATGATTGCAGTCTACTTTCTGATTTTTCAATACCATTACAAATATTTATCAGAATCAGAATATTTATTTACACAAGCTATCATTGTCACGGAGAGAACTCAACTAAATGGCGCTTGGGCTTACAAATTTAAAGAGGACACAAATAAGAACAGAAACTTCAGCACTTATTAAACACTGACGTGTAATACGGAACGAACGTGTTTAATAAGTTTTATTTGTTGTTTTATACTTCAAATAGCCGAGTTAACTGAAATTACTAACTATTTATTTTGGAATTTTGTGACGCTTTTGAAGTCTAAAGACTACAAGACAACTAAATTTAACTCTGACGCACTCACGAGATGTTTTGTTTTAATTTTATATGTTTTATTAAACACAAAAAGAATATACAAAATTAGGTTTTTCTTTTTAATTCTCCCGTCAACCGCAAAAAGTTGCACGGATCGCCGTCGTTTTTCTAACTTCTTCTCGAAAATGCCACACAAATGCTGCAACTTCGCAGCATTTTTCGTAGCATTTTTGACGTCACTAATGCTGCATTAATGACAGAAGAAATTCTAGTGCGAACTGGAAACGCTACGAAAATTGCTGCATTAATGCTACATTAATGCTGCATTTTTAGCTTTCGGACACGCTCAAAAGCTGTGCCCGAAGATCGCGGTGATTGATTGACACTGGATTTGAGTCGTTGAGTTTGAATCGTCCGGAAACGCTTACTCCTTCTTCCTGAGGACCGCTGGCGTGTTTTAGACTTAGTCATATAGAGTATTATTCGGATTTGTGGTACCTCTATATGCTGTACCAACCACAAATGTAAGCCGTTGCCGAAAACTAAACTAAAAATGTCGGATTCCTTGCAAAACATATCTTAACATCTTCTCATCGTCGACATGCCCCACACGTGTCACACTAGATATGCAGGCCTTTGTTGAATTTTTGGCTAGTAACACCTCTGGACATGCTCATGGTATCACCCAGAGCCAGCCCAGAGACAGTTTTTATTCAAATTCTCCGCGACTTGACGAATTTTGGTTTGTCGCGCAAGCAGCGCACGCTCTGAATGTTATTACTAGAGCCCCGGGTGAAAAAATACAAAACCCCTTAGATGAGTCAAAATATTTCAGCGTATTCATGTATCAGATGTACAAATAAGATGCCTTTCAAGTTAAACTTTAAAGCAACTTACTGTGACCAGTGCAACTAACGTGTGACTATCGTTTGCGTCTTTATTGAGGAACTCAAGCTCGAGCTCAAGCTTGGAACGCACTGGCTCCAGATGTAAAGACAAATACTGAGATCATTGATTTTAAAATACAATTGAAAGAATGTTTGCTGAATAAATATGATTTTACGTTGTTAGTTTACCCGGTTGTTTCTTTTTTTTGGTTGTTGATTTGTGTTCTCAGTACCATTTTGGTTGGTTCATGTCGCTACTTGGATAGTACATAGATGATAAAAGTGTCTATAGCTCTGAAACAGCCACCCTCTAGGACTGGCCAGTGCTTTCTGGGGATTAGTATTATCCGTTTAATAAACTCTCTTTATGGAATTAAACATTCGGCTTTATCTCCCTTCTTCAGTCTAATAGATGACAAGGAGTTTTTTCTAGACTTACCCTACATCGACAGTGAAATTAAGGTCCATCTATCGTATTCAGTTGAAAAAATATGATGGATTAACAAGGCCTGGTCTCTCCTATTTGTCATTAAGAAATTACTGCAGCGCATATGCCATCTACTGGATATTGCCGTAAACTAATGCACGATTTACGACGCAAGTATCAGAGAAACCGAGGCAGCTCATCCAGCTATCAGATGTTAGTCTAAAACATAAAACTAACATGTCTCATCAACAGGAAGATAGTGGTCCGACGTCGCAAAAATTGTTCATCAAAACAAGCAATGACAACTTCCTTAGACAGCTTGTCGATCAACCTACTCGAATACGTGGATCAGATGAACCTTCCCTGTTCGATTTCTTGCTAGACCGAAGTCATAAAGTCGCTCTAGGTTGGATCTCCAGTCGGAAAATCACATCACGCGACGATCATGTTTGAAGTTGACGTCACCATGAAGGACCCTCCACAATTTGAGACCTGGGTAGTGATAGCCATGCGGGAGGGGGGGGGGGGCAACGAGGAGACGAAGAAAGCATATGTGGGTTAGAAGTCTAAAGACACGATCAAAGGATGAAATTCGCGCTGAATTTGGCAGGGCAATCATCCAAAGGGAGCAGCCTGTTCTGGTGCATAGGTCTTTCGGGTACGAGCACTACTAGCACTGTAGATGTGTGGGTCTATGCAGGATGTTGCAACAATTAAGTTGCTGTACAGGCCTATATTGGTTTTGGAAATGGGTTTGGGGAGGTGATAGTCAAGAAGGACAGAAGTAATTTTAAGATGAGAGGACAAGGGAGGTGAGGCCCTCGTGAACTACCTCCGACACTTAACCCTTGGTTGGGTTGACCGCGGGTCGGAATAATAAAATAAATAAATAATTTATTTATAACTCGCCGTTTTCAGAAAGCGGAGTAAAGAAAGAAAGCGGAAGAAACAACTCCGAGCCCGGCAAACTGCCTCCTCCGCGTAGATCTACCGGTTAACGTAGTGGCGGGGACGGAAATTTATCTAGCTGTGAATGAGAATGTATGGGAGGGCTCGCTCTATCTTGTTTTGTTCGAGGTTTTGTATACGCCCCTCAGATTAGTCCTTTTTTGGCCGCTAGGTGCGCTATCTTAAAACACAATGACTCTTTACTTCTTCGCGTAAGTTTATCCAGGTTTGTTTTGCTATTTTCAGTTCCTCTTAGGTCTAGCCATGTTTAAAATGCCTCTTCTCCTCTTTTTGCTTTACCCAACTTTGTTTTGTCAAGCGTCATCAAGTTTGTCATTTCTGGCTTCCGACTTCAGTTCCGAGTGCTGTCTGACTTTTCCACGGGGGTAATGCGCGACTCGATATGAAGCGAAAGCCTAATCACTTATTCACCCGTCAGATAACTTATCCCCCCATTTCGAGTGTGATTGTTGTTCCTCTAGCGCGTCTGGCGGCAATTCGTCATCGGATTTTGTGAATGACGTATTGTCTTGGTATTGTAGTGATATGAAGGAATAATCACAGAAACTCTTGGAAGAGCGGCAAAGAACAAGTATTGAAACAATCGATTTCGTATATTTAAATTTCGTTTCCTGGCTATGATATCAAGATAATTACAATGATTGCACTTCGCTTCGTTTATGAAAAATAAAAGAAAGACCCTAACGTGTAACAAGACCAAATGTTTCAATGGGGTCCCAAAGGGGAATGTTTGTCGATCGCCCTAGTATAGACGATCGTAAGATATTGTGGATGTTTGGTCTTGCCGAATCCGACACATATCTGATGCGAAAATATCCGTACTATCCATCTGAGGCGGGGGACGCCTCCCCCCTCCCCTATGTTGTCAGCCAGTCGGTAAAAAAATTGCCGAGTCGGCGTGAAGCGCCGCGATTTTTCGTAAAAATAGTCGTTTTCCTTGGAAACGGTCGATTTTTCTTCAGAACAATTGGTTTACCGTAAAACATTCGATTTTCTCTTAAAAACAGTCGTTTTTTCTGAAAGATCAGTCGATTTTTCGTCAAAACAGTCGTTTTTTCGAGCAAAAACAGTCGGTAGAAATGACCAGCCCGTCGGCAAATACCTTGCCCTCGCCCCCAAACATTTTGGCTAGTAACGCCTCTGGTTCCCGGTTCACTGTGATTTTATCGGACCTTCTCCAACCGGCCGGGTTCCGGTCAAACTACTTGTCCGGTGAGGAAGTAACGCTCAGATCTTGCTCCATTGTAAATGTTCCAATCGTCTACAGAATAAACTTGTGTCTCTACGATATTCGCCAGATTCTGGTCAGTCTACTTGTCCGGAGGGACATAAGGCGTTTTAATCCGGCCATAACCGGAAAGTTTGGTAAAAGTAAATCTTTTATTTCGAGTTCGATTTAGGGCAAGAAGACATGATGAACACTTATGTGAAAACAATTTTCTACCCGGACATGTAGTTCGCCCGGAATCCGGCGAAAACCGGAAAGTTGGTTAAAAGTAAAAGTTTAATCTGAAGTTAATTAAAAGTTTGATTTATGGGTAGAAAGACATGCCGAACACGATGGTGAAAATCATTTTCTCGCTGGACAACTAGTTCGCCCGAAATCCGACCAAAACCAGAAAATTTGTTAAAAGCAAAAGTTCGATTAGATGACAGATTAAGGGGTAAGAAGAGAGGCTGAGTCGGTTTATGACAATGGTTTTTTATCCGGACATATAATTATTCCGGAATCCGGTTGTAACCGGATTTTTTTTTTAAGTCAAACTTTTATTCAAAGTTGATTAGATGTTCTTTATAGGGATAAGGAGATATGCTGGTTTTGCTTCTGTATTTTTTTTTTTGCTGGACCAGTAGTTCGCTCGGAAATCGGCAGGAAGTCTCGGTCAGTATCGTCAAAATAGATATGGCTTATAGAGGTATATCTGAACTTGGTTTTCTTTGATGATTAGCCTGTCCATAGCTGGATCTGGCGAAGACAAGACTCGATTGTCTGAATCAAATATTAGATTTTTGGGATCCCATCGACACCTTTGGTCTTGTTCTTAAATAATTTCAACTCTTGGCCAGCTCTCAAACATAAAGCATTTTCAAGACGGCGTGAGGAAATGCTACTTCGAGAAAGGTGCAAGTAGAAAAAGGCACTTTGCGAGAATTGTTATAAACATTTGAAATTAAATATTTCTTGTCGTTACAGGAATGGTCTATTGATGTGCGGTGCTGAACTATTCTGTCTTTTAACCGTTGTTCTGTTCTATGTACCATAGACCGCCAGAACAAGGAATCCTGTATACACCAGAAGTTTTAGTTTTAGGGATTGGATCCTTCCCTTGATACAACTTTGACTTGATGGATTTTCCTCGGTTTGTGGTTTTTTTGTGACATCTCAGGCCAATGTGGTTTACGACACTATCTTCCTGTACAAATTGTAAAATTATAATGACTGTAAGCTTAGACATTTATATGTTACTTCCAAACTCTCCTGCTCGATCTCAACGCAGTTTCTCTCCAGAGGTTCTTTCCGCTGCCAGTTCAATCCACTATGCCTTTAGAAGTTCGTTCGTTAGAGGCTATTTATCCCTCTCATGAAGTCGGTAAAGGCTTGCAGATTAATGGTCTTGTTAGAGGAACCTGGAGAAAATCATATAAATAATCGAAAATGGAGAAGGGGAAGGGAGTTAATATTTTGGAATCAGTGCATTACACTGGAATAGGAAGTTCGGTCTCGACCACCGTGTAAGCTAAGTGTTAAGATTCTGTAACTAAGGTTTTGTAGTATTGTATCGGTCTTACGATTCGATATTAGCGCTATCTTATGAATAAAGCTAGTCTGGTGGGCAAGGGTTGGATCACGTCCAAGGCAAAGAACCCGCCTAAGTTCTTCGGACACGCTTACCATATAACTGTTTAATGTTAACGTTACAGTGTGAACCACTCTTGGTTCCGAAGAGGAAGGTCGCAGTTAAGTCGGAAACGCAACTGCAAAGCTTGCCCTCCAAGTCGCGCTGATCCGTTTTTTTTGTTTTTGTTATCACCAAACCCACCAAAATATTGATAATTTGGTGAACTAAACAGAAAAAATCCCCAAAACTAGTGAAAATCACCTACCGTGGCCGTGCCGATAATGGGCCCTTTTCGATACGGACGACACTAAGTTTCGAAACCATCGTGAAAACGGGGAAACTGGAAGCTCGGTATGAGCGCAGTAATTGGGATTTGGCAATAACAGATTATATTTCCGTTTCTGAACTTCAATTTTCGACATATATTTCGCCCGGAATCCGGCTGAAACCGGAAATTTGGCAGAAGTAAGGCAGGAACTTTCCGTCAAAGTAGATATGACGCAGGCTATAGGGGTAAACATACATGCTAAATCCATATTTGAACTCGTCTTCTCAGATGATTACCATTTGCCTCAATGTGTTTCTAAATTTTATTAGTAAAGTGCTCAAGGAGTCTGGCGAAGACTGGATCTCTACAAGACTCGATTGTCTGGATCAAATATTAAATTTTTGGTATCCCATTGAAACCTTTGGTCTTGTTCTCGAGGCGTTCAAGGCTTGTTGAAATATCACGTCACGAGCTTCGGAGATTTAGTTTCAACCGGAAAAAGTCTAGAAACCAAGCCTTCGCCATTTGCGTTAGAATTGTTGAGTCACTTTTTGAGATCCAAAACCTAAGTGGAAGTCATAGGTACCCCTCATTACCCTCTACCTATATTTTCTTCAAACTTGGTATGAGGATCCATTGGGTCAAAGTAATAATAATAATAATAATTTATTCCTCACGCCTCTCAATACAAAACTTCTACATAACTGACAACTTTTTAAAAGAAAAATGATATGGCACGGCGAGGAGCGGATCGACTGCGGCACGATTGCCATTTAAAGTCGTCCAACGTTGAAAGTCTCGAGATATGGTATGTTTATGTTTAGGCTATTAGAGAAGGCTTCCAGTGATTTCATCTTTTCGACTGGAAATGGCAGTTTGTTCCAGATCCTGATGACTCGGGGTATGAACGAATGATGGTAAGAATTAGATCTTGCAATCTTCATCTTCACAGGCTCCAACTGCAGACTATGCGATCTTGTGTTGCTTTGGGGAGCTATTTGAACAAGCTTGTCTTTTACGTTCCCAAAATTCTCGTGAACTATCTTGAAGAGATTTTTAAGTCTTAAGATCGTTCTTCTTGTCTCAAGTTTATGGAGAGTGAGCCTTCTTAGAGCTTCGTCATACGGAAGGTTTCTGAAAAAGTCCTTTTACAAAGCGTTTCTGGACTCGTTCTATTCTGTCAATATCCTTTTTGAGATATGGCGACCAGATGACAGTGGCGTACTCAAGCTGTGGCCTGACGTAGGTTGTGTACGCTGAGATCTTTGAGTGAATGTCAAGGTATCGTAGGGAGTGGATGAGTAGCCAAAGAGTATTTGATGCTTTACGCACAACCAGGCCGATATGCTTTTCTGGTTTGAGGTCCGAGCTCAGTATTACTCCTAGGTCCTTTTCGCAGGTAGATTTTGTCAGGTCGATACCTTTCATTTTGTACGAGTTCTTCGGATTTTGGCGGCCAAGATGGACGACAGAGCATTTTGCTACATTTGGTGAAAGTTGCCATTCTTCGAGCTTCTCTGTCAGGGCGTCCAAGTCGCTTTGGATTTGCGATGATGTACTAGCTTCTCCCAGGAGCTTTGTATCGTCTGCAAACAGGCCGAAATCGGTTTGGGAAATGGCTTTTATGCAAATGTCTATGTACATGACGAACAAGACAGGGCCGAGAACGCTACCTTGTGGGACGCCACTGGTTGCATCTATCCATGTCGATAGTGTGTCTGCAACCTTGACTGCAATTTTTCTATCATTCAGGTATGCTGAGAGCCAATTTTTCAGCTGCCCCTTGATTCCATAGACCTCTAGGCAGTGGATGAGTTTTCGCACGGATATTCGGTCGAAGGCCTTAAGTAGATCGATTAGGATAATGTCTATTGGAATCCCACGGTCCCGGGCAGACTGGATGTAGTCGTGTATCACTACTAGTTGGGAAACAGTAGAACGATTTTTACGGAAGCCATGTTGACGATCTGAGATGAGATTGTTCAATTCGAGGTGCGAGTTTAACTTTTCCACTATGACCCTTTCCATGATTTTCAGAAATGGTGAAGGAAGGCTGATCGGGCGATAATTCTCCGGGTCACTCCGTTTCCCTTTTCCTTTGAAAATAGATGTTACATGGGATAGCTTCCAGGAAGAAGGAAACTTGCATTGCTCGAATGAGATTTGGAAAAGTATTGCCAGAGGTTCACATAGCTCGTCTCGCAGTTCTTTCAGGATAAAGGACGGGATGCCATCAGGATTGAGTGCTTTTGACGCTTTCATGCCCTTCATTGCTCCTAGAACACTTCCTGGCGTGAAGCCAATGCTGTGGAGCTCGCTTCCTGGGTGTGAGTCTGGGAGTTGAGGTAAATAGCCATCGTCAACAGTGAACGTACTGGCGAAGAATTCTACAAGAGCATTCGCCTTGTCTAGGCTAGTGCTACGGACCACATTACTTCGATCTATTAGTGTTGGTAGTTTCTGTTGCTCACCCAGCTTGCGTTTACAAAGGTTGTAAAAATCGCTTTTTGTTCTTATTTTCTGGAATTCTTCCCGTTCGCAATCCTTGTTGTAGTTTCTGATTGCTTTTCTACATATTGAGCTGAGCTTCTGAAGCTTGGCGAGTCTACTTATGCTTCCAGATGCTTTGTAATCCCTGTATGACTTCTTCCGGTCCCTGATGAGCTTTCTTATGTTCTTGGGAATGTACATCCTTTTGCCAATGTGTTTGTTGTTCCTGAATGGTGTGGTTTCAGTGACGGCTCGATGAAGTATGCCATAGAAAACTTCCCAGGCTTCGGCAATTGGTAGGTTGTACACCAGGTTGTCCCAGTCGGTATGCTGCAGTATTATTTTGAGTTTTGTTATGTCTGTTTTATTGAAGTTTAATTTAGAAGCGGGTTCATCATCCTTCGTACGAATTTTTAGCTGATCAGCACGGACTTGGCAATGGACAGCATGTTCGTGGTCGCTTGAAACGGGGCTAACGACTGTTTTTGTAGCGAGCAGGTCCACCGTGGGCGTGTTGAATACAATTTCCAAGGTGTTGCTTTGACGCGTAGGCTCAAGGACACTCTGCGCTAGGTTCAACTCGCTGACAAGGTCAAGATAGTGTATTAGTTGATCTTTTGAGTTCTGGCTTCTCATCCTGAAAGAATATTTTTCCCAATCCATTTCAGGTGTGTTTAGGTCTCCGCATATCACTACGGATTTAAATTTGTTGCAGATCTTCTCCAGGTAGGCAGAAAATTCACGATCCGCTGTTAGTCCTTCTCTAGGCTTCTTATAAGTTGCTGTTGACCGGTACACGGCTACAATTGCCAGACGAGAACCATCGTTTGAAGATGGCATAACACAGGTTATGGCGTCTATTGTGTTATTAGAGAAACTACTGTGCTCGTAAATGTGTAAGTTTTCCCTTGAGAGTATCGCCACACCACTTCCCCGTGGTTTTGCCGTATTATCCTTCCTAAAAACTTCATATTCTGGTATTCCAAATCTAGTTGATAGTATTTTTTCATGTAACCAAGTTTCAGAAATGCAGATTACATCGTATTGAGAGTTTTCGTAGAGGAATGCTTGAAGCTCGCCGAACTTTTCAACCATGCTGTGTGCGTTAAAAATTAGTAAGTTTATCTCTTTTGGTTGTTCGGCTATTGTCTCACATTCGCATTACGTAGTTTGGGAGCCATGGCTCCCACCAGAAGACTGTGCTGCTCTTTCGTCTTTGTTTCTTCTGAATTCCGCTCGTTTCTGAATCTGCATGCGTGTCAAATCAGGGTTAATGTATGTGTTTTTTCGTGTTTCATCATCGCTGGATGTCCTGAGTGCTGGAGCTCCCTTCACTATTTGTTGGCGCTTTTTAAGGCTATCTGGGCTGTTGCGTTTTAGTTTGATCAGCAGTAGTTTCGGTTTTCCTCCAAGGGGAGCTTTACCGATACGAACGGCTTCCAGGATTTCGGTTTCAGTCAAGCGAGCTCCAAGGTCGTTGTCTTCACAAAGCTTAACGACCTTTTCGGCATCCGTACAGCCATCATTTTCTGGCAGCCCTACAACAACAAAGTTGAAACGTTTCTCGTCGCGTTGCTTCCTTTCTCTTTCTGCAAGAAGTAGCATATCGATGGCCGGCTCCTGGATCAGAGCCCTGCTTTGATTTGGTTGTCCATTTGGCCTTGGTCTGCCACGGAATCTCGTAGTCTCAGGAGTAGTTTTGATACATTCCTTTTCGAGCAGTTTGTACACTCGTACTTAAACAATTGTGAGTTGCTGTCAAGTTGCTTAATCGCTAGGAATAAATCTGCGTGCAATGATCTGCACCCTGCGTGTTCCCATTCTGAGCAGAAAAAGCACTGCAACGAGGAGCAATGTTCTGCCACTTTGTGACAGTACGAGCAGTCGCCAGTGTTTTCTTCCTGGATGGTGTCTCCCATGTTTAATAACGCAGGGTCATTTTGATGGGACGTGGAAGTTGACTGAGAAGAATCCAAGCCTGCGACTGTTGTAGGAATGAACACTGGGATCGGAGTTCCTGGTAGATGAGTGACCGAACGTCCATCAGCTGGTGTTAAAGCGGATTTGTTTTGTACTGGAGTGCCTTTGGGAGTGCCAGATTTAGATTTGCATTGCTGACAAAGCCACTTTCCCTTCAGCTTTTCCATTGTATCTTTGCTGTACGTTACTGAGGCACAATTAAAGTGAAACCAGCTACAGCACTCTCTGCACTCTATTCCACCCTGAGCTCTTGTAACGTTCTTTTTGCATTTGGGGCAGTTATTTGCCATGGTTCACGGTTTTGTCGAGAGTTTAACAATCTGATATATCGTTTTTATCACAATGTAAGTGCGTTGAGATTGACTACCGGGCACCAAGAATACTTTTTCAACTTTAGTAATGTTCTAGTTGGTGGCAACTCTCGTTATTTTCCGTGCTGGTGCTCTCTCAGTAGCTTCCCATCGATGCTACGGCTTTCTGGGACTTCAGTCGAAGGGCAACGCTGTTCCCGGCGTACGAAGTTTAGTAACGTTCTAGCTGGTGGCAACCCTCTCGTAATTGGCCGTGTTGGTGTTCTGTTGATGACTTCACGTCGAAGCTTCGGCTTTCAGTTGAACGGCAACGCTGTTCCCGGCGTGTCTAAAACAAAGGCGGGGGCCAGCAATGCTGCACTATGGAACAATCACAAAAACAACGCTATCGCCACTTCTCTTTTGGCGCCAATTTCGAAGAAAAACGTAGGTGAAAGTGGGGCTAGGGGATGCTCTCTTTCCACAGTATTTTCGGAGATGTTTGTTATGTCGCCACTGCGATGTCGGCAGTGTGTTGAAATAAATGTTCGGAATAAATGTTCGGGAAAGCCACGAAAAAGAAGACTTATGGGCGAGGGGGGGTACTAGAATGACCCCCCGCTTTCTTCAAGATGCACTATAACAGGTATCCTAATTTCTTCTTCCTCTGGACTTCTCGGAACTTGGAAATAATTGACTTGTTCTATAATTTTCACCTGATCAGCTAGACAGTGTTGTCATCGACGGTCAAGTTCGGTCAAGTTCGTAGATGAGCCCTGTAGCCCCATATTTACGGTGGGAGAGGGATTTAAAATTAAAGACGAAAACAAATGTTTTGAAAAACCATTGAGATATTCGATCTAGGGTTATGGAGACATGCTGAATCCTCATCTGGAAGTAATTTTCTCGCCGGACAAATAGTTCTTTCCGGAATCCGGCCACAGACAGAAAATTTGTAAAAAGTAAAAGTTTTATTTGAAGTTGATTAAATGTTCGATTTAGGGGTAAAAAGACATGCTGAATCTAAATATGACAATCATTTTCTACCTGGTTATATAGTTTGCCCGGAATGCGGTCGAAACCGGAGAATTTGTTTAAAGTTAAAGTTTATCTGAAGTTAATTAGAGGTTTGATATATGGGTAAGGAGAACGGCTGAAATCATTCTGAGCTGTAGTTTTTGCCGGACAATTAGTTCACCCGGAATTCGGCCGAAACCGGATATTTGGCAGAAGTTTTCAGGAAGTTTCGATTTTCGTCATAGTGGATACGGCGCATAGGGTTAAACACACATGCTGAATCCAGACCTGAAATCGTTTTTCTTAGATGACTAGCCGGCTTCTGTTTTTAAATTTTAATAGTAAAAATGTTCAAGGAGTTTGGCAAAGACCGGATTACAAGATTGCTTTAGAACTGTCGAATCACCTTCACCAACTTTTCTTTTGTCAAATAGTCTTTTTTCGAGACCTTAGGGGCTTATTTTTTTTACTTTGACTTGCACTTCCTTCTCTTTGACTCCCTACTCTCAGCCATTCAAGCAACGAATAAAGAAGAGTTATACCCCCACCCGCTGCCTACGGGTCCGGACTAGTAGATCCTGCCAGACTCTCCGATCTCGGTCGGGGTTAACTGGGACGCCCGGAAATCTCTCTCTACCCTTCATCACAACCTAATTAATCCTTTCTAACGCAGACACCATTGAGATATCACGTTGCCAGCTTCAGAGACTAGGTATTCAACCGGGAATGTCTCAAGAACCATCGTACAGTAAACCTTTGCGTTAAGACTGTCGAATCACTTTCCTTCAATAACTTTTCTTTTGCCCTTTTTTCGACTATCATTTCTAGCCATCATACGACGAGCTTGTGGAACTTAGTATTCATCCGGGAATGTCTCAAAGGCTATAGGACAGTAAACCTTCGCCATCTGCGTTAGAATCGTCGAATCGTTTTTCGTCACTAGGCATTTTTTTGTTCGATGGCTGTTGAAGTGCACTCCGTAAGTTTCGTTCAGGATGTATGGCCGCCAGGTGGATAGGTTCATATCCTTCTGAAAAATGCCCTCCCACTCTTGCCAGGCTATTGGAAAAAACCTTCTAGGTTTGAAAGCTGATATATTGCATTTATTCTGGATCGTTTCTACATCAGGCTGACTGGGAGAAATCCCACATACTTCCTTCGCGCTAGCTGTCACCACTGATGGCCCCGCCCCCGTCCACGAGTAACTATTATACTTATTCCTGGACAGGCTTTCATACATATACTGATACTGATACTGATACTTTATTGTAAAACGAGACTTTCACAGCATTGGATTGCCGAACTTGTCGTTTTCGTCAGGTACATCATAATTACAAAACATTTAATAAGGCGGTTGTACATAATAAAGCAATAGTCAAAAAATGATCAAACAGAATAAAACCCTAGACAATTAAAACATTAAAGGGAAATAGTTAATCAATTGTTCAAAACTTCAACAAAAGATGGTACAAAGCTCTTTCTGTAGCGATCGGTTCTTGTACAAACAGGGTTAAGAACCGGAACTTTTTGTGCTACAGCTCGAGGTAGTCGAGGTTTTGGCGGGCAATATGGGGTAGGAAACAGGTGCTCAAAACATGAGTGGGAACGCAGACTGTTCCCGAAACCAGTACAAAGAGTAAGACGTCGGGCTGCTAAAGTAGGGAGGCGGAATTCTTTGAGGAGGAGGATATAAGGCACTTTGCCCTGGCGGTAGATGATTCTCAAAGCTCTCTTCTGAATAGTTTCAAGCCTATCAGACTGATCTACTGTCAGGCCAAAGTGCCAAACCGGACAAGCATACTCAAGTAGCGGACGAATGAAAGTAACGTAAAGGCGGAGAACATGTGATTTAGGGCACGAAAATTTGGAAAACAGTTTTAGGAGAGACAGAGACGCACTGGCTTGTTTAATAATGGAACAAATGTGAGCCTCCCACTTCAGATCATTCGTCAGTGTGATCCCCAAAAGTTTGGTCTTAGTTGTAAGTATTTCATTTGGTACTGGAGTAGTGAACGATGGCTTTGATTTAAGAAAACTTATGGTCATGATATTCGATTTCTGTGGATTAACTTTCATTTTCGACTCGGCTGCTTCGGCAGCGATATCGTCAAGTATTTCCATTGCGGTACTCTTTATGTTCCTTCTGCACCTTTCAAGTAATGTCATATCGTCCACAAACTTCCAGCGATCGGCTGATTCGTTAGCAAGATTGTTAATCATTACCAAAAATAACAGAGGACCTAAGAGCGTTCCCTGTGGAACACCGCAAGAAATAGGAAGTGCATCTGAATAAATGTTTTTATACCTTACAACTTGACTTCTATTTGACAGAAAAGATGCAATGATATTAACTAGAAAAGGTGGTACTTTAAATTCATTTAATAATTTTTCAATTAAAACATTGTGACTAACAAGATCAAACGCTTTTTGGAGGTCGACTAAAATAAGATTCAGCCATGTATCAGGCTCATCAAGTAGTTTATATACAGTGTCGAGAAGGCTAACCAGATAATGTGTCGTCGATAAACCTTTCATGTTTCCGAACTGGTTTTCATGTATTAAATCATGGATCGTTTCTTTGAGCCAATCTGCTACAAAACTCTCATACATTTTGGAAAATATCGGTGTAAGAGTAATAGGACGGACTCCACTAAAATCCAGTTTAGCCCCTTTCTTCTGTATGGGAGTAACGTACCCTTTTTTCCAGCAATCAGGGAATAAACCGCTTTTGGTTATCGTGTTGAAAATATCTGACAAAGGTTTTGATAGTTTATCGGGAAATGCTTGGACCAAATCAATCGGAATATCAAGGGGGCATATTGAAGTTCTCTTTAGTATACGGATTTTTGCTTCAACATCCCCAGGTAGTATTGCTGGGATAACGTGATCTGGTAATGGGGGAAAAGAAGTATTACTTGGGAGAGGAGGAAGAGTTTGCACAATAGCCGAAAGGTGTTTATTTAGCGAATTAGCTGTGGTTTCTGGCGGTTCATCAAGGTTGAAATCAACAATTTTGACCGTTTTACAGCTAATTTTCCTGACTGTGTTATACCACTGCTTTGGTCGGGATTTGAAGAGTTCGCTTACTTTGTTACGGTAGTACTCGGATGAAGCTTTTCGGATCTGCTTTTTTATACATTTTCTTAATAGGTTAGCTTCTTCAAATTTTCCTTGACGGAATAGCCTTAGTTTTTGGCGGATTAAATTTTTCAGTGCATCGTTCACGTACGGCTTATCATTAGAACATCTTTTCTTTTTGACTTCTGGGAAGTGAAGGACATAATTATTAAGAAGCTTTTCTTGAAAAATTTCGGCCTTCTTATTAGAATCATCAGCAGCAAGGACATCATCCCATTGCTCCTCTGACAGCCATGCCCCAAACTTAAGCAGGCCACCATCGGTAATTGGACGGTATTTAAATTCATCAAACTTGTACTTAGGAATCAGGCCTTGTATTGGGTTTAGTGATAACGTGAAATGGTAGCTTCCGCCAAGCGGGGGGAGGGAATTGGGTTTTTGATAAAATTCATGCATGTTTGTGCATATTATGTCGAGTGAAGTGCCACCTTTTGTCGTTGGAATATTAACGATTTGTTTTAAATTTGCTCCCCGACAAAGGTTACTGAGGTTTAGCTCATTCCCGTCCCCAGCAAGCAGGATCCCAGCGTTAGGATGTTTTGACTGGAGGTAATCAAGAGATGCATGAAGTTTGTCCAAGAAATCTTTTCGCTGCTCTGATTTTTGGCCCGGTGAATAATAAAAGCAACCCACAATAATGTTACTGAAGGGGCGAGGTAAAATTTTTGGTTTAACTTTTATCCAAATCATTTCATCATATTCATTAATTCCGGGAACTTTTACTTCGATAGGTGACAAATTATTACGGCAAAAAATCAAAACTCCTCCACCCTTTTTACCAAGCTTATGGTCATGTGGTCGAAGTTTAACAAACTCATGGAAATCAGCCATCTTCAAAGTATCGGTGTTCTGGGATTGAACCTCAGTAATGCAAATTAAATCCGAGTCTAAATTTTTTTGCAGTAAGTTCAAGTTCAATAAGTTTATCAAAGTTAAGGCTTTCTGCATTACTTAATAAGAGGCGAGGGAAGTGATACCGTTGATTATTATTTGTATGCTCCCGGGTGGGACTCCCAGGACAACCCTTTTCATCTGGCGAACGATTTGACGCGGAAGTAGGAGGACGCGGATGGGATTTAGATTTACCAGGAAGCTGAGTACGAGGGATGGATGAGAAGCTGTTTTCCAAAACAATCTGGCAAACAGGAGGAGGTGCCAAGGAATTCCGGCTCCCAACCGTAGGAATCATGATATCACTGTAAGTGAGGGGCTCAAATCTATTTTTTACTGGAATTGATGATACAAGCAAAACTGCGTCGTCGCCAGTAGTAGAATTATCTGTTACACTGCGGTACCCAGATAAGGGAAAGGAGGTGGTGGGAAAGGGAAGTTTATTTGCTTTGACACCCGACGATGGTTTTGATTGAGGGGGCTTGGGGGAGCCAGGGGGAAACGAGGCTTGTGATATGACTGCACGAGTGACAGATGGGAGAAATGATGAGTGGAAGGGGGAGGGGGTATGGGGTCGAGTATGCTTTTCGCTCCCGGATAAGTGCCACAAACGGACACCGCTTGAAGCAGAGGATGGGGTTTGGGGGTTGTCCTCTGTGTCACTGGCCTCCGTTCTAAAAAATGACGTTCTAAGAAATGGAGAGGGGGTATGGGATCGAATATGCTTTTCAGTCGCGGGTAAGTACCACAGCTGGGAACAGCTGGAAGCAGAGGATGCCGTTTGAGGGTTGTCCTCTGTGTCACTGGCCATCGTGCTAAAAAATGGTGGTTTTCGGTGGAAGATTTTTCGGACCCAGTCTTTAGGAAGTATTTTGGGATTGTTACATGAGCATTATCACATCCGAAACATCTTCCACTAGAAAACGATTGACAAATTGTCACGTGGTCAAATTTACACTTTTTCTTACTACAAGATCCTGTCAGATAAAATTTGCAAACATGCAAGGAACTACAACTAGCAGTCAGACACTTTCCCTTCAGGAACCTCATGCAAACTTTTGGCTCCATACGTGTGCGTGCGTTTTGTTTTTCGTTAATTTCACGCACTTTGGTTTCCTTATTCGTTTGCTTTGCAGCCGTCAAATCAGAGTTTCTTGGCAATTCGTGAGCAAAACAACAGGCATCACCGGACTTGCATTTACCGGTAGCGATAAAAGTAAAGCACTTAGCTAGATTGGACTTGTTTGACCGGTTACCTACAGGATTAGTCACTTGGGCTTCAGGCGGGAATGACGAAATGCCCGATATTTCCTTTCTAAATGAATCTTGCACGTTCGGTACGAAATCGGTGAAACTGCACTCGAGACTGCACTGGTTTGCAGCATCGTTTTTCGTCAGATAATGATTTTCACTGGACAACTGGAGTTGCTCAAGCCGATTTTTTAGATCAGCGATTGTTCTCACATGATTAACCAATACACTATTCTTCTCTAATCGAATGATTCCGTTGACGAATACCTCTTCTGACTGGCTGCATATGAACTCGCCTAAGGTAAGCATGTTCTTCTGAACTATCCAATCTAGGTCAAGGTAGAGTCCTCCTAGATTCTTCATGAACCAGATGCGGGTGTAGTCTGCCACGTGCTCTGTACGGTGGGGTCCGAACTGCATTTCGTGAGAGTAGAAGACGTGCTTAAAGTCGTTAGTACGATAGACATCGTCAAGGTATAATTTTGATACCTTTAGGTTCGTATAGTTGTGTATCCACGGAAGCTTCTCTTTCATTTCATCGACTTGTAGCCCCGTCATGTATATGACAACCGTGTTCGGGGCGTTTGCTCTTGCCGCCGATTCGATTGCGCATGCCTGTCTCGGCCCTAGGCTTGTACTGTAAGCTGTTTCAACAAAAAAGGTAGTGTTGAAGTCATGTCCGCAGAATAGTCCCTCGATAAATTGACTTTCCATATTGCATTCTTTGACCTCGGTGTGTTGGTGGGTGGTTTCCTCTACGGTGTCGCCGGTGGATATAAAGACATAGAGAAAGAATAACGTAGCTAGAATTATCAGAACGTATCGACCAAAGGAAGGGGAAGCTAAATAACGCTGAATAAAGGAAGGAGGCTTCCTTGGTTCCATAGCAGACTCTTGGGAGCGTATTAACGGTCCTAAAAGTAAAAAGCCGATTAATATATATTTACCTGTACGTAAAAGATGTGGCCTCGACTTAAAGCACTGCTCTTACGAGACATAGCTTTTTTACGTAAAATGGTCCGGAAGTAGTGTTTCTCGAAAATACTCATACTTTCCTCGCGAAAGTAGACCTTCTCTTGTTAGCGCTTGTCGACTCTGGTCCGGCCTCATGCAAAAATAATTGTTTCTTCTCGCGAAAAAAAAAAAAAAGGCGCGCCTTGCTGATGCTGAGAAGTCATAGCTAAGGCAGAGCCATCCAATGGTGTCCCGCTTCTATGGCTTGGCAACACCTCTATTCGCTGGAGGTCTCGAGACAAAATAAAAGTTATTGTCTTGCAACACTGGAAAACGCCGGGCTAGCGCTGAAAAACGAAAAATTTAAATAAAGTGATTCACAATTTAATTTTGTAAAAAGGGAGATTTCTTAGGCTAGTAGACCACGTAAGTTGTCGGGGGGGGGGGGGTTGAAAACCTTCTAATCGAGGGGGGGGGAGGTCCTTAAAAAAAAAAGTACAGTAATTTGATCATTTCTAATTTAGCCCTTGACTTCTATAAAGCGATAAGTGACAAAAAAGAAATTTCACAGGAGAGCGACAAAACCTTTTATTTGCAACCCGCCATATAAAATAATAAAAATACAAATGTTTTCCCTAAGGGTTCGGGGCTCGGATGGCTTGGATCGATTTGCGTTATCGCTGATCCCGATGAAAAATTATCTCAAAATAGGAGTATGTAGTAGTACGAAAAAGTAGCATGCAGTATCACTGATGCTACTACATGCTTCTCGGTCAAGACTACCGTGTTACTGCATGCTACTACATGCTTCTCGGACAAGACTACCGTGTTACAGCATGCTACTACTTAAGCTTATCCGCCGCTAAATGTAAATGTGTAAAAGCATCTATAGTCTATACTACTACATACTACTACACGATACGATTCTTTGTTACTACATAGCACTATGTTTTTCGCATCTATAGTAGTATGAGTGATATTCCGTGGTATTGCATATGATTCATACAACTATATACACTTACATACTCCTTTATATGACTGTCTCAGTTTGAATCGTTTTCGCATGGAAGTAGTCTGAGTCGATCGTTCCGTGGTACCGATAATAGTTGCATGTAGTAGTTTGGGTGATACTTCGGGATATTACGAATATTCCATAGAATTTTTCATAGAATTTCGAAGAATATTTAATAGAATTTCAAAAAAAATACACCTGCATACGACTGTCTCATTTTGACTCGATTTAGCAAGGAAGTAGTTTAAGTTATTATATTCCGTGATCCTACAGAAAAAAGGTGTATGTGTAGTTTTGTCAGGGAGCACAGCGCGGAGCGCTGTGCGAGGCTTCTAAGTCCTCCAGTCCAATAAACTAGCCACACCCAAACCGTCTGTGGTGGACAATACAATCTGACTAGATTGCCTACCCCTTGTGGTGTAGTATTCTCGGAAAACGGGTATATATCGCTGTATACAGTTGTTTTAATTCGTGGGTGGGGGGGGGGGGGGGGGCTCATGGCCTGTCAACTCATGTGTAAAACACAAGTGAGCCCTGGATTTGGATGTAGGACACCACAAACCAAGAGGGGCATGGTTCATGGGTTTATATAGGTGGTTGGTATTTGGGGTAAATATTTTCTGCAAATATCGGTGTAATGCAGAAGCTTTAATGCACAAGTGAAAATAAGAATGGTACCGTACGAGTGGATATGGTGGGGTGGTAAAACCTGCAGAAGGGGGAGGGGGGGGGGTCAGTATGGTGGTGCTCTGGGTTACAGAATACTGTGGGGTGGTAAAACATAAATATTTCTGGCAGATATAGGTTCACTGTGTAAATTCTAATTCGCAAGTAAAAATCAGATATAATAACGTATTGTTGGATACGATATGGTGGTATACGACGTACGGAGGGGTGGTATGGCTCTGGTGGGGTCATCAGGTGATAACCACTCCTTAGATATTGGTATTTATCGGGTATATGGAGTGGCGGCGCCATCTCGAATTCTTCGAGATCCCCTTAATATAGAGCCTGCCCAGTGGTTTCGGTGCCTAACATCACAACCAGGGCCCAAAACGGGTATAAGTGGGTGGTTTATTTATAGTCACGGATGTTTCAAAAAATGAAAAACCGTTGGTATTGTGACAAACTGGGTGGTGGTAGTGACAGCTTAATATCCGAACACAATAACAATTCAAGAGAGACTGTAACGGAGTTTTCTGCTGCTTCAGTTATATAAGCATAGGGTTTTCTCTGAGGCGGTTAGCGCTGAATGGCTGTTTGTCGCTGAGCGTAGTCAGGTCATGCTTTGCTTACGTGAGGTCAGCATACCTCTGGGAATTCATTGTATAGGAGAAAGGCATTTTCGGTATAACTTGTCAGCGCAAAGTTACGGGGGTGAACAATGGTATATGTAACTTTTCAGAATGGGTAGAACATTAGCGGTTAAGTGAAAACGAAAGGTACTCGATTGGTTAGGTATGATCGCCTGACAATGGTCACTAGTGATCCGTAACCCTAACTAAACCAACCCAATCCTAACACTATCCCAACCCTGCCCCAACCCCTAGCTATACCAAACCTCCCACCCCTCCTATCTAAAATATAAACGGCCACACCAAACCAAACCATGCCAAACGAACAAAACCAAATCAAATAATCCGTTGCCTTTGGTGGGGTTGCCTCCGAATGTTAAACACAGTATTCAATCGTGTAAATAGGGGGATATTTTCGTAATAGGGGAGGGGCGATGATAGACGGAGAGTGACTAGGATCAAAAGTATACAAGATGTCAGGGAGCACAGCGCGGAGCGCTGTGCGAGGCTTCTAAGTCCTCCAGTCCAATAAACTAGCCACACCCAAACCGTCTGTGGTTATAGGGGCATTTCGGTACTACTTTGTAGAATGGTATCCTTCGAGAAAATCAAAGGGATACAAACCACTTAGCTTCTTGAAGCAGTCGCTTAAAGTAGCAATGATCAGGGGCGTCACGGCTAGGGGTGGGGGGGCGTCCTCCCCCCTTCCCCGAATATTGTCGGCCAGTCGGTAAAAAATAGCCAAGTCGGCGCGAAGCACCGCTATTCGTAAAAAGAGTCGGTATTTTCTTAACAAGAGCTACGAGCTCATATGGCACTTGTTACGAGTAGGTGGTGTGAGAAACAAGAAAGTTAATCTGAGGTCTTTCCGGGAAGTCCAATACCCCTCCCCATCGTGCTCAGACCCGGTCCCGACCCTAAGATATGTCCTATCTACTTTCCGAGTTTCTTTCAATTCACTTTATTCGTATAACCCATATGCGAGCCAAAACATTTCAGAGACTCCCCTTCACCCCCCCTCCTACTGTGGCCCAATACGACTCGGACACATGGACTTCGCATCTCTGAAATCTTCTCTTCCCGTCCATCAAGTTTAACTCGAGTCGGAGGAAATCTGCAAATTTCCGATTCCCGCATCCTCCTCCTCCTACCTTGGTCGGATCCTGTTCGGAAGCCAAATAACAAATCTAGGCCCCATAAACTTGGTACTATCCAACTTGCATCCCATTTTGCCCATCCGTTTGGTTTTTGTGCATGTCACAAAATTCCCAGACCCCCCCCTCCCCCCAATCTCCCCCAACCATGGCGGCGTTGGATTCATACACATGCTTTGCACATCTAGGTCACCAGTTCTTATCTTCCATAAAGTTTCACTTGAGTCGGACCATTCTTTCGCAACCTATGGAAGTAAGTAATTCACGGATTCCCTCTCCTTCAACTCACCCAAAAATTGTCGGATTCAGGAACGGAAGTATTCCTAGGGCATTGTGTAGGGTCCTTAAGTCTGTTTGGTTGGGTCACTAATATGCCTGCCAAGTTTGATCGTCCTTAGCCCATCTGAAAGTATCCTATCTCACTATCACCGGAATTCCGGGAAACCCCCTCCAACTTCCCTCAAAGAACCCTGAACGTACCTAATGCTTGTGCTTATTTTTACATTAAATTTGCATCCCGATTCCTGGACAACCAGCGTTTCACAAAAAAATCCAATCTTCGAACTCACCCCCCCCCCCCAAGAATCAGATCCGGTCCGAACTTGACGTGGAACATCTGAGACAATAGTTCTTTCCACTTGCCAAGTTTCATTCAAATCCGGTCGCCCGTTCAAAAGTTATGAATGACACTAGACAACAGGAACTACCAAACTAGCTGGATCACCAGAATCCCCCCCACCAACTCCCCCCACAGTGACCGAATCCCGTCTGGTTATTTCAATGACGTATCTAGGACTTGTGCTTGTTCTTCCCTCCAAGTTTCATCCCGATCCCTCCACTCTAAGCGTTTCCCAAGATTTCCGGCTCCCCCCTCCAACTCCCCCCAAAGTCACCGGATCCGGTTCGGATTTGAAGTGGGTCGTCTGAGACACGAGGTCGTTCCAAATATAAAGTTTCATTAAGATCTGATCGTCCGTTCAGAAGTTAAATTCTGGGGTTGGGGAGGGGGTTCAAATTAAGGGACAAACAAAATATTTTTAAATTGCTAATGTGATAGTCGGTTATGGGATAAGAAGACATGCTAAACACGAATATGCAAACCATTTTCTCGTCCGACAAGTAGTTTTCCCGGAATCCGACAAAAAACGGAAAGTTGGTTAAAAGTAAAAGTTTCATTTGAAGTTTATAAAATGTTTGATTTTGGGGTAAGAAGACATGCTTAGCACGAATGTAGAAACCATTTTCCCGCCAGACGAGTAGTTTGTCCGGAATCCGGCAAAAACCGGAAAGTTGGTTAAAAGTAAAAGTTTGATTTGAAGTTGATTAAATGTTCGATTTATGGATAAGTAGACATGCTGAACATTTATGTGAAAAGAATTTTCTAACCGGACAAGTAATTCGCCCTGAATCCGGTCAAAATCGGAAAATGTGTTAAAAGTAATAAGTTTTATTTAAGTTGATTAGATGACAGATTTAGGGGTAAGAATAGACGCTGAGTCTGTATATGACAATCATTTTTTAGCCGGACATTTAATTCGTCCGGAATCCGGTTGTAACCGGTTTTATTTTAGAAGCTAAAGTTTTATTTGAAATTGATTAGATATTATGTTTATAGGGATAAAGAGATACCGTGCGCTGAATTCGATTCTGAATTTCCTTTTTTGCTTGACATGTAGTTCGCTCGGAATTCAGCCGAAACCGGAAATTTGGCAGAAATAAAGCTGGAAGTTTCGGCCAGTATTGTCAAAATAGATATGGCTTACAGAGCTATATCTGAAGTCTGAACTTGTCTCTAATGATTAGCCTGGCGGAGACTCGATCTGGCGAAGACAAGACCCAGTTGTCTGGATCAAATATTAGACTTTTGGGATCCTATCGAAACCTTAGGTCTTGTTCTTGACGTTGCTGACGGTGACGGCCGTGAAAGAAAAGAACCGATACAGCAACGATATGGTATTGCCCTATTATGCGCGCGTCTATCGATACGAATGTCCACTATTGAACCACTCTGAAAGATTAGCGTTTCATTGACCAAAATAGCGTTTCATTGACCTTTGGAACAAAATTTTGATGCAGCGAAAATAGGAAAACATTGCAAAACGATCTGCGTGGTATTGAAAAGATATTTTCATAGCGAAATTTTATTTCTCGTCAAAGAAATGCAACTTGATAACAACTAAGTGTTATTTTGCGTCAGCAGAATAGTGTAATATTCCGAATCCTCCGGTCACGATCGAATGGTTTAGTATCAGAGGGATGCCCGCGTACTCCCTTCCATTCCTACTCCCTTCCCACCATTCCCAATTCCATATCCAAAATAAAAGGTTAACTCCTTAGAAGCGTGATAACCAAATATAGCACTGTATTTGGAAACTGTTACTGTACTTACAAAAGAGGCCGGGTCTTTAAACTGAACCGTCTGAGAACATATGTCAACACCTGACCAAACCTTGGCCGAGTGTGTCACCTGAGCTAACCGTTCAGAAGACTTGTATCTTTTCAACATATCCCGAGACTCCCAGCCAACATGATTTTGCACAATAGTTTTCTCAAGTCCAGATTCTACTAGAGTGAGGCGTCTCCCCTGCATATGGGACCATGGTGGAGAGGCACGTTATCAGTGCCAGACGTGCATCGTCGTATTCCATTGGAGCAGTTTGTATGGTACCGGATCTGACCTTTGGGAACAAGTAGTTACCGGTTAAAACGAAACCCGAATTAATGCAGCATTTCTTATAATCATAAAGAGCGCGATCGGGGCAGATAGATCGTTGATAGATAATACCCCTGATGTCAACTTCAGAGTTTTCCGTTCTGATTGCAGGAAAACCAACCCGTCCCCTGCCTGTGCTTTCCGTAGGGCAATTGCCGGTACTCTGGACAAATGGGAAAATGTCAAACAGTGAAGAACTGACTTAAAAATAGAGCCCTATTACTCAGATGAACAAAGCGTTTGAAAATGTCTGGCTCCAGTCGCGCGGGCTGTTCTAGGCTTTCTGCAACACGTTTTAATTTTCCCACCGACATGAGTGTAGCTTGCCTTCCGGGACACATAGCGTTTGTCTGGTCACCCGTAACCGACTTGAGGTACGAACGCACTTCTGACGATAAGAACGGGTTACCGACACTTATATGCTGAAGAAAGCTCCCCCAATAACGTGGAAACTGTGCTGGAGCTGAGCCTTGTTGGACACTCACAGTTCGCCTTGAGATTTAACTTACAGTCGAAATTATGGACCCGAGTCCTTCCGGCAGTGTCTTTATGGATCACAAAACGCACAATATCCGTGGGAGTAGCTTGTTCGAATCTGAATTCTCGATCGCACCACGTCCACAAAAACCCAACCAGCGACTCTTTTTGCTTCCCGTACTTCGAATTTTTAGACGGAGCGACCAGTTCCAATCTTCTGTCCTCGGTTACCCCTTGGTGCTTCTGCAAAGATAAGCCGCAAATTTTATATCAATGCAACTAAAAGTTTATACTTCCACAAAACTACCGAATACACACACAACCACATGATACATTTTAATAAGAGCCCCAAGGTTTGACCCGTACAGCCTGCGTACAGCATACAGGTCAAATGGTAACAGCCTAGCCCTGTAACCCGACTTTGTGGGATACATGATTATTCTAGCATCACCGGCATTGTCAAGCTTGAGCCGCTTCTGGTCTCTGGCGCAAAGAATCGATCACCATCCATCAGGCTTTTTACAAACCGGATTAACTATCGTGTACCCAACACTTTTTTCATGATCCATGTATTTTAGAACTGCTAGGATTAATGAGATAGGAGGAAAAACGTAGAGATTGCCATGAGGAGGCTTATTTGCAAACAAGTCAAGTGCTGCGGCACCTGGTAGCGCGAGGGTGTGAAATGGTAACTGTTCGGTCTCTACCTGTCATGGCATTTGAATCAAGCGCCATTAAGTCGAAAGTATGACCACTAACACCGCCAAACCACTGCTCTACTTTGAACCAAGCTCTAGGGCTAGGGTTGCATCAGCATTATCCAGGACTCGCAAGGGGTAATCCGCTATATTATCCTGCGACGGTACATAGTCAAGTTTCACATACAAGTTCAGCGTAACAGCGACGTGAAAAATCTCCTTAACTGCCATCTCCATCTCGGAGGAGGACCCAGCGCCTGAGTGTTGACTAGTGTTGACCCTGTTGACTAGTGCCTGGTTGTCGACCAAAACCCGCACGCGCGCATTGCGGATATCATCGCGAAAGGCTTGGAGGGCGTATGTCAATGCTTTTGCTTCCTTAACCACAACACTATGATAGATTTCGATCCCGAATCTCTCTGGGATTTTTCCCGGGGACAGATAAATGCCCTCCCCAGGAATGTGTCGAAGCATCTGTACATAACTCCAAACTTGTATGGTATTGAGTCTGCCACGGGAACACCCGCGGAGAATCCCTGACGAATCGCCAAAACCCGAAACTGGAATGGTACGGATCCCGTTTTTTTTCGCAGCCGCAACCTGCGCTGCGCATCTAGAGATGAAAAGACGAGCATGGGGGAATGCCGACTGTAACGATATCATATAGCCCATTTTTTTCTGCAAAGACCGCAAATCCGTGTACTCTGATCCCAAAATATTCTCAGTAAGTTCCAAAATCTTTTCAACTTTATCGTCAGGAATAAGAAACGCAGAAATACTCGTATCAAACAGAAGACCCAAATATCGCTTTTTCATTGTGGGGAGAAAACACACTTCCAAGACAGATATTAGCCCAATTTCGTCAATAATGCTACAGACTTCGAACTTGCAGCCCAGTTTCATCAAAATATCTCATTCTATTCGAGAGTTATCATGCTGACAGACGGACAACTTTTGAGATGTCATAGGTATCCCTCCACTTAAGTTTTGGGATCCCAAAAACACAAAAACACAAAAACCTATCTCTGAAAGAGCTGTCAGCGCACCTGAAGCTTTAGGCGAAGTTAGCGCTGCTTGACTGACAAATTCGGCTCGGCCATAACAGCACTAAAAGTGCAAACGGAAGTTTCGAATACTCTTGATGACTATCTCTCCTTGCCGATGCAAAATCTCCGGCCTCTCCGGGTACCTAGCGGAAGAAAGGCAGAAATGGTGTCACATCTGCTATCAAGGATCGCCGTGATTGGTTGACACAGGCTTTGAGTCGTTACGGACATGCTTACTCCTTCTTCCTGAGGATCACTGGCGTGTGTTGGACTTAGTCATATAGAGTATTCCATAGGGGTTATACCACGGTAAAAAGTCGTTTTGGCAGTTACCGCAATACTCTCGAACAAGCGATCTAGTTCGGATGGAACTTGATAGCTGGCGAGGTCGAATGTCCTGTTCAATTGGTCCAATTACAGGTCAGAACCAAGCAGAGGCGGCCACTATGCGGCGTTACGCTGCGGGCACACGATTTCGATGTTCTTCCCCTTCATGAAATGATGGAAAAATCTCAACTTCTCATTATGGAACTGACAATGGTGTCGACAATCCGTGCAGGATTTGGCAAGGATCCCGATTGTCTCCCCGCAGCATAAATTTAAAAGCCCCAGGAAGAGCGCAGCTAGATTGCGCGCGCGATTTCGAGTAAAATAAGTGGTCCCATGTATAGAAAAAATTCCATAAAAAGGGTGGTCCAAAGTCACTGCCTTTTGAAAATGGGTGGTCCTATCTAAGACTTCGCCAAATCCCGTTTGTAATTGGGTGGTCCTAACTCACAGTTCGCTTAATAACTTTCAGTGGGTGGTGGTGTCCTGTCCAATTTAGAAATTGTCCCTTTTTTAGGCATGACGTCTCCCTTTTTTGTCTCTGTGTCCTCCTGTACAAGGTTTCGTTTATCCGGAAGGATGAACGTTCCAGTGCGCGTCCAGCAGGTTTCGTTTTTCCGCTGGATAAAAGAACATCCTTGCTTGCGGGGCTCAGAAGTTTTTTGGGGGGCGTGATAGAAGACCGAAATTCAGGGACTTCCTTCGCTGCCGTGGTCCAGGGTAGGTCTAAAGATAAGTTGATATTTTACTGTACAAGTGTTTAACCAGTTCTGATGCAGAGTTAATATCATCTTTAATATAGTTAGTTGTGTTCGCCTTATTCCGTCCTAGACCGCACATAGGGAGGTAGTATATCCCGCATTCGAAGATCCGCTAATCCGGCCTAAGCTACCATATTAGGTCTCTGACCCGGCGGACGTTTACGTTCACGAAGCTGGGAACAGCTCCAATTAACCCTGGACAGACCCGGTTAATATAAAAAAAAACTCGAGCACATAATCAGCGTTCAGACGTGGATGGAAGCGAGGGGTTGCTCACCTAGTCGATAGTTAGACATCTTACCTGGGTGTCAGCTCTAACCACGAAAGAAAAACTATCGAGTATGGAAGAAGTTCAAACTGCAGGAGTAATCTCTGTCGGTGGTCTGTAATCAACATGAGTGACCTAGGTTAAGGTTCCTCTAACAATAAACTAAATAACAAAAGGTCCACAGCCCGGCTGAGAAGACAAAGAACCTACGATTATAATAGTCGAGCTGATTCAGCGCTAACGAGCTTCAGAGTATCAGACTTATCTAAAAAGCCATTGGGATTTAGGATAGATACTGAACAAAAAATACTATTAGGCTACTTTACTGTAAACGTTACTTCTCGCAGTGTCAATTTCGAAGGACCCATCAAACAGAAAAGAATGTTAAGTGATTCATGATTAGAGAGAATTAGTGTTTTTAACTTTTAACTTAGTAATTACCATTGCAGGACTAGAGAGCTCCCAGTCAAAACACAATTATTTTGGATTTGTCCGGTATGTTCAGTTGATCCAAAAGACACCTTTCCCCCAAATGTCATGCTTTCTTAAATTAACAACTGCATATGGACAAACTTCGATTGAAATATGTGCTACAGATGTATCGGATAAATAAAAGCGCAAGTGTTATCTATTTGACTTAGGTTGAAAACTAGACTACTCTACTTCGTCAGAAAATGAGGCAGCGAATGTGCCTTCTGTTCGGGTTTGGTTAAGCTGAATGCTTGATACTGAGGGAATGATCTATTGTAATGTGCGGAACTATTGCTCAATAACTTCTTGTTTTTTTTTTACATTTGATAACACAACACTGTATAAGCTCTCTAAAGCACAGTTCAAACAAGTGTGATACGGCGTATACAGATTTATCTTTTCTTCGGAGCGCGCTGTATGCCACACGGAGCACATAACAACTTTCTTCGAAAGAACACTTTTTAGACTGCTTATTGGTAGTTCAAGGTCTGTTGTCCATAAGTTAATTTAGTAGCTTTTTATGGCACTTGCCTCCCCGCCAAGTACCATATACCAATCCCTTTTCCGTTGGTCGGTCAGTAGAGGGAGTTGGACAAAGAGAATCCTCGAGGAACTCGGCGAGAATACTCTTGATGACTAAAGGCATATTCTCGCCGTTCCCCGAGGACTCCACTTGAGGAGTCCCTGCGTTTTTGTTTGTCCCGGGGACTCGCTCCCCGTATTCTCGCGAGTCCCCACAGACGGGGAATGCTCCGACTATCATCGCCATCATCAAAAAGGACTTCCTTTCATATTCGGAGGGGAATCAGTTTTTGCTGGTGTTGGTGCATGTAAAATTAATTAAAAAGAATGAGAGAACACAAAACCAAAAATAAAGCGGATCCAGACTAGTTTTGTCAGCTGCACACTTTTTTAAAGAACAAAATCTATTTTAGAAGCATTCCCCGTGTTCTCGTTGTTTTCCGAGGCGGAGTCCGCGTGGAGTGACTCCCTCTATTCTCGCCGTTCCCTTTGATTCCCCGAGGAGTCCTCGGGGAACGACGAGAATACACCTTAACTCTTTGTTCTTGCCGATGCAAAATCACCCTGCACCTAGCGGAAGAGCCGGAAGCTGTATCACAGTCCCAGACATCGCCGTGATTGGTTAACACAGGATTGAGTTGTTGAGTCGTTAGTGCTACATTTTCTCGTTCTTCCCGAGGATCATTGGCGTGTTTTGGACTTAGTCATATAGAGGGATGGATGTTTTAAATGGCAATATTTAGGTTCATCATCCCAAACGGCAGCGTCTGAACGCACAACCACTTCAATGTTAAACTATGAACAAAGCTGTTCAAACCCGCCACGAGGCATAGCGATTTCAGTTTATTTCAGGTAATCTATTCACAGACAAAGTACAAGCTCAACACAGCGGAAGCGACAGCAGGTGGACAAATGCATCGAAAATAGTTAACAAGTAAGTTATACAAAAAAAAAAGTGTTTTGTAGTTACAGGGATTAGGAAGTGCTGTATGAAATTTAGGTGTTCGAGAATGGAGCGATTTCGAAATTCTGTTGTGTGTCAGTTATAGGTACGACGTGTCTGTTAAAGCTTCAAGGGGGGGGGGGATTATAAACTGGCTAATAACGGCACAAAAATCTAGTAAATACAATAGAAGACACAATAGAATGAATAAACAATATTCAATTCCGCCTTCGTCTTGCTGAAAACTGGAAATATATATCTTCAAATTTCCTGCATAAATCTCCTAAAAGTACGAACCGTTCTTAGGTCCGAATAGGAAGGTCGCAGTTCAGTCGGAAACGGAACTGCAAAGCTCGCCCTCCAAGTCGCGCTGATCCTTATTTTGTGATATTATATCACCAAAATCTTGATAATTTGGTGAGCTAAACAGAAAAAATCCCCAAAACTAGTGAAAATCCCAAAAACTAGTGAAAATCACATCACCTCCCGTGGCCACCCTGGTCATGTGCCCTTTTCCGGTACTGACGACACTAAGTTTAGGACCCATCTTGAAAAACAGTGGAAAGTGGAAGCTCGGTATGAACGCAGTAAATGGGCTTGGGCACTAACAGATTATAAGCTGCAACTTGAAGTCGGTACTGACAACATGACTATCGGTTCGTAGCGGTTTGAACTGATTCCGAATGCCACTCTTACGGCTTTAGTCTGCAATTACAACTCTTTTACATACTACATATCAAGGTTAAAAAAATATGTCACCCTGCGGAGTTACCGGCATGCTCGGAAAGCTTGGATATCACACGTGCGAAAGGAAAATTAGCAGCTCACATCCAATATTCTTTCTTCAACGTTTGAGATACAGACACGCTCCAGGTCCCTTTGAACATTCTCGGGAGGCCAAATTATCTATTCAATATTCATGATACAATGTAACATTGCATGAGCCTGTACGTCATAATTACCGAGAAGAGTTCAGTAGCAGAACGGTAATCCACTTATCACCCAATATTCGTTCCTGGTAACACCCGGGAAGTCATCACTGCCGGGAGACTCAAACCTGTACAAAAATACCATCGATTTCCGTATCCGCACTCATCTTCACCACCATGCGCCCATAATCATCGTCTCCCTCTTCCGGGGTGAGGTGGGTTTTCAGGTGCAACTTTAAATTGGACGTCGTAATAAACGCTTTGCTACAAATCGTACAAGGATATGGCTTAATCCCTGTGTGCAACCTCTCATGAACTTTCAGGTTTGAGCTCGTCGTAAAGGTTTTAAAGCAGTAGGAACACTTAAAGGGTCGCTGGCCCAAGTGGATTCTCTCGTGACACTTCATGTTGGAATATAATTTGAATCCTTTGCCACAGAAGGAACAATGGAATGGGCGGGGCTCAGTTTCGACTGGCTCCTCCTTGCTTTTTATGAATAAGACGGTAGTGAGGGTGTCGCCACAAAGAGAGCAGAGGAGCTGGTCAAACTGGACGGTGACCTAAAAGAAAACACGAGTCAAAATAGTACATATACAGTTTGCTTGGAAGTCGTATGAACGAACCTGAAGCCGCAATGGCACCTAAAAAACAAGAGCTACAAGCTACTTGTTACGAGTAGGTGGTGTGAGAAACGAGAAAGTAACTCTGAGCATTTTTCGGAAATTCCGGTAACCCTCCCCACCTTGCTCGGATCCGGTCCGGACCCTAAATATGTCATCTGAGGCGTAGAATCTCTCTACTTTACAAGTTTCATTCAAATCACTCCACTGGTTTACCCATATGCGAGCGACAACATTTTCGCCACCCCCCTCCACTCCTACTGTGACCGAATACGACACATAATCTTCGCATCTCTAACATTTCTTCCCGTCCATCAAGTTTAACTCGAATCGGAGCATATCTGCAAATATCCGATTCCCGCTTCGTACACCAAACAACAAATCTAGGCCGCATGAACTTGGTACTGTCCAACTTGCATCCCATTCGGCCCATCCCTTTGTTTTTTGTACATGTCACAAAGTTTCCAGACGCCCCCCCCCCCCCAATAATCCCAACCATGACCGCATGGGGTACGGACACATACTTTGCATATTAGTTCTTATCGCCCATAAAGTTTCACTTGGACGGACCATTACAGAATCCATATACGAACTCGACCTGTCCCTTGATACAAAGAACCCTCATACCAACATGTCTCCTTACCCCAATACCGCATCTCTAATGGACTTCAGAAAAACTTTGAGCTTCAACCAAATTTAGGTTCAAATATGGATTCATCGGGCTTCGTTTCCCCTTAAACGACTATCTCAATAGCTTCTTAAGCTAGGCATAACAAAGAGTAACTACGGTCACTGACGCAGAGTTTTCGCTTGTATGACTAGAGGGGTAGAAAAGGTCACGCGTTCTTATAAAAACTGGTCGACAACATTTTTATTAAATTGTTCACCAGATAGTTGTCGGATGCATTCTGCCTTTTCGACCCACCAAATGACGGTTGAGACTTCTGAGAACTAAACTGATCGAATAAAACATTTTGTATATCTTTAATATGTTCGAAAGCCACAACAGCAGGTCTCCTCACCCTATATTGACTATCCATCAATCATATAATTTACTACGTCATTGTGCTCTAAAAGTTCAAGCTAAATTTCTAGATTCCGGGCGATCTACTTGCCCGGCGAGAAAATTGTTTTCAGATTCAGCATGTCTCCTTACCCCTGAATCAAACTTCTAATCAACAGTTGATCTGAACTTACATCAGATTCAACTTTGCTGGTTTTTGCCGGATTCCGGGTGATAAGTACTTGTCAGGCGAGAACTTACCCCTAAATCGCCTATCTCATTAACTTTTAAAGAATTATTTTATTTCGCCCCTTAACTTGAAACCCCTCCCCCTCCCCTAAATATACAGCGTTCCCCATCTATGAACTCGTCCTTTCCCTTGACCCAAAGAATCTTTACACCAAGTTTCATCAAAATATCTCATTCCCTTCGAGAGCTATCGTGCTTAGAGACGGACGGACGGACAGACGAACAACTTTTACGGAAGGTATCCCTCCACTTACGTTTTGAGATCCAAAAAAGAACCTTCTACGAAAAGCGCCTCAGGCAAAATACTGTGGAATCTTTCATGATCATAAGTTCTTTTTGGAACCCAAATGAAAGCAATGGCCACATATCATTGATCTGCAAGTCTGTCTTTGTTCCCGACGAGTCCCGAAAAACGTGAGACATTTTGCTAGAAGCTGGTACATGACAGTGTTTCAATTCGGCTTGTTCCCGTAAAATAGGACTGATCATTCAAAAATAGACCTGAACCAGAACTGTATAATATAATAATTTGCATAAAGATCCCTCACCTGTGATTGGTCCATGAATGACTTGCCACAGCCGTTGCACTGGTAGTATTTATCCGTCACGTGTGTTGCCTCATGCTTTTTCAGGATGGACTTTCGAGAAAATGATTTCCCACAGAGCTCGCAGGGGTATGGTTTTTCCCCTGAAAATAAGAGCCAATGGTCAGCTGCTTCTCAATAAGTCAAGGACCCGTCATACTTAAAAGACTCGGATCTTCCCCTGTTTTTCGTAATCCTTCCATTCTTTCTTGCTCCGGAGATCGAGATAAATCTGTTTTCACCCGGTAGGGGGCAAGTTGGTACTCTTTGGTACTTTGTACAGTTTGTAGTAGGATACTGTTTCAGTCAAGTTCTGTTTTCACCCGGTAGGGCGCAAGTCGATACTCTTTGGAACTGTGTATGGTACTGTTTCAGCTATCTTTTAAGGTACCAAAGCACATTCATGGTTCATTTACACACTGCGTAAAATCCGAGCGTATTTTGAAATCCGAGCGTATTTTACGCACTTTTGAGCTTGAAAACATTTCTAGCAATACGGACGTATTTGAGAAATCGGTCCGTTTTGTATCTAAATACGTCTGTATTGCTAGAAATCTTTTCAAGCTCAAAACGTGCGTAAAATACGCTCGGATTTTACGCAGTGTGTAGACCCACCATCAACACTTACTGTTTAAATAATTTCTGTAAATTTTAAAATTCTTCTTCTAAATCGTTGGTTTGAACAATCGAGCTCGTACGTGAACAACAAGTGCACAAGCGCTCAGACGTAGAGTGTGAAAGTAAAATGTTTATCACATTTTATATACAAACAGCTTTAGAACCAAGACATTCGACATTCCCAATAACCAAACAAGTATTGAAATAACCTAATTTAAATGAATGAATGAAATTTATTTCTCATTTTTAAGACAAAAGTCACAAACGGAGTATGAAAGAAAAAAAAGAAAAAAAAGACAAGAACATACAAAATGTAACACATAGATTTTGATCCCTTTAAAAGCTTTAAATGTAAACAAACCGCAAGTATAAAATCCAAAGAAACGCTGAAGATCTTGCACGAACAGCTTGAGCCAGTCCCACCCTTTAGACCTCTTTTCCATTAGCAAGGCATTAACAAGTGTAATAAACCAAATCGTAGCAGGCTAGTACCCCCTTCGTCACAATTCATTAAGAACGGCATATCATCGATCATATGACAAAACAGTCCAGTTTCCAACTGTTCATTAAAGACTAAAGTACGACGAGTCGTCTTATTTGTTGCTGTTGCACCAAAATCCTCATCCATAGATTTATCTCCCCAAATATACAAGGGTTGGACTTGAGACCTGTCATAGACAACCTTAACTCATAGGAAATATGGGCCGAGATACCCATGAACGGGAGGGGGGCGGGGGGCGGGACCCATCAAAATGCGTATTTACACCTCTATTTCCTCAAGTATACCAGCTTAGAGTTTGATTCCAGTCACAGGTCAAAAACTTTTTTCATGGGCAATTTGGGCCAACTTGCCCATGAGCTTTGAAGTACGCCGCATGGTCTTATTGGTTGCTGTTACACCTCTGCATCTATACATACGTATCCACAAGTATACAGGATTTCAACTCGAGACATGTAATAGACGAACGTAACTCATGGGCAAATTGGCCCACTTATCGATGAACGGGGAGGGTGTGGGGAGGGGGGGGGGGTAGGAGTCAACTCTGTATATGAATCCCCAACAATATGATCCAAAGGCAAAAATGAATTTCATAGCCTTATCTCCAGTTATTGTCAAGTTAAAAACATTAAAAGATGGGCAATCTGTGCCCAATCACCCCTGAACCAAGCCGGGCTGGGGTTTGCGACCCGCAAGAAGGAAAAAGAGACCCCAATGCTGATAAACCTAACAAGTTTCAACTTGATACGTGTTGATTCCTGTCAAGGGTAACGAACTTTACTCCTGGGCAATCTGGGCCCAGTTGCCCAGGAACGGGACGGGTGGGGGAGTGCAACTTTAGATTAGTTTCCCAGTCGTAGGATCTACAAGTAGGAATTTCATCGTCTCATGTCCAACTCTAGTGAAGTTATGAATATTATTTACTGGGCAGTCTGGGCCCATTTGACCCTGAACCGGGTGGGTGTGGGGGCAGAACCCCAAAAGGAACAACTAAACCCCAATACCCACAAGTGTACCAAGTTTGAACTTGAAACTTGCACTCGTTCAAGAGTTATGAGCTCCACAAAATATGGTGAAAACCGAAAGCTTACTGCGCTCGCAATAGTGGATTGTTCCAAGGAACACTCCACTAAAAACGGACAGAGGTGTCCGTTGATTTGAACGGTATCTACCTGAGGATACAATCCCGATTAAGTTGCGGGGCGTCGCCTACTGAAAATAGTGTTCTTTTTAATTTGGAACCGATAGGTATCGTTATTTGAACGGGGAAAACCTCGAAGAGGAAATAGTAGAGAATCTAACGGCAAATATTTCTATATGTATCAAAATTTGGGTAAACTGGATATGCATTGAACGTTTTTGGCAAGTACTTTACAGAAGCTGTTTAGTGTTTTCGTCGGCGACCGCACACTCTTAAGCGAGGTAGAAAGATTAACAAGTAGAAGAACAGAATAAAGAAACAGTAGAAAATCAAGTCGCACATAACTGAAAATGCCTGCACATTTGGGAGAACTGGATAAGAATTACACTTCTTTTGGCAAATGTTTCGCAGTATCAATCAAACGGAAGGCATTTTCTTTTATACATTAATCTTCAGTTTTGAAGGATTCAAATAAATAATAATTATATAATAATTTATTTTATTCTTGATATTACAGACCACTAATTAAAAATTACTCTAAAACAGACCTATGCTGCAATAACTGTTTACAATTATTTCATCCATTCGTTAGCTCGGGGCAATAGCACAGTCGACGGAAAAGGCGATAGAAATAGGCGGAACGGCGTTCTGCAATTCTCGTGAATCGCCTTAAGAGTGGATTTCCGGAGAAAATATGAATTACATAAACAATCATCGGTTGTTTTGTGTTTTCGTCTGCGATCATTCACTATTACAGCATACCTCTCCTGTTATAAACAAGTAGGCCTAACTAGTAGATTTTATACTTATATTTAAGAACATTATTCATCCTGCATGCAGCAGCAATATCTTCATATCCATCACACACAGTGTTGCGATACTGATTTTTTTAATTGTTTTAGACATAGGTCTAAAAATGTACTTCCCGACTCCCGAGAAAAAATGTATCAGACTTTCAAAAAAAAGACGTGGTTCAAATAAGAAGACTGATTTGCAAAATACCATGCTAGTACAGAAGCGCGGACCAGAGGACTGAATTCACTAAGGAGACGGACAGGGTTTTGATTGTCAGCGAAGAAATGGAGAAGAAAGTTCCACATACCTGTATGTGACCGAATGTGATTTTTCAAAACCTCTTTGCGACAGAAGCCTTTCCCGCAAATATTACAAACGAATCTTCGACCTTCAACGTGAATTTTCTCGTGCTGAGACAAACCTGAAAAAGACTAATGCATTTCTAACAATTGCAAATGGAAAAACACGTGGAGTACGGTAGAGGTATACTTCGTTGAATACTTTTTTAAATTCTTGGCTACCATGGCTGTGTTTTTAGCTAATAAAACAACCAAATAAAAATGGCAAAGGGCTAAGTGTTTCTGCTGTGACCTGCCGTAAGGAATGAAAAAAAGATTTATTTAATATCACCTTTTGTTTATTTTCGTATATGTTCTCCGATACTTCGATCGGTCAAGAAAGTAATGAATACTGTGCTTCGGAAGTGATTCTGACTTTGGCTACCTGATGCTTCGCACTGGATAGTACAAAGTTCACCGGTCCTAGATGATTTACAGGCAGAAAAAAAATACAAAAAAAAATAAAATAAGAACAAGTTACTGAACTGAGCGGGGTAGAACGCACACTTCTTTGGCAATAATAAGTCGCCCCGTTTTTCAATCCTTATACCCACGCCTCAAACCCAACCAAAGCAGTTGTAGTATTACAAACAAGCGCGCAAGCTCGTTGGGGGGGCTGCCCCCACGAAAAACCCTGTCGGCAAATCGGCCATGTTTATCGGTAGCGTTTGTCGGTGCGCGGATTCGGTTTTCGGTACCGGCAAGAGCTCTGACAAAAACTTTTCATCATTTCGTTTAGAAACTTATTCATTCATCTATATAGCTTGTCATACAGTCGGCAGATCACGAAACTTGTCGTAGGGAAATCGGCAGCGTCTGTCGGAGCAGGATGTCCGTTTTCAGTACCGACAAGAGTTCTTTAAGTAAGTTAGGAACCTTCATGGTTGGAAATCGGCAGCGTTTGTCGGTGCGGAGACGGTGTACGGATTCCGTATTCAGTACCGGTAAGAACTCTGATAAAACACTTTCCTCGTGCCATTTCTGATACCGACAGAAACTCTGTCGGTAATAAGGACGCTCCTTGTCTGGAAATAGGAATTTTTTGTCGGTGTGGAGATGATACCGACAAAACCCTTGTCGGGAAGTCAAGCTGATGATAAATCTGAGATCCTGATATCGGTTTATTTTCTTTTTTCAATACGTTTGCCGGGAAAAGTCTTGTCGGTAAAATGGGACTTCTCTTTTACGGTCTGTTTACATCCGGAATAGATCAAAAAGCTAAATTCAGCAATTGTGAACTGTTCGTCAGTCCGAAGACTTTTTGATGCGGTGGCTGGAAAATTCTCGTCGGCAAATCAGAAAATGTTTTGGGTAAAAGCACTAACCAAACACCTTTCGTTCCTTGACGGTAAACCAACCAAACCGGCACCTGTTTCCATGGTTTGTTCTTGAGTGATTCCTCGATTCCCACCCATAAACTGCCCTTTTGGATTGATCTGGCTGTACATGGTACAATCTACCCGGAAAATGGTCATGAGGAGTCAGAACCGGAGGATGCAAATGCCATAAATCAGCGGTAACTCCAACAACATAACCTAATGTAACAGACAGCCTGTGGTAGTTCACGAAGCCAGAGACTGATCACTTCCCAATAATACTTCGCCCGAAAACAAGCCCGTCAGGAATGGTCTAATTGCGTTGTATCCATTAATTTGAATGATCGGCGCCTTTTCGTTTATACCGTGCCATAGTGCTTTGAGTTTGTAAGTGAAGAGCGTATTCCATCCTACTTACCGTAGTTACTACGCATGACGTCACGAATTCTGTTTTTTTGCCGTCCAGGCTGGAACGATTTTTCTATTTTCCAGCAGGATCTCACGCCAGGGACTAAGCCGACCAATCACGTTACAGAGATGCGTAGTTACTACGCTTACTACGCTCCCGAGCATGGTAAGCAAATAGCAACTATTAGTTACTATTCCGACAAGGTTGGAACGGTCAGCGTAGTAACTTTTCGTGAGGATGGAACGGAAATAGTAACTATTGTTATAAGGGTGGAACACGCTCAAAATCAGCCTGTAAAGCGCTGCCAGGTTAGTAGCCAGAACTAACCAACACGGACGGTGGATTTTTAGTTTATGTGTGTCCGTTGTATATTAAAAGGTATAAGCGGAAATTAATAAAGCTACAAACTCATTATGTTATTTTTAGGGTTCCTGATTCACACGCTGTACACAGTCGTTCAATAGATGTTTTAAGCACTGGGATCTTCCCAAAAGAACCAAAACAAAATTTCAGCTGACTTATTACAAGTTTAGAATTCATCGAACTAGAAAAAGAAGCCGAGTGTGACCAAGCTCTCAATTGCAACTTCAGAATCCACGAGTTTTTTTACTGAAAACTGAAAAAAAGGACAGAATTTTGTAGGCTCCAGAATGTCCCAGATTTATGCGGCCAAACGTCACAGGTTCCATCAGAGAAAAGTGGCAACACTGCGAGCGTGTTCCATCCTACTTTCCGTGGTTACTACGCATGACGTCACGAATTCTGGCTTTTTGCCTTCAAGGCTGGAACGACTTTTCTATTTTCCAGCAGAATATCATGCCACGGGTGAATCCGACCAATCACGTTACAGAGATCAGTATTTACTACGCTCCCGAGCGTGTTAAGCAAATAGTTACTTATTACGAGAAGGTTGGAACGGTCAGCGTAGTAACTTTTGGTGAGGTTGGAACGGAAATAGTAAGTAATAGTTACTATTTCTAGAAGGGTGGAACACGCTCTGCATCGAACATGATTTGCTGTCAGCTTGGGCTGAAGAAATACTCATTCTTCACACGAACACAGTAGAAAAGGGAAATAAGTAAAATCGCGTCGTACCTCCAGGCATGGTGAAGCCTTTCCCACAAATTCCACAGACGTAGGGTCGCTCACCCTTATGAACTCGCTCGTGCTCTCGGAGGGCTCCGATTAAGTTAAACTTTTTGCCACACGTCGGGCAGAGATGAGCAGGATCAAATGCCCTGAAACTAAAAATGATAAGTTTAAGAGCTAAAGAGCTACTTCCAATGTTATGTTCAGGGCATGGATTTGTGTTAAAGCATATCTCTTCCCAGAACAATTCTACAAGACCCAACCCTACACCCCATCCTGCCCCCTGATTTCGCTGCAATTCGAATTAGGCCTCCCAGGGCAGCTTCGCAACCGATTCCAGTGATACAACCGGTCACATGCTCTCATGAACCCTTATTCGTGAGCCGGCTCAGTTTTGAAGCAGTTTGATCAACTGCCAGTATATAAATATATGTCTAAAATTTTCGATGGTCCTTTAAGTTTTTATTAATCTATATTGCTGTCTGAGTATCTTGTTTGGTTGTTGTCACTGTATTTATTCACTTTACGTTTGACGTCATTTTATCTTGATACATTTATTTTTGTTGAAAAAAAAGATACATTTATTTTTGTTGAAAAAAAAAAAAAAAATTGGCTAGTCCGTGAATGGTTTGAAAATAAACAGAATTGAATAGAAATGATCTTTTCAGGATGAAATGGCTCAGGAATATTGTTTCCGAAAATACCCTTATTTTCCACGTGAAATTATACATTTTCATAATAGCGCTTTTCTACTCTCACAGCCTTCACGCTCTCCGACGCGGCGTCTGGACGCAAAATATCTGAAAATGAATGCGCCGTGGTTTAAAAGTCGGAAAACTAAGCAAAAGGTCCAAACAGAAGATAGACATGACGGTCTAACGTGTCTTCCAAAACGAAAAGATTGGTGAGAAGAACCGGTTATGTAAATTTTTCCCTGTTTCTGTTTCTAGATTAGTCCCGCTAGATACAAATTTAGGGGGTCATAAATAGATATTGCATTGCTTACTTAAGTAAAAACATTTTAAAGAGATTGGAACTCGGCGGAGCGAGGCCCTGACATGGTTCCGAACAGAAGTGTTACTCATATATGTAAGTCTTATATAAAGTGGAATTTTATTATGATTTATGACGTGTTGATATGGCATGGTATTTGTCACAGATGGCTCTGGAGGAGCTATCGTAAGGTAAGGAGTGATCCCACGACGAAAGAAATCGACCAGCTCATATAAGACAGCGTGATACCACAAACCAGTAATGCTAGCTCGGTAACTGCGTCACAGATACCGCAGTAACTTGCTAGGTATGATGGCAAGCAGATCCTCTAAAATGACATTTCGCAGTGGTGTCTGATATAGGCCCGTATCCACGAATTTCTTTCGTGGGGGTAAGGGGGGTGGGGTTTACCCGTGGGTCGGACCAAAAAGTACAAAAAAGACATGAATCAGATTTTGAAGCCTACAAAAAACAATTACTTGTGTGGGTTTCGGGAGTGTTTGAACATCCTACCCCCCCCCCTCCCCCTGGATACGGCCTTGGTCTGATACCATAGTATCAGCAAAACGATTTTGCGGAAGAATCAAAGCGAGAATCAAAGTTGCCAGAGACCAAACGGAAGAATGGACTCTTACGAGATCAGAAGTTTCAACTCATGAAAAACGACTAGGATGAACTTACCTCCTGGTTTTGGAGCCCCCTGGCATCGCATCCGCAAGTTCTACTTCATCTTCATCATCCTGGCTGGCAGCATAAACGACTTGGACCTTATCCTCGGTTGCTTGACGTAAGCCAGCTTCTATGTCCGCTTTTTTAATGAAATACGGAAAGTCAGGGACAGGCATTATCATCTAAAAGAAACAATTTTTATTTGCAGTCACTCAGTCAAGCTAGGTTCCCATATCCCTCTTTAGTGAAAAAGTAATCTATTGTGACATAAATGTTGGCGGGTGGTGTTCCTTCTTTGCTTCTGTGTTAAGGTCTTCTCTCACCAGTTTACAGATCATCAAATTTGTATCTCTTCCCAGGTAAACAAATACGAAAAACGTTATGGACCGAGCGTTTATGGAAAACGAACGTTTTGTTTGCAATGAACAGTCAGCTTGGCTCCATACCTTATCTTCATTCTCAGACTTTGACTAAATACTTATAATCCCCTTAGAGTCCTTACACGGTCCATAATTTTCATCTTTATGTGATAATTTTCAGTCCATGACATGGGTGTGTGAATTGCTGACACGAACTTGCTTCCGCCCGGGTTACCATTCTGGATCTATCTGGCAATTATAGTGGTTTGCGAACCATTTTGTCAAGCAACTAGATAGCTCGGTGGTAGAGCATTGACCACGAAAGGGGGAGGTCGTGGTTTCAAATCCTGCCAGTGGAGCATCTTGTCTTTCAGTTCACTACTTATAAAACTGAATAAAAATAAAACTCTTTCTATGCTGTAGCATGTTAGGCCACAGCTACAAAGCCACTGAATGCAATTCAAGATGGGAATGATCTGGGTTTTTTTTTAAGTACAGTCTGAAGTTAATAACAGCCAAAGGGATAGAATCAATAGAGGTGATGAGCATGTTCCACCCTACTTACCATAGTTACTGGAACGAAAATAGTAACTCATGGTTACTATTGTTAGAACTCATGGTTACTATTGTTAGAAGGGTAGAACACGCTCAAATCTCAATAAAAAATAAAAATTCCTGCAAGCATAAATTCTTGAAAATTTTCATGTTGTAACATGCTCGTAACCACATTTGATTCTTACCTCTGGGTCAACTTCACCCTTGACTCCTTTTGATGTGCTGCTGATCTCTTCCACTTCATATTCTTCTTGCTCCTCTCCATCAAGGTCATCAATTGAATTTAAACTGCTCGGCCCTGGGTTTCCAGAAACATCAACTTCTTCATCAAAGAGTTGTTCATCAACATCCTGAGCGAGAGCTTCTTCTTCTGCTGCATCCCCCTCATCTTTGATAATGTAATGGATTTCATCAGAGTTTTCACCATTCTATAAAAGCAGTGTATACAAATAAAGGAAGTATAGTGAATGGACCTGGTTGTTAGGTGTTTGCATGTCACAAGTGCTGAAAATGCCAGAAAAGTGATATTGTAGTTTGTTTGTCAAAAAACACCTTACTAGCCAGCTCCAAAACAAAAACAAAACCTCAAACATGGGTAAAAAACGGAAAGGTCAGCTATGATTCTTTGGCAGCGATGGTTCGGCACCCTTCTTGCCAAGGGTCCTCGTCAGGCTGTCAAACCCTCAAATAAAACGTTGGGGAATGCAAGCAATGAACCTGCAATACGGGATTGTTTCCCAGTCAGCTTGGGCTCAAGGAGTATTTGTAGAGGCTGCCAGAGCTGCATTACTCTCATTTACATCTGCAAGTTTCCTACAAAATCAGGATACTTCTGGTAAATGCCAATTAATTCACATACTGTTTATAAGGTCTGACTTTACTTCTTATGGGAAAGAGATGACAAAAGATACTTTCTGAATATGTCAGAAGTCCTAGGCACAAGATGATTGCTTTACCTGACTGTAGGTTGGTGTCTAACACCTAGAGGCTAGAGAGGAACCTTCAGGTCGAAATTTCGCTGAAGAATATCCTAGCCAGCCTATCCATTTTTTTTTTTTTTTGTATCTTCATCCTCACACCCTTTCTCGAGGATCTCTTCAGAATCATTAGAGCTATCCAAAAAGCTGAAGCTGAAGCCTAGTGAAGTCCAAAAGAGCTTTGGTGGCAAGCATGCATGATTTCTTCATCTACCAAACTTCCCTTAACTATGTCTTCCTTTAAATTGCTTGTTTCCTTCCCAGGTCATTTAAACATATCATTCAGGGAAGAGGTTTCTCCTATGAAGGAGGATCCTCCTTTCTTCTGACCTCCAATATTTTAGCTTTTAATGTCTATCTGATTTCCTTAATCTAAGTGGGATGTATGCTTTTATAATTACCTACGATAATTTTCAGTAAAAAAATAAATAAAATTTAATTTTTCAAAAAAAAAACAAGCCAATTTTTCTCCCAGACCCAAAATCCCTCAAAGTATCTCCTCATTTTGCTGGCTAAAGTCTTCCCTGAAGGAGAAATCACAGCACAAAATGAAGGACACAAACCATACAGGGAAGAGAAGAAGAAAGTGAATGAAAGATAATAAATAGTTATGTCTGTTCATCTATTAGAATTCACTCTATTAGAAAAATCAGTACCCTCTCAAAACCAATCAAGCTGCAAAAAAGCAGCTGTGTCCAAAATCAAATCCCAGAACCAGCTTTAACTATAAGCAGGAAGAAATTCACAAAATCAGGTACTTAAGGAAGAATCTTTAGTTTTTGTTTTTCCCACAAGTTCGTTTTCCAGCTTGAGCCTGAAGAGGACCCTGACTAAAAAGGGAGGAAATATAGCTACAAGACACATCTGTTTTGCAATGTAAAATGACTTGCTGTCAGCTTAGGCTGAAGGAATGTCTGTCAACGAAGCACAAAACTCCAAATCACCCAGACATACCGACAATTGTGATACCTCTATCCTCTCAACAACCCAACTGAGGGGCCATGTCCAAAACAGCAGCCATGTCCAAAATGAAATTGCAGCACAAGTATTAACTCCAAGCAATTTACATGAAGAAATTCATAGAATCAGATACTTAAGCAATACTCTCTAGTTGCTTTTAACACAAGCTAATTTTCCAGCTTGAGCCTGAAGACGACCTGTGCCAAGACGGGCGAAATAATTGCAGTTTCAAATATACTGTGCTGCAGTTTCTAATGTGTTTCACAGTCAGTTTGGCAGAATATTTCCGATTAAATTTAGTTCAAAGACTGAGTTTAAGAACATGAAAATGTTTTCAATTCAAGATATCAAGTGCTTCAAATATTTACCCCAGGACAACATCTAAAATTCAGTCTAAAATTCAAAAAGCATCCAGGCTACCTTTGCAATTCAATTATTTCAATTTGCTTTATTCCTTTTTGGCAAGGAAACTGCAACCTCTATCTATCTATATACTATCATACATCTTTACCAATCCTGTTGTAAACCTGTAACAATGGCTATTATGAATGAATGAATGAAGTATTTTATTACCCATCAACAACACAACGGAAAGAAAAGATGGAGTATGTGAAAAGAAAAGAAAAACAACAATTACAAAAATACAACAACAACATTAACGTAGATACAAAATCACAGAACCAAAAGAAATTTATCAAAAAAGAATACCCATCCAGGGGTGTTCAACATCTTTATACGAGAGATTCTCGACCAGTTTATCAACGCATAGAATGGGATCAGCGACAGAGTACCTCTGCATCAAATACCGGTTGCGGGACCAACTGGGAACTTGGACAAGATATTTAGCAAATTTAAAATATAGCTTTCTCATCTCTTTCTTATCAGAGGTGGTTAGGAGATCCCAGAATGGAGCCACAAACAGTAAATGAGGCAGAGCCACAGCGTTGTACAACCTTGCAAGGAGTTTTTTTGGCATATTCACTTGCGATGGAACAAGTGACGCATAAGCTCCGCGGAGTTTCCTCTCAGTACGAGCGATAATGAGCTTACGCGTTGCGGGCAGTGACGGGCCAATCGGTAGGCCAAGGTACAACAGCTCGCTCGTAGGTTTTAAATCAGTACCACCAAGGTTCACAAACTCGGGAGAAAACTGGGGCGGACAGTTAAAAAGTAATACTTGTGACTTCAGAGCATTCAAGGCCAGACCTATACATTTGTAATTCTTTTCAATTATTGCATAATTCAATTCAAGACTTAGAATCGATCGACTCAAGTTCAATAAGTCGTCAGCATAACACAAAACAGAAACATCAACTCCCTTCACAATACACGAAGTTGGAATTTCAGTTTGCGCACTTAAAGCAGCATTATTATAAATAATTGGCGAAGTAATGGCCCCTTGCTTAATTCCAAGACATACTTCAATATCCTCTTCAACCAATGCATTCCCAATCTTTAAACGGACTTTCAGATGACGATACATATAATAAAGTGGTACAATAATATCCGACATAACCCCCCGGTTTATCAACTCTAACATAGCCTGTGAATGGATTAAAGACCCAAAAGCATTGCTCACATCGTACGCACCAATAGCTAAAAACTCGCATGTTTTACCAGAATCTTTCAATATAGAAGAAAGCGATTTCAGGGCCTGGAAACAGCCCAGACCTCGCCGAAAACCGAACTGGTATGGAGGCATCTTACAAACGGTTACAATATTATCAATAATAAGAAGCTCAAATATTTTGGACAACACACTAGATACAGTAATCGGACGATAAGAAGAACACTTAGAAATTGGCTTGCCCTTCTTTAAAATCGGTGTAATTACTCCAGTACAAAAGTTATCCGGAACCACGCCCACACTAAAAACCATCTGGAAAAGCAAAGATAAGTGATTGATCATCAGTTGACTACCAAGATCCAAATGGCGGGCACAAATACCATCAATCCCACTAGAATACCTCTTCTTTAACTTTCGAATAATGTGAAGAATATTATTCGGTGACACAACAACTGAACCAGATTTAGGCGAAGACCCGAGAGCGGACTCTATTTGCCGATTAAAATGCTCAGACACGCAAGAATTTGGTGCTTTCAACTGATCTGAGAAATGGGCGAACCATTCGGAAACAGGTATTCCGTCTGCAGCAGCAACAGATGTCGGCTCAGGACGCAATTTCCACAGCAAATCAGGATTTTTTTCGATCTTTTTCGCACTATCAACTCTACTTTGAACCAAATGCTCTCGTAAAACTCTACTAAATTTACGCTTAGCATGGATCCGCACAGCATTTAACTGGCCCGTTCTCGGCCGATCACATTCGTGCCATACACGCAGCCAAAACTTCGAATCAGCGCATGCTTTTTGAAGGACAGGGTTACGCGACCATCCAAATTTCTCTGTTTTTATCTTATACTTCTTTATAGGAACTGCAGCACGCTCGGCACACCTGAGAGCGTGCAGAATTTCCGAACAATACACGTTCAACTGAATACGGATCTCTTTTTCACTTAAACCGGGGCTCAACTGGAGCAGATGAAAAGGGACCTTAATTTTATTAAGGATATCATCACTTACACTCTGGAAAAGGACGGCATCTACATTATCCCACATTTTCTTGAACTTCCACTCGGATTTATCACGGGGAACACAAGAACCTTGGATAGGTAGTGACAGGCAGATAGGAATATGGTCACTATATACCCCATTACTCAATACAGAAACTTCATAATTCGCAACAGAACCCGAATATAGAGCGTGGTCAAGGTTTGACACAGTGTTACTTGTCGTGATGAATGAATACGATTTGTCCTTTCTAAGCAGGGCCAAGCTATCAGGCAACAAATCAGTAATTAACTGGGAACGAGAGCACTTCTCATTAGTTAAATCGCAGTTGAAGTCCCCAATTATTAAGCAGCGTGGAATCTTACGGATTGATTGTTTAACACACTTGGCAAGCTGACGAGCAGCTATGTTAAACCTTAACTCGGATGCTTGATCTCCATAATTTGTAGGAAGATACACATTAAAAACTACCAAATCATTAATCAGTATTGCCACAAAATAATCTGTACTCTTCACAAGACTTGCGGGGACACTACTAATTATCGCAAGGCCACCCGAAGGGCGACCACGTGACTTACGACATTTTGCTGGGGAAATAAACGCAGAGCCACTTAACAAGTTCAAAAGGCCTGATTTTTCTTGAGAAAGAAAGTGTTCCTGAAGGCATAGAACCTCATACTGTTTAGCTAATGTTTCGAGAACAGGTAGCTTTTCAGACACACAACCGTTAATATTCCACGATAACACAGAAACCTTAGTTTCGATGGCCATGGTTAGAATTTGCTAAATTAGCTCCTGTTTCCTTCTTGTTTGCTGGGCAATGGAAAGAATAACAGTTATGCTTGGATGACTTGCAGGAAACACATGACATCTGGTTTTGGCAGGGGGAATCCTTTGAACTAGAATGGCCTTCCTGGGCGCAGTGAGAACAAACTTCCGCGTTAGGACAAACTGCCGCTACATGTCCATCCGACTTCTGGCACTTGTAGCACCTACGTGGCAAGAAACGGAACTCTTCGACAAACAGTCTTTCATAGCCTAACTTAACTGGGTTAGATAAGGCTTGATCCAAATCTCGTTTACTTGAAAAGAACAGTTTAAACGTACGGGAAACCCCACAACGTTCTGCCCGCTCGCACCTCGGGATCAGGCTAGCCAAAGACCCCTCAAATTCTACTGGAACTCGCTTGATTATTGCAAGAAATAATTTCTCCTTGACTTTTACGGAGGCGTGCACATCACTGTTCTTTATAGTTTCGGCAATTTTTTCAGCTTTGCTTTTCGAGTCAACTAACACTTTAAGCTCCGACCTTTTGCAACGAATCTCGATGCTATCCGGCTGTTGAGAGCCGCAAGCCATCTCAATCACGCTTTTTCTTGACTCGTGCGAAGAAAGAGATTTTGGTGGATTCTTCACAATTACAGCGTACGACAGAGGAAGCGGTGAATTTTCCTCTACAGGTGCAACAGGAGCAGGACCCCACTGTAAGGGCATGGAAGCAGTCTTTTCCATGAAATTATCAATTTTTCTAGCTATTTCGTTGACTTTCGTAGTAATACACGCGCCAACTAGCTCAGGGCCAGAGGGCACCTCTTGGGGATCGTAGAATACGAACTTTGGAACAACCAGTTTTTCTTTGTAGCACTTGTGAAAGATTTTCCCAATATCCAGCACATTGTCCTCATCCTTGACGTGCTTTACAAATCTGTCCTCGCAATCCGCTTCATCGTGCAAGGTTCTCTTTGCACTCAGGATATCGTCCTTCGAAAAAAACTCAACGCAGGTTCGACTAATTTTCTCGAACTTAACTCCTGCCAGCATCGAGCGACTAATAAAGTTCAATATCGGGCTGAAAACCAGTTTCTCACCCATTTCAATCGATGCGCCAAGGCAAGCATCCAAAACAGCGGAATAGTGCTTGGGGATGTTCACTTCTCGGATACTGAATTCTAGTTTCAATACAGTAAATCTATGATTATGTGAATGTTTGTTGACAGTGGACTTTGCCATTTCCATGCACTTGCTTTGTCTAAAGCTAACTACCAGTTAGCTAAAGTTCCATGCACTTGCTTTGTCTAAAGCTAACTACCAGTTAGCTAAAGTAGGTCATTAAGGGCATCTGAAAACACCTGAATTGGTATTCTAAATCTTCATTCTACCATTTAACCCAACACAACACTGTTCACATTAAAGTATAACTGTTCTTATCAGCATACTCTACTAGGGTACCTACTAAAAAAAAACTTTAAAATTCTGATCTTTTGGTAATAGGACCATGATACTCCTGCACTTTAGCATTGGTTTGAGTTCAATAATACCTTGACTGCCTGCTAAGTACCCCAATTCTCGATTAGAAAAACACTCTTTTCTATAACTACCAGTTAGCTAAAGTAGGTCATTAAGGGCATCTGAAAACACCTGAATTGGTATTCTAAATCTTCATTCTACCATTTAACCCAACACAACACTGTTGACATTAAAGTATAACTGTTCTTATCAGCATACTCTACTAGGGTACCTACTAAAAAAAAAACTTTCAAATTCTGATCTTTTGGTAATAGGACCGTGATACTCCTGAACTTTAGCATTGGTTTGAGTTCAATAATACCTTGACTGCCTGCTAAGTACCCCAATTCTCGATTAGAAAAACATTCTTTTCTATGGGAGCTTGCCAGAAGCATGCTGGCATGTGTTCAAAAATTGCATAATTTGGTGCTGTAAATATTCTGAGAATGATGATGTCACACCGTGGATGTTGGCCAAATGATTTGCGGCTGCCATCTTTTCTTGAATATTTATTGAAACTGTGCATTAGTTTTTATCATTGGATGCAGCCAGGCATGGATTATAAGAGAAACTGGAAATATGATGCTCAAGTTTCAAGAACAAGCTATTTACTGATGTATGACACCATGGATATTTAGTCCTTGGTACTGCATGGTATCAATGAATTCTTTCCAGGAAAGTTCAGGTACTTTCTTTATCCCTAAATTTCCATACCATTATTAATATGATAATAAAAGTTAGCTAGGAAAAAGCAGATGGCCGTATTAAAATACAGATTTTTTCCTGAATGCAGTAGGCTATATTTGAAACATTTTTGTCAGCTGTTTTAGACTGAAAAAAAAATAGAAAAAAAATATGATAAATTCCCAGCAATTCATCTTTCATTACAAAAAAATTGGCAAATCGTGGCTACTGCTGGTAGGGCTTTTTGTGGCTACTCTAACTCTACTGTAGTTTTCTCTGATTGCTTAACTTATCACTTTATTTAATTTTCCCTGCATTGTTTTTATTGTTTCGATCACAAAAGCAACTACAAAGGCAAAGTGGTAGCAATCACACAAGCACTGCAGGCAGAAGTGCTTCTTACTGGCTCAAAGTAGACATGATCAGCAATGACATATGTTCCTTCCTGTGAATGGTTTTCATCTCCATCCTCATCATATTCTCCAATTATTACTTGAGCTTCATATGCTTCATTTCCCATATCCTCTTCATCATCATCTGCAATGACGGCTGTACCGAGTTCTTCATCTTGTAACAACTTGTCACCATTTGACTTGGGATCTACATCCAGGTAGTCCTCACTCATAGCAGGATTTGTATTCTCTGCCAATTGATGATTAAATAGAAAAATAATGAAAATACAGATAAAAATTTGGATGATGAATGAACAAAAAAATTCAAGATGGCGGAGGCTTTTGTTGGATGAAGGGGAACGTCTGATCACTTTTCTGTAACTCTATGAGCACAAGATCCTTTTGAAACTCAAACGCGCGAATCTTAAACGCTAGCGGCCATCTGAGAATCTATTCTCTTGTGTTTCTTCATTTAAGCACTTGAACTTCTAAAACTTCTGGTACCAAATCGATCGTTACCAAACTAAGCTTAGTCAGGTTAAATGGAGGCAAAGGTGAGGTCTTTTGGATTAACTAAGCTAGCTGTTTTAGTAGCCATCCAACCTCGATTTTATAGAATCTTAAACAGTCAAACTTGGCCTGAGACTTTACAAGGAAACTTCTTGCAGTCCAGAACAAGTCCTAGGTCATTCAGGATTTCTTGCTTGAAAGTTTTGTTAGCACTTGATTCCTTTCTTGAAAGTTAGCACCTGGTTAGCAGGTTCTGAGCAGGCAATGAGCAGGTTAGAACTGCACTGGAATTTCAAAATTTTTTGGTATTTTTTCGATAGCAGAACTGTTTGATATATTTATGGGGATTTGGTAGTTATACAGAATCCTAGATAGGCTATCTGTACAAATCTGTTAGGTATAATGATCGGGATTGGTAATAGTTGCCAATATTCGGTAGCTGTCACTACTTTGGTGAGAGAATTTACTGAAGTCATTTGGTAATTTTTCGATGCCAGAACTATCCAGTATATTTATGGAGATTTCGTAGTTACACAGAATCTTGAATAAGCTATTGGTTTGAAATTATTCGGTATCAAGATTGGGATTCGGTAATTTATTCAGTGTAATTTCCAGGATTAGGAAGTTAACCACGAATCCTGACTTTGTTCCAGTTTCGATGAAAGTATACCGAATATGAATATTGTTCGGTAGTCTTTCGATACCAAAAAAATTTGGTATAATAACTGAGATAAGGTAGTTATACAGAATCCCAAACATGCTATCAATCTAAACTTATTAGGTATAATAACTGAGATTCTGTGATTTATTAATTCTAATTGCCAGGATTCGGAAGTTGCCACAATCCTCGAAACTCAGAAGAGGTCGAGTGAAGCACTAGTCGCAGACAAAAGGGATGATCTATGATACCATCGGTAGTCCTCACATTTATTTTTTATCCCTAAAAGAATATCTAATCATAAATATTTTGAAAATTCCGCCTGCAGCCCTTTTCGTAATATTCTCTGTTTTGGGGAAGGGCGCGTCATTTGACGGGTGTTTTAAGACAGTTTTAGGATTGAGATTTCGAAACATTAAAAGCTAGAATTTTGATGGAAATTAAATTTGGCAGGAAAAAGCAAAAACAAAATTCGCCTGTGACAGTGTGATTATAGGTAGTATATTGACCAGACTACAGTTGCTGCTGCTGCCGGAATGTCGCTTCATCCAATCCTATAGAAAAAAAAATGGATTTCGAAAATTGGAGCATGGGCATGGTACCCCGTGAAATTTGGTTAAACTGAGACTGGTTACATACCTAAATAGGGTGTTCTTCCTGTCCTAGATCAAAAGATACCTGATTTTACTTTCTATCCAACCTCATTTTCCAATGTACTAAAAGGTTAAAACTCTTCCAAGATACACAGAGTTTTATTGGAGGCCATTTCTCTTTAGTGGGTTTATCCTATCCTTTTGCAGAAAATTGCTGCTAGGTAGGACAGACAAGTATTTTTTGCCAGACAAGTATTGTCTGAATTAAATATTAGATTTTGGGATCCCATCAACACCTTTGGTCTTGTTGAACTTCAGTTTTTGCTGGACAAGTTGTTTTTCGGTATTAACCGGAGATTTGGCAGAAGTAATGCAGGAAGATTTGATCAGTTTCGTCGAAGTAGATATGACGTATAGCCTAGGGGTAAATACACACATGGTGAATCCGTATATGAACTTGGTTTTCTTAGAGGATTAGCCATTGACCTTCTTCTGTTTCTAAATCTTAATAGTAAAAATGTTCAAGGAGCCTGGTGAAGACCGGATATCTACACGACCAAATTGTCTTGATCAGATATTAAATTTTTGGAATCCCATTGAAACCTTTGGTCTTGTTTAACTTGACATAACTTTGGGTGGTGCCAATCTCAGGCACATGTATTAATAACAAGAGTTAGAAGCTCATATGGCACTTGTAAGGATGGGTAAGAGGGTGAAAGTAGGAATTTGCCAATTTGTGGGTTTGTTGTGATTATTTGTAAGAAAAACCCTTGAGATAAGAATGATCACAGACAAATGGACAGGGACAAATCATGAGACCGTCTGGTAAAAAGTATTTTATTTTTGCACTTTGCTTTGATGATGCGCACTTTTAAGGGCTCTAAAAATTCATCTGGAACAAAACACTTGACGCAAAAATTAACCTGGGCCCTTAAAGGACACCTGATTCACATTCTTTAGTGATCAACAATATATGTTGATCACTGGGGGCGGCAGGGATACGAGCTTGTTAGCTCGGCCCTATTTTAAACACTGACTATATGTACATAGTATAAATGAATTGTTCCTCTGTAGATACGCACACAAAAGAAAGAAAGACTCGTTCCACACCGTATACTTACACACGCCATACCAAACTCTCCACATGATAAAAGAAAAATAAATAATAATAATAACACCAGGTCGTGGCCTAAGCTGAAGGAACACTAACTTTCTTTCTAAAACAAAATTAATAATTAAGGGTTGGTGATTTACCGCGATAACATAAACGGGAGCGTACCATATTTTAATATCAAAATTCTGCCAACAGATGAGTTTTAATTTTTTTTTTCAAAGTGACCAGAGATCGGTCCTGTTCAGAAAGGTCTTTAAACTTGTTCCAAACTCCAATAACTTTATTCCTTATCGAAAAACGATACCTCTCTGTGATGATTAGAGGCTGGCGTATTTTCGAAGCCGATCGGGTCTCATAAGCAGGCAATCATCCGGGAATAAACTAATGGATGTGAAATAACTAGGTAATGCACCCTGGCGATACCTGACCTTGAACAAAAATGCGTGGCATGTAACAAGATGATCTAATGGTAAAATATTTAATATTAAATACAAGCTTTTAGTTGGGGATTTACCAGGGTAAGATAAAGGGGAAGGTAGCATATTTTGTTGCCTCTGTAGTGGTGATCTGTGAACTTAAAAAAGTGTTTGAGAAAATCAGAGGACAGTAGTTTAGGTAAGAATGGACTAGTGAATAGTAAAGTGATTTCAGTGCATTTAATGGAAGAAGAAATTTTAGATGATGCATGATACACCCTCCGGGCGAGTAAGTCTCGCTTATTGCTTGTTGAACAATGGGAGATACGACGCGAGAAGCGGTTTCTGAATTGCTGTGTTTTTTCTGCAGCAAGATTGACAATACGCCGAAGGATGTAATTCTGCGTATATGCTATGGGTTTTATTCAATAGAAGATGCTGCTGAAGCTAAATCTGCTCTTGCGAGTGTAATGTCTCCTGATGAGAAAAAGTCATTGGTGGATAAAATTCACACGACGAGGCGCAGCCCAGCACTTGCGTTTGACGATATTTATACTATTCTGCAAAGTATTGATCGTCAAAATCTTCGATTTTATGCTCACGATTTATCGAAGCTGCCGCCTATGAACCTTCAGCATTTCGATCTTGTTTCGGTACTTAGATCGTATGAAGTTCTCCAGACACAAATTGCCGAGTTGAAAGATAAGATTGTTAATCTTAGCTCAACGTCGGTCACACGTTCTGAACTGGATTCATTAATTGACGGTATCCGTAGCAACCGCCCACAGCGTGGGAGTAACGCTGAGTCGTTGCAGCATGCATCGGGCGGCATCTCGCGAGCAACGAGTAATATGACTATGTTCTATGATGCTGGTGATAATGCGATAGAGGATGTCGATGAACCAAGATCGATAGATGGGGATGGAGTTAACCAAATGCAAAGGTCGTCGTCAAGTCTTGAGGGAGCTGTCGTCCCGATTCCGGATCAAACGGGGAATGTTGTTAGTAATGCTGGCATTCCGAGTTTTGCCAGTGTTGCAGGCCGTCCTCCCACTCGTGTTCCCGCTACCCTTGTTCCACCAAGAGGTAACTCCCTGTCTAATGGACCTAACAATGGTACTCAGACACGTAAACGTGCTGGTAGAAATTTGACGGTGATTGGTTCGTCGGTTAGAGGAGCATTAAATGGAGTTAAATCTGTGCTGGACTCCAAGTCATCGACATTGTTCGTAGCGAGGCTCGACGCTGACACTCAAGCTGATCAGCTTTCCAACTCGATTGCACGAAAGCTGAAGTGCCGAATTGATGCGATAAACTGTACGAGATTGCAAGGGAAAGCCCAGTATAGTGCCTCGTTTAAGGTCACTGTCCCAGCAGTGTACAGGTCTACTTTGATGCTCCCTGAATTCTGGCCGGCAGGAGTGATTGTGAGACGATTCTTCGAAAGAAATGGGCCCAGTCAGCCAGCTGTTATCACTGTCTCATCTTAGCTGTGTATCTTATAATTGCCGATCCATAAGGTCGAATCTGCATGAAATTCGACGACTTTTGGATAGTTTCGATGTTGTCTTCCTGCAGGAAATATGGCTGAGAGAGCAAGACATGTCACTGCTCATGGAGTTACATAGTGACTTCTATGGGGCAGGAGTAACGCCGGTGAGTGATGATAGTATTCTTATTGGAAGGCCTTACGGTGGTGTTGCGGTGCTCTGGAAAAAGGAGCTTGGGCCCTCGGCAAAATTTGTGAATTTGAATGATGATAGGATGCATGGTTGGGAGCTAAAGTGTGATACCTTGTCATTCCTATTCGTGAATGTATATATGCCAACGAATGATCCGAATAATGCTCCAGCATTTATTGAGTGTTTGAACCGACTGAGTGTTATCATTGAGTGTCTTGAATTCTCTGATCTTATTCTTGTTGGTGACTGGAATGCTGATCGCAACCGTATGTCGCAGCCTTATGCTGATCTTGTTGAGTTTGCTCGGGATAATGAGCTGTGCGTGGCTGATGTTTTGCTTTTGCCGACGGAATCTTTCACATATGTTAGTGAAGCTCACGAAAACTCGTCATCGTGGCTAGATCACATTCTTGTCACACAATCATGCTTGCCTATGATAAATAATATGCGTGTTTTATATGATTACGGGCCTGACCATCTGCCTCTTGCGTTTATAGTTTCGATGGTCGCAAGACCACCCATAATGCCTCAGGCTACAGTAGAATCTGTCCAGCTTGCATGGGAGCAAGCTAGCCAAGAAGATCTATTAAATTATTTGGTAGTGAGCAAGGAAAAATTTTCGGAGTTAAATCTTGATTTGGAGTGCTTGAAATGTTTGAAACCTTGCTGTGATAATATTAGCCATTGTGAATCTATTATGTCTGTGTATGAGTCATTTATTAGTTGCATGATTATTGCCGCAAGGATTACTATTCCTAGTAAACGTGCTGGTCGGAAGCGGACAGGTTTTACGTGTATTCCTGGATGGAATACTCACCTGAGTTATCTTTATCGGAGGTCGCGAATTTTATTTCGTTCGTAGGTTGAGGGGAGTAGACCTGTTTCTGGTCCACTATTTGTGGCTATGAAGCTAGCCAGGTCTTGCTTTAAGAATAAGTTGAAATGGTGCCGGAAGAATGCATCGCTTCTTAGAGCGGAGAGCATAGCTCTTTCTTTTTTGAATGTAAAGGATTTTTGGGCGAAGATTAAAGCTACGTTTGGGAGTAAGCGAATTCTTCCATCTTCCGTGGATAATGTGTCAGGTGGCAATAATATTGCTAGGTTGTGGAGGGATAAGTTTTGTACTCTTTTTAATTCTGTACCGAGTGATTGTTCGTGGGCTAGTGGTTATAAGTCAGAGAGGCCTCACTGCCCTGTTACGCTGGAGGAGATTAGTGCTCTTGTTAGAGATCTGGATCCTAATAAGGCAGGTGGGGATGATGGTATTACAGCTAGACATCTCAAGTTTTCTAGTAATGATAAGTACCAAATACTTGCTGAGTTGTTTAATGCTTTTATTGGGCATGGGTTCCTACCTAACTCTCTGATGGATGTTTGTCTGGTTCCAGTACCGAAAGGTAGGAACAGTGATATTACTCTGTCAGAGAATTACAGGCCCATTGCTTTGGCTACTATTGTCAGTAAGCTGTTTGAAAAGTGTATACTATTAAAAATTGGTGGTTGTCTCTCTACTAGTGATTACCAGTTTGGGTTTAAGCATGCACATGGGGTGGATCTTGCTATTTTTCTGTTTAAAACGGTGGTGGAATACTTTTGGCATTTCTCGACGCCAGTTTTTGTATGTTTTGTTGACTCGTCGAAGGCTTTTGACCGGGTGAACCATGATAAAATTTTAAAAATTTTGATTGGGAGGGGCGTTCCTGCCCAGTATGTGAAACTTTTTGCTTACTGGTTTCGTAATCAGAGGTTTAAGGTTCGGTGGGGTAGTGAGAATAGTGATAGTTTTGGCCTGGTCAATGGTCTTCGACAAGGTGGAGTGCTCTCCCCTCTTTTGTATGCCATATATGTGGATGGGCTATCTACAGTCCTTGTGCAGTCCAAGGTTGGATGTTTCATTGCTGGTGCTTGCTTGAACCATGTACTGTTTGCTGACGACCTGGTTTTATTGGCACCTTCTGTGTATGCACTAAATCGATTGCTTGAGATTTGTGATGCTTTTGCGGTGGAGCATGACATACAGTTCAACACAAAAAAAAACAGTAGCTATGGCTTTGTTCCCTAGAGGTTGTCATCTTCCTAAGCTGCCAGTTCTGTTGTCGGGTAGAGTTATAGAGTACGTTGCGGATTGCAAATACCTGGGTTTTGTGATTACAGAGAAACTGAGTGATGATCTACAGTTGAAACAGTTGGCTAATGCGCTATGTAAATATGGTAATATGCTCCTTTGGAAATTTAGTGATATTACTTTGAGTGTTAAGATACATCTATTTCGTACTTATTGTAGTCAGTTTTATGCCATTGCCCTTGTGTGTAACCACACTAAAGCTGCGAGGTATAACCTTGAGGCTTGCCACCGTCGAATTTTTCGTCGCCTTCTCCGTCTAGCACCATTGGCTAGCACGACGCAGGCTTATGTGTGGAATTCATGCTCTACTGTGCCGGAAATTGCGCGTAAAGCTCGCTCATCTCTCCTCACGAGAATTATGAACAGTGATAACTCTTTGATTCGGGTTGTTGCTCATCCGCTCCTCCATAATCTCTGTACATGGAAGCATTTGCTTTCTACAGAGTGAGGAGTTTGTAGTTTTTTTTTTTTTCTATTTTTTGTTTTTGTTGTTGTTGTTGTAGTTAGTTATGGCTTGTTGGCTGAAATAAAGATTAATAATAATAATAATAATAATCCCCACATTTCTTCCCAGCTTAAGTCTCGGTGTATTAGTGTGAAATTTCCAGGACAAATTCGAATCAGTGAGTATCCCCAGATATCGGATACAATCCACACGTGCTATGACTCCGTCCCAACCAGTGGTAGCTAGTGCTAGAAGTCTCGAGCATGCCTGAATGAAGAGTACCAAGTATCGTCCCTATCTGTATGACTTCCGTTAACATTGCCTGCAGAAAACCCAATCCAAATACAAAATAGTGTTTCCAAGCTATGATTTTTGCTCCATTTTGCATCTGTCCTTATTCCAGTACGGAACGATTTTGGAATTGAACAAATGTCTCCAATCAACCCTTCTTCTGGAGTATTTTTTAACCAGTCAAGCCCAAACGTACATCTAGAAGAAATTCCAAGAAGAATACGATCCGGCCAGCGCTGTACAAGATTTGAATGAATTGCGCTTTTTGTCTTGAAGTCTACATGTGCAAACCTCCAAAAACGAACATCCCTATTTTGAAAACGTAACGCTCAGGAGAAGAACGCTCTCCGTGGCCATGTCTGTAAATGCATTCTCCATGGTGTGTTCAAGTATGGTTTTGTTGTTCATGTGTCCTTTAAGGATCGTGAAAATACATGGTTTGGTAAAAAAAAAAAATTTAATTCTCGGTTAAAGGTCATAAGCATTCTAGCACTTGCAACGTCTAGACCCCCCACCCAAGACCCAAGATGAACCCACGGCTCGATCCGACCGCTGGGTCATCTAGCGGCGCGGGTCAGAAGCGCACGACATGGGGAGGATGAAATCATAGTCTGACTTTGTATCTAACGAAAGGTTTTCATCATCAGGGACGTCACGACTGGGGGGGACGCCCCCCCCCAATGCTGTCGGCCAGTCGGTAAAAAATAACCGAGTAGGCGCGAAGCGCCGCGATCTTTCGTCAAAACATTTCATTTTTTTCATGAACAGAATAGTTTTTTCTGAAAATTGGTCGATTTTTCGTCAAAATAGTCGGTTTTACAGAGCCGGTTTACAATTACCAGCCAGTCGGTAAAAATTACCAGCCAGTCAGTAAAAATTACCAGGCAGTCGGTAAATTTCTCGTCTCCCCCCCCCCCCCCTAACATTTTGGCTAGTAACGCCTCTGTTTGTTATAGCAGGCATATGGAAAATGTGTAGACAAATTAAACTAATTATTTGCATTATCAATATCTTTAAGTATTTTGTTTTCTGTTTTTTTCTTGTTAATTCCCGTAAGTCCAAAGAATTAAGGATATAAAATAGATCACAGTAAACACACGCCGTAAATTATACTAAATTTGTTACAGTGATTTCTTGAAGATTCTGAAACTGAGCTAAATAATATTCAGCTTCCGAGACAAAAAATGTCAAACTGGCCGATGATTTCTTCTTCCGACATATCTAAACGTTCACATGGTGATATACTTAGTTGTTTTAATCCTTTTACACGCCACTCGATCTTCTCGAAGGTCAATCTTTTGACAAGCGACAGGAGATCAATGAATAGTTAACTAGCAGGGGCGGATTGGAGTTCAGGAGTGAATTGTGTTCAAGTAATTTCTGGATAACGTTGGCTACCGTGAGGATTTGGGGGAAAACAAATGTAACAGAGTGTTCGTAAAAATCCGACATATTGAAAAATGATGGTGTCTCCCACCTTCTCGGCCGACATGAACCAAAGACTTTAAGATGGGTACTTTAAGAAGTGGCAAGTTTTAAGCCAATCTTATCAAGTCTCTAATGTTCAAGCCAATTTTCGTCGTCCTAGCACGTCAGGAAGTACCTAAAATCGCGACCACTGGAACTTCGTCCCCCCCCCCCTTCCGCCCTCCAACTCCCCCCAGAGTGCCCATATCCGGTACGTTTCTGTCACTGTTGTATCTAGGGCTTATGCTTGTTCTTCCCACCAAGTCTCATCCCAATCGCTACACTCCAAACGTGTAAAAAATAAAATTTCAGTCCCCCCCCCCCTGACTCCAACCACATTGATTGGATCCTGTCCGTACTTGAAATGGGACATCTGAGATTTTAGTTCTTTCGGAATACCAAGTTTCTTAAATTAAAATGGTCGAGTCCCTGTCCCCTGATATGCATGGTCCTAGCAGATGTGTAAGCATCTTAACTCGGGATCACCTGAATTTAGAAACCCTCCCTTCACCCGCCCCCCCCCCACAGTGCCCTCATCCGGTACGGTCCTGTCAGCTATATATCTAGGGCTTGAGCTTCAGTTTCATCCCCATCCGTCCGCTTTGAACATGTCACACGAACATGTCACACTTGAGTGAAGCTGCAAGTGCCATAAAAAGCCAATTATTGTTAAGTCAAAGTACTTCCTCAGCATTAGCATGGGTTCCAGCTAAGCCCCCCCCCCCTCAGATGCAAAAACCCTCCGAACACCCCCCCCCCCCTCGACACACACACTTTTTTTTACAAAGTCCAATATATTTTTATGAAAAGTGTATAGAGAGGCGAGCGGTGAGCAAACCGCCGTCACGCGTTTGTATTTAACCAGTGTGTCTAGGGAAAATCTTTGCTGCGGTCCGAACCGTAGTTTTAATAAGATTGTCTAATTTTCTACGTATTTGCATTCGCGGGGGAGGGGGGGGGGACTCAAATAGCATACCGCTACCATACTTGTAAGTTGCCTTAATTCGAAAAGTTCATATTACATAGTGTTCGACAACTGTATATTGTGTTTAAGTTTATATTACTTGGTGTTCAGCAACTATATTTATGGTCCTTTGCAGAATGGCGCCTCATCGTCTGCTTTCGATCCCCAAGATGAGAGTACGCAAGATAGCATTACAATGATAGACGTACTGCAGCAGCAACAAGAACTCGAAGAAAACGCCAATGCTGTCCTTGGTGGCTCTGATGACAAAAACTGCACCTATTCAAAGGTAACTCTTGAGCCACCACCCACACGGCATGAGTAGTTGCCTACTAAGACTAAAGGACGATAGGAGTAAACTTATATATGCTAGCTTAGTACGAATTATATTTGATTGTTGATTTATATCTCTCAAAGCTGAAGACTAATAAATAGAGAAACACACTCTTTCGCGAAGTCATTGAGTGATATAGAGTTCATTAAGTTGATAAGAACACGAGACGACGTCGATGGAATATGTTTGTTAACATCTTGTCTTTTGAATTTGCAAATACTTAATTAAATAGTTATTAAATATCAGTTTTGTATCGGCTTTATTATATGTCGTTTATTGACCACAATAACAAAGATAGCTAGCAAAGGTAGGTCAGCCTAACACTTTCAACAATATATACAAAATGTCGAATGACAAATAATACCAGAGATAAACACGACTAAGAACTATTAAATGAACGCATAAAGTACGGCACAAACGAGTTTACATATCTTTCAGTTGTATCTGCTGCATAATTAGTTAGTTTAGCTTTGTTAGAGTGGGTTTGTGTACGAGTGTAGGGCCTGTTTTTATTTTGCACAACATACTCAGGCAACACTGATCTGTGAAATTCAGAATCAAGACTCAAGACTAAAGTACACTGGGCACAGGACAATCTTAATTGCTCTTTCCTGCATTAGCTCCAGTCTACTTGATTGCTCCTTAATCAATCCTTCGATACCTGGCACCAGTATAAGACAAGGCCTTATATAACAGCAGTAAGTTACTAGTAATTGTTTGACGGGAATCGCAAATCTCCCGAAGACCGAGAAAGTTTTCAGTAAATGAGACCAAGAACAAATAACGAGTAAGAACAATGGTCTCTCGTCCATCCACCGACTAAAAAGGTTCCGACAACAATGAGCGGAGGTGGACCCATTTTTTGGTCGCCCGTGTATACTCGTTGGTCTCCGACTCTCCGCCGTTACACACTTGAAGTCATTTACGAAGAAAACAACGTAGCCACTAGCGAGGCGGATGTTCTGACCTGTTCACACGGGAAGGAAACAGCGTTGATTTTGTTTGAGTAGACGCTGGCGTCTGATTAGTGAAACTTAGTGATGCGAAAAACAAAAAGCGAACTTGACGATGGTCATTCATAATCGCTTTTGTTACACCATGACCATACGTATGAAGATTGAAATCCCTTGTGACATTCCTTTTTATGTCTCTCGGGAGAACCATACAATGCAAACCGGGATTTGAAGCACACTCACTGAAGTCATGACCCATTGAGTTTCAACATCTGTAGTATTAACTTTGTCAGACGAGTGTAAACTAAGAGTAACGTAATTAAGGCTTTCGAGGATTACTGAAATTACCGAAATGGTAGAATAGCATGGAATAGTTAAAATAATACCAGTAGGTGAGTTTATATTTTGTGTTTTTTCTTCTTTTTTTCTGAAATGTATAATTGTATACATTTCGATTTAGTGAGTTAGATTTCGATTCAGTAGTTAATTGAAAGACGAAAGTTCACCTCAACTTGTTCTATCTCGTTTGTCTTTTAGTTCACTACTTACAAATAATTCGATGTCTGTGTATTTTCTCATCAAAGAAAGTCTTTGGTTTTCGTACTGAGGCCTTGCCACATGGGTTCTAGTTTGTCTAGGACCCACATAGAAGTCCTAGTTTTTTTTTTTAAATTCAATTCAAAATTGTTTCTGGTTAGTTTGTCAGAGTAGAAGCCTATTCCATCTGCATAATATTTGTTCATTTCCACTTAGCCTATTAAACCTGAAACACGGCCTTTTTTTGTTTAAAGAATCTGCCTGTTTTCATCTGATATTCTCATATGAGAGCAAATATCTGGAATGAAATTTATCTCTTCTTGTTCTGGATATTGACACCACTTAATTGAATTGACCCCGAAAAGATACAATCTACGTTACCATATATCTTACGTTACCTGGATACGGCCTTTGGGTTTTTGGGATCCCAAAACGTAAGTGGAGGGATACCTATGACATCGCAAAAGTTGTCCGTCCGTCCGTCCGTCCGTCTGTAAGCACGATAACTCTCGAAGGGAATGAGATATTTTGATGAAACTTGGTGTGAGGATCCGTTGAGTCGTCGGACCAGTCAGGTTCGTAGATGGGCTTTGTAGCTCTACATTTAGGGGTGGGGGAGGGGATTCAAATTAAGGGGCAAACAAAAAATTTTGAAACAGCTAATGTGATAGTCGATTATGGGGTAAGAAGACATGCTGAACACGATGGTGAAAACCATTTTGTCATCGGACAAGTAGTTCAACCGGAATCCGGCCGAAACCGGAAAGTTTGTTGAAAGTAAAAGTTTTATTTGAAGTTGATTAGATGTTCGGTTTAGGGGTAGGAAGACATGCTGAAGACGATGGTGAAAACTATTTTCTCGACGGACAAGTATTTCTCCCGGAATCCGGCCCAAACCGGAAAGTTTGTTGAAAGTAAAAGTTTTATTTGAAATTGATTAGATGTTTGATTTAGGGGTAGGAAGACATATTGAAGACAATGGTGAAAACTATTTTCTCGACGGACAAGTATTTCGCCCGGAATCCGGCCAAACCGGAAAGTTTGTTGAAAGTAAAAGTTTTATTTGAAGTTGATTAGATGTTCGATTTAGAGGTAGGAAGACATGCTGAAGACGATGGTGAAAACTATTTTCTCGACGGACAAGTATTTCGACCGGAATCCGGCCCAAACCGGAAAGTCTGTCAAAATTAAAAGTTTTATTTGCAGTTGATTAGATGTTCGATTTAGGGCAAGAAGACATGCTAAACACTTATGTGAAAACAATTTTCTACCCGGACATGTAGTTCGTCCGGAATCCGGCTGGAATCGGAAAATTTGTTTATAAGCTAAATTTCTATTTGAAGTTGATTAGATGTTCATTACTGGGAAAAGAAGATACCCTGATTTCGTCTTTGAGCTTTCTTTTTTCGCCGTACAAGTAGTTCTGGAGTTCGGCCGGAACCGGGCAATTGGCAGAAGTGGCAGGAAGTTTTCGTCAAAACAGATATGACTTATAGGGGTAAACACACATGCTGAATCCATATCTGAAATTGGTTTTCTCAGGTGATTAGCTATTTGGCCTTAATCTGTTTCTGAATTTTAATTGTAAAAATGTTCAAGGAGTCTGGCGATCACTGGATCTGGCTAAGACAAGACCCAGTTGTCTGGATCAGATATTGAATTTTTGGGATCCCATCGAAACCTTTGGTCTTGTTCAATAAGATATATATACAGTTTGTCGTACTTTTAACTAAATTTGACGTATTTGTAAAATCTGCTTTGTATCAAATGACAGTTTCTGTATATTTTGATATTCTTAGGAATTTTCTTGTCAACCCCCGAAAGCTTGTCTGAATCAATGAGCCGGCAACCGCTGTTTCAGCGCCCGCCCAGCCCAGTGTGAACAGGCTTATCACTGCTGCCTCCATTCGATTTTTCTTCCTCAGTGGTTTACTGCGTTACACCTTCGCTGTAGAGGTAACGACTTTTGATGTCCCGGGTAAGATCCACCTCCGCTCGTTTGCGTCGGGAGTCGACTCGTCTCAGCTTGGTTGTGTGACAGATATAGGGAGACAGCAGTTCTTGCTCTTATTTGTTCTTGATGAGACCCACTTCTGACAAGAGCATCGATTTGAGTATTTCATTGAGGTCACTCTGGATATATACACCAAGTAATTTAACACAGTTTTGCGTACTCAAACCAACGTCTTCAATAATGGGAACATCTTCTTAAAGTTTAACTGAAAAGCCAACTTATTTGTATACGTTTGATTTGAATGCACTGAATTATTTTGACTCATATAAGGGATTTTTGTTTTTTACGTCGCGTAGTCTAGTAGTAACGTTTTGAATCTCCGCTGGTTGCACGACAAATAACTTTACGGCGAGTAGCGGGAAAATTTGAATGTCTGCAAACGCGTGTGTTTCAATGGCTAACAAAGCGAAGATTTTGAAATTTTCGATTCCAGATTGCAGAATCACATCCGAAGATAGCCCTCTGTTCCGTGCTACCCCGAATAGGTTTCCTTTGTGGAAGGACATAGTCAGCAGAAAATTTGGCCAGCATTCCACCAAGTTGTTTAGCAAGTTCGATTCTTTCTTCATTGCGAATGCCAAGTTCTTCCTCGTCACTTTCACTTCCCATGTTACATTCATCTTCCTGGCTTGAAGAATGTAAATCCGCCATGACCTGTTATTACGGCAATTAGCTGCCGCTGTAGTTGCTAAACATTTGAAACATAGAGCTACGTCCGTATAGAGGTACAACAGTTACGGAAGAGAAATTACGTCAGCTAAAATTCAAGAATCGTGGATAACAAAGTAACGAAGTAACGCGTTTTTCTCGGTTCTTCTTGCCTAATTAAGTAAAAATATGATGGGTAATCAGACTGTCGTATCTTAACCCTATTCTGTTAACCTTTAAGGAATGAAAATCCCATTACAACACTCTTAACGCTGCTTTCCGGTTATTTTACTCGATCACTAAGCTTCGTTGTACAATTATGATGATTTGACAGGTTTCTAAATCAGAACGCAGATAGGTAATCAGCATAAAAGGGTCACGAATTGAAGTTAAAATACGGTTAAAATATCAACAAAGGCAGCGGTCCTAGCTTAGTCCCCTGCGGCGGTCCACAGCACATGTTCAAAAATTTGGAAACATTACCGTTTGGTAGCTATGTTCTAGCTAACATGCGTAATACGAATTGACAAGCCCCCATATCACAAGCCTCGTGAGTAGGCACCTGGTGGTTAGTCTGGAACCGCGAACTTTACACGTGTTGCGTAGAAGGCTTGCAATCTTAAATGTATTTTGTTGTTGTTTTTATGTGTTGTATGTGTAATGGCTCTAGAAGCCGTAGTCGAAGTTAAATAAATAAATAAATAAAATAAATAAACTGTCAAATGCCTTTACGTTGTTGGCGAAGGGAGCGTTTACAAACGCATGCTCCGTTTCGATGTACCGCTAAACACCATCCAACATCCGAACCAAATAATGCGTTGTACTACACCCGGGCCTATAACTAAATTGACGTGGACCAATCTTGTCTCGAATTCATCATATAGATTACAGGTACTCAAAGATAAAACCTTCGAACACTTTAGAAAATGAAGATGTTTTTTCTTAAATCGGCGGAGGTCACTAGCTTGGCTAGGAGATTTGCTTTTAGGGATCGGCGTAATGTACGCTCTTTTAAAAAGCTTTGCAAAGATACCTTCTATAAACATTGGTTACAAATTGCGGTTAAAGGAAGGGTTAAAAAGTCGCAACAATCAACTTAATCGGTATTTAATTTGGATAATTCGCTTTAGATAACTCTTCCAGAAAAGCCTGGACTTGAATTACAGGTATGTCCCCAATACTTGCGTTTTGCGGAAGGACGCTATGAGGAGGCTGCATCCGACAGATATCCTATTGATCAATTACATTGGGTACAAGGGGTTTTGCCGTTTTCGTCACTAATGTTTAATTGCTTAGATTTACCCATAATCCGTTGGACAGCGGAATTAAATTTTGTCTGATCACTTCTTAGGAGCTGGGCACATCATTTTTATAGGCTTTTCCCTCTGATCTGTGTCTTTTTTGTACTTTATTGTCCGACCAGCAGGCAACCCCCCCCCCCCCCCCCCCGAAATAAATTCCTGGGTACAGGCCTGTAAATAAGTTATTGCGTTCGTCAATTACGCTTCGAATTTCACTGGTCATCCAAGGCTTGCAATTAGGTTTTAACTTGACCTTTATTGTTTTAACTTGAACTTTTGTATTTCCGTTCATTTCTTTCTAGTTTTAAGACCGGATTGAATGGTAAAATGTGAACGATTAAGTCATTGTCTGATACAATACAGCAAGTTTGATGAGAAGCCAAATAGTCGGTAATTTTTACTACCGCGAAAAAATGTCTTTTAAAGCATAAAATATGCATTGGCTGAGATTTTGTGTTGACATGATGCTGATTCACTGATCTCTCCTTTCAGGGCTATGTTGGCCGTCAGGCTCTTTATGCTTGCAAGACCTGCCCCATCAAATCCAACGAAAAGGCAGGTGTCTGCCTGGCTTGCAGTCTGAACTGCCACGAAGGACACGACCTTGTAGAACTGTACACGAAGCGCAACTTCCGATGCGACTGTGGGAATGAAAAGTTTGGACCGAAGGAATGCACGCTAGAACCGGTAAGAGAATATAATAATATGTATGTATGTATATATTGTACATGGAAAGCCCAACGGGCCATGGTACAAGAATATTATGCAAATCAAATACTAACCACAGATTCAACACACTTTCTGAAGACAAAACAAAGAAAACTAACTACACAGTTAAACACTTTAAAAGAACAAAGACCTGTGTCTCAGCCCCACCTGAACAAACACTGCCAGGTTTTTAATAGTAGTAAATGATCGACCACCCATCAGACCATTTAGCCACTCCTCATCGCCTGTCTGTCTCTGGAGCAGCTCCAACCTTAAATCATTGAGTTCCTGGCAATATGACATGAAGTGGTCCACACTCTCTTCCGGGTCCCCACACATAGGGCACGAGTAAAGACCATCTACCGCACGCTCCCTCCCCTGGTATCTCCTTCTTGAACCCAACGGCAGAAAATTTCCCCTTAAACCCATATAAGATTTTAGCTCTTCTCTCTTAAGGCTCGCTTAAAATACACTTCTTCACCCCACACTCTCTTCCACTGTGAATACGACTTGAGAGACAGCGACGCTGAGACCTCACACTTCCACTTTTGGATTTTTTGACACTCGAGAATAATAATAATGTAATTATACCAAAAAGGCTTTCGCGTCTATGAATTTCTTCAGACACTACGTGCACTAGATTGAATGTCGGCCAGTTGACGATCCACACCTGCTTTGATCTGATTAATATTTTCGGCATTTACAACACTTTCAGGGAGATGATTTCAGTATTTAAAGTTTAACCGAAAAGGGCTGAGATGGGATGATCTAGTTACCCATCACTTATTTACTTAAAGAGGCTTGAAGAACCGATGAAAATACGTTACTTCATTGCTCCGATATTCACGAATAACCGATTTTAATAATTTTTAATAATTAAAAAAATGTTGTGGAATTTCCCTGCCGGGTTGGCGGTACCTCTGTGCGCTTGTACCTGTGTGGTGTGCTTGGCGAGAGCGGTCTACGAAAAAGAAGTGGCCACGCATTGAGCCACCGTCTGCGAGTTGATCACTGGTCACTAAAAAGCCGCGTTTGTATTGAGATTCAAATTTTCTGTAGAATTTTTCGTTGTGAGGATGGCCGTAGGTATTCTGAACGGTATGCTAGAGCAAATAGTAAAAATAAAACAATCTCTTAACACAATCCAAATAATGCGGTTTATTCAGTTAAATGACACAAAAATAAATTGGCTTTCCATTAAAACTTTAACTATTTTATTTTATGAAGCTCCATTTTCCACTGTCTTTTCGAAATTTTTCACCACGCAGTTTCAAGCTCTGTCCTTTGAGACCGTTGAAGATGAGAACATCATCAGGCCTTATGTTGTCATAGTCAGGGGTGTCTCGACACCTTCCTGTTGGAGGGGGGTGGGGCGGCTTCAGGATTTTACCGGAAATCTTCCGAAGTTTTACCGGAAATTCTCGGTAATTACCATCTCTGCAGAAACTCTTAGAATAGGTGTTGTGTTCTGACTTCTGTTATGTGTTACACACAACAAAAGATAGGCCCGTTAAAGTTTTGCTGAAAAGGCAGCTTATTTTTCATTCTGATATTTGAGTACTGAAATATTTTGACACATCAAAGGGATTTTGTATACGGATTTTGTACGGGTAACTTTCATAGTGTGCGCTGCTTGCATGAAAAAACAAAATTCATCCAGACGCGGAGACTTTGAATTTAAACAAAAGCCTACATTTCCAGGGCTAAAAATGCGACATCGGAGAAGCTACGCCTGTAGATAAGTAGGAAAATGATTTTAGGATATGTCTTGCAATGAATCTGATATTTTTATTTATATTTCGGCAATGGATTACATTTCTAGTTGGTAAATATTTCAAGCGTAGAGGGTCAAGCACATAGAGGTACCACAAATCCGAAAGAATAAGTTCATTCTAAGAAATCGACTATCCGTGGATAACGGAGAAACGAAGTGAAAATTAATGTAATATTTTTGTTTTATTACTGTATGACCAGCGTAATTTAGCATCTTCTGACGAAGAAAGCTATGAAGTTGGTGTGTCAATAAACGATTTGATTCGATTTGATTATCGGGTTTTCAAGAATATTTAAGTGAATAAGTGATATGTTACTACCTCATACCTATTCGGTTAAACTTTAAGATGGTAGTTAAAACTAAAAAGTCTAGGACCTTCAACCCACCCCTACACATTTATTTGTCGCGCTTTAAGCGTTTTCTGCTTGTTCACAACACATCCAATTTCCCAACTAGATCGGTGCTTAAGGTATTGTGTTTAACGAGCCCCAAGTTCGTTGCTGGTTGCCAAGAGGAAAACCATTCTATAACAAGCAATAATAAATATGTTTACATCCTCCAATTAACTGTCTCATTGCCTTAGGCATCAATGCTTTTTTGTCAACTCTGGCTAAAACTGTAACCTATGTGGTTTATATGATTTGATTTTATGAAGGTCGGATTCGAATCCTAGCCCTAGATTCGGATTTGACTCCTTTCATGGTCGGATTCGTCTATCTCTGAACTGTTCCACTGATGAGCTGCAGCTGGTGTATAAACTGATGTTTCATTGTTTTGACAAAATTTGCTTGATTATCAAATGACTTGAAGGCTTTTGTAGATCAAAGACGCCAGAAATGAGAAGAATCAATACAATCACAACTTTGACGGCAATTACTGCACGTGTAGCCGACCTTACCCAGACCCAGAAGGTGATGATGATGTGATGATACAATGCATAGTCTGTGAAGACTGGTTACATGCAAAGGTAAGCATCAAAGGTAAAGGTAAGCAATCTCTCCTTCCGAAATAGCCTTTATGTCAATTTGGTCTGTGTGAAGTAACGTAATGTCTGTATGAAGTATTTGAAACGAAAGGGTATAGTGTGAAATTGAACCGAATACAGCTGAGTCCGACAGTCTCGTTATACATCACTTATTCACTAAAACATGCGTGAAAACTCAACTTCGTGTGTCCATTATCCCTAGTTGCCCCCTGGCAACCCTACCGGATCTGCTCTTACTTGGTCCGCTAGGGGAGCCCAGCCAAGCGATCTGATTGAACCAGGTCTATTCTCCTTATACAGCTTATTACACCGCGCGCGGAGGAAAAGAAGAATATATATATGCTGTATTACACCTTATATCACTCATTTGAATAATGCTTAAGGATGCACATCCACGTGATTCTCACAAGTCCCTGCTGTCAGTCGTATTTAAAGTTTGGAATCTATAGGCTACATTATAAAATCTGAATCTTTCTCTAGCATTCCGACGCAGTCATCCCAGCTGATGATGATTATGAAGAAATGATCTGTCAAGCCTGCTTTGGTAAATCGGATCTCCTACAACTTTACTATGGAAGCAGAGGTTAGTAGGTTCAAACGTTCATCGTACGCGAGTGCCATGTTAGGATTGTAGCTGCAACAAATCTTCGAGAAAGTGAAGATTTAGATGAAAACTCTTTGGACCTATAATATTAGTGCAGCCTATTTCTGTAGGCCCCCCCCCCCGTCCCTCCTCAGACTCGAAGACTCGAATTTCATACCGTACATTTGACCCCCCTAATGGTACTTTTACACTTGCCGTGTTTCGCTATTTTCGATGCGTATCATGCTAATGATGATTGTTTGCAAAAAACGGCGTGCGAATTTTTCGGTGTTTTTGCTTCAAGTCAACGCGCCTAGACATAGGCTTAAATCAGCCAAAGCCCTGGGTGATTTGTTAAAAGCAGAGCGCACACTCTCAGCCATTTTGCCTGAAGACCACCCTCTGCCAAATTGGCGTTTTATATTTTATTTCGGTTTGTATTAAACAGAACCTGATATTGATTGATGATGAACTTGGTCATTACTGTCGAGAACTCCACTTTGATTCTCAGCAGAGCAGTGGCAGGACACAGTGTCTTGAAACCCTAAAGCCTACAGGCTGCAAGTGCTGCAACACCGTAATCTCTTTGTCTACTCTCTAGACCGAGTCCTTAGCCAGAGTGATAAGAATCCTCGGAGATGGACTTTGTATAGTCCTTCTAATGAGACTAGGCCTTTCTGAGCTGGAGTAGAGCCGACAGTCCTTACGCTAGGACAGTGCCTTTGGGTGAAGTGAACAACGTAGGAAGCTTATTCCTACAACCGGAAAAGTAGCCTCATGTACCTGTGTAGTGTGTATTACTATGGGTAAATAAGCACACACACACATGTATTATATGTATATGTAAATATGAAGGTGAAACCTTATTTTTTCAGTTGGAAGCACCAGTGAGGTGGACGTGAGTGCTACCTGTATGAAGCCTCCTCCGCAACCGAAAGAATCCTGTTGGAAATCCGGCGCCGTATTCTTCCCCGGCCACTGGCGAGATAATCTGTGCCGCTGCAGCGACTGTAAGGCCATCTATGGCAAACTTGAATTTCTTCTGGACCCGGAAGATGAAGTGAAAAGTTATGAAGTGAGAGGCCGCGAAAGTCGGCTTTCTGAATATGATCAGGGAATGCAGGCTCTCTCGTCAATGGATAGAGTGCAGCAGATTGAGGTCCTTCATGGTGAGTCATTAGTCGCTTTTTTTTCTACTTAGCTATCAAGGCCTTGGTTTATTTTTTTTTAACTGCTCTTTTGTGTTTTTTTTTTTTTTACCAAGCCCTTTGTCCTTTCTGCCCAAGCCCGCGGAGAAAGGAGGTTGGCGTCACCGAAGTGAGTTAACCGATCTGCTTTGGAGAACGGCGACTGACTCCAGTGTTGCCACTCGACCATCACCGCTTCGCTGTGCCAGTCTCGTCAAAACGCGGTTTTTTTGCGGTATCCTCCAACCAAAATGCGATAAAATTTGGGGAATGCACGAACAGACGCGAATTTTTATATTTCTGGGAGATTAGTGGTCAAAAATGTATTTTTGACATGAATTAATTCTGAAGCGGCAGGCTTTGTGGATTCCATAAATTTTAGTGCGGTAAAACCTACCGAAAACTCGATAAAATACGTACTAGCTAGGGTATTTTCAGCTTCGGTAATCAACAAATGGATCTGTTAAGGCTGGTTCTGGAATTTCGCGGTGCCCCATATGTTAAAATTGTTATGAAGTCTAATTCACAGCAATGGAATTTTCTTTTTGCTGTTTCACGGTATAATCAAAATAGTGTGCGTAATTTCCCTCAGAATAGCTGCATCTAACATTCACTGAGTCCTCTCTGCCAAAAAGGTCAAATTAGCAGAAGGAACCTTGGGTCCCTTGCTTAAAGTCACAGAAAACTTGACTACGCAACTTTCGGCCATCAAACCGACCTGGGGGGCTTAGATAAAGATACAGGGACTTATTGTCGACAGGACCCCGTTTCTTTGTTATCTCAAAACCCCTCCTTAGTGTTCCCAAAGCTAGCTGGCAGGCCCTTGCCCCTTATGCACTGTAATTATGCACTTCTGCACTGTAAAAGTTCGCCTTTGGCCGTGTTTCGGCCATAGTATCGGGACAGTAGTCAAGAGGTCGTGCGTTCAATTCCTACTCCCGGCACACAAACTTTTTGCTTTTTTTTCTACAAACTCAAAAGTCGAATTCTCGGGAACTGACCGGAAACTGCAATGGTCGTAACGAGAATTTCTCTTACTCTCAATATCGACTCAGGGTACATTCTTGGTATGACAGCTAGCTCCCCGAGTCAAGTTTTCTGTTCCTTTAATCCTGAGATGAACGCGAAGTTCTGAAGGACTATGTCAACGAGTATGCCCGGGTCGATAGAGTGAGTCGAGAGGAGAGAGGGGAGAGAAGACAGACTGCTTCTGCCCCTGTTAAGAGCAGGGGTGGGACTGTTCCAGGAGGTTGGCCCTAGTTATTACTCTTAATCCTAGCTAGAAAGAGAGGGAGGGGGGTATATTAACTTTACTTTAATTTAAGCTTTGAGGGAAGGAACGAAGAGCCAATGTTTAAACGTACCAGAGGCAGTGGTTCTCGTATGGGTTGAGAGGTTGGGGACGCCCCCTTCCCCGCATGTTGTCGGCCAGTTGGTAAAAAAAAAAATTAGCCGAGTCGGCGCAAAGTGCCGCCGCGACAGTATTTTTTTTTTCAAAACAGTAATTTTTTCTTAAAAACAGTATTTTTTCTTAAATTAGTTATTTTTTCTTAAAAACAGTCGTTTTTTCTGCAAAAGCGTTCTGTAAAAATTACCAACCAGTCGGTAAATACCTCCCCCCCCCCCCCCTCCAAACATTTTGGCTAGTAACGCCCCTGCCCGGTGGTGTCTATACATACAATAAAGAGGTCGAACTACACCCACCAACACCCCCCTTTTTAACATCTCAAGCCTAGTTTGAGAATGAATCAGAAATCCGGAAGCTTTACTAACGTCATATTAACGTCATCAGCAATACTAACGTCCTCTCTGACCTGTGAGGTCGTCGGAAGCAGCGGGAGTCTGATCTACTTTGAAGATAAGCCAAGGCAAAAAACAGTGTAGTGACGTAGTGGAGATAAAATGATAAAATAAGTTCGAAAGCTTAGAAATAAAAATGGGTGGAACGATCAGGGACGATTAGTGAAGCCAGTTACGGCTAATGATGAAAAATTCCCAAAGGTCAAATTCAGAGCAAGAGTTAAATTTAAAAAAAAAAACTTTTCACAGCTATCATCTAGATTTTTCGAAGATTAGTTGTCTTAACAGATTAACTTGTAACTTAAAAAAAGGAACGTATTTTCTTATAGAATTCTCCAAAGTTTGTTTTTATTTTGGCCTCCTCTGACAGGATAGCAGAAATGATGAAAATTCCTACAGGTCAAATTCAAAGTACAAGGTAAATAAAAAATAAAAAAATTCCACAGCTATCATCTTAGTTTTTCGACGATTAATTGTCTTAACAGGTTAACTTGTAACGTTAACAACAAAACAAAACAAAAAATTGATAGAATCGCTGATGAAGAATTGTAGCTGACGTCCGTTGAAAACATTGTTTGCTTGTTTATATTTTGGCCTCTTCTGACAGGATGGCAGAAATGATGGAAAATTCTTATAGGTCAAATTCCAAGCACAAGGTAAATTAAAAAAAAAAACTTTTCGTAGCAATCATCTTGTTTTTTCTGAAGATTAATTGTCTTAACAGATTAACTTGTAATATTTCGTAAATGTTGCTAAAGGCGAGCTCACACGGATGTAATCACATCAGGTTATTTTTTACTTAACTAAACTAAGAAAAGGAGAGACTCGGGAGTGATGAGAAAATTTTTCTTATAGAGTACAATTCTCTGAAAACGGATCTCGTCGACTACTTGAAACAATTCGCCGAACAAAAGCGAGTCGTCTCGGAGGACGATATTCATCGATTCTTCGACGAGCTGCGTGAGAAGAAAAGAAGGCGTTTGGATTCTGACGTCGTGGTTCCTTCATCTTGCCGATAGAGGCGAATTTGTTCCATATCGAGTCGAGTTTTCTTCCGCTATAGTCTTTCAGTCGGAAATTGAGGCTGGACCAGAAACCGATAATTTATCAGGGGAACTGCCGTCTTCTAATCGTATCATGCAACCAGGTTGAGTGCCAAAATCGTTTTCATCAATCAAGTTTATTATCCAAATAGCTTACAGCTAGGAGTGGAATAAAATACTTGCGAAATACACGGACCCGAAACAAATTAACTAATACACTTAAAAGATACGACTAGAAAAAAATGATGGGATGATACTACGTAAAAGTTGGGCAGAAGAATTAGAAGGATGTGGAGAAAAGTGATTGCCAGTATCCTCTAGGGCCGACGCAAAGAAGACGGGAGGAGAGGGGGGAATAAATTGGCCATCTGGGGGAAACACATTATCTTGGAAAAAAAAAAAAAAAGTTACCGGGGACTTCTTTTCTGGAACGGCATACTTCATACCTGTAATACATAGATTGCACTTTACACAAAGGACTTGTACCGTGACAAATAAACAACAAACAGTTTTTTCGAATATAATTTAGAAGTCTAGGACTCCATAACTGGTTAGATGAATTTACCTTCGGGCGGGATCACTGTTCCTATGGCCGGCTTCTACCAGACTATTATAGTGGTTTGCGAAATCTGTTCACAAGCGCCTCGATAGCTCAAATGGTAAGAGTGCCTTGTAAGCAGAGGGTCCTGGGTTCACATCCCGGCTGAGGAGCATTTTTGTCTTTCAGTTCACTACTTCTAAAATGTTCATACCTGTGCTGCTATTATATATTACTATTATTTATTGGATTCCTTTAGAACTGAAGAGTGAGTGAATGAATACAATGAGTACACGAACACAAAGCAGCTGACTAAGCATACACAGTAGCCTACTTAATCTACAGTAAAGAGGATTAATAACGTATTGCCTTAGTTTGAGGGCGTTACAGGGGCGGATCCAGAGGGGGGGGCGAGGGGGGCGATCGCCCCGCCTAGACGGGCTGTAATTTTTTGTTTCGTTTTACTGCACTTACGAAAGTCTGCATTAACGCATGTTCTAATTACTGTAAAATCTTTTTACAAGTGGAGCCAGGAGCTTGAATTTTTCTTGTAAACAGTCTTGTAAACAGGGACACTTAAAACGCGAAAAAAAATCAGCCTTGTGGCCGACAAAAAGGACACTACCCCCAATCTTTTCGGTAAGAATCGCCCCCCCTAGAACGAAAGGCTGGATCCGCCCCTGGGGCGTTATCAGAGGGTAACATGGACAGCCTTGTTCTCACCTGAGCACAAGCTTGCGTTATTCGATCTGCCACTAATCCCTGATTTCGATGTAGCCTATAGGCAAGAAGAAATAATCACTCCCTATCTCTGTAATACTACTATACCTAGTTGAATTATTCTGAAACCACACCAGATGCAAACAATCGGACTAGGAGCTATTATTATTATTAATCTTTATTTCAGCCATGCAGAACATCATAATTTGTTACCTCTACTAACAGCAGTATCCCAGTAGAATCCCGCAGAAGAATACGAACGCCGTCTGAGTCGTCCTTTATACCTGATTGGTTGTCTACCAGTGGGACTTCACGTCTAACTCTTTGCAGACTGGGTTTTCCACCCCTGGAAGCATCCTATGTTTATTCGTCTGGTATGTACAGCGGCAAAGAGGGAAGTTGACAAGTATTAACCTAAATCTCACAGCAAGTACCTCTAGCTCCGCTCAGTTTTATCAGGGTATTCGTAGTCGCTGCATGGGACCAAAGATGGAGGTTCTGTTGGATTATTTGTTCTTGCTATAGGCCAAATGCAGGTTGCCTATTCGACTATAAATGACTTGTGATTTTGTATTACGTTTTTTTTCTTGACACCGGCGGTGGAATATTCTGTTATTTTTGTCTCACGGTTCTCGTGTTTGGAATTTTGCATGAAGTACTGTGAAGATGGCAGTTGTCCTGTTGGATTATTGGTTGTTAGTAGAACAGATATGGGGGATCAACTGAACATGATAGAAGGGAGAGAAACCGGGTCAGTTTCTAACCTCGAAATTCACAAAGGGTAGAAAACAAGCCCGTGAGTGTTTGGTCATTCCAGTCTGAAGTATTATTCTGTTTTTATTTGTATTCGGAAGCTTTCTGTGAACTTCGAAGCTATATGGGAGATATACTTCTCTGAACACTTCTTTATATTTTGGACGGCCTCGGTTCTGTTTTTTGCGCCTAAACCGTCGAATGCGACCCGCTAAGAGCCTTTTGACACGAAGAATTAACTCAGTTTCATATAATTTCGTCTCTCGTTTATTTTTTATTATTCTGTTTCTTTTGTTGGGATACTTCTTACTATTAGGACAGTAATGCAAAACTGTTGCAGAACATGAGGGAGCAAAAGCAACTTAGTAAAAATAGTAAAAGATTCTAGCGAATTAGTAGTAAATGGCTTTTGTTTCACTTCATTTTTACTTAAGCTACTGTTTGCACTGAATATTTGTCAGGTTTGAATTTCATCATATTTTTCCGTGGCGTTCCGAGTTGGGTGACATTCAAAGAAGTATATCTCTACTGTATTTCTGCGGTCCTGTTGGAAGAATCTTTGCAACTTTTTTGTCCTTATTTTGTGACGGATTTCCGTGGTGATTTGCACTTTTTTGTATTCTAATTCGAGATTATATCATGTTTTGTCTATTGTTTCCTTACGCTTTCTTGTACGGGTTATGACATTGAAACACATACAAGGAGTAATTATGTTTCCACCTGAATTGCCACAGCTTGTGTTTACGCATCCTACCCCAAAAGTTTGGCGGGATTTGATGGGGCTCTGCGGTTGGAACCATGGACCCCCTGATCCCTTTTCACGGCTTAACTGATCGTCGACGACAGAATGGCGACAATTATCATCCACATCTTAGTCCTGATCAAATCTTAAGCTTTTGCCTGATACAAACCCATCCCTTCCTGCATGGCACCGTCAACCCGAGACGAGATTTGAGATCAAATATTCCTGTTCTACATATCAACATAATTTGAGCAAAGAAAAAATAACGAGAGCTACGAGCTCATATGGCACTTGTTACGAGTAATTTGTGAGAAGCGAGAAGTGAATCTGAACATTTTTCTGGAAATTCGGTACCCCTCCCCACCGTGCTCGGATCCGGTCCAGACCCTGAATATGTCATCTAAGGAAGACAATCTCTCTATTTTCCAAGTTTCATTCATATCACTTCACTCCTTCAACTCCTATGCGAGCCACAACATTTCCAGGACTCCCCCTACTGCGTCCGAATACGACTCGGACACATATTAACATCTCTTCTCCCCGTCCATCAAGTTTAACTCGAGTCGGAGCATATCAGCAAATTCTTGGTTCCTGCTTCATCCTCATCCTACCTTGGTCGGATCCGGTTCGGACGCCAAATGACAAATCTAGGCCGGATTGTACTGCCCAAGTTGCATTCCATTCTGCCCATCCGTTTAGTTTTTATGCATGTCACAAAGTTTCCGGACCCCCCCCCCCCCCCCAGCCATAGCCGCATGGGTTCGTACACATGCTTGCATATTTAGGTCATCAGTTTTTATCAGCCACAAAGTTTTACTTGAATCGGACCATTTTTTCGCAACCTACGGACATCAGTAGTTTCCGGATTCCCCCTGCCTCTACTCCACGAAAAATGGTCGGATCCAGGAACGGAAGTCTTCGTAGGGCATTGTGTCGGGTCCTTAAGTCTATTTTGGTCACTAATATGCCTGCCTAGTTTTATCGTCCTTAGCACGTCTGGAAGTATTCTATCTCGCGATCACCGGAACTCTGGGAAATCCACTCTAACTCCCCCCCCCCCCTCAAAGAGCCCTGACATGATCTGGTTCCGTCGAAGAAAGTATCTAATGCTTATGCTTGTTCTTCCCACCGAATTCCATCCCGATCCCTTGACACAATAAGTGTTTCACAAAAAATCCGGCGCCCCATTCCAACCCCCGGACTTGACATGGAACATCTGAGACAACAGCTTTTTCCATTTGCCATTAAGTTTCATTCAAATCCGATCGCCCATTCAAAAGTATAAATGCCACTAGATTCCGGGTTCCCCAACCCTCTACCCCCCCCCCCCCCACGATGTTCGAATCGTGCAAACGACTATTTTCGTGTCGGTCTACTCGAATCCCTCATATTCCTGCCGAGTTTCGTCATATATATTACATCAGGAATTACCGAACTCGCTGGATCATCAGAATCCCCCCCTCCCCAACTCCAACCACAGTGCCCGAATCGGGTCCGGTTATGTCAATGATGTGTCTAGCACATGTGCTTGTTCTTCCCACGAAGTTTCATCCCGATCCCTTCATTCTAATCTTTTCCCAAGATTTCCGGCTCACCCCTTTAACTCCCGCCAAAGTCATCGGATCCAGTTCAGATTTGAAGTGGGTCGTTTGAACCACGAGGTCTTTCCAAATATCAAGTTTCATTAAGATTCGATCACCCGTTAAAATGTTATAAATACCTCAAGATTCTGGATTACCCCTCCCTCCACTCCCCCCACGATGATCAGGCCGGGGAAGTGACTAGTTCCTACTTAATATTTTGATGTCAGTTCTTATCACCCATAAAGTTTCACCTGAATCGAACCATTTGTTCGCAACCTACGGAATTTAGTAATTTCCGGATTCCCCCTCCCTCAACTCCTCGAAAAATTGTCGGCTCCAGGTGCGGAAGTCTTCCTAGGGTATTGTGTCGGGTCGTTAAGTCTATTTCGTCGGGTAATTAATATGCCTGCCAAGTTTTATCCTCCTTAGCACATCTGGAAGTCGGGATCACCGGAAGTCCGGGAAAACCCCTCCCCCCCCCCCCCCCAAAGAGCCCCGATATGATCTAGTTATGTCAAGAAAGTATATAATGCTTCGATCAATAAATTTTAAAGCCATTACAATACATAACAACACCGGTAAACTACATCTATCGTAGTAGAAGTAGCTTCTGCCACGTAGGCAGGCAATGAAGTTAGCTGCAATAGCTACAAGGCTGATTTCTCACTTTATAGCACGTACAACATATCGAGATTTTGCCGCCCTCTCTATTTCAGGAAATGTGCAGTAATGATAACGCAGTAGCGCCTGGCTTATACTTGCTCTGAACTCCACTCGTGCTCGCCGTCGAAATATACGATTGCAACAAGCTTCTTGATTACGCATAGCAGGAGCCGTGTGGTTCGTAACAAGGGACACTGCACAAAATTGGGTACAGTAAGTCTTAAAAAGACGCACTTTGATATTCAAATCAACGTGACTGAACTTCCAAATCAGAACATTTCCACACTTGCAAAGACTATCCGCAAGCAGTTGTAAACATTCATCATCTCGTAGACGTTCAGTCACAGTAAATACCAGGTATCGAAACTTAGGGACATACTCAAGTATTCTACCAGACAGTTTCACATGCAACTTGGGGAGATGGCACCCAACAGGGAAAAAAATATTGTAAGTGACTTCTTAGTATTATACAGAGTATCAAACTCTGTCGCATACTGGGCGCAAACAGCAAGAAGCCTGTTCAGTGCAAAAACAGTAGGTGCTAGCACCACATTATCATCTGCGAATATGATGTGGTTTACACAAGTACAGCTAATATAACATCCGACACCAGTAGGTACTAACCTAGCACTTAACTCATCTAGATACACCACATATAACAAGGGGAACAGCACACCACCCTGCCTAAGGCCGTTGACAAGCCGAAACTATCACTAACTGCACTTCCCCATCTCACTCTGAACTCCTGCGTTCTAAACCAGAAACACAGGAGCTTTACAAACTGAGGTGCGACTCCTCTTTGAAGTAAAATTTTCAGAATTTTACCATGGTTCACCCTGTCAAAGGCCTTAGCAGAGTCTATGAAACATGAAAAATAGGTGAAGAATATAACCAAAAATACTCCACAATCACCTTTAGCACAAAAATGGCCAAGTCGACACTATGCGAAGGCTTAAATCCGAAGTGTGAAACCAACCACCAATTTTATGGATCAGACATTTTTCCAACAACTTACTCAATATTGTCGCCAAAGCAATAGGTCTGAAATTATCCGAACTTGTATAATCGCATCCCTTTCCTTTCGGTACAGTCACCAGCTCAACGTCCATGAGGGAACGAGGGAGGAGACTATGTCTCAAAAAAACATTAAAAAGTAATGACAGGACTAGACACTTTTCGTAAGAAGCAAATTTCAAATGACAAGCAGATATCCCATCTCTACCTCCTCCTTTAACTCTAGAAGGTTAATCAAAAGATCAACTTCCGACGGAAGGATTGGAGGAAACTGCGTAGTGAGTTATGCTTATTCCCCGATGAAAAATTTGTAGCCTGCGTAGTAGTATGGTAGTAGTACGAAAACGTTGCATGTACATAGAATACTATCATTTAATGTGCCTCAGACTGGTCCAATCTTATGTAGTAGTATCCAGTAGCATCCTGTCTTGCCATTGTAGCATCCAGTCTTGCTAATAGTAGCATATAGTAGTATGAAGTAACACGGTAGCCTTGAAGTAGAAGCATGTAGTAGCATCGTTAGTGCTACATGCAACTTTTTCGTACTACTTCATAGTACTATTTTGAGATAAATTTTTCATCGGGTCTTCCCACCAAATTCCATCCAGATCCCTCGACGCTAAGCGTTTCACAAAAATTCCGGTGCCCCCTTCCAGCCCCCCCCCCCCTCCCAGTATCGGATCCGGTCCGGACTTGGCGTAGAACATCGGAGACAATAGCTCTTTCCACTTGCCAAGTTTCAGTCAAATCCGATCGCCCGTTCAAAAGTTATAAATGCCAATAGATTCCGGATTCCCCAGCCCTCCACTCCCCCTACGATGTTCGGATTGTTCAAACGACTATTTCCTAGTAGGTCTATTCGGATCCCTGATATTCCTGCCGAGTTACATCATCCTAGTACATCGGGAAGTACTGAACTCGCTGAATCACTAGAATCCCCCCAACTCCCCCCACAATGCCGGAATCCGGTCCGTTTATGTCAACGATGTATCTAGGACTTGTGCTCGTTCTTCCCACCAAGTTTTATCCCGATCCCTCCACCCTAAGCGTTTCCTAAGATTCCCCCTCCCCCAAAATCATTGGTTCCGGTCCGGATTTTAGACGGATCGTCTGGGGCGCTAGGTCTTTCCTAATATCAAGTTTCATTAAGATCCGATCACCCGTTTAAAGTTATAAATTCCTCAATATTCCGGATTCTCCACTCCCCCACGATATTCGGATCGGGAAAGTTACTGTTTCCAACTTAATCATTTGGGGTCATTGATATGCCTGCCAAGTTTCATCGTCCTAGCTTACGTTGAAGTGCCCGAACTAGGAAAACCCGGACCAACCGATAGAGAGACCAAGAAATTGCGATCGCTATATGGCACTTGGCCGAAGGGCAAATGTCATAGAAACGAAAGAAGGTACAATCCAATGGTTAGGGGCCGTCAGATGGCAGTCCCGGCAAACTGTAAGGTAGCGTTCCAGTGAAGTTACTACAAGTTACGATGATAAGAGTAGGGGCGAGCGCCGTATTGTGGTGGTTACGACGCTCTCTGGAACGACAATCATAACAACGCGGACATACGTCATCACTCTTACGGGAGTTCCTGCAGAACCGATAGTTATTATCACTTATGATGCTCGCGACCATCATAAGTAAATTGTAACGATCGTAACAGTCGTGGAACGAACATAATAAGTGGGAGGAGCCAATTTACTTACTACGGCGGGCTCGGGAACGGCCATAATAACAAGAATAGTAACGATAGTAACTAATAATAAGTTGCTGGAACGCTACCTGTATTGTGAAGGGCTAACCTCTTTCGGAAAGAGTTTGTATTCCAAAGAAGAGTACGTGGCCAACAATGACCTTGCAAACTTCAAATGAAACTTTTACTTTTAACCAACTTTCCGGTTTTTGGCGGATTCCGGACGAACTACTTGTCCGGCGAGAAAATGGTTTTCGTATTGTGTTCAGCATATCTTTTTTGCCCCTAAGTCGACTATCTCATTAGCTTAAAAAAAAATTTGTTCGACCCTTAATTTAAACCCCCAACCCTAAATGTTGAGCTACAGAGCCCATCTACACACCCGACCTTTAACTTGACACAAAGAGTCCTCACAGCCAATTTCATCAAAACATCTCATTCCCATCGAGAGTTATCATGCTTACAGATGGACGAACAGACGGATAACTTTACGAAGTCATCGGTATCCCTGCACTTACGTTTTGGGATCCCAAAAGGCGGAAAGCAAGCCTCCGACTGACTGTGCACACTTTTCCTTATCTATGGCTAGGAAGTGCCTTCCATGTTCTTAATCTGTTTCGTTTTTATGTAATTTACTCCAGTGGTAGTTAAACCTGTTAGTCCAATTTCACTCTTTGAGTGACGCAGCGAAACATCCATTTCAGTTCCTTAATGATTTCTGACATTTGGAAGATAAATAACGACGATACATCTTTAATAACATAACAGTTACAATGAAATAATGCACAGAATCCGTGTGACATCGCCACGCTTCTACTGACTCAGTGACTCTTCTGCTAAAGTTACAACTTTAGTTTAATTGATTATTCTTTTGTGTTACGTATATGCAAACTTTGTTTACCTGTGTAATCACACAGCGTGGTATTGCCTCGCGTTTGGAAGGAAGTATGTGGTTAGGCGCGCGTTCAGGGCATAGTTAGGCGCGTGTTCAGGGCATAACCGTAAACGGCTGGTTGGCTCATACAGGGAAACGGTCACTAAGGCCTTTTGTGCCCAATGGAACGTGCATTCGACCTTATAGTTGCCCCCAACCTCCCCTTTCTTTGTGTCCTGCGACATGCTCCCTGCCGAAAATTAGTGCAGTTACGTCGTGACCCACTCTTAAAAAGAAATGAGCCATCTTGGTCGTTAGATGATACAGAAGAAAGGAAAAATTTAAACAAAAAGAATCGACCGAAATAATAGAACTGACGAAAACTTCTTGTGTTGGCTAATGCAACCTTACGCAGTGTTGCCACCGCAGTAAAATCTCACTAGATCTAGTAAAAAAAATTTAGTAAATTTGGCGGATCTAGTAAATTTTGTTTTAATCTAGTACAATTTTTCTCCTTTGTGAATTCTGGGGAAATGTGCTCAGATATTAGGATCCGCTATCTTCCTTCTTTCTGCAGCTAGCCCCATTCACATGCAGAGGACAGAGTGACAATTCTATTTATTTATTTATTTATTTATTTATGACCCGCTTTTTGCGTAACAGCGGAGTATGAATAAAATACAAAAGTACAAAAGCTATATTTCGTCAGTCATCCAAACCAAGGATTGGAATAGTCTAAGCTCCTTGACCCTTGTGTAAAGCTTATCGTCCCTGAAAGAACGTAAGAACGGACCGTTTTCTAGAAAAATCGACATTGTTCAAGAGAATTTGACTTTCTTGAAAAGCGAACGTTTTTAAGTAAAATCGTGGTGTTAGCGGTCCTACATATTTTGCACTGTCAAATAGTATATATTTTCGCTGCTTTCTTTACAGATCAAAAGTGTGACTCAAAATTTGAGGTACGATTTCCAAAAATACTTGATTGCTGAAATTTAGTACATGTAATACCTATACCGTAGGGCAGTGCGCGATAGCTGCGACAAGCGCGAAAAAACATGTGAGTTAGTAAATTTTGTTGGAATCTAGTAAAACATTCCTCCGGAGTTTAGTAAACTTAATTTGGTACGTTGGCAACACTGCAAGGAACGTTTCCTGTCTCAGTGTCCTGAAAGCGCGCACTTTCAATCACGCTTGATCATATATTCTATTTGCACTTCCAGTATTTCCGCACGTACGTCCTCTAACTTTTGACTTTCACTCTCACTTCCCCACGTCGGTCAGAATTAGCAGGGGCCAGTGCGCACCAATTTATTTCTTAGATATTTTCCCGAGATACCCAGTGATAAATAGTCAGCCGACGACTGATCAATATGCTTGAATCCATCCGCTTAATCCTGGCCTTACAATTAACCTACCCCCACACACACATGTTTCTTTTGCTGATGTATTAAGCATGGGTAAGCATCATGATTTGAATTGTATAAATATCTTTTAATTTTTGGCTTTATGTAATTTGCTTTTTTGGTGGAACAGCACTTTATTTATTCTTTATTAAATATTAGTTTTGGTGGAAAATATTGTCTAGCCAAGAAGCTCTCCTCACTATTATTTATAGAGGCGAGTCATTTGGGGGTTCAGCGGGACGCACATCTCATAGTAAGACTTGTTTGTGTTATTTTGATTTTCGGCTATGTTTTTATTTTGAGTGTCAAGCGAGGTGACTAAGTTCAACTAAATAATCGGTGTTACGTTTGCTTTGGTAGAGCTTCGGCCAGGTTCTTTTACGACCTTAGTCGACCCTGATCACTCCCTGAACGGTAGAGGTGCCTGGTTCCCAGACTAATTGGACCTCCTGTCTTGGTACATGATGTGTAGGTGGTATCATCATTTGCATCAATTTCTCTCAGAGAGGCTTGGACTTTTTCACAGGATCATATCTTGAAGTTTAATTCAACGTAGTCTGGGGTTAATGTCTGGTTATATAACCTGTTTAACTTTTATGGTACTTGATTTAAAGGTGTCGTAGATTCATATAACGACCCATGTCCTGTCAAAAGGAAAGAGGGTCTTGTTCGTTGTTTGACGTTTGTCTTCTTTACCTTTTTTATTCTTCGGGAATCTCACGTTTTTCAGTAAAAGAGGGCAACTTTTGTTCAATATATAAAATCATTGACAACAGAACCCAACCAGCGCACGACCTTCTACACTGCTTCCTAGCCGACGATTGAAATTAAGTGTCTTTTGTGTATGTTTATGTGTTTTATTTACTTTCTTCATTTACTCCGCTTTCTGAAAATGGCGGGTTATAAATAAATTACTTACTTACTTACTTAATATTTGTAGTGAGTTTGCATTTCAAAGTTGTGCGCAAGCAAACTGATGCAAGTTAAAGACTAAAGAATAATATACAAGCCGTAACATCGTATTCATACTAGTCTGCTATGCCCTTTAGTATCGTCCCTGAACAGTCTTTGGGAATACCCGGAAAAAAAAACAAGAGCTGAAAGCTTATATGGCACTAGTAAGAACAGTTAGCATGTTTGTCAGAAAAGGTTTGATTAACTACAGTTGTCGAAGCCAGATATCTCTTCCGATATCTCTTTTATCAGACGATGGGGTTGATCTAGTAAATCTGAAATATCGTTCCACTCATTGACAAATGGTTCAGAATGAAAGTTTTGTGTTTTGTCGTACTCTGCTTCCGATTCGCGTATGAGTCAATCGATGGTAGACTATTTCCAAGTCAGTTTGGTCGGATCCCTGATATGCCTGATAGGTTTCATCATCCTAGCACATCTGGAAGTACCCTAACTCGCGATCACCGGACCGACCGACGGACGGAAAAGTGATCAGTATGGCACTTGGCCGGCAGGCAAATGCCATGGAAAAGCCCATGCAAAATAGAACATCCAGGGTGCATAAATGTGATTTCTAGAGAACATAGACGTTTTCGTTTCTAGACAGCACCTCTTTGATCTTTTTACGAGGAGACTTGTTCAAATTATAAGTAACCAGATCGCGTCAAACGTGCTTCATATAGAGGATAGGCGGTGGGTGATAACGTCCACAGTGATTTTAGAGAATTTGGGTCTGTGGTTTGGGATTGCTTGCCATACCCTGTTTTCCGGAATATGGCACAACCCAGAAGTATTCTGTCTACACTACGACGATCTCTCCAGTGCGCTATCACTAAAGCACCTGCAGTGGAGTCTAGAGAACAGTGTTTCTCCGATATCATAACGACAAACAAAAAAGTCAGCATATGCTTTTTCGGCGGTTTGTCGGGTCTTCCTGGAAATGCGTGTTATGCATAAGATTTAGCGCATAACTTTCACACAAAAGGTTACATCCCAAGTGTTGTCTGTTGCAATGCGCATCCTTGTGTTGTCTGTTACAAAACTTCTGACAGTGCTTTCAGTTGAACTTTAAGGAATCGGAAAAAAATAATAAAACAAAAACTATAGCCTCATGATATCTCTTACTTTTTTTAATGACAGCGCGGATATTATATATTCGCTCGGAGATGACAAGCTGACTGTTCTGCATACAACAAACATTCTCAACAGGTGATGCGTACGTAAGAATAACTCCTTTATTTGCCGTCAAGTCTTGCGTCATTACTGAATAAACATTAATTGCTGAAGAGGCAATACATGTTTGAATTAATGCCAAGTCACTGGCAAATATGCGAAAGTCGGTAAAGGCTTATGTTTGTTTTTATTCTCCTTGGTTTGTGAAATGTTGATCTTTCCTTTTTATTCTTTTTAAGCAGTTATGTGTTCCTTACGCAGGTTTTGAACGTTGATAATGAACTTTGTAAATCGAAAAAAAAATCTTTCCATCTAAAATCCGAACCCCCTTTCAAACCAAAATGGGTCTTCCTGAACGCCGAATTCTTTGTCGTTGAGAAGAATAAGGGAGAGAATCTTCGAATTTCGATAGAGGCGGAAAAAGCAAAATTGCTTCCTTGCTAACTCACCTGGCTATTTGTCTATGGGCAGTGGCCCCCCTAGCAATTGAGACATTAAAAATCCTTCCTTTGTTCTACTTCTCCCTTCACCAGATACTTAATCAAGTGAGTTCATGTAATTTGGAACCGGTGTTTCTCTACAGAATTATTAAATGATCAGTTTGTTCACGACCTGAATCACTCAGTTGTATTTGGCTGTTTTCATCCATGTCACTGAGCATACCCATGCTTGTTTTGCTAATATTTCACTGCTACGTCTGCTCCTGTTTGCTGCTATTCTCAAACACCATGAAGCGTTTAATGCGGTATATTATTAATATTATTACTCTTTAATCCGGAAAAAGAAAATCCATCTTGACTAGCCTAAAACAAGACGACAAACAAAACAACAACAAAACGAACATCACCCATCCACCTGGGAAACCAAAAAGACCGGAATTGATCTTATCCCAGATGGGTGGTGCTGACTGCATAAATGGAGTTTAGGCAAGATCTCGACCCGACAAGTGATGTCTATAGATTACTCAAATAGTTGAAGACGTTTCATTGGTAGATACGTAGTGGTGTGTACTGTCTTCGTTTTCCCTTATCTTTCATACTTCTTTTTTGTGTACTTGTCCATTATGATGGGTAATAAAATTAATAATAACAAGAGCTAGAAGCTCATATGGCACTAAGTCAATATGGTCGGGTCCCTCATACGCCTGCCAAGTTTCATCGTCCTAGCGTGTCTGGAAGTACTTTGTCCCGGGATCATCGGAATCTCAGAACCGGCTTATGCTTGTTCTTCCCACTAAGTTTCATCCCGATCCCTCCACTCTGAGCGTGTCACACGGTTTAGTGACCGGATCCGGTCCGGACTAGAAATGGGGATTCAAATATCAAGTTTCATTAAGATCTGATCTCCCGTCCAAAATGTATGTGTACCTCAAGATTCCGGATTTCCCCTCCCTGATCTCCCCTACGATGGTCTGGTTGGGGAACTGACTATTTCCAAGTTAGTTTGGTCGGGTCCCTAATACGCCTGCGAAGTTTCGTCGTCCTAGCACATCTAAAAGTACCCTAACTAGCGGTCACCGAACCGACCGACGGAAAAGTGATCTGTATAGGCTATGGCACTTGGCTGTAAGGCAAGTACCATAATAATTGCAAACAACTCCTGGGATATTTTACAAGCCGGACATGTTCTCCCAAAACAATCTCAACATTTTACGTCAGTCATTTATGAAAACAGAGGGACTAAAATTCTTGATCAGAAATAGCGTTACAAAATCATGGACTAAATATCAATTTAATGTAGATCTGTAACGTTCTTCAAATGTTTACAAAATAAAATAACAAGAGCTAGAAGCTCATATGGGACATGCATAGTTGGGTCAGTTGGGTTTGTAATCAATACCCTCGATGGACGAATGTTCATAGGGCCTTGGGGATCATGCAAATTTATTATTTAGTTGAAAGTTTTGTTTGCACTTTGCGGTAATTTTACTTTGAGGGGGCTAGGCATTCCCTTGTGAGCAAAACCCTTCAGGCACAATTATCATGGGCCCTTACGGATCATTAAAATGTCTTGTTTCCTCAAAAGTATATTTTGAGCTTTGGCAGGCGGTTTGTACTTGAAGTATTTATGGTTCGTGGGTCGTATTTTTATGGCACTTGCATTCCTGCCGAGTACCATATACCGATTACTTTTCCGTCGGTCGGTATGTCGGTCAGCCCGGTGATCGCGAGTTAGGGTACTTCCAGATGTGCTAGGACGATGAAATTGGCAGGCATATTAGCGACCCGACCAAACTAACTTGGAAATAGTCACTTTTCCGATCCGACCACCGTGGGGAGAGTGGATGTATAACTTTGAAAAGACCTCCTGTCTCAGATGTCACAATTCAAGTCCGGAATGGATCTAGTGGCTTTGGGGGGAGTTGGAGGGGGGGGCGGAAATCGTGAGATATGTTCAGAATGGACGGATCGGAATGAAACTTGGTGGGAAGAAGAAGCACAAGCCCTAGATACATAGTTGGCAAGACCGGACCGGATCCAGGCACTATGGGGGGGGGGAGTTGGAGGGAGGGTTCTGAAATTCCAATAATCCAGACTTAAGGTGCTTCCAGGTGTACTAGGATGGTGAAACTTGGCAGGCATATCAGAGACAATTTTAACTTAAGAACAGTCGTTTCTCCGATTCAGCCATCGTGGGGGGAGTGAAGGGGGGGAATTCATAATCTTGAAGTAAATGTCGAACTTTGAACCGGTAATCGGATTACAGCTGTCCCATTTCAACTGCTGAGCGGATCCGATCAATGTGGGAGGAGTCGGGGGGGGGGGACCAGAAATGTTGTGAAACGCTTCGAGTGAAGCGATTGGGATGAAACTTGGTGGGAAGAACGAAAGCATTAGCCCTAGATACATCAGTGACAGAACCGGACCAGTTTCGGGCACTTTGTGGGGAGTTGGAGTGGGGGATCCGAAATTACAACGATAATGATTTAAGGTACTTCTAGATGTGCTAGGACGATGAAACTTGGCTTGAACATTAGAGACTCTTAAGATTTTAATTAAAAATTATTTTGTAGCACCCTTGAAGTTCGGATCCAGGACCGGATCCAGGCACTGTGGATGGAGTTGGAGGGAGGGTTCTGAAATTCCGATGGGAGGGTCGGTTCTGAAATTCCGATGGTCCAGACTAAAGTTGAAACTTTGCTGATTTTTGTGCCACAAAGATTTTGCTTAAAAATGAATATGTAGCACCCTTGAAGTTCACATCTTAAACGAATAGTAAAAAAAAATAATTTTGACCAAACCATATATATTCATGATCCTAAAGGGCCCATGATAATTTTTGCCTCAAGGGTTTTGATGCGCAAAGTGCGCATCGCCACAGCTAAGTACAACGTTTTCGTGGTTTCCAAGGGTCCGTGGTCATTATTATATCAAGGGCTTTGAACAATGATTACGACAAACCCACGCAAATTCCTACTTGCATCCTCTTACCCAGCCTTGCAAGTGTCATATGAGCTTCTAGCTCTTTTTTTTTTTTGGTTGGTGAGATTACTTGCTAGATGTCCATGTTCTTGGGACCGGATCAGATGGTATATTGTACCCAGTTGTGAATGTCCATTGTTTATCATTTCCTTAAAAGCAAAAATTATTGGTCGTTGTTTTCTTCTGCCCATCAAGCCTGCTCTCTTCATGATCATCCGTTTTGAATATTTGAAGATTAAATGAACCTGAACACCTTCTCATTGAATCGACATTCCCTCTCCCTTGAGCAAGACCATATATGCCATGCCCTTATAGCCTCTTAGACACGAAACATTGCTCATCCCATCAATTACCACATCTTTGAATGGCAAAAACTTCAGATTGTTGCTTCGGGATCCATGATAATTATTTGACCTTCCCGCCCCATCGAAAAACCGTAACACCCCGAAGGTAGAGCCGAGAATTCGAGAAAAAATTAAATGGATTAAGTACTGCAGTTTAAGGCCGAAGCACAAACAGTAGTCCCGTGAATATCCCCCCCTCCCCCTCACACACACAAAATATACTTTTAGATAATGCAGGTCTTTCGTACATATGGAATGAAGGAAGAGGGCCGGAAGGAGACCCGACCAGCTTCATACGTGAATTCACAAGAGTGTTAGAAGAACAAGAGGTTCAGGCTTGGTACGAACGGACACAAAATTCAGATACATTAAAATACTACAAAGAAGTTAAGCAGATTTTCGGAATGGAATTTTACTTCAAGCTATACCTACCGGCGGAGAGCCTGCGCCTGTGGTTTCAGCTACGAGCGAACTGCCTGCCAGTACGTGGTCGGAGTAATTGGGGTTTTAAGATCCCAAATAGTAAGCGACAATGCCCCCTGTGCTTTAAAACAGAGGCAGAGGGCCATTTTCTGGTTGAATGCGAGCAACTCTCAGACCTCAGGAGACACTTTCTTAATGGGTATACTATCAAGTTCCCCGATATTCTTGAAACAAAAAATAAGCTAAGATACTTTAAATATGCCAATTCTTAAAGAGTGTATTAGTTAAATAAAGATAAGTATTGAGTGATGTAAAGTGTATTGTAACTCATGTATTTTTTACGGCCAATTGGTTATTAAATATATTCTCATATCAAGCTGGGAAAATGACTTGAAACGGACAAGTCAGCTAGGATATTCGTTAGCGATATTTCGGCTTTTCTTGGCAAGGGTCCTCTTAAGGCTGTTGGTGCACTTTCAGGAGTTTCATAACAGATTGCGCGTACCACTTTCAAGAATAACACCTTTTCCCTTAGAAATAGAGTGTTATGACCAATTAAGTTTGTACTATTTCGTGCCTAGATCTCCAACAACAGCTTCAACAGGTAAAAATACTACACTGTCAGAAGTTACATAACGACAACAGAAGGATACGCGGTTTCAACAGATAACACTTTGGTATGTTATCTGTTATGTTTCTTTCGCTCCCGTTAGTATTTTACTATCTAGACACGAAATAGTGTAAACTTAATTGGCCATAACACTTTATTTCTAAGTGAAAAGGTGTTATTCTTGAAAGTGTTATACGCTATCTGTTATGAAACTTTTGACAGTGTGGAAGCTACGAACTTGCAATAAATAAATCACTTCTTCGAAATGGCTATACACCAATAAGATTTCCTGTGATCTTGGGCTGAAAGAGAATGTGTAATATCAAGGGTATATAGTAACGTCACTTAATAACATTTCATATATGGATGTGTATCCCAGTGTTACTTGTTATATTAGATGCCGATAATATTGATTTTGTAGTCCTTTTGAATGAATTAAATAGTATGTTTCCCCCCCAAAGCCCGATGGGTCATGGAGGGAAAAAACAAAACTATAATTTAAAAAAAACACAAATTCTAATCAAAATTTTATGAACACCATATGTAAACCACATCTCTGCTCCTTGACCAAACAAGTGCGCAAGCGCTCAGACGTGGATTGTGAAAGTAAAGTTTGATCATATCTTATGGAGAAACAGCGTTAGAAACAAGACATTTCACATCACCAGTAACCAAAAAATATTGAAATAACCTAATTTGAAATCATCCCAGTTTAAAACCTTTTAATGTAAACAAACCGCATTTCGAAATCCATAGAAGATCTTCAAACTCTTGCAAGAACGGTAAATGTTTATATACTGAATGTCTCGCTAGCCAGTCCGATACTTTAACCTCTTTTTCTATTAGCAAGGTAAGCAAAAGTGTAATAAAACCAAATCGTTTTATTGTCTAATATCCCTTTGTCGCAACTTTATTCAGAACGGCATATCATTGATAATATGACGAAACCTGGACAAAACCGTCCAGTTTCCAACTGATCGTTAAGGATTAAAGTACGCCGCGTGGTCTTATTTGTTGCTGTTGTATCAAAATCCGTATCTATACATATATATCCACACATATACAAGAGTTGAACTTAGACATGTCATAGACGAACTTAACTAACGGGAAATCTGGGCCCAGTTACCCATGAACGGGAGGGGGGGGGGTGGAACCCATCAAATTGCATATCTAGACATAAATATCCTCGACTATACCAAGTTAGAGTTTGATTCCAGTCACGGGTCAAAAACTTTACTCGTGGGCAAATTGGGCCCACTTGCCCATCAACGGGGGGGGGGGGGGGAGTGTTTCAACTCTACATTGATATTCCCAACCTGGTGGTCCAAAATCACGATGGAATTTCATCACTATTTCCCCAGCCCAATTTCCCCTGAACCAAGTGGGGTTGTGCTTTGGGGCCCGCAAAAGCAAAAAGAGACCGCAATGCTCACAAACCTACCACGTTCCAACTTGATATCTGTTGATTCCTGTCACGGGTAAAGAAATTTACTCCTGGGCAATCTGGGCCATGTTGCCCTTGGACGGGGTGGGGGGGGGACGTGAAACTTTGAAAGTAAAATCCCGGCCATAGGACCTACGAGTTCAAGGAATTTCATCGTCCTATTTCCAGGTATGGTCAAGTTATGAACATTATTCTCTGGGCCCATTTGCCCCTGAACCGGGTGGGTGTGGGGGTTGGGACCTCCAGAAGGCACAACTAGACCCCACTACCCTCAAGTCTACCCAGTTTCAACTTGATACTTGCACTGGTTCATGAGTTATGAGCTCCACAGAATACGGTAAAAACTGAAAACCGGAAACCGAAAGCTGCTCCAGCGCTCGCAATAGTGGATTGTTGAAGAGAACAGTCCACTAAAAACGCTGCCGATTCTCCATAGCCTGCACTTGAGAAACTCCCGAACAGACGAAGGTCGCCAAAATTTTTCTTTTCCACATTTCCTACTTCTTCCATCGTTCTCGCCCAGTTTTATCACTTCTCAAATTTTGGAACTATACGCAACGACCCACTCAATTAAAATATCCAGTGACCGTTTTGTTTTGGGACCCCAAAATGACGTGATAGCTGTGTCTTCGTAAAGTTTTTCCGTCAGTACCACAGCTCCGGATAGTCTCGAAGGGGTTCAGATATTTTGTTCAGAAGATTCTTTGGGTCAAAGGTCAATTCGGGTCAACATTCAAACAGTCAAACAACAGGTCAAATTCGTAGATGTGCTTCGGAGCTGTATATTTGGGCTGTGCAGGTAGTTTCAACTTAAAGGGCGAAACAGATATATTTTTAAAGCTTCTCAAATGGTCTATTTAGTGGTAATGAGACATGGTGAATCGATGTCTGAAACTTATTTGGTGGACAAATAGTTCGCCGGAATCCGGCCCAAATCGGAATACTGGTAAAAGTAGGGCGAAATTGAAGATGTTTATAAAACTGATAAGATAGCCGACAGTGTAGGGGTAAGTGTACACGCTGAATTCGTTTTTGAATTTTAATTCTCATCAGACTAGCAATTCGACCGGAATCTGGTTGACCACGGAAAATTGGTAAAAACCAAAAGCTAGATCTGTGGCGGATTAGAGATTCGATGTAAGGGGGAGACATTTGGAGTTCAATTTTTTTTACCGGAGAAGTATTTCGTCCAGTATTCGGCCAAAACAAGAGATTTGATTGAAAAAAAATAATTAGATTATTTGGTGTACTGGTAAAAATCTAACCGAATCCATCTCTGAAGTTAGTTCTCTCGTCAGACAATTACCCCAGACAATTAACCCCATTTTCGTGTTTACAGTAGAAATACTCCGTAAGGCAAACTCAGTCCTGCACATGTTAAAGCTTGTATTCATTCATTCATTCATTTATTTGTACTACATAGACTACATAACATAAATATATGCAATAAACAAGACCCCCTGAAGCTATCTTGCTTTGGATCTACTACCTATAGACTAAGCTACACTGAAAATTTTCACATTACAATAGTTCCATCACATATATATATATATATTAGAAACATAAATAAACTACACATACAGAAAGGTGAAAAAAGGTGAAAGGTGACGGCAAAAAAGTAGAAAAATACACTGAAAGGAAAGAAAGAGAAACGGAAGGAAATAATAGACAAAAACATGGAAGAATTGTTAAATTTTGTATTTATTTTTTATCAAAGTTAACTATAGAGAAAAATAAATATGATCAGAGCATAATGTCCCAAGTCTTGACATCCTCAGGATTTATACCTCTTTCATAAGACCATTAATAGGGTACGCATGCACAGTTTGGCATTTTGGTCGAACTGCAGATCAAAACTCACGTATTGAAAGAATTCAAAAACATGCTCTCCATTCATAAAGGCCCAAAGGTACCCTACTCCCTTCTTCTAAGCACCTACACGATTGATACATTGGAGAAACGGACTCTGAACCTATGCCTCGAGATCGGTAAAAAAAACTTATTTCGCACCCCATCTACAATGGGTTTCTCCCTCCCCCATACGACAAGGGAAGGCAAGAGCGAGCAGTCTCTGCGAAGGTCCCGATGTTCCAACCAGTAGCCGCCAAACACAGCCGTTACCAAAATAGTTGTATACCAAAGATTGTTGAAATTTTAAATAGCCTTTGAATATTTGTACGTGCTTTTAAATGTATATGTTATACTTGCATGACAGTAAACACCAATTTTGGTTTTGTAACCGTGAGAGTGTGAGCGAATAAATTACTATTCTATTCTACTACTTTTAAGCTAGCTACGTTACCTTAGGGCCAGTTAGAAGACAATAGTGTGTTTTAGTCTCATTTTGTAAGTATCTCCAGAAATCTTCCCCAGATCTTATTTTGCTGACCGCCAACAAGCCTTTCTTGGGATTGTCGGCTACGTCCGAGCTCTCAAAAGGCGCTCCCCTTCGTCACATCACCGACAGGTTCCTACACATCAAGTTTGATGGTTGTATTAATATAGGAATGACATTTTTTTGAACTTTACAATTTCTTTACCAAAGTGGCGAGTAAAGAAAGATCTGCAATCTCGGAAAAGAAACCCTTTTTCTTTAGCATAGGGACAAAATACCGAGGGGTCACAAATAGTGGCTTAGCGAGAAGTCGGAGATTCTTTCCCCGGTTTGCAACGACTTTAGCCACTGTGAATTTGTATTTTGTATCAGCAACTGCTTGCTTGCGACAGCTTGAAAATTGTCAAGCAGGGCTATAAATTTGATGCTGAGAGTCTATCTTATATTATCACTATGACCTGCGGGGCATAGTATGGCCAAAGGGATCAGCACATACTATTCTCCTGAGCCCCCCCCCCCCCCGTGCTGACCTCCCGTTCTCGGTCCTCAGTGAGGAAGTGGAATGGACTGTTCTGGGCTAACCATGCTGATGCTTTCGCACACCCTTCCTGTCACCTTCCCTAGATTTCTCTAGTTACTCATGCGAGGCTGGGTCGAATTTGGTTGTCTTACAGGGTCACGCCACTAATCTGCGCCCCAAGCGGCACCACCGAGACTCGAATCTGCGCCCAAAGGGTATCAGAAAATGGTCGAGCCCATCGCGTCAACCACTCCGCCCGAACGGATTTCAACTGAATGACAATAGACTTGCACCCCCCCCCCCCACCCTCCACCCTCATACACTGGAAAGGAAACAGTTACCTGATTTGAAAGTTTGGTCCCAATGTAATAAAGTAGCAATTTTATTTTCCCGTGCATCTTCCGATTAATTTATTTTTAATCAATTTTTTATATAATTTTGGTCTAGTTTTCTTTTTCCTTTGTTGGCTATACTTCGTCTTTATTTGTCGCAATTTATTTTTTAATACTTTCTTTTTTCTCTCCGTGTAACCTTTTTGTTCCAGTTAATTTGAAAACCATGACTGTCTCAAGGCTGAAAATTCTGCATTAAGATTATACACGACTGATGTGCTTGGTGATAAGTTTCAGCCACCATTTATGTCATCTGAGTACTATTTATGCAAAGCTTGCAAGTGAATTTGAGTGAAATAAAGCCCTGATCCGATTTGATACGGTCGTGCTGTCTCACTGAAGCCCAGGTGCGACGTGAATTTCCGCTCGGGTTAATATCATTTGTGTTAGTATTGCTTACTCATTTCAGTATCCGTGCTTTAGGTATTTTTTAAGACATGCACCGATAACTTAACACTAAAGCTGCTTTAGGTTCTTATCATTTGAAGTAGACGGGTAGAACATAGCTGTACAGTTTGCAGCGGATTTCGTTCGTCAATAATTGAATGTTAATTATTTAAATTTTAACCAGCTTTTGCGAGACTGAGTTTGTTCCCAGTTTGTGGGGTATATGAAGATACTAGACCTGGGGAATTAACATTGTTCGGTCCGGGATCTTTTCTTGGTCTGATACGACTTTCCTCGGGTCTTGATATCTTTCATTTTATTTTTTTATAGTTGGTTTGAATACACTTCATTATTTTGACTCCGCTTATAGATTTTTGAATTTTTTCACCTTGGGCTCTAGTAGTGACGGAATATTCACTGCTGGACCGACAAGACAAAGTTCGTCAATTTCAACAAAAGCGTGTTTTTTGTTCAACTACACTGTGAAACAAATCTTGCAGTATTTGCTACTGGGGATCAATCTTGTCTATATTGAGAAAAGATTATCCCTAATTTGGATTAATTTTATCCCAATAGAGATAAGATTAATCCCGGCAGCAAATACTGCATCCTTATTCGGAGAAACTTTTTACAGTGTAGCTTGGGAAATATTATATTCCAGATTGTAAGTTGACCGGGTGGTGTTGGGGACGGGGCCCTGACGGGAGAACACGCATACTTCCAATAGTATCAATGGCTTGTACTGAATTTAAATGCTTTATTAGTTATTTGTATCAGTAGTTAGTTAACTTCTAAGGTCCGGTCTTCTCGTGCTCTGCCGGATTTGTTCACATTTTTATTCTGTTGAAGTAGTTATATGAATAAATAGAAGAAAGACCACTTTCGTGTGTAGCTTAAAAAAGATTTAATTTTTGTCAATTGTTTACCGTTGTATTTGCTAGATATTTTAAGCATAGAGGTACCACAAATCAGAAAGAAGTGTCCGTCCGATGAAAATCGATTATAAGAATAACAGAGCAGCGAACTAATGGATTTCCATCTTGTCTTCTAGCCTATTTAAGTGAATAAGTGATGGGAAACCAGAATGTCGTATCTCAGCTCTTTTCGGATAATTTTTTTTTATTTTCCTGTAGGTTTCGTTTTGGTTAGTTAACGGATACGTCAGGTGAATTTTTTTGGAGCTATATTTCCGCCCTTCTTGGCAAGGGTCCTATTCAGGCTCAAAACCGCAGCTGGAAAACCGAACTTGTGGGAAACACAAGTGTTTCGCAGTCAGCTTGGGCTGAAGGAATATTTGAACTTTCGGTATGATCTGGTGAAAAAGGTCCTAAGGTCTACCTTAGACCTTAGCTCCTCCTGCATCTCCAGTGGCGCTTAGGGCATCCAAGCACGGTCGTCTCTCATAGGAATCGTTGCACATTTATCTGACCATTCAGTCTGGATGGATTCGTTGATGTTGTGGACAGGGTTGCCACCGCCATGGATTTATCCATGAAAACATGGATTTCCCACCCCCTGGACATTGGAAATGCCATGGATTTTAATGGATTTGCTTTCAAAAAACATGTATTTCTCGTGAGATCGTTGATTTTGCTTCGGAATCATGAGTTTTACTTTTTTTCACTCGGGATAAAATTGCCGTCGCTCTGAAACAGCAAAAACTATTCTTTTCCAGTCCGAAATGGGTTCGCGCACTACAGGACGGCATCCCACAGGACGCAGAATCGTGCATCATTCGGGAGAAGAAAAAAAATCACCGCAACGGTAAATACGTGCGTTTTTGCGTAACGAAGACGTATTCGCCGAAAGGTGGCACATTTTTGGTCCCTTTGGCAACAGTGCTTGCCATGGATTTTTTTCTTGAGCTGATGGCAACCCTGGTTGTGGAGATTCGATTGGTAGGTGCCAGTGCTTCCACTTTGCAGGATTTATCCTGAAATTCAGGATTTTTGGGTCCCTGCAGGATTTTTTTCAGGATTTTTGAGATTCCAGGATTTTACAGGATTTCCGGACTTATTCAGGATTTATCAGGAATTTGCTGATATTTTTAACAGACTGCAGTAAGAGTTAGGGATTTTTGAGAAAACGCAACCATAAATCTATTTTAGCTATAAAAACGAAGGGATGCGGCTTATTTCTTTCGTTTTAATCGTCTGATCGTGTCTCCATTTCGAATGGCAAAAAGACACTTTGATCATCAGTGTTTTCACAAAATTTCGCCTGCGGCGCATCTTGTAGTTTATATTCCCGATTTAGAAGAAGGGTGCGTCATTTATAGTAGGCGCTGAAGGCTTAGAATATTTGGGAGTATAAATCACACTAAAAGCTAGAATATAAGTTAAATTTTGCCAGAAAAAAATGGCGTGTTTAAAAACGTTTACCTGCGGCGCTTAGTATAATTTGTCCTGGGTACAGACGTTGCCACTGCTCCTGTTGTATGTACATTTTCAAGTCCCGTCTAGAGACGCCCTCTTTAATGGTAGTGTTGGTCAGAGGCGTTACTAGCCAAAATGTTTGGGGGGGGGGGGGGGGAGAGGGCAAGGCATTTACCGACTGACTGGTAATTTTTACCGGCTGTTTTTGTAGAAAAAAACGACTGTTTTCAAGAAAAAAACGACCGTTTTGAAAAAAAGTTGACTGATTTTCAGAACAAGACCAAAGGTTTCGATGGGATCCCAAAAATTCAATATCTGATCCAGACAACTGGGTCTTGTCTTAGCCAGATCCAGTCTTCGCCAGACTCCTTGAACATTTTTACAATTAAAATTCAGAAACAGATTAAGGCCAAATAGCTAATCACCTGAAAAAAACAAGTTCAGATTTGGATTCAGCATGTGTGTTTACCCCTATAAGTCATATCTGTTTTGACGAAAACTTCCTGCCACTTCTGCCAATTTCCCGGTTCCGGCCGAACTCCAGAACTACTTGTCCGGCGAAAAAAGAAAGCTCAAAGACGAAATCAGGGTATCTTCTTTCCCCAGTAATGAACATCTAATCAACTTCAAATAGAAATTTAGCTTATAACAAATTTTCCGATTCCAGCCGGATTCCGGTCGAACTATATATCCGGGTAAAATACGATTGTCACACAGGGACTCAGCATCTCTTCTTACCCCTAAATCGCTTATCTAATCAACTAGAAATAAAACTTTGACTTCCAACAGTTTTCCGGTTTTGGCCGGATTCCGGACGAACTACATGTCCGGGTAGAAACTTGTTTTCACATAAGTGTTCAGCATGTCTTCTTGCCCTAAATCTAACATCTAATCAACTCCAAATAAAACTTTTAATTTTGACAAACTTTCCGGCTTGGGCCGAATTCCGGTCGAAATAGTTTCCGTCGAGAAAATAGTTTTCACCATCGTCTTCACCATGTCTCCCTACCTATAAATCGAACATTTAATCAACTTCAAATAAAACTTTTACTTTCAACAAACTTTCCGGTTTGGGCCGGATTCCGAGCGAAATACTTGTCCATCGAGAAAATAGTTTTCACCATCGTCTTCAGCATGTCTTCCTACCCCTAAATCGAACATCTAATCAACTTCAAATAAAACTTTTACTTTCAACAAACTTTCCGGTTTTGGCCGGATTCCGGGCGAACTACTTGTCCGATGACAAAATGGTTTTCACCATCGTGTTCAGCATGTCTTCTTACCCCATAATCGACTATCACATTAGCTGTTTAAAAATATTTTGTTTGTCCCTTATTTATCCCCTCCCCCACCCCTAAATGTAGAGCTACAAAGCCCGTCTACGAACTTGACTGGTCCGACGACCCAACGAACCCTCACACCAAGTTTCATCAAAATATCTCATTCCCTTCGAGAGTTATCGTGCTTACAGACGGACGGACAGACGGACGGACGGACAACTTTTGCGATGTCATAGGTATCCCTCCACTTACGTTTTGGGATCCCAAAAACCGACTGTTCCCTTGAAAAAAATCAACTGTTTTGACAAAAAATCGCGGCGCTTCGCGCAGACTCGGTAGTTTTATACTGATTGGCCAACAACATTGGGGACGGAGGTGCCCCCCCCCCCCCCAGTCGTTACCCTGGTGTTTGTATTTAGTCGTTTAATATTCATTTAGTTCTTACGGCAAAAACGTTCTAGTCCTCCCAAACGATAGAGACGAAAAATTCAGATAAGTTTGCTCAAATCCTCCAGCTATATATATTCTTAACAACTATCCCTTTAATTAGTACGGACACATTTATTTTTTTCGGCAGGATTTCTTGCAGGATTTTTGAACTTTCCGAGCAGGATTTTTCAGGATTTATGGGGTTCCCGGCAGGATTTTCGAAGTGGAGCAAGTGGAAGCACTGGTAGGTGCGGTGAAGAGTGTTCAGCGGTCACACTCTTCGTGTGGGTCCCTCTGGTTGCCACCCCGATGAAAAATGTTTAGCCTGCGTAGTTGTATGATAGTTGTACGAAAAAGTTGCATGGAATACTATGTAATAGTGAAGAATACTATCATTTAATGTGCCTCAGACTGGTCCAGTCTTATGAAGTAGTATCCAGTCGCATCCAGTCTTGCTAATAGTCGCATGCAGTAGTATGCAGTAACACGGTAGCCTTGAAGTAGAAACATGTAGTAGCATCAGTTAGTACTGCATGCTACTTTTTCGTACAACTTTATGCTACTATTTTGAGGTAAATTTTTCATAGGGACTGGAGGATGGTCTTCGGGTGTCTGGTGCTTCCCATCCTGAGTGCATATCCCAGATATCTACAGCAGCGGATCTTGATGGCTTCAATACTAGGTTAAGCTTGGTGCCCACGGAACGCGGATTCGTAGTCGCCTAGGAAAATTCGGCGTTGCTAGCAGAAAGAATCCGCCTAGGAAAATTCGGCGTTGCTAGCAGAAAGAGCCCGCCATTTCGACTCGCAAGCTGAATTTTGTTCACGTTGCGGGAAAGATTTGTGTTCTCTGGGTGCCAAGTCATAAGGGGGAGCACTGTCATCTGGCTAACCGACATAATTTCCCAGGTTTCTACGGAATCCCAAACTGAAATATTCATAAAGATACCTAAATTCATTCGTTTCGTATTTCACTAAACATTTTAACTGTTCATGATTTATGTTCGTTTCTTATTTATTTTTTGTTAGTTTGTGTTTTATTTCTATTGTTAGCGAGTGTTTATTTTTCCAATCCCCGCCCGTGTGGGGCTGTTAGTGCTATTAGGGTTGAAAATAAAATTGCTTGATTGATGTCCAAACTTCTTCGGTCTTTGTCAGACCGCGTCAGAATGTTCTTTTGATCCTCCCCTTAACCAGATCGATTAGATAACCCTTTTCTACCTTCTGTCTGAAACTCGGTAGCCTACAACATGTGCGACCGCGATTAACAAACAACACATTATGGGCACTTGCTAACAGGAAGAAATTGCTGGTAGGAATAACAAATTTATTGTTGCGAAACAGACAAAATTTGCTGATTTTCACGATCACTTACAAACCCTTTGGCACTGAGTAATATAAAATATGTCCTAAACAAGGTTAGTCGTAAACATCCAGTTCTTATAAGTATTACTTTTACTATGCTTAATTTTTTGACGTTGACACTATTTTTAGAATTACGAACGACGTATAGTCAGACGTCATTTCGGCACAATTTTTTCCGCTTCTCTTGTGCTCCTGGTAATCGTAACGTAACTAGTTTTGGCCATTACAGAACTATATAGCTAGTTTTGACTGTAATAAAATGTGAATAGCTTGGCTTTACAACGTAAAACTTTTATATTGCCAGTCTTTCTAGAATTAAAACGGTGTACAGTCACGACTTTCGTCTGAAAGTTCAAATTCCTGCTTTTCTTTTACTACTGGTAGTCTTTGCTACTGGTTGGCCGTTAAAGACCTGTGTAGCTAGTTTTCGCCATCAGAAAATGTAAAAGGGCTTAGCTTTAACCAAACTTTTACACTGCCAATCTTTCTACAATAAAATTACAAACTATAAATACTATTTTCGTCTCAAAGATGATGGCAATTATTGAAGCATTAGGTTTTCCTCTGCTCCTGATTATTGTTATTAGTTTAGGTGATAACAAAATGTGTAACTAGTTTTGCCATAATAGAATATAATGAACCTCGATTTACGAAGCGTATAAAAAGACAATCGCATATCCTGTATTACAAAGAGTTGCACGTCGCAAACCTGCCAACCAAGAAACACGATATCCGGCTGCGTTTTGTCAACCATCACATCAAATTTAACCCATGACAATAATTAAAACCAACGATTTGCTACGTCGCGTGTAACATACTTCACTCGTGAACACAGCTTAGCAGAGGTCTATGTTGTTAAAATTCAGAAGAAGAAAAAAATTGATACAGCGGGTATACAAACAGCGCGTTCCTGTCTTGTTTCGTATTTTGCGGAAAAGGCTAGAAAGCATACGGAATACTCATTACTTCTAAGCGTCGTTACATTAGGCACATACTGGCCCGGCTACATCCGTATTCGCTATGCCGCACATAGTAACGCTGTCGTCATTTCTGGTTACTATACTAACTACGAAAGATCAAAAATGCATTCGTTCCACATTTTATAGGTATTGCAAATATCTTCTAGGACTACCTCCGTGGGCCCGTGGGACCCGTAAATAAGAGTTCATGGTTGCGTGTTCTTGTCTTTTATCTTTCTTTTTTTCTATACCTCGTTTGTGACTTTTGTCTTAAAAATGAGTAATAAATTTCATATATTCATGCATTCAGACGATCAGGATTTCCTGGCCTGATCTACTGCACTTTCATCATGAAGTTAATAAAATCTCAGTTTTTCCGTATGGAATTGATTATGGTGCGAACCAGGCCCGTATCCAGGAATTTTTTTTTTTTTTGGGAGGGTGCGTTTCCGGGGGGGGGTCTATGGGGGGTCGGACAAAAAAGACGTAGATCAGAGGGAAAAGCCTATAAAATGATTATTTTTTTATGTTTCGGGGGGGGGGGGGGGTATCAACCCCCTACCCCCCCCCCCCCCTGGATACGACCTTGGTGCGGACAACCCTGGCAGAAATTACAGTACACGACCTCCCGACCCTGATGGTATGTTAGCAACAAAAACATACTAGAAAGAGAAACTTAAATCCGAATAGCTTACTTCTGCCTCGACTTCTCCTATGCTTTCGTTTTATTTCAGTTCCCCATTAGGACGAGTAACTCATATACTGCAGGATGATATGGGCTGACTGACACTTACACAGCTGTTCAGTTCACTTACTATGAAACCCAAGAAATTAAAACAGATAAATAGAATTTCAAACAACGGGCGAAGTTAATATTATTACCTCTAGCTCTAGCTAATGAGAGACTGTCCCCATTTCACCGTCTCTTATCAGTATCTCCAGCATAAATTTACTATTTTTTCTCTTCCAACTTTCCTCGACTCTCTACGGTGTATCTTACCTGTGTAGTTTTTTAAACTATTTCTGCAAATAATCGAATTTCAGAAAATAAAGTGGTTCTTCATTTAATTTCAGGTTGGAACACAATTACGTTCATAAATGCTCCTTCAGACCAAGCTGACCGGGAAATGTATATTAAAAATAGCTCAAAACGAAAATGTCTGCGATCAATACAGGTTGGAACTTCCAGCAACAGCCTGACAACGACACTTGCCAAGATGGGCCGAAATCACGCTAACGAACATCAAAGCTGACTTTCCCTTTTTAAGCCATTCTTTAAAATCGACTAATTACTTTTCTCTGAAAAAGTCTGATACATACAATTTTTTAAGACGTGAGTGAATATGTAAATACCTTATAATTGTGATAGTTTACGTGATTCGTAGAATGCATTACGTTTTTGGTTACATTCGTTAGGAGGCAGCTGGTCACTCTGTTCTAAATGATTGTAAAAAGTGGTCGTGTTTAGTTGACATGTAAATTGCCTCTTGACAGAGGAATTGTTCGTTAGTGATAGTTAACTATTTTTGTCTCATGTTTAGCTATTCTTGCTGAGACACAGTTCTTGTTTGCCAGAACCTGATAAGTTAATCCTGGAAACATTTCTAGAGCTCAATCCAAAGACACAATACAGGAATAAATTATCGGAACGATTTATAATTAAACGGGACCTAAATACTTGGAAAGTTGGTGATAGACAGCAGGTCTGTATCCAGGAATTTATTTCGGGGGGGGGGGGGGGGGGGGGGAGTGTCCCCGGATCGGACCAAAAAGTACAAAATTAATCTTATTGTATTTTTTTGGGGGGGGGTTACTTAATTGGTGCTGTTTTTTGCTGTAACTATTACCTTGTTTATAGTAAGAATCAGTGGTCCTCGGTGATGTGAGAAAGGATAATTAGAGATTACGGACATATTATGAATTTCCAAATGGCGGAGCCCCGTGGTGAAAACCAAATAAAACCCAAGATTTAATTTGACTGGGAAGATACCCTTTTCTGGAAGTGGAGAACTGAAAAGATAATTCTGTCATATACTCTAATTTTTTTGAGGCCAACGACTGATCATGGGTTCAAGCAAACCTTTATCTTTCTGGTCACATTGACTCATTAATTTATTTGTTCTTACAAGTAATATAGCTCGTTCAGACGATAAGTGTTTTCAATTTCCCATAAGAACTGTCAGCGAGGTCAGTTCAGACAAAACTAACACCACACATGCTGAAGTAGAATTCGTTAGCTTTATCATCGATGTCTCAGTAAATCGCTCTCGTCAGACAAAGCTAGCACTTGACAAGCGAAATTCGTTAGCTTCATGTTGCGAGCCTTTCTTAACGAAGGATAAAAGATCCATATCGCACAAACGTAAACTTCATCACACGAATCTGTCACTGATGATTCGTCCTTTTTATGGCATTAGAGTCGACGACTATCCATGAAATGAAATACGATTATTTAATCAAGCTAAGAGCTTCTTTGTCATCACCTGTAGCTCTACTAGCAGGCCAATTTTGTGCCCATGAATTAGAAGATGCAGGCTGTCGGAGCTTCTCCCAAAGTTAGATTGACAAGAATCTGATACAAAACTCTTTAACAGAGCAAGGACACAGTCGGTCGTATTTTTTTCACTTTACACGTTCTGTAGAAAGATTCTTGTAAGGACGGCTTATCCTAGCTCAGGCAGAATCTCTCGTTCCTCTTTTCATAGATTCCACATTCAGACGAAACAAATCCTGTGACCTCCATTGCAACACACCTCATAAGCAGCCAATAAAAATGAATCAGGGACGTTTGCTCAAAGTTCGGGGGTTGTGTGTTCGGGTTCACTGTAACTAAAAAAAATGTCCGCTTTCAGATAACTTGATCTGCAGTAGTTTGCATTCTAGCGTTTTAATCCTCGATCGGATTGTAACTCTCCGAATTCGGAATAAAATTTGGTGATGCATAATTACACCAATCTCCGATTGAAGAGAGACTTTTTGAAGCGTTCCCATTAGGGGTTTCCAGATTGTCAATCACAGTCCATCATCAACTAAGATGCGCTAGGGTTAGGAATAGCAGGGACGTAACATACGTGCCACGGAAGCTTTAAGGGATTCGGGTTGCAGCATAAGCCCTAGTTATTGTCCCAATACACTCCTGGTTGTTATGGGTTGCACAAAATGACTACCCGGCAATATTAGACTAGTATACTTAGGACTTCCCTGTTCTGATTTTCTCCAGCTTCTTCCAGGCTTTAAGAATCGTCCTACCCCAAAACTCATCTCGCGTATCGATGTGAGTGAAAATATAGGGGTAATTTTTCAAAACCTTCTCCTCGGTCCACTCATGAAGCTCCTCAAAATTGAACGAATACCGAAGGTTTAAATGGAAATGCTTTGCACCGTGGCCAAGAACTCCTGTGACGAACACATCATCCACCCATAACCATTTATGGGTCTTCGAAAGATCCAGTACTTCTTTTATAGCTGGTAGTGTCGCCACGTAAGCCAAACCTGAACAGAACTCGGGGTATTTGTCCATAGGGTAATCTTCATGGGTAACATTCCATTTGCCATTTCTCTGAGCAGACGCGTTGGTCTGGACGTGGCAATAGAATGCTTTTTCGTAGTCGAAGTTGTCGCTGAAGTACTTGGCAAAGTGGTGGATGTCGAAGAACGTATCATCGTCAGTCTTGATGAAGAACTTCGGCGTGGAGCAGGATGCATTTATCCATCGGAAGGCAGAGACATGTTTTAAGGAGAGAGACGTGTATCTGTCCACCATATCAAGATGAAGAATGTCACGGTGTTGCTGCAATTCTGCATTAAGCTTATCTAGCACTTCCTCTGTATAATTAGATAAGATTCGTTTGAAGGTTCTTTCCGGATTTCCAACGACAAATATTGTCTTGAATGTTTTCTTATTGGCCAACTCCACACTTTTCCACGTTTTCCGGATAATATTCCTCTCATAGAAATGGTCTGCTTTGGAGTGCACAAAAATCAGAAAATCCAAATTGTCACAGCTCAAGTTTGGCTCAGACAAAACTGCGATTGTCTCCACTTTCTTATAGTTCAGCTCTAGTGGGGTAGCTAGAGCCACTCCTAGGAGTAATGTCAGAATCACACTCATTTTACACTCTACTGATATAGTCATTGAGTGTGGAAGCGCTCGTCTTCTCCTTCTACGAGCTCATAACAACCTCTGAGTATCCTCGTTGTCTTCCAAGATAATAACTGACGCTGGGTAGCTGAGAGCTGGATGACTAACTTCTGGAAGGTTGCGCTTTTTAAGAGGCGGAGACGTGGCTGCTGCAAAAACCAATTCGAAAAGGCAAAGGGTAATGTGATGCTTCGCGTGGGAACCTGGGAAGCAGAAAATAAAATTCTTTGTGGTTTGGTGGGGAGTACACCTTCGATCCCGAGCAGTGACAAATAGTGAAGGAAGCCAAAGGTCGAAGATAAAGCCTGGGTTTCAGTACCGTTTATTTGCAGTTAACGTAACGGTACAACTGTGTCGTTTGTCGCTTAAACTAAAGTTCGTATAAAAACCTCAACGTGCCAATCCCTATCCAATACTCACCTTCTGCTCGGTGCGAACCAACCTATCCTGTGTGTCACCGTATGTGCCAGCCAAGATTCATGGCATGAATCACTCGTGTCTTACATTGCAACTAAGTGCCCCCCCCCCCCAAGAGTGTATCTAACCGCATTTCTACAGCCCTGAGTTCGGCCCTGGGTCTTTTTTGTTATTTTTTCTAATTATCATGCGAAACTTGCCTGCAAAGAAAAAGAATATGGTAAAAAAAAAATTACTCATACTCCGCTGTTATTCAAAAAGTGGGTCACAAATAAATAAAGAAATACCAACGAACCGATGGCAGATATCGTGAGTCTAGAAAAGTTGGATATTATTTTGCCGTCCCTGAAGTGTCAGTCACACAGGTGTTTCTCTTGAAAATTGACATTCACTAATGCAACTTCTATACGACAAACAAACGGTAATGAACAAACCCTAATTTGAAGTTTGCTGAGTCAAGAAAAGTTTGATCTTATTTTATTGCCCTTAACTGTCACTCACACAAGTGTAGCTACATAGCGCATCTCTTGAAAATTGGCATCAGTAACTCTGACGGTGATCAAATGCTACGAGCAGATCGCCAGGTTTCCGGCCGTAATTTTCTGGGCTTCCATCATGACCAATGTAATGGAAACAATCCCGATTTTTCGGACGGAATTGGTGATGGTGCCGAAAATCCTGGCAGGAATTCCCTTGTGCGACAGTCCGACAATACTCTTGATGACTAAGAGCGTGTTCCACCCTACTTAGCATAGTTGCTACGCATGACGTCAACAAAATCTGGCTTTTTGGCTTCAAGGCTGGAACGCATTTTTCTATTTTCACCAAAACATCGTGCCGCGGGCTAATACGACCAATCACATCACAGAGATTCATATTTACCACGCTTGCTACGCTCCCGAGCGTGGTGAGCAAATAGTTACTATTAGTTACTATTTCGAGAAGAATCTTCTTTCGGATCTTAAAAGCTAAGCTTCGTGGCCTTATATTTAGAAGTTTGGGTTATCAATCTAGAAGGCACGATCAGTATATATTATCCAAGCGGCTGCAACTGTCAATTCTAGAAGACATGCAAATTCCGTGAATGAACTTTGATTTCTCGCCAAAATACTGTAAAAAAATCTCCCAGTATATACTACTCGAATCAGTAGAGATCGCATCAATCCCAGTAGCAAATACTGCAGTTAATTTGTATCCGTACTCGGAGAAACTTTTTACAATGAAGATTCGTGTTTAGACGGAATCAGGCAAAATCCGCAAATTCATAAGCAGTAAAAAAAATTCTAAAGCCAGCCCATTTGTGGAAACGGGGATAAGAAGACAAGCCGAACCGGTGTTTTTACTGTACTTTCTTGTTGAACCAGTATTTAGTCGGATAAGGCAATGACCGGAATTGCTGAGTGTTGATAGTGGGGTAATCAGACAGGTTGGATCAACCAATTTGCTTTATTTTCCTGTCGATACTTCTAAGGAATACGGCGAAAACCGAAAATTCGATAGGCATCTGTTACCTTTTTCTTCGATATCATGTGTTTTGGCATAGGTGTAAGAAAACGTGCAAAATTTGTCGTTAGGCATCGTTTTCTTGCTGGATCGACAATTTGACCTGATTCGCTGGAATCTGGGAAAAACGAGACATTTCGTAGTTATAGCAATGTCGATAGTGGGGCAAGCCAACATGTTGAATCGACTCTTTTGCTCTGTTCAGGTCGATAATTAGACGGAATCCGTCGAAAACTGGAAATTCGATGGGCATCGTCTTCCGTCTGATGATGATGATGATGATGATTTTATTAACGCACTTAAGAAGAGGAAAATAGTGCAATATAGACAAATAAAAGGAAAAAATAGCGTTCAATAATGTAGTAAATGCACGTGATAAAAAAAATAAACATTTAAATAAAAAGAAGAAAAGTGACTAATCAGGTCTAAGAAATCTTCTTCCTAGATGGAGTGCGGAGAAATGGCCAAGGGCAAAAACGTGAAGGTCCTGGGCAATTGAAGGTAACTTTGCACAAGGGTTCCTATAGGTTCCTATATAGGAATTCCTATAACGTCGAGGAAGGTAGAAAAGAAATTTACAATATTTGAAATAATAAGTCCCGATGCGTTTTAAATCTCTATGTCGAGCGTTATGAGTATTCGACTATGTGTTAGAAAACAAAATTTGTCTTCGTTTTCTTACTGGATTGATAATTTTGCCGAGTTTGGTGGAGTCAGGGGTTAAAACGTGCTCCGTCTTTATCGGACGTTAGGAGTTTTCACATAGATGTAAAAAAACGTGCAAAACTGTTTTCAAGCTTTGCTTTCTTACTGAATGGATAATTTGGCAGGATTCACTGGAATCCGGGTGAAAAAAGACATTCGACAGTCCTAACAATGTCTACAGTGGGTAAGCAAACATTCTGAACTGATACGTTTGCTCTGTTGTCCTCATTGGGCGACAGTATTCTGGGATCCGGGGAAAACCAGAAACTTGATAGGCATCGTGAACAGTAAAATAGCAAAAACAGTAAAATAGCCAACAGACAATATCATTGACCCGCTTACAGCAGTTGAACAACTTGTTTTCTTACTATAGTGCTTTCTTTTTGTTTTCTTTCTTTTTACCTATTCTGTCTATGACTCTGCTTTCTGAAGGGTGAAAAACAAAATTATTATTTTTATTACTATCAACATTAATTGCTATTCTGTCTTTACCGCGTGCTGGGGTTTTAAGATAGGGAAAAAAACGTAAAATATCTTGATGATTTGTTTTCTCACTGAAAATAAGAAGAATTAAACAACTAAATAAGTAGTATGGAACGGCGAAATAACGGTCTTGAAGACCTGGCTTAAACTTACAGTCTGCAACTGATACCCGCTATTGGCCTTATTGCCGTTCAGCGATCCAAGTGGACTAGTTTCTCTTAGTCCTCCATTGCCTCATAACCATCACTTGTGTAGAAGTAGTAAAAGTCGGATCCATAAGGTAGTGGGTCACTTTCACTCTCTGCTGCTGAGACATATGCAAAACCTCCATTACCTGGGACACAGATGACAGGTTTTCCAGTCACTAACCTGTGGATCTATTTTATCATGTCTGATCCAAGTGCTGATGGTAAGGCATAGGGGGATTAACAGAAACTAGTCCGCTTGGAAGCGCTGAACTGGAATATGGTCAATACTCTATATGACTAAGTCCAAAACACGCCAGTGATTCTCAGGAAGAAGGAGCAAACGTGTCCGTAACGACTCAAACTCAATGACTCAAATCCCGAGTCAGCGCAGCTGTGACACCTTTTCTTCCGTTCTTCCGCAGGTACCCGGAGATTCTGCATCGGAAGGGAGATATAGTCATCAAGTGTATTGCACATACAAAGGCTTCACATAGCAAGTGATAGTTGCGTGTTTGCAGATACCATGGTATGTGTTACCACGGTAACTGGATCTGCAATTAGTCGTGTTTGCAGGTAAGTGCGAAAAAGACTTTTGAACGTGGTATCAGATAGCATAGTATCTGCAAAAACGGAACTGATGATTCGGAAAGGCGGACATAGGGTCTCAGGAGGATAATGTTTAAGTCCGATACAGACCAGTGACCCTACCAGACCTTCTCTGGGCACACGGCGATTTTTCATCGGCACGGAGAGTTAAATCCTGTTCCACCCATCTAACAATAGTATCAATAGTAACTATTAGTTACTATTTTCGTTCCAACCTCGTGACAGGTTACTACACTGAACGTACCAACCTTCTCGAAATAGTAACTTATAGTTACTATTTGCTCACACGCTCGGGAGCGCAGCTACTACGTTCGTAACTACGTAAATTCGTAACTGCAAATCTCTGTAAAGATGACTGGCCAAATTATCCCGTGGCACGATATTTTGGTGAAAATAGAAAATTGTGTTCCAGGCTTGACGCCAAAAACCCAGACTTCGTGAAGTCATGCGTAGTAACTACGGTAAGTAGGGTGGAACACGCTCTTAGTCATCAAGAGCATTGTCGGACAGCCGCACAATAGAATTCCTGCCACGAATTTCGGCACCATCATCGGTTCCGTCCGAAAAATCGAGATTCTTTCCACTACATGATGAAAGCGCAGGATACCCTGGCGGGAAACCTGGTCATCTGTCCGTAGCATTGATCATCGTCAGAGCTACTGATGGCAATTTTCAAGAGACATGATATCTAACTACTCTAGTGTTAGTGACATTAAGGGCAGTAAATAAGATCAAATTTTTCTTGACTCAGCAAACTTCAAATAAGGGCTTGTTCATCATCGATTGTTTGTCGTACAGAAGTTGCTTTAATGAACGTCAATTTTCAAGAGAAATTTGTCTGCCCGTATTCTTGTGTGACTGACACTTCAGGGATGGCAAAACAATATCCAACTATTTTTACTCACGACTGACCTTTACGCGACTGAACTTTTCCTGACCATCAGTTCGTTGGATGATGTATGTTGTTACTGCATTCCTCTTCTTTGCAGGCAAGTTTCGCATGATGATTGGAAAAAAATTAAAAAGACTCAGAGTCGGACTTCACGACGAGGGCTTGTCGATGCTCAAAAAAGAGGTTTCTGATTCTGATTCTCAAAAAACGACGCTAGTTGGCACAGTGATACACCCGTCTTTTCAGAGAAAACCTAAAGCGCTGTTTTCTATCAGAGAGACCTTACGAGGGGGGCTGTTTAAGATGATCCTTAAAACTTTGAGTCTCCTTTTCGTTTGACATTAAACAAAGTCAGCCGACGAAGTTGCTTGAGAATTTGAGTATTTGTGATTAAAAATCTGATTGATGATAACGCCACCTATATACAGGTTTTTCTCACGTGAGTCAGTTCTTCATTTGATTCTTAGATGACGCAAGGGAGCGAGATTTGTTTGTGTTGATAGTAGTTGCGTTTTGCTGATACCATGGTATCTGAAACAACGGTCTAAAGTCGTTTTTGCAGTTATCGTGGTATTTGATACCACGGTCAAAAGGCGTTTTTCTAGTTATCGTGGTATCTGGCCAGTTATCGTGGTATCAGATATTCAGATACTACGGTCCGACCGTGGTTACTGGTCGTGGTGTCTGAGAAGTCATCTCACTTTCACCAGATTTTGTCAGATTGGTGAGAAAGAAGTTTTTTTTTTTCACTTTCTAGTGTAGTTGCGAAACACAGTAGGCTGTAAAGTATTTCCTAATTTTAAATTAACTGATTATTGAAATTGATAACTGTACGATATCATTCAAAACGTCTACATTTGAGATAACAACTTGTTATTTTTGGTCAAAATGTATATCATAATCTCGGGTAGTTGGCTAAATTTTTCATTATCTTTCCTGTTAAAAGTCTTTTTATTTCATCACTACGAACCTGCCAGCCATAGAGATTACCAGGGGCGTCACGAGCCTTTCTTCATTGAGGGGACGAACCCAGTAAAAATTTACCGAATCGGTACCTGATATTGACCGAATTTATAGTATGTAAAAAGTTGAATAGTATGTACAAAATCAAGTCTAAAGAGAAAATACGCCGTCTCTAGCTTTTTACCTTTGGGGGACGTGCAGTTTTGCCAACAGGACTTGGAAATGTGCCGACAAAAACGCAGTTGCTGCCAAGGGACAACGTCGTGAACGGCTGAACCCAGAGAAAATTAAGGCGCCGCAGAAATTTTTTTTTTAATCCGGATTTTTTTCTGGCAAATTCTAGCTGTTAACGTGGTTCAAGCACTTCAAAATCCCAAGCCTCAAACGCCAACTAAATGACGTACCCTTCTTCTAAATAGTGAAGACTACTAAATGTGCCGCAGGCGAAATTTTCTGGAAACACTCATGTTCAAAGTTCCTTTCTGCGATCCCAAGGCTGCCTATTAAACCACAGAGCTGCCTGGCGAAAAAAGGGTCCGTCCAGGGTTAAATAGGATGTAAAGTACATTTATTCTGAATTTACATCAAACAAAAATAGGTTAGTTTTCACGTCAGGAGACGTGCTTATTTCTGAAGTTCTGCAATCATTAGAAGTATAAGTTATACCGAAAAATTAACGAAACAAATAAGGAGCAGATCGGAAGCGGCATAACGACCGAGTTTGGGAATGAAATAAGACTCTTGGGAGAACCACCTAAAAAAAGACGAATGTGGTAAGCAAGTCTGGTAATAGATGCGGACCAAACAAAAATCAGGTGAATTACCGTATTGGGTAACGAATTAGAACCAAATGAATCTGATTAATCACCGAATTATGAAACGGATTGACCGGATGCCGATTGACCGAATAAACAGATACGGACTTGAAGAAAGTCCGGTGAACAACCGAATTCGCTAACGAATGAGACCAAATAAATACGTTAAATCACCGAATTTACGTAGGGACGTACCGAATGCGGTGAAATCGACTCGGACTGAACAAAAGTTGGATGAATTGTCGAATTCGGTCACGAATCAGAACCACATAAATCTGATTAATGACCGAATTATGAAGTGGACTGACCGAATGCCGATTGACCGAATGAACAGATACGGACTTGAGAAAAGTCCGGTGAACAATCGAATTCGCTAACGAATGAGACCAAATAAATACAATAAATCACCGAATTTACGTAGGGATGTACCGAATGCGGTGAAATCGACTCAGACTGAACAAAAGTTGGATGAATTGTCGAATTCGGTCACAAATCAGAACCAAGTGAATCTGATTAATGACCGAATTATGAAGTGGACTGACCGAATGCCGATTGACCGAATGAACAGATATGGGCTTGAGAAAAGTCAGGTGAACAACCGAATTCGCTAACGAATGAGACCAAATAAATACGTTAAATCACCGAATTTACGTAGGGACGTACCGAATGCGGTGAAATCGACTCGGACTGAACAAAAGTTAGATGAATTGTCAAATTCGGTCACGAATCAGAACCACATAAATCTGATTAATGATCGAATTATGAAGTGGACTGACCGAATGCCGATTGACCGAATGAACAGATACGGACTTGAGAAAAGTCCGGTGAACAACCGAATTCGCTAACGAATGAGACCAAATAAATACGATAAATCACCGACTTTACGTAGGGACGTACCGAATGCGGTGAAATCGGCTCGGACTGAACAAAAGTTGGATGAATTGTCGAATTCGGTCACGAATCAGAACCACATAAATCTGATTAATCACCGAATTATGAAGTGGACTGACCGAAGGCCGATTGACCGAATAAACAGATATGGGCTTGAGAAAAGTCCGGTGAACAACCGAATTTGCTAACGAATGAGACCAAATAAATACGTTAAATCACCGAATTTATGTAGAGACGTACCAAATGCGGTGAAATCGACTCGGACTGAACAAAAGTCGGATGAGTTGTCGAATTCGGTCACGAATCAGAACCAAATGAATCTGATTAATGACCGAATTATGAAGTGGACTGACCGAATGCGATAGAACAGATACGGACTTGAGAAAAGTCAGGTGAACAAACGAATTCGGTAACGAATGAAACCAACTAAAAACGTTAAATCACCGAATTTATGTAGGGACGTACCGAATGCGGTGAAATCGACTCGGACTGAACTAAAGTTAGATTAAGTACCAAAACGATAAACGTTAAATCGCCGGATTTGGCATCAGGGCTTCGCCGCGATGCCCGTTTTGACCGAATTCTCGCCTTCGGCGAAAATTTGACCGAATGCCGAAAACGTAGGGGGACGCCCCTGGAGATTACATGAATGTTTTTGTGTGGAAAAAATAAGTAAATCTTACTTCCCACTTCTCCACTCTACCTGACTTTCTAAGCCTAGAGTAAAAGCATGTCCCTTCCTTCTTTAAACTTGTAGTCTTCACTCCAAATCGGTCCTTTTCTGCCTTTATTTTCGTCATCCTTGAATATAGGATTGCACACGACTTATATCATTTCACTGTACTTTAGCCCCTTATCTCATCTTTTAAACTAGTGTAGGTGCGATTTGTTGGAGAGGGAAGGACAGATGTCGGCCTGTTTCTGTATAATTTGAATTCGGCGCACTTTCTTGTTGCGAAGAACGGCGATCAGAAGAACCAGTGCAAATAATTACTCTGTGGTCGGTACAGGCGCCGAGTAGGCTCCACCCCCGTTACTTGAGAATCGGGAAAAGAGAGACGTCGGATGATTCAAGTCCTCTTAATTCTTCCCTTATTTACACTTGGTAACAAGCAACTCAGTTGGGTGTACGAAATGCGGTAGTTACTCTCACGCAAAGCGCGCGGAATCTCAGATAAACTGAGAAGCGGAAATACTCTATATGACTAAGTCCAAAATACGCCAGTGATCCTCAGGAAGAAGGAGTAAGCGCCTCCGTAACGACTTAAACTCAACGACTCAAATCCTGTGTCAACCAATGACGGCGATTGGGAGGAGAGGTGACACCCCTTCTGCCTTTCTTCCGCTAGGTACCCGGAGAGGCCGGAGATTTTGCATCGGCAAGGAGAGATTGTCATTAAGAGTATTGCAAACAGAATTCCATGGATATCTGCTGCTTGTCGACGGAGAGGACCGGACATTTGTTACGTCCGATCTGAGAACAGCAAAACGAAGCACCAGTGCAGCAAGTGGAAGCAGATCTAATGTCGGTGACTTGACTCCTCGCCCTACATTACCAACGAGGGAATCATGTATGAGTGTCTGTAAAATAGGTTCACGTTTACCATCTGCATCAAAAGACATGAACGGAAAACCTCAGTTGAAAACGCCTTGTGGTAAAAAAAAGAGTTTGACTTCGACGCCATCTATCCGCCAAAATGTAAGATCTGCTTCGGAGGGGTGGGAGAATAATAGACGCCAGTGTAACGGGAACAGTCCAATGTTCAAAAAAATTCCTCGCCAGCGTCGTCCAGCCGCCGAAATTTAGACGTTGCTTCTAACAGGAGCGATAGATGACTAGGAGTGCAATGCGGCCATTCGATTCCACGCACTCCTACATCCGAGGATTGCCGATCAGCAATTTTTCAAGGAACATTCGAATGGGACACCAAAGGTAAAACCCCCTTCGTAACATCCAGTGCTAGTAAGGGTGAAGGACATACCTCTCATCCCTCAACAAACCACCGCCACCCTGATGAACAGTCGATGCTGAATATCAGTGTCCCGTCTTATCTTATCCGGACGAATCTCACTTTTGAATCGGAAGTGGCTATACCACACAGTGACGACCTCCAAGTCGATATGAGATTCTTCCCTCACTCGAAACCATCCAGCTCCTGAGTGACAGTTCAAGTTCAAGTTCAATGGGTTTATTAACAATTACAAAATAAATCTTACATAACCAAAACACTCAGTCCATTTCTGGACGACGAGTACCACAATCTTTACATTTTAGACATAATACGCAGAGTGGTCACTGTTCCTACTCTCAGACACAGTTATTTATTTATTTTTATTTTACCAGGCCTTATTTAATTATTCTTCTGTAATGCTAATAAGGGAGCTCGTACCTCTCAGCTCATCTGGGATCAGGTTCCATATTTTTGCACATGTTTTTATTCGGAGCGTCTGGGTGAAGGGTGTGTGCAGGTTTGATGGTGATCGGGTCCGATTATGCTGGTCCGAGATAGGTCTAAACAACGTTTTGAATGAAGATGGAACTGTAACAGTTAAACCTCAAACTTGCGTATATTCAATGGTCATATTCACAATTCGTTATGGGCATTAAAAAACTTGACGAACGAAGGTACGAAACTACGCTCGTATCGCGAGCGAGAAACCCTTGTTGGTACAAGTCGTGGTACCATGATATCTCGGTGGATGGGGTTCGCCAGGATACTTTTACCAAATTTAAGGGACAACTTAAGACGGCGGGTGAATAGGGTTTCTAGTTTAAATTCTTGGAGGAGGCTTAAGTATGGGACTTTGGGGGATTTTGAAATTACAAGCAAGGCTCGGTACTGTCTCTCAAGACGACCCGACAGCTCCTTCGTCAGTCCGAAATGCCACAAGGCAGAACAGTATTCTAGGGAGCTCGTGCAACTACTTTCATCCCCCAGCACCAACTATCTTCTGGAGACCTTGCAAGAGCCAACATGACCCAGAAGCGGGCTCAAAAAAAAAATATGGACTCCCTACACTACCACCGGGCAGAAGACTGAATCCCAAAAAACCTGGGGCAACAAATATAAAAATTCGAACCCAGATTTTTGTGAATTCGGGTCGAACAAGACCAAAGGTGTCGATGGGATCCCAAAAATCTAATACTTGATCCAGACAATTGGGTCTTGCCTTCGCCAGATCCAGTCTTCGCCAGGCTAATCATCAGAGAAAACCAAGTTCAGATATACCATATACCTCTATAAGTCCTATCTATTTTGGCGATACTGACCGAAACTTCCTGCTTTACTTCTGCCAAGTTTCCGGTTTCGCTCGAATTTCGAGCGAACTACTATAATCCAGCAAAAAAAGAAATTCCAGCGTATCTCCTTATCCCCATAAAGATAATCTAATCAACTTTAAATAAAACTTTGACTAAAAAAAAAATTCCGGTTACAACCGGATTCGGGACTAATTATATGTCCGGGAAAAAAAACGAATGTCATATACAGACTCAGTGTCTCTTCTTACCCCTAAATCTGTCATCTAATCAACTTCAGATAAAACTTTTGATTTTAACAAATTTTCCGGTTTGGCCGGATTCTGGAAGAACTACTTGTCCGGCAAGAAAATGGTTCTCACATCGTGTTCAGTATGTCTTCTTACTTCATAAACGACTACTACATTATCTGTTTAAAAATATTTCATTTGTCCCTTAGTTTAAACCCCCTCCCTCATCCCTAAATATAGGGCTACAGAGCCCATCTACGAATCGACCTTACTCTCGACCCAAAGAATTCTCACACCAAATTTCATCATAATATCTCATTCCCTTCGAGAGTTACAGCGCGCACAGACGTACAACTTTTGCGATGTCATAAGTGCCCCGCCACTTACGTCTTGGGATCCTCAAAACAACGTCCCAGCTTCAGAATCTGCGTGTGACAGCCACCAATATAGCATACAACCGAAATCTTCGTCAAATCACTCACACCAGTGTCACCCAGCCTACAACTCCCCAATGCTTATCCCAGCATTTCCCCAGACATTATCCTGGACAGTGGATGCCTCCACCACCGTTTCCGCAACTTACCATCAAGAACAAGTTTACCCCTCTAATTACTCTAGAAGACAAAGCACCAGACCCCACCAAACCTCGAGGCAGACGGTACCAAATATTGACTTTCTTTCTCAGAATGATCTAAAAGGGTCCAGGAAAAGAATTGTTCGGACCACTGTTGATGGTCGAAAAAGTCAATATTTTTAAAAAATTCGAAAAAAATCAGGGAAAGTTAACACGACCTTGAAATTTGTTGAGCTTTTTACCTACCTTTAGGACTTCAAATCTCAAGATGTTCAAGTATGCAGGTACTCTTATTTCCTTTTTACGGTAATTTTGGCAAGGTAAGGTAAACAAAAATGGGTCTTGGTAGATCCACTTCAGAAGAACCGGCCAGATAGCGAAAATTCTGAGATTTCCGATGATAGTGGAGTGAAGAACGAGCTACATTTCTGCATTAGCACTTTTTTTGCTATCGAACCAGAAACGGTCTTGAGTAGCGATGTTAGAATACTGAAAATCTTGGGGAAATACATTATTCTTATGACAAAATGAATTAGTCTCATAACGTAAAAATAAAAATTGAGAGATGAATTTCAGTTTTGGTCTGGCCGGTTCTTCTGGAGTGGATCTACCAAGATCCATTTTTTGTTACCTTACCTTGCATTCAGAATTTCAGTTTTCAGATCTTACTGTTAGCTCGACTGTTAGACCACAAGGTCTAGCCTGGACCAATTCTCAGCTGTCCAAGGGCCGATATCTTCTCTTTGGCCTACTTTCAGATGCTTACTACAATGCATGCTTCTACTCTTTTCACGTGTAAGTTTGCGCGAGGGTGGTAAATTAAATAGCGTTGTTAGAAAACTGAAATTCTTGGGAAAATGCATTGTTTTTATTACAAAATGAATTAGTCTCACAACCTGAAAATAACAAGTTTGCAAGCGCTCAGACGTGGAGTGTGAAAGTAAAATGCTTGAAAGTAAAAAACTCTTGTCCTACGTAGGCACCTTAAGGTAATACATACAGTTATTTCAGAAACGTTCAGATTTTTTATTTTCCAGCAGTGATTCCTACCAAAAGTGGCTTTTTCACGTTTTACATGAAAACAAAATTAAGTTTTTTTTTTTTAGCAGTGACTGCAGTGAATCTGACCAAAAGCGAGCACTTCACATTTTTTCCTGAGAATAAAATTTCACTCCCAATCGGCACCCAATTCAGTTTTCAACCAAAAGTGGCAACACTGCCCTGAAGTGAAGTAAACGCTTCGAAAACGCGAAATATTTAAACTGAAGACGCCATTCGGCTTCGAAAAGCATCATTGCAGCCAGTACTGTACAGTAGGCTAGTAGTTGCTAGGTATGACTGGGATGATCTATTCTGTCTCTTTGTGTTGTCTCGGAGTCTTACACAAATGAGAGACATATATTTAAAGAAAAATCTACTGTACCCCAGTCTACCACAAATCCCTGATTTTTGGATACCCTATGCCAAACGCTGGGTATCTCTAGCATTTGGCATAGCCTATCCCTAACGCTGGATACCCTATGCCAAACGCTGGATACCTGTTTCCAATAAGATATTGATGATTTGATGAAGCTCTGAAATCAACCAATCAGAATTAACTTATAGTGAATAGGTCAGGGTTAGAGTACCAACAGGTATCCAGCATTTGGCATAGGTTATCCAGCGTTAGGCATAGGCTATGCCAAATGTTAGATATACCCAGCGTTTGGCATAGGGTATCCAAAAATCAGGGGTTTGTGGTAGACTGCTGTACCCATCTTTATTTGTCATTTATTACTATTATTTATTTAATTCCTTGAAATCTGAAGAGTGAGTACACTTACACCAACTTACACCTTTTAAAACAATAACACATCAGTCAGTCAGATACACACACACATGAATAGGTAAATGACATATGTAGCCTAGTACAGTCTAGTACACTAGCTCCATTTCAGGCACGGTGCTCAAACGTCTAGCACCATGCCTAGGTGCTAGACGTTCAAGCACTGTACCTTGGATTTCATGTATGGTGCATGGATTTCAGTATACAGTGCATACAGGAAAAACACAGTTTCTGTCATCACAACTGAGCACCGGCTCGGACAGGGCTGAAATTACTACTATGAATTAGAGAAATCAAAGACAATCCTGTATATATTTTTCACAACTAAAACAAAAGGGCTCTAATGAGGATGGAGATGAAAAACCTAACAGCACCCTATCTATTTTCCATGTATTTTCCCTATCTATTCCCCAAGAGCCAATATTCTGGTTGGCTGCTAGGTAGAAAAAGCTGAGGCACAGGACACTTTGCATGCAAAACCCTTGACTATGTACAAAAGGAAATGAGGTTTTTCATCTCCATCATCATTAGAGCCCTTTTGTTTTTGTTGTGAAAAATATACAAAGGATTGTCTTTGATTTCTCTAATTCATGGTAGTAATTTCAGCCCTGTCCGAGCTGGTGCTCAGTTGTTATGACAGAAACTGTGTTTTTGATGTATGCACTGTATACTGAAATCCATGCACCATACATGAAATCCAAGGTACAGTGCTTGAACGTCTAGCACCCAGGCATGGTGCTAGACGTTTGAGCACCGTGCCTGAAAAGGGGCTAGTGTACCAGACTGGCCTAGTATCATGCAGAATATGTCACAAATTCTGCTTCTTCTTCTAACTTTTCCTGTGTATAACCTACAGTATAGTTTTTTGATAAATTTAATTGGCCGAAACCTCATCTATCAAGTAATGGGTATATATTGGCTGTATCTCTCTTCTGTGTTTTTCAGTGTTTCATGAATCACAGACACGTCGTGATTTTATTATCGCTGTAGTATCGTGCCCCCACACAGAAAGGTACATGTTTTTGAGCATCACACCAGTCTAGTACACTAGCCCCATTTCAGGCTCGGTGCTCAAACGTCTAGCACCATGCCTGGGTGCTAGGCGTTCAAGCACTGTACCTTGGATTTCATGTATGGTGGATGGATTTCAGTATACAGTGCATACAGAAAAAACACAGTTTCTGTCATCACAACTGAGCACCGGCTCGGACAGGGCTTAAATTACTACTATGAATTAGAGAAATCAAAGACAATCCTTTACGTATTTTTCACAACAAAAACAAAAGGGCTCTAATGATGATGGAGATGAAAAACCTAACAGCACCCTATCTATTTTCCATGTATTTTCCCTATGTATTCCCCAAGAGCATATATTCTGGTTGGCTGCTAGGTAGAAAAAGCTGAGGCACAGGACACTTTGAATGCAAAACCCTTGTCTATGTAGAAAAGGAAATCTGGTTTTTCACATCTGTCATCAGCCGAGCCCTTTTGTTTTTGTTGTGAAAAATATATAAAGGATTGTCTTTGATTTCTCTAATTCATGGTAGTAATTTCAGCCCTGTCCGAGCTGGTGCTCAGTTGTCATGACAAAAACTGTGTTTTTTCTGTATGCACTGTATACTGAAATCCATGCACCATACATGAAATCCAAGGTACAGTGCTTGAACGTCTAGCACCCAGGCATGGTGCTAGACATTTGAGCACTGTGCCTGAAAAGGGGCTAGTGTACTAGACTGCATCACACAGTAAGGTATTTGCTAGCGAGCATCACACTACAGTAGAGGTATGCTTATTTGAACACCCTTTTTTAACTGTTCCACTACCTTGGCTTTCTTACTTGCATATAAAAAAGTAAAATGGAAAAGAAAAATAACAAAGTTGATATCAGCTAACAGCCAACTATTTCAGGGTTCTCCTGGTACAAACTTGAAGCAGAAATTCAATAAACTTTCTGTGATTTTGAATTTATTAAAAAGGTACTTCCTCTTTTGATGGCATCTGACGGTTTGGACCACCATCTTCCATTGAAGGTGCGTTCCTCCCGGCAAACTTTTCAAATTATAAAAAACAAAACAGAGGTGTCAGCTCAGTCACTTTCATAGGTGAATGGTGAATTAGCAAAATATTCAAAAAGTGACAAAAGCGTGAGTGATTATTACTAGTATTTATAGGAAAAATGCCTGGTTTGGGTTTTAGTTTTGTCTTCGGTGATCGGTCACTGTTAGCAGACGTTCACATAAGCATACCTCTACTGTAGGCAACTGCAACTTTCTTTTTAAACCTTAAAGGCACCGTAATTACCACTTGCCCCTTTATTTCGAGCACACCATTTCTCTTATTTGGAATTGTCAAGCTGCACGAAACGCAACTGGTGCTCTTGAAATACGAAATGGGCCATCAATACCAAAAAGTATGTTTTTTCGTGCAGGCACATCAGAAGTTTGTGATGTGTCAATTACTTACCAAGAATTTACTTATATAACTAGAGCGGTAAGCTATTTTGCGTATCATGCACTAATATTTTGTATCTGTGATGCTAGCAATTCAGTTTAATAAGCACTTCCATGGTTTGATGCTCAAGGTAGGAGAAAACTTATTACCTCCCCTCTCAAATTATTTCTCGAGTCACAATACAGCAGTCGTCAATTTTCAAGAAATAGTGGTGAATTTTAAGAATAAATTCAAATCTACGTAAGTTGGAAGTGAAGTAATGACTACAAAGAATTGCCCGCACATTAATTGTGCGGACACACAATCAGGATCGGTAGCTCCCGGACTGGAATTCCTGCCCGGATTTGCGGCACTATCATCACTTCCATATGGAAAAGTTGGAATTTTTTCAACTTGCTGATGAAAGTGCGGAAATCCGGCCGGGAAATCCCATGGTGTGTTTGCACTTTTACACAATTTTCAAATCCCTAGTAGCCTACTGCCGAAACAGCAGACAATTCAAAATTTGGACAGAAAGTGTGGCTTCTGATTGATAAGTTACTGTATGATAAGCGTGATTGATACTAAACTTGCATGATACTATGTCATTTACCTTAAATAAATATACTTGAATTTAAAAAGTAGCTGACAAGGAATACAAGCATAATACAGGATCACTTGGGCTTGGTATTTCCATTATGTTTTCAATATAGTAAAAACAGTATCAAACTCGGAATTTCCCTGTGACACATTGCATTAGTCTACCAAAAACCTGCCACAAACCCCTGATTTTAGGATACCCTATCCAGGGATGTCACTAGCCTTTTACCTTTGGGGGGGGGGGGGGACGTCCGGTAAGTGCCGATAAAAAACTTCAGCGTACATGTCCCGCCAGCACAGTATAGAACCGGGTTCAAACTAACTGCAATACATCAGTTGAGGTTATTAACTTGAGGTTATTTTGTATATTAAAGTTCACATATATAGCTTTTCATTTTAGCTTTCGCTAAAAAGCGAAGCTTCCAACGACTGTGCCAAGAACAAGTTAAACTAAGAGCTGCTTGTGAAATTTTTTAAATCTGCCTTTTTTCCGGAATAATTTAGCTGTACCTACGATGGAAGTTATAGCTTTTAACGTGTTTCAGACCTTCACGAATTTCAATCATAAAATGCCAACTAAATGAAACACTGTTCTTCGAAATAAAGAACACTACAAAATGCGCTGGAGGTCGAATTTTTTTGTAAAATAACTGTAATGCATCAGTTTAGGTTATTCCTTTCGTATAATTTCGTGTATTAAGTTCACATATTTGGCTTTTCATTTTAGCTTTCGCTAAAAAGCGAAGCTTCCAACGACTGTACCAAGACAAGTTAAACCAAGCGCTGCAGGCTAAATTTTTTAAATCTGCCTTTTCTTGGAAACATTTACCTATATTACTATACAATTTCCGGCTTTTAACGTGTTTCAAGCCCCAAGAATTTCTATCCTAAAACGAAAACTAAAAGATACACCATTCTTCCAAATATAGAATACTACAAAATGCGCCGCTGGCTGAAAAACTAACTGTAATGCATCAGTTCAGATTGTTCCTTTGATGTAAATTCATAGATTAGGCATTTCGTTTCAGCTTTCGCTTAAAAGCGGAGCTTCCAACGACTGTACCCAGAACAAGTTGAATTGAGGAACGGCGGCGAATTTTTTTTAAATCTGCATATTTTCCGGAAAAATTTGCGCCTGACAAATGTTTGCAGAATTTCATTTCTTATGTATAAAAAGACTCAATGTGCCGACAAGAATACCCACGCCAGACAAAAGCGTTCAGAATTCAATTTCTTCTGTGTTTTGCCCGACAAGACTGTAAAGAACTTTATTTCTTACATGTAAATAGAAGCCGATGTACCGACAAGACTTTCAACATGCGGCGGTAAATTTTTTTTTTTTTTCGTGTAAAAGGAACCCGATGTGCCGGCGAGAATACCGATCCATGACAAAAGCATGCAGAATTCGATTTCTTCAATGTTTGCCCGACAAATGTTTGCACAATTTCATTTCTTGCGTATAAAAAGAACCCGTGTGCCGACGAGTCGACCGACGCCTGACAAAAGCATACAAAATTTTATTTCTTCTGAGTTCTGCATGCTTCAAGTGAACTTGAAGCATGCAGTGCTTCTTGAAGCTGCATGCTTCGTGAACTTCTGCATGCTTCAAGTGAACTTTTGCCGGGCGTCGCCCAACGAATGTACTTTCTTGAGACCTTTGGGGGGGAGTCCCCCCCCCCCATAGTGACGCACCTGACCCTATCACTACATAATGCCAAATGCTGGGTACAGGAGGGGTATCCAACCTCAGACAAGATTTCAAATTTCCAGAGAAGTATTTCCTTCAGAGCAATCAGTCTGGCTTAAAAAGGAACCAACAAATGGGACAAACATTCTAGATTGAAGCTAATTGAATGGTTTATATATTAGAATAAATATTGCTTCAATAGTTCTAGTTAAAGATATTTTTCTTTTCAAACAAGATCCCTTCATTCTAACCTTACCTGGATTGCCTTACAAAATGATGGAAAAGGTAGATACTAGAGATACTACTGTAACTGGCCAGATAGCACAATAACTGCTAAAATGCCTTCTCACTATGGTATCAGCAGGGGCATCGCTAGCCGAAGTCAAGGGGGTGGCAGGGTGCCTGCTGGCTCCTTGCCGCCCATTTTGGATAATGTTGCATATGTGATAGTAAAGCTCGTGATAACTGCAAGTGTTGAGTTGGACAACGCTGATGGAAAGTGGCACTAACTTTCCATTTTCCATAGCGACTTCAAATTTACCATGAGAGAGAGAGAGAGAGAGAGAGACGGGTTTAGTGCAAACAACCGGCAGTGAGACACTGAAAGGGCTGTACAAAAAAAACGGAACATGAATAAGCACTAGATAATTGTTCTAGCCACGAACGGCAGTGCCGAGCGGCGGTAACGTTCCGTGTTACATTTCACAAGTTCGAAGCCTGCCCGCTGGCGAGTTTCGTACTGGTGGATTTCTTCGGAGCGTTTTGGGAGCAGGGCGCGGAACCAGGTTGACCGTGATAAACTTTGACCAAATTTCATACAGGCCAGAAGTCTTCTGCCGTCGAGTCTTTCCAGTTTTAGTTCCAGTAGTGCCTGCTCTTACCTACGATAACCTCTTCCGATGATGAGTTTGCAGGCTCTCTTCTGGATTTTTTCAGTGGCCTGTGACTGCTGGTTGTTGAGGGATGAGTGCCACACAACAGACATGTATTCCAAGACTGGGCGGACGAAGGATACATAAGCGCTGAGTTAACCATAGAGTTAACCTGAAAACAAAAGCAGACAGAGACAAGCCGCGAGAGTATTTGCTCTAGCAATGAACACTGAAGGGAAAATTCATTTCAAAATTCATTTCATTCATTCAAAATCATTTTCTTAGTTGAAAATGTACCTACGGTATTGAATTTGTAGCCTACCGGTTTGGCATAATTGTATTGATTACCTTAAACTACCTTAAATCGCATTGTCCAGCGACAAAGGTGGATGGTCCTCCTGTGGTTGTCGCTGGTTTGAGTGATGTTAGTCACACTTGATGTTGGGACTGGCTTTTGGTTAGTGTCTGGTAGAGGATTCCGGGGTACCCCACTCGTATTTCCAGGGTCTGGCTTCCCACTCCTTGTCAAGCTTGGATTTGAATGAGTCCACTGTCTGTGCACTGATTGTGTCCTCTGACAGGGTGTTCCAGTTTTGCACCACTCTAGTTGAAAATAAGTGGTTTCGGGTCCTGGTGTGAGCAAATGGCTTTGGAATCTTCTTACTATGACCACGAAGAGTTTTTTCAGATTTGTAGAGGTGTAGAGGTGAGGCAAGACTTGATTTTGTACGAGTTGTTACGTTTGTGCAACATCACCTCTACGTCTTCTGTACGCCAAGCTTGGTAGTTTCAGTTGTTGCAAGCGTTCTCTGTATGGGACATCCTTCATGCCTGAGACCAGTTTGGTGGCTCTCCTCTGGACTTTCTCAAGCACTTCACAGTCTTTCTTGAAGTTCCAGTCTTGAAGTTTCCTGACTTTACAAAAAAAAGTGTACAGATGTACAGGTCAGAGAAAAAAGTATTAAATCTGGTACAACAACTGATTAGCTACTGAGAAAGGCTTGCACCCCATTGGCTGATTTTCATCTGCTTTTCTTCTTGCCTGCTGTTTCTTAAACCTTAACAGCAACTAATTTTCAGCATCATCGTCAAACTGGGATCCTGTAGCCTACTTAATCTACAGTCAAATAGCCTACAGGAGAAACACAAAAAAATAAACATACCAGGGCAAATTTTTTCCAGAAAGGGTAATTTGTGACGTAAAAGCTCGCGTAAAAGAATATTGTCTGTCTTTTTTTTAAGAAAAAAAATTACTGCTCAAAATAGACAAAGGATTCTTCACTTTAAAATTAGAAGCTAGGAAAGAGTCACTTGTGGAAATTGGGAAACCAAGAAGAAATTTAGAGAATTTGTAATACGTACCTTTTATAGCTTGTTCACACGGGACCGAAATAAGAGAATAAACAGCGTCTTATCTGAATAAAAAAGAAAAACTTCTTTCCGAATATTCGTTTTTGTCTGTAACAGAATATATAAATTAGTTCAAACATCTTGTGACTTTGTCAAAGTCAAATAGTTTTTTCATCTGCCATCTAGTCTTTAGACTAGAAAAAAGTCACAAATTGAATATTGACAGATTTCAGACGACTCGGCAATTTTAAGTTAAGAAGCAAATAAATTGCATGTAAATATTTTGTTTTTGAATGAGAACGATAAATTCAGTTAATAATATATATAAATAATACGAGAACAGAATGCAATCAGTCACTTTTCAGTGAAGGTTGAATGGAAAAATTATTCAAACTATTATTTTTCGAAGAAAAACAAAGAAAACAAATATCAGACATAAAACAGAACATACGTTGTTGAAATTAGAAGATTATTCTACCTTTTTTTTCGAAATCATTTCGTAATCCTAGGATGCTTAATGTAAAAATCATGTCATGTTCACATTCGTCTGACAGAATTTAAACTGGATTGACCTAAAACTCACCAAGTTCGACCTAATTCCCATAATTACAGTCTGTTTACTGTCCCCAGAGTCATCAAAGGTCACATTCCAGATGATTTACTATATCTTGGTGACTGCGATGAAAATATGCGCGGCGGCTGATTTTTTTGATTTTTTTCAACCGCTATTTACGCGTGTAAATTAGCCGCTGATCGAGAATCGGTCGCTGTTTCAGCCCTATATGAACAAGCTATTACGCAGAAAGTTCAGAAGGATGAAAAGAAGAAAAGAAAACAGATGGAAAGAGAATTGTGAGGAGGTGCAACGTATATAACACAGGACATCTCTGCAATACGTCACCTGTAATCGAATAATAGACAATAATAGTATCAACTGCTCTTTGAATTTTGTCTTGCGTACATTGAATAAGGATAAATTTCCATTCCCGGATATTAGAAGAATAAGGGATTTTAAGAAATATAACTCCTTCCGCAGGGCTGAAAACTACCCCACCACAGTTCAGAGGGGACTTCAACAACAGCAAACTACTAATCGCAAAATAAAATCATTCCGTCTGTTTGATGGTAAAAAAAGGGGTAACGATTCGAAAACAAATCAGAGAGTGGCTACCCTAACAATGTATGCAGTTGTCAATCTGTGACTTCTCCGAAAATTATCTTCTTCCATCACCCAAATCTTAGCACTACACCATAATAGACATTGTTCGACTGTAGCCCACAAAAGAGATAATTTTCTATCCTTGAGCTATATTTCAAATGGATGGAACAACCACCTGATCCAGAAGATTAGGGCTGGCATGTGCAGTTGGATACCAGGAAAATCCTTAAAGTTCAACTAAAAGGGGAGTTTTTCTGCCAACAAAAGGCAGCTTTTCTGCAAAAAACAGCCGGTAAAAACTCCCAGCCAGTTCCAACATTCCTTGCCCAAACATTTTGGCTAGTAACGCCTCTGCGTAGAGGGACAAGCATAGGTACAATAAATCTTAAAAATAAAATTCGTCTGAGGAAGTCGGTTATCTGTGCATAACGGCCTGTTTAGTTGAAAAAATGATGTGTAACTAGACTGTAGGGTCTCAGGCCTATTCGGTTACTCTTTAAAGAAGAAGAAGAACTTTTTGTCAGAAATGATGATAGAAGTTAGCCTTAGTCATGCCTCAGCTAGTCTAGGAACAAATTCTCGGCATGTTTCTCTTCGTTGGCCCCTGCTTAGCCCATAGAAATATTTGGTTGCTTCACAGTTCCCCTCACTCACACTATCACGAGTTCTTTAAAAGGAGGGAAGTTCTGTAAAAGGACTAGAGGTGTGCTCTCGCCGTTCCTCGGGGACTCCTTGGGGAGTCGAAGGGAATCACGAGGATAGAGGAAATCGCTTCTTGGGGACTCCGCGTACGGAAAGCAAGAACACAGAGAATGGGGGAAAATAAGACTATGGTTGGTAAAACTCATGTATATCAGCAAACTGTTTCAGTCTCTGCCCCCACAGAAGTTCTACTAGCCGCTGTCTTTTTTACGGTTTTGCTGGAGAAAACCCCCCCACTATTTTTCACAAAAATCGAACATTTTTTTTTGTTGGGAGGGGGGCGTCCCCCCTCCCGTAAATGACGCCTCTGTATACTGTATGTTTACTTTTGGGTATTTTAATAGTAAGAGCGTCTCTATCCGTTGCGACCCGCCTTATAACGTTTCTCTACCAGACTACGGTATGGTAGAAAAAACTTCGTACCGCTTACGGGTCTATCGTCGCTAGTCCCCTCCTCTTATGCCGATAGTATCTCGTGAACATGTATAACGCTGTCGCACTGCCGCATGTTCTGTATATCGTGCCGTTTTGGAGTTTGTTAACCGAGACCCTTCCTTACGCTTGCCCATTGTTTGGGTGTGAGAAGGAAAGTATGCGTAGGCTATGTGCAAGAACAAATAATCAGATAGAACCTCCCGTCTTTGGTCCCATGCGGTGACTATGGATAGCCCCGAAAAAATCGAGCGGAGCCAGAGGTACATGCTCCGGCTTTGAGTTGATAAAAAAAAAGAAAAAAAAGACCCAAAGACGTAAGCTCCGGTCCCTATACTTCAGGTTTGCAAAGTTTGTGCTGCTTGTGGACAAGGAAGAATTGCATAATTGAAAAAAACCAGATTGCGGACCCTAGTATCGCAGTGAATGTCTCAAATTTCTCATATAATCATCAATTTCAATAATCTCAAATTTCCAGGGGAAACGGAACCACCCCTGGCTTAAACACTTTTATGGTTCTCGATAGCGTAACTGTTATGTAAAAGTCATGTGTCTATATCTGCGTTGTGCCTTAAATTTCTCTTCTTTTTTTTCTTTGTCGTTATTTTCTTCTTTACTCCGTTTTGTTCCAAGTGAAAAATAGGGGTAATAAATACTTTACCTACTTACTTACTATATGAATGAGCTGAACTAAACTTGAAAAACGATCTAGACGCCTCACAAGACGAGTGGAAGAGATGTCACGCGCCGCAATTTGCAGTAACTGACGCGCAGTGCAGGTTGGAATGCGAAGACAGTCTTGAGCTTTTGGTAAACGAAGTTTCCTTCACTCAGTTTTGTGGTTATACTTTCCGGTGTGTAAAGCAGAAGTAAGTTCTCGCGATATATTCTTCAGGTTGCCCATGAACGAGAGTGTGAGGGGGGGGGGGGGGCGATCAGATTGCATATCCAGAACTAAACATCCTCGACTATACCAGCTTAGAGGTTGATCCTAGTCACGGGTCAAAACTTAACCCATGGGCAAACTGGACCCACTTGCCCATGAGCTCGGAGGGGGGAGGGTATTCAACTCCACGTATATATTCCCAACCCTATAACAGCACAAAGGAATTTCTCCATTTACTGTCAAGTTAAAAACATTAAATGGGCAATCTGGGCCCAATTGCCCCTGCCTCAAAATGAGACCCCAATTTTCACAAACCTGCTCAACTCCACGCAGGGGCGTCGCAAGTGCATTTTCGGTGGGGGGGGGGGGGGCAGAGCCAAAATTTTACCGAATCTTTCAAAAATGTTACCGAATCCTAGAACTAGGAATTCGAGCTTTAAATTATGAGACAGAAATGATTCCGTATGAAGAGTAACAATAAAAGGCAGCATGAACGACGATAAGCCAGGTATTAGGCGGTGTTTTGGCGAAGCGCACATGGACAACATATTGCCGGGTATGACTGCAGTAACAGCTACTACCTATTATAGTCAATAGAAAATCACATTGAGCGCGGCAGGCGAAAATTTTCGAAATCCATTATTTTTTTTTTGAAGGATAAAATTTAACTGCTTCTCTTACAAATTCTATCATTTACCGCTGATTAAATACCGAGACTCTATGAAGTTCCACAAACCGGATGGAGCGACGTTCCGGCAGCAGCAGCAACTGTAGTCTAGTCAATATACTACCTGTAATCACATAAAGTGAGCGCCGCAGGCGAAATTTTTTTTTGCTTTTTTCTGCCAAATTTAATTTCTATCCAAATTCTAGCCTTTTAATGTTTCGAAATCTCAATCCTAAAACTGGCTTAAAACCCACGTCAAATGACGCGCCCTTCCACAAAATAGAGAATATTACGAAACGTGCTGCAGGCGGAATTTTCGAAGTATTCATGATTAGATATTCTTTTTAAGATCCAAAATAAAAGTAAGGACTATCGATGATATCATAGAACATCCCTTTTGTCTGCGACCAGTGCTTCACTCGACCTCTTCTGAGTTTCGAGGTTCGTGTTAACTTCCGAATCTTGGCAATTATAACGAATAAGTCACCGAATCCCAGTTATTATACCGAATAAGTTTAGACCGAGAGCATGTTCGGGATTCTGTATAACTACCGTATCCCGGTTATTATACCGGATTGTTTTGGTATCGAAAGACTACCGAACATTTTATAAGTAGTGAACGGATAGACAAAAATGCTCCTCAATATTCATATTCTTGAATATTCATATTCGGTATGCTTTCGTCGAAATTGGAACAAAGTCAGGATTCGTGGTTAACTTCCCAATCCTGGAAATTATACTGAATAAATTACCGAATCCCAATCGTGATACCAAATAATTTCGAACCAATAGCTTATTTGGGATTCTGTGTAACAACGGAATCTCCATAAGTATACCGAATAGTTCCGGCATCGAAAAATTACCAAATAATTTCAGTAAATTCTCTTACCAAATTCGTGATAACTACCGGATACTGGCAATTATACCGAATCCGATCATTATACCGACGAGATTCGGTATAACCACCGAATCCCCATAAATATAACGAACAGTTCTGCTATCGAAAAAATACCGAACAATACTACAATACGAACAATAACTACCGAATACTGGCAATTATACCGAATCCCGATCATTACACCGAAGAGATTTTGTACTGATAGCCTATTTAGGATTCTGTATAACTACCGAATCCCCGTAAATATAACGAACAGTTCTGCTATCGAAAAAATACTGAACAATTTTAGTAAAATTGTGGGCCTTCGGCCCATAATTTTACCGAATCTCAAAAAGGTGGGGGGGGTGCTGCACCCCCGCCCCCCCCCCCCTTGCGATGCCCCTGACTCCACGTACATATTCCCAACCCTATGATCCAAAAGCACAAAGGAATTTCTCCATTTATTGTCAAGTAAAACATTAAAAAATGTGCAATCTGGGCCCAGCTCACAAATGTTTTTAAACAGCTAATGTGATAGTCGACTATTGGGTAAGAAAACATGCTGAGCACGATGGTGAAAATCATTTTCTCGCCGGACAAGTAGTTCGTCCGGAATCCGGCAAAAACTGGAAGGTTTGTTAAAAGTAAAAGTTTCATTTGAAGTTGATTAAATATATGATTTAGCGGTAAGAAGACACGCTGAACAGTTCATCCGGAATCCGGCAAAAACCGGAAATTTGGTTAGAAGTAAAAGTTTCATTTGAAGTTGATTAAATGTTTGACTTAGGGGTAAGAAGACATGCTGAAGACGATGGTGAAAACCGTTTTCTCGCCGGACAACTAGTTCGCCTGGAATCCGGCCAAAACTGGAAAATATGTTAAAAGCAAAAGTTTTATCTAAAGTTGATTAGATGATAGATTTAGGAAGAGACGCTGAGTCTGTATATGACAATAATTTTTTACCCGGACATATAATTAGTCCGGAATCTGGTTGTACCCGCATTTTTTTAAGTCAAAGTTTTATTTAGATAGGTTGGATTCGTTTCTGAATTTTCTTTGTTTTGCTAGACTAGTAGTTCGCTCGGAATTCGGGCGGAACCGCAAATTTGGCAGAAGTAAAGTAGGCAGTTTCGGTCAGTATCGTCAAAATAGATATGGCTTATAGGGGTATAGATAGATAGAGTATCTGAACTCGGCTTTCTCTGATGATTAGCCTGGCGAAGACTGGATCTGGCGAAGACGAGACCCAATTTTTTCTGATAGGCTAGATAAGCAAATTCTATTTCTGCATACCGTGAGCCTACTATTTCCCTTTTCTTGTCCAGTGCGTAATAATTGTCATCATCATTCAGTATTAGAGAGACCCGATCCGGACCACCTACTTAACCAAGGATTTATCACAGATTTCAGACCGATTCCATAAATGTCGGAGTGGCCAGTTGATTGGCATGGGGCCAACAAGACCCAGGACCTACCCTACATCTCAGTTAGCCAAGATGATGTATTGGATGACCTGGACAGCTCGGGGCAAGGAAGTTCCTGTATGGGGTCAAAACTCCTCCTCTCGGAGGGGGCCGGGAAAGAGGAGGACCTAGAGATTGGTTCCAATGCCCCCCTGTTGAACTCTGGTATTGAGACCCCCGTCGCAGAAGAAAGCAATGGTAAGGCGAAAAGGTTTATAATTAGACTTATTTGCTCAGCAGCACAAGAATGAATAATGATAAGAATCTCTGTCTCTCTGCTGTAACGTCGGGCTAAAATCCGAGATCGCGTTCCTTAAAGTCTTTGATTCGTATGGGCCGAGAAAGTGGAAGACACCATCATTGTTCGATGGGTCGGATTTTTCCGAACACAATGTTACCTTTGTTTTCCTCAAAATCCTCACGGTAGCCAACGTTATCCACAAATTACGTGGAACACAATTCACTCCTGAAAGCAAGTCCGCCTTTGCTAATTAACTATTCATTGATCTCCTGGCGGTGGTCAAACTAGTTACTAAAACCTTCGAGAAGATCGAGTGGCGTGTAAGAGGATTAAAAGAACTAAGTATATCACCATGTGGACGTTTAGATATGTCGGAAGAAGAAATCATCGGCCAGTTTGACATTTTTTGGTCTCGAAAGCTGAGTATTATTTAGCTCAGTTTCAGAATCCTCAAGAAATCACCATAACGAACTTAGTATAATTTACGGCGTTTGTTTATTCTGATATAGTTTACATCCTTAATTCTTTGGACTTCCGGGAATTAACAAGAAAAAACAGAAAACAATATACTTAAAGTTCAATGGGCACATCAAACTACCCCAATCCCACTCTGTAACAACCTAGGAACAACGCTTACCCCCTAGATGAGCAGCTTTTTCAACAGTTTCCTCTCTGTGATATTTCAAAGCGTAATTTTTTGGGCCAGTACATGCTCAATTTACTAGGCTTTTACAAAGATAAAAGTGATGTTTCTTATAATACTTAATAGATCTTAATTTCATGCAATAAATCAGCTTGTATAATTCAGATTTGAGTAGGTTATTTGTTTTTGAATGATTTTTGTAGCTGTGTTATTTTTTATAAGCTTATTGCATATTATGGTACGTTTTATAAAGCAAGCTAATCAAGCTTCACAACACTATTCTACAAAGAATAACTTTTAACAGGCACTTAAGCCATGCAACCTCTGATGAAACACTGGAACAATCAGGTAAACTGCATCTGTGGCTTGACTTTGGTGACATCTCAAATATATCCTTTTCTATCAAACATTGCTGGGAGTTTTTGAATTTCCTGCCAGGATATCCCAGCTCCTAAGATTTGGATCGCCGAAATCCCAGAGAGGTAAAGACAAGGGATAACAAGAAAAGGCCGATTTTCGTAGCGCCTTCTAAAGGAAGTCGGAAATGTTTATTTGTGAAGCATTTAATACAAAGTAAAGTATTAGAAGTGTCCATTGTGCTCTCAATAAATTGATAATGCTGCTGTTTGATTTTTCTACACATTTTCCATATGCCTGCTACAATAAAGAATTTTGTTAGAACCATAGTCAGACTATGATAAAAGCCTCCCGATGTCGGGAGCTTCCGACCCGTGCCACTAGATGACCCAGCGGTCGGACCGAGTCGTGGCTTCATCTTAGTCTTGGGTGGAGCGGTTGTAGATATTGCAAGTGCTAGAATGCTAATGATACAACTTCTTTAAATACTGAGCGGAGGCTTGTTTATTTATTTATAATTTATTACATTCATTCGGCGTTAAAGCTTAATTGAAAAGGCTGAGATAGGACAATCTAGTTATCCATCACTCATTCACTTAAAGAGGCTCCGATGAACCCGATGAAAATGCTTTACTTCGTCGCTCCGCTTTTCACGAATAATCGCTTTGCAAACAGTGGAATTTCGTCAAAATAAACACAAAAAACAAACACAAGGCACGAAGACGGAGTAAATAATAATAAGAAAAAAAAAAGGAAAACACGGATGAGAATTAACTTACAAAATACACCTTATAACTTTAACATACAACGAAACAAGGCCGTATCCAGGGGGGGGTAGGGGGTTGAATCCCCCCCCCTGAAACACACAAAAGTAACGATTTTTATAGGCTTTTCCCTTTGATCTATGTGTTTTTTGTACTTTTTTGTCCAACCAGCAGGCAACCCCCCCCCCCCCCCGAAATAAATTCCTGGATACGGGACTGCAACTAAACCAAGAGGTTTTTCCAGTCGTGATCAATATTTTGGCTATAAGTTTCTATTTGTTTCTCCACTGCTGAGTGGGTCACTAACTTGATAACGACTGAAAATTTTCGAGTTTCTCGTCCAAGGCCGGTGGAGGCGTAATATATATTTAGCAAAACGATAGAATATTCACCGGATTTGTTTTTTGTCTGATTTGGTGAGAAGTCTCCAAAAAGGTGGAGTATACAGGACGTGAGGTAGGGCGATTGAATTGTAGATAGCCGCGAGGACGGGACGTTGAAAACGTAGCAGATACCGCAGATCCGTATGCACCTGCAATTCTCTTACGTATATGCTTTACAAGTAGTGCACGGGTTTCTTTGATGGATTTTCGTACAGGTAAACCCAGGTAAATTTTGGCGAAAGTCATCTACCAGTCTACCAAAGTAACTAATTACGGGCTTCTAGGAATTCCTCAATGAGTATTGTCTTCTTTTTACATTTAGTCCGAACCAGGGGCGTCACGAGGGGTGGGGAGGTTCCCCCCCCCCCAATGCTGTCGGCCAGACGGTAAGAAATAACCGAGTCGGCGCGAAGTGCCGCGATTTTTCGTAAAGACAGTTGATTTTTTTCATGAAAACAGTCGGTTTTTCTGAAAATTAGTCTATTTTACGTCAAAATAGTCGGTTTTCCTGAAAATTAGTCGATTTTTTTCAAAACTGTCATTTTTTGTTGTTGAAAACAGTCGTTTTTCTGCAGAAACAATCGGTAAAAATTACAGCTAGTCGGTAAATGCCTCGCCTCCCCCAGACATTTTGAATCGGGTCAACGATACCGTATTTATTGGTCATGTAGGTATTGCGCGTCCAAGGAGGAAGACGAAGACGGTATTTAGCGAATTTAAAGTAAATCAGTTTAATTTTTAGTCGGTCTGTCGCATTTAAAGTTTCAGAAAATGGAGCTATATATAAAATATGGGGTAGCGCAACACTATTATATAATTTTGCTAATAGAGTATAATGATGGTGGTACCTGTCTTTGATATTATTCCAACGTTCGTGTTTTGTTTTGGGTTATTATTTGTATACTATAATAGGTCTGTGATGACGAATTGATGATTAGTTATATATATTATAGAATGTGCATTATACTTGACGTAATACCCAAATTTGGCATTGCCATGATAGTTTTTTTTTTTTTAAATAAATTCGTTACTCGCTACTCGTCACTCGATACTAATTAATGAAACCAGCAACATAAGAGAAAGCCTTCACCGAAAGTATCCCAAAGAAATCGCTGCCCCAAGCTGTATGGTATGTCCGCTGCTGATCATGTGTGATCCTTTTTGGGATCCCAAAACGTAAATGGATACCTATGACTTCGTAAAAGTTTTTCGTCTGTCCGTCCGTCCGTTTGTCAGCGTGATAACTCTCGAAGGGAATGAAATATTTTGATGGAACTTGGTATGAGGATTCTTTGAATGAAAGGACAGTTTGAGTTCGTAGATGGGCTCTATAGAACTACATTTAGGGGTGGGGGTTCAAATTAAGTGGTGAGCAAAATATTTTTTAATAGCTAATAAGATAGTTGATTTAGGGATAAGAAGACATGCTGAAAACGTATATCAAAATAATTTTCTCGCCAGACAAGTAGTTCGCCCGGAATCCGGCAAAAACCGGAAAATTTGTTGAAAGTAAAAGTATTATTTGAAGTTTATCAGAATTTTGATGTAGAGGTAACGAGGCATGCTGAATCCGTATATGAACAAAAAAAAATTCGCCGGACAAATAGTTCGCCCGGAATCTGACCAAAATCTTTTTTTTTTTTTTTTTTTTTTAGGAGTTAAGTTTTATTGGAAGTTGATCAGAGGTTCAATGAATGGGTAAGAAGATATGCTGAACTCTTTGAGTTTTAGTTTTTTGCCGGACAAATAGTTCGCCCGGTATTTGTCCGAAACCGGAAACTTGGCAGAAGTAAGGCAGGAAGTTTCGATCACTTTCTTCAAATTAGATATGATATATAGTGGTAGACAAACATGCTGAATCCATATCTGAACTTGGGTTTTCTGAGATGATTAGCCATTGGCCTTAATATTTTTCATATTGTAATACTAAAAATGTTCAAAGAGTCTGGCAAAGACCGGATATCTCAATACCCATCAAGGTATTAAATTTGTGGGATTCCATCGAAACCTTTGGTCTTGTTCCACTGGCTGCCTATAGGGTGTGCATAAACCATCAGTGTTGGGAAGTACTTCAAGTACTACTTAAGTACAAAATCAAGGTACTTGAATTTTACTTAAGTACATTTTCCCTGGAGTACTTAATACTTAATATAGTACTTTCAAGTACTCTCTCAAGTACATTCTGCTTCGATCGAATGATATTTTTTTTTTCAGAAAAGGATTTTTCAGAAAAAGGAATTTCAATACTCAAAAGTCGTTCGATCACTTTCTTCAAATTAGATATGATATATAGTGGTAGACAAACATGCTGAATCCAAATCTGAACTTGGTTTTCTGAGATGATTAGCCATTGGCCTTAATATTTTTCATATTGTAATACTAAAAATGTTCAAAGAGTCTGGCAAAGACCGGATATCTCAATACCCATCAAGGTATTAAATTTGTGGGATTCCATCGAAACCTTTGGTCTTGTTCCACTGGCTGCCTATAGGGTGTGGATAAACAGTCAGTGTTGGGAAGTACTTCAAGTACTTGTACGTCAAGTACTACTTAAGTACAAAATCAAGGTACTTGAATTTTAGTTAAGTACATTTTCCCTGGAGTACTTAATACTTAATATAGTACTTTCAAGTACTCTCTCAAGTACATTCTGCTTCGATCGAATGATATTTTTTTTTAACAGAAAAGGATTTTTCAGAAAAAGGAATTTCAAGACTCAAAAGTCGTTCGATCTCAGGATTGGCAAAAAATGCTAAAAGACAAATTATTAGTCTTAAGCAGGGCACACTTCTTTGAATATTTTTTTTACCTATTTTATTGTAGTTTGGACCAGAGGCGTTACTAGCCAAAATGTCTGGGGGAGGCGAGGCATTTACCGACTAGATGGTGATTTTGACCGATTGTTTCTGCAGAAAAACGACTATTTTCAACAACAAAAAGTGACAGTTTTGAAAAGAGTCAACTGATTTTCAGGAAAACCGACTAATTTTCAGAAAAACCGACTGTTTTCATGAAAAAATCAACTGTTTTTACGAAAAATCGTGGCGCTTCGCGCCGACTCGGTTATTTTTTACCAACTGGCCGACAGCATTGCCCCCCCCCCCTCGTCACGTCCCTGGTGTCGGACTAAATGTAAAAAGAAGACAATACTCATTGAGGAATTCCTAGAAGCCCGTAATTAGTTACTTTGGTAGACGTGTAGATGACTTTCGTCAAGTAGATACAAGTGGAATTGTTCAAAACTAACTAACATTCAAAGAAGTGTAGCTCTACTATTTTCCGTGGTACTTACTTCTTTGTTTAAACTGCCAAATTCCTTTATTTATATGACTTTCTTTTACTTCCCATTGTATGACTCAGCTATAAATAGTGCTAGTAGAGTTGTACTTAAGTAGTACTTGAGTTGTACTTAAGTAGTAACTTTCTTTCTTTTCTTTCTTTAATTTTTATTCTCATCTTCATTTTTATTTATTTTTCTCTAGAGTTAACGATAAAAAAGTAAATAGAAAAATTAAATAATTCTTCCGTGTTTTTGTCTATTATTTCTTTTCCGTTTCTCTTTTTTTCTTTTCAATGTATATTTCTTCTTTTTTGCAGTTAATATTCTTCTGTATGTGTAGTTTCTTTATGCTTGTAATGTGATGTAATTATTGTAATGTGAATTTTGTAGTGTAGGTTAGTGTATAGGTAGTGGACCCCCAACAAGATAGCTTCAGGGGGTCTTGTTTCTTGCTTTATATTTATTTTATGTAGTCTTACTAGTACGAATAAATGAATGAATGAATGAATGAAGTACACGTTCTGTACTTAACGCTCAAGTACTACTTAAGTACAATTGTGGTCTGGTACTTAATACTTGATAGTTAAGTACAAAATTTGGAAGTACTTAATACTTAGTAGCTTACAAATTTGAAGTACTTGTTACAACACTGTAAACCATCTACAAAGAAAGGTTACTTTCAGTTTCTCAGAGTTATTTAGAGGATAAAGCCTTTTCTGTTGCATTAGATTATTATTATAAATAGAGCCTTACCGTTGGGTATAATCGAGGGTAGAATGACGCCACCTCCTTTTGCTGGATTTTGGGACACGAAATAGAATATTGAATATGCACTAAGCAATTTTTTTTTCTAGGTCTCCTTGGTTTAAGCAGTGTACATTTTCCTGTGCGGTCTATCAGCGAATGTGAAAACCTGGTAAGAGAGCTTCTTCCGATTTCTTGTGGAACAGAACCTAATCGTCCTGCAAATTTCTTGCGATTCTGCGACTCATTCTATATGGAACCAGTATTCCGTTCCAAATAATATTGCAAAATTTAGCAAAATAATACTGCAAAATTTGCCATGGTACTTAAGATAACGTGCCTGCCGATACACTTCTCAGTTTTAACAAGAAATGTCTGCGCGGACACGAGAGTGGCTGCTGATTTTCCAAAGACGTTGATAGATAGTCTTTCCGAAACAAAGTGGTGGAATGTTGGAACGCCCTTCCATTTGAAGTAGTTATGTTAAGTAGTTTTATTTCTGACCCGCCATTTGAAAAGCGGAGTATGTAAAATAAAATAAAAGAAACAATAAATATAATATACAGTTTTTCATCCATCGTCCAGAAAAGAATGTAGAGTGTCATTTGCTGGCTGGTCCCTGTTGTCCTTGATTTTTGGCAGAGCCGACGAAATTTCCAAAAGTATGACTCTTGCATCTTTAACTTGGAAACGCTCCGTTAGCATGGGGCTGTGGTATGACTCTGTCAACGCCTTCAAAAATTACCTAGACAACATTACTTCAGTTGTGTTTTCAGCAATACTCTATATGACTAAGTCCAAAACACGCCAGCGATTCTCAGGAAGAAGGAGTAAGCGTGTTCCTACAACTGAAACTCAACGACTCAAATTCTGTGTCAATCAATCACCGCGATCTTTGGCATCAGCTGTGACACCACTTCTGCCTTTCGTCCGCTAGATACCCGGAGAGGCCGGAGATTTTGGATCGGCAAGGAGAGAGAGTCATCAAGAGTATTAGTGTCATAGTGCGTGTTGAACTCTTATCCTAACACGTTACTCTGTCGCCCGTTTTCAGTGCTCATGTTTCGGATAAGAGAACCTGGGACAGGATTTGATACTCTTCCGAATCCGTTTTTGTTTGGATTGGATTCAGTGTTGAACTTGGTGATAAGAAGGGGGGGGGGGTCACAATTCCGTCGGTCGGTCGGTTGTGAGGAGTGCTTTAAAGAGATAACTTTGTGGGAGCTACAAACGCTTGAAGCCACCGAACACGGAACCCGTGTTAGGCGCTGCGTGTAAACGACTTGTGACGAACACGGGTTGAGAGTCGCGAGCCTGAAAACGCAACTCTGTACGCTGAAAAAATCATGACGGAAATTGCTCTAGACGTACGCTTTAGTGGCTAAGGGTCTATATTTTTTAATCATATTATTATTATTATTATTCTGTCGGTATTCTGAGTTTAGCTGGCGGCTGCTCTTCCACGCCGGTGATGTGGTTGCTTGTTCTGTCACAGACTCCTCTTAAAGCTTGGATATAAAATCTATCTACATGAAATATCGATAAATATCATTTAGTGGGTCAATGCGTCGAGCTAAAAGATTTGAGAACAGAGATTTCTAGAAATACAGTGGAATCCCATTGGTTAATTTCAATAAGTTGCAAGACCTTGTTACTGCCTGAAGCTTTACGTTTTATGCCGATCCTGCCTATTCCTTTTCTTTTTACAAAATAAACTTCTTTTTATTTAAACTCGTCTTAAAGCTTGGATGTAAATATATTAAATGAAATATAGTAACCTTTCATTTAGTGGGTCGATGTGTTTAGCTAAAAGATTTGAGAACAGACATTTTTGGGAATCCACAGCAATCCCATTGGTCAATTTAAATAATTTGCTACACTTTAATACTGCCTGAAGCTTTACGTTCTATGCCTAGTTCTTTTCTTTTCACAAACTACCCTTTTATTTTGCAACGCCGTAAAACAGGAGAGGATTTAAGCACCTTTTTTTGGTGTTGATACTTTTTTCATTTACTTGTTTTCTTACGTTTCGTTCCCTTTCCAGATATCAAACGAGCCACCAGAGCACCTTCCTGGTCAGATTGAAATCGAGGTTATTGCCCAGGCCAATAAGGAGCAAGTTCACTGCTTCACCTCCTGGAACTGGCCAATCATACGCACCCTCGTCTCCTATTTAAGTGCTAGCACCGTTCTTTCTGTCGTCATTGCTTCCGTGGCACTCATTGCGACACTTTCTCCAGACTGCCACAATTTAAAGAACTGGTGGCAAGGATCTGTTTTTATGGAGAGCAGCGCTACGATGCAGCAGTACGATTTGGTGAAGATTTCAGATTTGGGAACACGTGCGTTTATCTTAAAGGACATGTTTGAGATCAGTGAAGAAGGACTGACTGAGAAGTTCGATGAAGTTGAAGTTATAAGTGCAGTCCAGCAAGGCTTGAATGGGAATTTGTCGTTCGTCGGGGAAGCATACATCCAGAGCTACAACAGAAGCCTCTTCGCCGCTCTTTCTCGTCGCGTGGAGTATCTCGGTCTCCAAGGACTGCTCCTGCGCGCACTGAATGTCTCAAAGGCAGATTTGATTGAAATGAAATCCGAATGGAATAAAATCGCCTACAAGAACTTTATGCAACAGAGAATTCTGGTGATCACCTCAGATTTCGCTCGACTTTGGGACACAGAAACGTTAGAAAAGTTTGACTTAGTGTACACTGAGCTAGCAACGGAGAGTTGGGATGCTTTGGACCTGCAGGTGAACGGGGAACATGCCATGGAAGGGGAGCGAAGTCCGTGGATCCAGTGGGCCCTACGGGGGAATGATGCGACATACGCAAAAGCAGCGCAGTTTCTGCAGCTAATGCTTCCTGGGACACCTACCTTAGAGTATGATCCTGAACTAATGAACGACTGCACCGAGGTAAGACATTTGTGTATGTGTAGCTTATTTCAAACCGACTCGTCACTGCGATGCGCTGTGGCTGCGCCGCACTTGCGTTGCGTAAAGCCAGGACCTTGATATATTACAAATTGGCCTTCATGTGTTATTGGTCTATATTTTGTTATGATAGTCAGAGAGCTTTTTGTCTTATTGTCCGGAACGCACTTGTACGAGTTTTCCCTTTACTCCTCAAAACATTCCCATTCACAACTTAATAAAATAATGCGTTGACGCAGCCGAAGAATAGCTTGGTTCTTATTCCGTTGAATTGTACATATTTACGCGACGCATATTTACTCATATTTCACGCACATTTCTTATTTCACGCATATTTCGCATATTTACGCGAGGCATAGCTTGTTTGGTTCAGCGTGACATGCGCACACATCATTGTGAAAGGATCTTATATATTTCGTTTTTTACTTACGACTTTTTAGCGCTGTTTGTGCCGGGCCGGTTTTGCCAAAACTTCTTCGAAAGCTTCAAATTCTGCCGACAACTCTTTCACAAATAAGGCCGTGAAAAGCTTCAAACTGTTTTTTTTCGCTTTGGAAGACATGGTAGGCCGTCACATCCAAGGCCGTATCCAGGGGGGGGGGGTTAGAGGGTTGACCTCCCCCCCCCCCCGAAACATACAAAATGTCCAACCCGCAGGCAACCCCCCCCCCCCCCCAAATAAATTTATGGATACGGGCCTGGTCACGTCTGTCTTCTATTTTGGACTTGTTTTGGTTTGTGACGCAAAAAAGAAAATCGCAAATTTGAACTGGTAAATACTGTTACTTTCCCCAAAAAGATGTTTCTCAGCCATTTCATCGAGAACAATTTCATTTCTAGTAAGAGTTGTGCTTTAAAGACGCTACTGGTTTGGTACCCTGTCTCAGGAGTCCTCACTGCTGGGAAATTTGACTTCGCCATCTATCCCTTGTAAATTAAGCATCTCTCATGGTGCAGCATATGTCCGCTAGGTGACGTTCGTGGGTTTCCTTACTTTTGTTAGGTCCCGACGAGCAATCAGGAACCCGCGCAAGGAGGGTTCGATCTGTGATGAGCTTTCCCCAAGTTAAGGGCACTATATTCTTTTGGGGTGGGAAGGACATTTTGTAATACTGTTTAATATCCAAGAAACTATACGAGGAACATTGGACATTGGATATGTCGTTAAAAAGAAAATGTATCATCATTATATACAAGACCCGCTTTTTTGGCGTTTTTCGGTCCTTAAATAGGTTTCAAAAGGCAATATTCAAAGCAATTATTCGTTAGTTTAAGGCATATTCGATAAGTACTTAAAATATTGCTTCAGCACAAGCTGACTGCGAATCATATTTGATAGTACAAAACGGATACGTCAGAAGAATTTTATTAGAGCTATATATTGGCCCTTCTTGGCAAGGGTCCTCTTCAGGCTCAAAACCGCTCAAGTCGGAAGAACGAACTTGCGGAAAAACTACAAGTTAGTTTCCAACTTGAGCGGTTTGGTGCTTGAAGACGACCCTTGCCAAGAAGGGCCGAAATATAGCTCTAATAAAATTCAGCTGACGTATCCGTTTTGCACTATCAAATATGACACCTACTTTAAAATTAAATCCAAATAGAGTAAATTTCGAGTATGATCAATAAACCTAGGATAGTGCAATTCCTCAGAATTGATCTTTGGCTTTCTTTGATTCTTTGATCTGTTTTTCCCTCCCTTAAAGTTTAACTAAAAAGCCAGCTTATTACAGCTATATTATATCTCGTATTAAAAAAATACACTGAATTATTTTGACTCAAGGGATTCTTGATTTTTTAACCTTGGGCTCTGCACTGTCAGAAGTTTCATAACAGCCAACGCAAGGATGCGCTGTTTCGACAGACAACACGTGGGATGTTATCTGTTGTGTTTGAAAACGTTGTGCATAACAAGTATTGCCAGGAAGAGCCAAAAAAGCATCTGTTGGCATTTCTGTTTGTCGTCATATTGTCGGAACATTCACCAGATGCCTCTTTTGGCGTTTGTTGAGAATACGCGCCGCTGACCCGACAAGACAAAATTCATCTCGACCCGGACAATTCGTATTTCAGCAAAACCGTGCATTTCACTGGCTAATAAAGCGAATCTCAGGAAATGTTCAGTTTTCAGTTTCATTGGACTATATTTAAAGACAAAAAAAAACACACACAGTTAACATTAACATGTAGATGACACTTAACGCAAGGGACTTGTACCGTGACCAATAAACCAGAAACAGTTTTTTCGAATATAATTTAGAAGTCTAAGACTCCACTGTCGGAGCCACGTAGACATACCAGGACCCACATGTCTTGTAAGCAGAGGGTCCTGGGTTCAAATCCCGGCTGAGGAGCATTTTTGTTTTTCAGTTCACTACTTATAAAACACAATTAACATTCCTGCCAGGAAAGCACAAAAGGAGTGCTTGGCTTCGGCAGGGAAATAACCGAAATTAATTAAACAAAACAAACAGAATCGACTAGCTGAATACTGTATACAAAGAAAAAAGGGAGGAGACGACAAAAATAACCAACGGTTTCAACTTTAAATCAGTGCCAGATCGTAAGGTCACTTCTCAAGAAAGCCCGCCATTGCGTGTGACACAAAAGATTTATTTTTAGGCAATCGTCTACCGTTGTAGTTGCTAAATGTTTCGAACGTAGATGTAGTAGCATACCATAAATTTGAAAGAAATAGTTTGTTCGATGAAAATCTATTATATGAATAGCAGAGCATACAGACGAAACTTAAATTTTTGGGATGCGCCCGGTGACACATACAGAGTACGGTAGATTTCTTACGAGTAAGAAGAACCCGATATGCCGAAGAGAATACCGACTTCCGACAAAACCATAAAGCATTCTGCGTTTTGTCCGACAAGACAGTACGGGGCTTGATTTCTTACATGTAAAAATACTTCAAGTCTGTTCTGTTTAAGTGAATAACTGATGAGCAACGAGACTGGAGTAGCTAAGCCAAACTTTAAGGTTTACTGAAATGGCGCCGCTGTTTGTAATATACTGTGAAAAGCATGCACTTATATCATGCCTGTAGCCTTTCAAGTAATGTTACTATGTGCATGGTCCACCCTTCTAACAATAGTAACTATTAGTTATTATTTTCGTTCGAACCTCGTGAAAAGTTACTACGCTGACCTTCTAACGTTCTCGAAATAGTAACTGTTGCTTACCATGCTCGCGAGCATAGTAAGCGTGATAGCTATGAATCTCTTTGACGTGATTGGCCGAATTAGCCCGCGGCACGATATTTTGCTGGGCGTCCCAGCCTAGACGCCAAGAAGTCGGAATTCGCGAAGACAAGCGTAGTAACTACGGTAAGTAGGGTGGAACACGCTCAATATAGTCTTATAATTTCTTTCAGGTCGGTTACTACACCAGCTTGAAACGCATGATTGCCTTGCGCGCTAACTCTATGTCAGTGAGTTCAAACAGAGCGCTGATTCAAGGAGATTATGGCACACTCCTAGAGAAGAACACGAATATTTTAGTCCTTGACTCCAGCCTGGTCGTTGTGGAGAGGTTCTATCCTAGATCTAGTCGCTATGTTTTCGTAGCAAATTTTGGTGACATGCCAGTTAGATCTGATTCTCTGTCTAAGTATTACTTTGGTGGGAAGGTAGCTGCCAGTACCGTTGGGAGGAAAGGGGAGATCAGTTTTAGGGATTTTGAGATTGGGGTGGGAGAGGGTGTTGTTGTGGAGATGAGTATGTAAAAATTTCAAATGTTTATTCTCTACATCCCAGTTCAGAAATACCATGTGGTTTAGTCCCGGTTAGTCCCCCAGTGATCATCACCATCAGCAATCTTTACCTACAGCTCTGCTAGAGGCGTTTTTCTGCCCCAATCCAGGATTATAATCGTAGATACCTCATTCAGCAGAGAAATAGCCAATCGAATATTTCAGATTACAAAACGGCAATCCGACAATCTTGGATTCTGAATGTAACTCAGTTGCAAGATTCCCAAATCGATGTTCCAAGAACGAATCCGGATTGTCAGAGAAAACGATTTTCATAAACTGGATTGTCGGACAAAACGCATTCGACATTCCGGATTATCGGAGAAATAGCATTTCGGAGAATCCGGATTATCGGAGAAATAGCATTTCGGAGAATCCGGATTATCGGAGAAAACACATTTGGGAGAATCCGGATTGAGAATCGTCAATCTGGATTGTCACGGAAAACGCCTTAGACGAAGCTTTTCCAAAAGGCTATAAGCGACATTTTCTTGAAATGGATTTGGTTGTAGGCTAGTACCCTATTCGTAACTGTGTCGGGTATGTTTCCCGACAACCCTATTCACTTAAATCGAAGCATCCGCTACGGAGATAAAATTTTCTGTCTGGAACCTCCAGGCCCTTCCTCGCCTAGACGGGAGAAGTTTTTCGCTGTTCCTGTAAAATTCGAAAATTGTCGCTTGTAACCTTTTGGGAAAACACCGGTGATATGTTTATTAAAAACCAGAAATAATAAATTAGTAATAAATTAATTTCCTTCAGTAAAAGAAATACTAGAAAAGGTGCGAACCAACGATAAGAGTTTGGCATTAGCCTTCATTATAAAAGTGAAAGATTTCCTTTCTGTTCACTAAAGGAACAGAAAACTTGACTCAACCTTGACATATCAAGAATGTACCCTGAGTCGATATTGAGAGTAAGAAAATTCTCGTTACGACCATTGCAGTTTCCGAGAATTCGACTTTCGAGTTAGTAGAAAAAAAAGCAAAAGGTTTGTGTGCCGGGAGTGGGAGTCGAACGTACGACCTCTTGACTACTACCCCGATACCATGGCCTTAACACGGACAAAGGCGAACTTTTACAGTGGATAAGTGCATAATTACAGTGCATAAGGGGCAAGGGCCTGCCAGCTAGCTTTGGGAAAACTAAGGAGGGGGTTCGAGATAACAAAGAAGGGGGGTCCTGTCGACACTAAGTCCCTGTATCTTTATCTAAGACCCCCAGGTCGGTTTGATGGCCGAAAGTTGCTTGGTCAAGTTTTCTGTGCCTTTAAGTTATTTATTTGTTGTACCATTTATGTGTGCTGGCTGCTGATAACGAGGCGAAGAGGGACGGGAAAACAGAGACTAGTCTGCTTGGAGTGCTGAACTGGGATACGGCCAATTACAGACGGTGAGCCGCTGTTATTTCAATCAGTCAATCAAATGTACTTCCAAATAGCTCAAAGCTAGAAGAGGGATACATAATTTATTAATTACACAAAACGAAACAAATTAACCAACACACGTAAAAGATATGACCAGAAATAAACGGTGAGATGAAACTATGTAAAAATTGGGCAGAAGAATTAGCCGGATATGGAGAAAACTGGTTGCCAGTGTTCCTCTCGGACCGACGCACGGACTACGGGAGGGGGGGGGGGGGTTAGACGGCCCATCTGGGGACGACTCACTGTCTTTGCTCCAACAAATTTTGGAATAGTATTTCTGCGGTCAGTTAATTTAGGAACATTCAGTATAATGAGCCTCAGCTGTCTCAGCTTCTTACCGTAAGCTTCTATTCGGATATTGACTTCTAGGGAGTAGGGATGAGCCAGGAACAATTACAGTGTTAATTGCTCGCGCTAATTGTTTCCGAGGAGCTCATTGGTCAGACATACCAGTTGTGCAAGGTTTTTCATGTTTCCTAAGAGGCCGAATGAGGCTGAAACGGCTGGGTCGGGTTTGTAAACTTTGGGAAACCCAGCAGATTTCATATAGGAGTCGCGTGTGTTGCGTTTAACTTGCAGAATCGCGTCTGACCAGGTCGGAATAGCTTCCATAGGGTGTGGGGGGGGGGGGGGTCATCAACCATAGAATTTGAATGTTGGAGGAAAACTCAAATGATATTTTTACTGTGAACAAATTTACATCTGAATCTCCGTAATGGTTCTTAGTTATATAATGGCATTCAAAATCAATGATTTTTAACTGTGAAAGCTTTATGTTCGAATCTAGTCAGCTAGCAGTGAAATAATTATGAATATAATTGTCAGAATTGTGCTGAATACGGCTCTCCAAATCAAATGATATTTTATCTGTGTAGAATATATATCTTGCTCTAGTCGTGTATAAGCCATCTAGTCGTGAAGTATTCTGCTGAAGTTAGTAACTTAAAGTATTTTGGGTATTTCCTATTATGTTATACGTCTTTCAAGTTGTATATCAAGACTTCGAGCAAAACTTTGATAATATTTGCTTTATTGAACTGTTCTGATGAATTTCAAGTTTTTGCACAAGGAATATCTGCTTTGCGTTCGATCTCTCTTTTTTAATCCCTTCTTTCTTCTTCAGTGGGCTGTGACTAATTACCTAGTTAATTACCGTAACTTATCTTTATTGGTATTGAAAGACTATTAAGCAATAATACAGTAATTAATACAACTTGGCATAACAAGAAAATGCCTTTCGAGCCAAGCCGAATCAAAGGCTATTAATGGTGTATTTAATGATCGTAAATGCATTGCATTTTGTATGCCTACATCAATTTAGATTATTTTAAATTTCACTTGACAGCAAAATACAGATTTCCATCCTATTGAATTTTTCGAGACTAAACTCATAAATGAATAGCGGCGATGGCTTCCTGTAAAAAAAAACTTGTCAATGTGTGATTAAAAATTCTGGTTTCGTGTTGGTTTAGGATCGAAGCATGCCTGCAGCTTTAAAGACGTATTTCAGTGTGCGTTGATTTCTATTATTTTGTTTGTCTTTGGTGTGCTTGAAAAATAAAATGTTATACAAACTAATGTTCAAATAAGGCTGAAACGGCTCAAGTTCATTACAAAGCTAGGTTATAACGTTGCGAGATATTGTCTAGACAGGTACGGGGATGATGATGATGGTCGTCGGCCTGAAGAGGACCTTTTCAAAGAAGAGCCGAAACATCGCTGAAGAAATCCTAGCTGACTTATTTGTCTTGAGTGTTTTTTTTTGTTTGTTTTATATAGAACTGAAGTCATGGAAGCTCTAGCGATAAGTAAAATGAATGTCTAAAAATTGAAGACCGCGTAATGTAATTATTATGCTATTAGATCTGCTTTAGTCCGTACTAAGAACACGAACTTTCGAGAAAATTTTATATCGTTAAACAGGCGAGTCAACTGAGATTTATTTATGCTACAGTTTGGGGAGTTATTTTTTAAGAACTGCTGGTGATGAAAGCTCGTTCTTAGATTTCATGGGACAAGGTTGCTATTTTTGGTGCAAGGTTGGATCCTGAAGCACAGATTTTTCCGCATCATAGTAGTTGCTTTTGCAGATACCATGGTATCTGATACGACGGTCGAAGTCGTTTTTGCAGTTATCGTGGTATCTGATACCACGGTCAAAATGCCTTTTTGCAGTTGCCGTGGTATCTGGCCAGTTATCGTGTATCTTGTATTCAGATACCACGGTCCGACCGTGGTAACTGATCGTGATATCTAAGAAAGGGATCTCACTATCATCAATTTTTGTCAAATTGGTGGGAAAGAAGTTTGGCACTTAGTGATGTGACTGAAAATCAGTTTTTCTTTCGGGATTACTTCGGAAAGCGCAATTTCGGCAATTGTAATTTTTGCAGAGCAACCGTAACTTCAAAACTTCAACCACGGTAACTTCAAAAAGCAGATCCAGTTACCATGGTATCTGTGAAAACGCAACTAGTGATTCTGGTCCTGGATTGCAGGTTCGTTCCTTTAGCTACAGCCTGACAAGGACACTTCCGAAGAAGGGCCGAAACATCGATGGAGTAAATGTCGGCTGACGTATCCCTTTAGCGCCCGATTCGCAGTCAGCTTGAGCTGAAGGGATATTTATGCTGGATGGGAGCTGCTTGTTGTTTGAAGTTCTTGATTATGAGTGTTTATTCATCAAATAACTACTAGTTGTGGGTTTAAACTGTCTTTTCGTCGGGAGGTCAGCACCTAGGACGCAGCATTCACGTAATATTTGAGACAAAAATCAACGAAGAAACCAACGAAAATGGGGTTTGTAAAGGCCTCACTAGTACCGAGCGAGAACAGTCTAATTGTTATTTGCAGGTATTGGTGTGTGGCTCGCTGTCTTTATTTTAGGCTCTTCAGTTCTTCCATTTTTACTCGAAATTTGTCTTGTCTGCTCCGAAGATAGGAGGCGGTTGTCCTCCCGAAATATTACCCTTTTTATTTCAGTATTTCGTTGGCCTTTACAAACCCCATTTCCGTTGGTTTCTTCGTCGATTTTTTGTGCTACGTCAGGATAATGTATTTAACTGCCTCTGCTTCTTGAACAGAGACTGCATGACATAATATGAAGAGAGCCGACTGCAACAGGTTCCTGTCTCTTTCACATCTAAAGCGAATAATCCTTTTTTCTCACCACCTGGGGTTATACTAGATCCACTTATCTCCACAGTCCACATACTGTCGACGAAGTCAGACCGATCGGCGGCGTAAGCTGGTTACGCCACGCGAACTTCCTTTTGAGTGATCCGAGTTTTTATGGCACTTGTTTCTCAAGCCCCGGTTAGTTACTCGCTCGACGACTACAGTTGATAGTTGGCTCTCGAGCGAGCGAAGTGTAGATTTTCGACTGAAATAATTTCAGCGTTTTAAAGTCAGTTATTTATTTGAGAATGAGACAATACTTAGATCGGATAAAACGGTTTCGTCGGCGATCTCATCGGGGTGAAGTTTGAGGACTGGAGTCTTAAGAGGAGGAAGAAGAATATACCTGATAAGCAAACAAGTACCTGAATACAATAAAAAGAAATGGATGATTTTTTCGCAGGTTTCGTTGGAGGTAATTATATACAAATATTTTCGTGGTGTGTACCACACACCTTGTTTCTGTTTTCGTAATCCTGACGCTTTTCAAAGAGCGCCTTTTAGAAGATTGTGGTAACATGTACAACATCGGAAATAATTTCTATCTATTCCTTGCATTAATCCCCCTCAGAATACTTGGGGGAACATGACTAATCAGAACTTCATTGTCCGAATGAAACCATGACCGTCTGAAGCGTAGGCCTACCAGTCAAATTAATTGGGATTATTTCTCATTTACGACACTAAACGGATAAGTAAGCTAAGATTTATTCTAGCGGCATCACAGCCCTTCTTAAAGGACCCCTCGCACTATTTACTCTTCAACTTACAGAATTTTAAAATATCTGAATATTTCAAAAACAGACTGTGCTTTCAACAAATAACCCACGGTTTTGGCTGTTGACTTATAGCAAAAACAGGGAAAAAATCTATATAACCATTTTTTCTGATGGAGAAACTTCGCGCAGACGTCGACAGCGTGAAACACATCGAAGGTAGCAAAACACGGCAAGCGAGAAAATCAGCGTGGTTTTGTTCAGAGGGGTTAGATTACCGTATGAAATTGGGGTCTCCGGGTTTAAAAATATGTAGAATGATTATGGAAGTAGGTTGCGTTAGTATTATAGGTAAGACAGGTCCTTTAAAGTTTAACTGGAAAGGTCTTAGATAGGACCAGTTACCGATCACTTATTCACTTAAAATGGCTTGAAGACCCAATGAAAATATGTTACTTCGTTGCTCCGCGATTCACGAATAATCGAATTTCATATAGTGTACTTTTCCTGTCGGACTATGCGTTTGTACCTGTATTGTATGCTTGACGAAAACGATTTACGAAAAATAAGTGTCCAACAGAGAGCTCACCTTCAGCCTGCTGATCACTGGCCATTAAAAGCCGCATTTGTACTGAGATTTCAAATTTTCCGTGACATAGTAGAACTTGAGAGGACGGCCGTAGATATTCTGAACGTGCAAATAGTGAAAAACCAAAAAAATCTCTTATCTCTTAACAAAATCCAAATAATGCAGTTTACTCACTTAAATTAAGTTGGCTTTCCAGTTAAACTTTAACAAATGCGAAGGTTCATTTATATAGCTACTGCCTGAACAGAACCCTTGCCAAAGTGTTTCGAGATATCACTAGAATAGATCTTAGCTTACTTATAAGTGCAGCGCCGTCAAATATTATTTCAAGTTAGTTCGAGCTGAAGGAATACTCATTTAACGACGCCTTGTGGTACTCCTTCTGTATCGTTTAAAGTTTCATCCAGCTCCCCCCATCCATTCAATCCACACGCATCACAAAACCCCCCGATCCCCACCGTGTCTGGCCTCAATACCGTTCGAAGTTACATTCGGTTTCTCTATCCGCTCGGTCCCCACACGTATCAGAATTCCCCCCAAAACCGTATTTGGAAATGGCACATCCGGGTATCTGCTCCTACCGGTTTCACTCGACTCGGATCTCACGTCTTAAACTTTAGGAATGTTCCCTTCCAAACCATACAGATGGTCGGATTCGGGAGACGAAGGTTTTCCAGAGCATCGGATCTGGTCTTCTTAGCCTCGCACCATTTTCTGTTTATATTTTGATAAATACTTGAATACTTTAAAAAGAGGTTCTGCTTTTAATAAATTACCCACGACTTTGGCTATTAAATTCTAAGCGTTTCTCCAGGCCCGTTGACTTCTAGCAAAAACATGGACACATTCAGATGACCGGTTCATCTGACCAGTGAGCTTCTCGCAACAATCATTGGAAGCATGATACGCATCGAGAACAGCGAAAGAAGGAAAATGTGAAAACCAGGGACGTAACATTAAAGTTTAACTGAAAAGCCAACTTATTTTTGCGTCATTTAATTGAATACACTTAATTATTTAAAGTTTTTTTTTGTTCATTGTATCTCTACTTCTGACGTTCAGAATATCTGCGGCCGTCCCCACAACGTAAATTCTACTATGACCCGGGAAATTTTAATCTCAGCACAAACGCGGCTTTTCAGTGGGCAGTGGTGAGCTTGGTGAAGACTGCTTGAAAAAATCATAAATCTTTCTCGTAAGGCATACAAAACAGATACAGCGCATAGAGGTACCACAAATCACACGGAAATCGCACAATTTGAAAATCGATTATTCGAGAATAGCTAAGAAACGACGTAGCGAATTTTCATCGGGCTTCAAGGCTCTTAAGTGAATGAGTGATTGGTAACCAGATTGTCCTCTCTAAGCCTTTTTCAGTTAAACTTTAAAGGGTTGGAATGTATCGTATGAAACTCGGATCTCCCGGTTTAAGAATGAACGGAGCGATTACGGATGTACGTTGCATTGGCATTATCGATACGACGGGTCCTTTAAATGAAAGTTCCGATATTACCAAAAGTCGGATTAACCGACTGGCAGGTATTAGCCTACGATCGCTAATGACCGTTCTGCCATAATAGCGGCCATGCCATATAAACTTGCTCGGTTTGTCACTTACCCACTACCCTACTATCCTAATTTTTGTCAAGTTATAAATAGGAATGTGGGATGATCCATGATTATGCCTGTCAATGAAAAATAAACCTTTCGGTTTGCTTGTTGTCAAGGACAGCATCAATTAAACCAATTATGCACTTCTACCTCAATCTACGATCCGGATCAGTTTTGGGTATGGGTATGGCGATAAGGTAAGGTAGGAAGGTTTTGGATGACGGAAGAACGATTTTTAGTAGTGGGAGAGAGTGGAAGGAAGGGGTTCTGACGGGCCTCCTTCTCCCCATGTACTAAACCACCTCGGCCGAGTTGGTCTCGGGTCGGAATATATTACTATTCTGGCCCGAGAACTACCCGGACGAGGTCGATTCGATTCTTGAGAAGCATGGAAGAAGTGGATGTAGGAAGATTGGCGAACAAAGCTCGCCAGGTTTTAAAAAAAATAACTGGTTACGTAGCCCAGAGTGGTCCTCTACACCTTTCCTGTATGCCAAGAATTTAATTAATTAATAATTTTATTACCCATGTATGGAGTAGAAAAAATAAGGAAAAGCTACACAATACACAATACTACGTAATCAACAACACATTATCATTTGTGGGACAGTGACAATAAGGTACAGAAGTTGACATCAATGAAATGCCTCGTGAAATGCCAGACCGGAAAATCTTGATTAATCAGTCAGATGAAAGTAAAAACTGAAGACAAATGTCGGCAAGTCTAACTTTTACGGTCGGACTTCGAAGCTGTGTTATCAGCGAATTAAACCATATATCTAATCCCTTTCTGTGTACACAGGTTGCAACATCAGACAAATTTAGAGAGTGACTTATGGCTGAAAAATAGAGTGATTTGGGAGTGAAATTTTATTTTCATGAAAAAAGGTGAAATGGTAATTTTTGGTCGGAATCACTAATGCAAAAATGTATTTCGGCGGAATCTCTATCCCTTTGGAATCCTCTAAGCATTAAGACTTTAAAAAAATTCCAGTTTTTGTGTTCAGACCTTGACATATAACAGACTGTCCAGTACCACAAGACTAGAATGGTTCACATTACAAGAGAAGTATGTTAGGCCAAAGCGTGTCCAAACGAAAAGTAGGCGTGCGAATACTTTATTCCAACGTGCTTCCAGTTCACATAATAGCGTAACACGTAATCACCTCAGTTTACAGGAAAAATCAGCGGTTTGGGTGCATTTGTTCAATGCAAAAGGTGTAATTATGCTGCTGACATGCTTCAGTCTTTTGGAGACTCTTGCCGATTGGATAGCACTTTTCTTCTCTCCACTGAATTTAAAATCAAACTCTTTTTGTAATACAGACAGAGTGGAATACCTTAAAATTACTTGCTGTGAGTTGAATTCCGCGTTTATTTTTGTATTTTCTGGAATTGTCACACGATTGTGCGACAAATCTTAAAATCTTCAGAAATAGAGTGGATTCTGTGTCCGACGTAGGACAAGAGTGACAAACAAAAAATAGAGTGTCACACTATCGTGCTACATGTGGCAACCCTGTGTGTACATGGCTTTGTTCTTACTGAGAAGTCTTGCAATTGGGTCACTGCACGATAAAGTCGAAAGATGCATAGCCTACGTATCAGCGACGTCTTGTAGCAAGCTGTTCATAATTAGTTCCTCACCCTTCTCTAAATAAAACGAACCCTGCTTCTTTCGAGTAACAACTGATAAGAAATGGATTATTAAAATGATGGGGAGTAAAGATTTTAAAGAAATAAGAATTATTGGGAAGTTCCTCAGGTTAGCTTTTAAACACCGGAAAGATTTCTTCTGATGGGGAAGTTGTGTTTTTAGTGCTAAGAAAGTATTCAGTGTAAATTAAAAAAATATTAAGAGTGTGTTAGTGTGTATATGCGCATGTAAGATTGTTTACTTTTTGTTTCGTTTTGTTGCATGATGGCCGGATGGCTTTAATGTGCAAATAAATCATTCATTCATTCATTCATTCATACTATACCTACATTACGTAACGTACGTATAGTCCTGAATAATTTTTTTTTTATGTTTGACAAGATACCGATATTTTTTAACCACTGGGACATGTTTAATTTAACCATATTTAACCAGTGTTGACATGTTTTATTTTACTAGCCAATATTTTCAATTAATGTTGACATGTTTATGTACCTTATGACAAGCACAAAATCGGCTTTGAGCGTTGTGTCTGACCTGGCTAACTTCTGTCCACTACCTGATCCCCCCCCCTCCTCCGTCGTTATATTTTTTGGCTGCTAAAAAAATTGCAAAAGACAAAATGCAGATTAATGACGTTACTATAAGGTATATTCGAAAACTACTTTAAATTTACCTCGAAAAGAGCATTTAATTGTTGAGTTTCAGACCCAAAACTAATCCTTAGCCCCATTATAAGATTTAAGATATAAGACCATTATAAGACGCCATTGCTTCTCTGACTAAATAAATTAAATCGTACAAGGAGGTTTATTTTGTTTTCAATTTTCATTTGTCCAAAAAGCAAGCATCATCCTAGTTTTTTCGTAACATTTTTGTTTTTCGTCATAATATCGGAAAAGTCAGCCGATGCTTTTTCTGGTAATGCTTGTTATGGATAGCATCTAGTGCATAACGTTTTAAATCACAACAGATTACATCCCAAGTGTTGTCTGTTGAAACCGCGCATCCTTGAGTAATTTATTCTGAAACTTCCGACAGTGCATGTGTGCATCCTCCAGAGGACGCCGAGGGATATTATAAGGGGGGGGGGGTGGAGGTCGCCAATGAATCATAGTACTGCGAGACCCTTTTTGGTCAGGGGCAGAGCAAAATACAGGGAGTAGCGCCAAGACCTACGCTTTCCATGATTCGCAAACGGGCCATAGTCATAGCGCCGTCCATTCCGCTTTTTTGTATTTTAAGCAAGACAAACTTGCGGGTTTAGAAATTTCTGGTGAAGCTAATAAGTGTTCTACCCACATCGTGGAAACAGGAGAGATTGTTTCTTTTTTTGTTGCTGTGTTCAGAATAATAATAATAATAATTTATTAAAGCCAACAAAGGGCCATACAACAGTATTCGTTATCGCACTTAACTAACAAAATTACATACAATAAGATCACTTCTTTTTACCCTTCTAGTATTCGCCAAATTACCTCCGATCTAAACTTCCAGTATACACTTAAAATATTTACATACCGACCGAATTACCTGACGATTCGTCGACTTCATAATACCACGAAATAGTATGGGCACCCCACCAAAAAAACTATCTTTAATTTCCTTCACCCCCGGATAATCTGTCAGCAGATGGCATAAACTCTCTTCTACCTCACCACAAAATCGGCAAGCACACTCAGCCACTGGCAAAGACCTATTCTTTTCAAAAATCCTTTTTCCTACTTCGTAATGGGAGACAGTTCGCCCGGAGTTGGAACCACATCTTTAATATTTCTGCGGGTAGACCTAGCTTAAAATAAAATTCTAATCCAAACAAATTCTTAAACTTCGGATAATTAGTGAGAGATAATTATTGGAGCCAGCGTTGGTGCACGACTGATTGAGTTTTAAAAGGGACGTTCTCTATCGCTAGTAGTGCCAGTGTCTCTGCTATACGTCCTTCATAAAATCCGGTGACTAATTGCCGCCAGACGCGCTTGAGAAACAATCACACGTGATATCTGGGGATAAGTTATCTGATAGGTGAATAAGCGATTAGGCTTTCGCTTCATATCAAGTCGCGCATTAGTCCCGTTGAAAAGTCAGCCAGCACTCAACTGAAGTCGGAAGCCAGAAATGATAAACTTGATGACGTTTGACAGAACAGAGTTGGGTAAAGCAAAAAGAGGGGATAAACTGTTTTAAACAAGATTAGGCCTAAGAGGAATTGAAAATAGCAAAACAAACCTGGATGAACGTACACAAAGAAGTAACGTGTCATTTTTTCTTTACGATAGCGCACCTAGCGGCCAAAAAATAACTAATCTGAGAGGAATTTTATGAGGGTCGTATTCGAGTGTGTGTCAGTTTTTTCAAGTCTTCGGCGCTACTGCTTAGTGTTATTGTGCTCTGGTCAGGGACTGGAAGAAACGAACCTGCAAACATAAATATCCGTCATAATTCACGAATAAGCAAGCTGACAGAGCAAAATGACACTAAGGAGTAGTGCCAAGACCTATGCTTTCAGTGCTTCCAATTAGGGGCATGCTAGTAGCGCTGCCGACTACACTTGCGACATTTAAAGCGAGACAAACTTGCGTGTTCAGAGATTTCTAGTAAAGCTAAAATGCGGCCTGTACATACAGACGAAACAGAGGAGGTTGTATCTTTTTTTGTTTGTTTGCTGTGTTCAGAAGTTTAAGTTATTGGAGCCAGCACTGGTGCACGGCCGGTTGAGTTTCAATAGGGACGTTCTCTATCACTAGTGGTGCTAGTGTCGCTGCTGTTCGAGTGTGTGTCACTTTTTTAAGTCTTGGCGCTACTCCCTAGCGTTATTATGTTCTGTCAGCTGGGAACGTCGACCCTTCTCGGCTAACGTCAAACTCGAGTTAGAAAAACGAACCTGAGATAAAATAAATTAAGGTTCTGGCAACTGCAAATATCTGATTTTGGTTAGTTACTTCGCCGGAATTGCTCGGTGTTAAAACTGGTGCTAAGATTTGATTTCGGACACGGAAGCTGTTCTTGTTGCTCGACTCGGCCCTTGACATATTTAAGATTATTTTGCATTTTTATTAACTTTGGTTTTACTGTGGAGAAGGGCTTGGGGTCTGAATTTCCTTTCACTCAATTTCATTTCGCCGGAATTGCTAGGATTTAGAAATGGTGCTGAGATTCCATTTCGGACACGGAAGCTGTTCTTGTTGCTCGATTCGACCCTTGACATATTTAAAATTATTTTGCATTTCGATTAACTTTGATTTTACTGTGGAGAAGAACTTGGGTTCTGAATTTCCTTTCATTAAATAATGTAATTTCTCTGGAATTGCTAGGATTTAAAATGGTGCTGAGTCGTATTTGATGGTGGAAAACTGATACGTCAGGTGAATTTTATTGGAGCTATAGTTCGGCCCTTCTTGGCAAGGGTTCTCTTGAGGCTCAAAACCGCTCAAGTTGGAAAAACGAACTTGTGGGAAATACAAAACTAAAGGTTCTAGCCTAGCGTTAAATATTTAACTTCGTAAATTCCTTCGTGAGCCTTGCTTGGAGTTAAAAAGGTTGCTGTGATTTCATTTTGGACACGGCTGCTGTTTTTGCTGCTCGATTGGGTCGTTGGTCGGGTAGAGATTTTTCTGCATTTGGGTTGAATTTCGTTTTCTTGTAGAGAAGAGCTTGGGGTCGGAATTTTTTTTTACTGATGATGCCTTTCCATGTTTCTGGTAGTGTATTCGACTGTGTCTCTGTTGATCCCTGAACGGTTTTTCATAATTTCAACGGCCGTTGTGTTTCCCACAAGTTTCGTTTTACCCAACTTGAGCGGTTTTGAGCCTGAAGAGGAACCTTGCCAAGAAGGGCCGAAATATAGCTCCAAACTGACGCATCCGTTTTCCACCATCATATATGATTCGCAGTCAGCTTCGGCTGAAGGAATATTTAATGGTGCTGAGATTTCATTTCGGACATGGAAGCTGTTCTTGTTGCTCAATTCGGCCCTTGACATATTTCAGATTATTTTGCATTTTGATTAACTTTGATTTTAATGTGGAGAAGGGCTTGGGGTCTGGATTTCCTTTCACTAATGATGCCATTCCGTTAGTTTATTAGTAAGTACTCGCCTATGTCGCAAGAAGAACCAAAATAGAGCAGATTCAAATATTTTATTGACCTCCAAGATCGGAGAGTATAAAATGAAATAAATACAAACAAATTGGCCAAACATGTAATACTATAAAAAACAATCTGGCTAAAGAATACTAAGTGTACAAGAAAACAAAAGTATACACATGCGATAAACTATATTAACTCTTTAACCGCTAAATATAGGTCATGAGTAAGAGAAGACATTTTCGACAGGAATTTTTGTTGCAAATAAATGTCGGTTGACTTTTCGTTCCGCGCAGCCAAACAAAGATGGAGAAAATATGAATGAATGAATGAATACTTTTAATTCAGCAAATTCGGTTGAAAGAAGTTCAAGGTTATCAAACATAATCTTGGATACTTTACAGCCCAAACCAGTACAAGCAGAAAAGCTGTGTAAGTGGGCTATAAAACAAAATATCAGTTATTATTGCCATGTCAAGTGCGTAGTTGATAGGAGGAAAAAGACCGTGCAAATATTGACTTACTTAGTTTCCAAAGAAATTGTTTTTCATTTTTTTTATATTTCAAAACTTTATTTTTTGTGTCAGATTATACAAATAAATTGTAGAAAAGCTTCCGGAATCTAATCATTTTAGATATAGATACATTACACTTTCTGGTGAGACAATTCTCGTGCAGTTATCTCGTTATTCTGCAGTTGTGCGTTAAGAGGGATTAGTAAAGGGATTGGCTACATAAATACTTTATCAGAGACTGCGGTATCAGCAGATAAATATTTGATAATTTGACGGATTGGAAATTCTGAAAGATTGCATAATACACTTTGTGATACATTTTTACAATTTTGCCAAATTCACAAGCACTACTGTCTCGTCGTCAGGAAAGGTCATTGAAGCTCATAAAAATTAGATTTTCGTAGTTAAAAAAATCAATAAAAAAAAATCATTAAAGGACCTGTCTTACCCATAATACTAATGCAACCTACTTCCATAGTCGCTCCATATATTTCTAAACCTGGACTCCCCAATTTCGCACGATACATGCTAACCCCTCTAACAAAACCACGCTGATTTTCTCACTTGCCGTGTTTTGCTACCTTCGATGTGTATCACGCTGTCAACGGTTGTCTGCGAGTAGGTTTTCCACCACAAAAACCGGTTATGTAAATTGTTTCTCTGTTTTTGCTACAAGTCAATGGGTCTCGGAAAAGGCTTAAAACAGCCAAAGCCGTAGGTTATTCGTTGAAAGCACGTACAGTTTTAAAGTACTCAAATATTCTAAAATACTGCAACTTGAAGAGCAAGAAGTACGAGGGGTCCTTTAAGCCTCTTTTTATTTCAGATGGTACTCTGTTGAACTGGTTTTTTTTTCTTTCTTTCATACACACTTTTATCTAGGATGTGCGCAATCAAATTCATTAACTGACTCCCAATTCTATTTATAGGCTGCGCTGGTGTGGTCGTGGGTTACCCTCTGGACACTGTCAAGGTAATTATTCATAGCTTAGGACTTTCATACTAGTTTGTTTTGCCTTTAGGCGTTTTAGCAAACAGGATAGTCACACGATTCGGGTTATCGTTATGCAATAGTCAAGTCAGACGGGTTACGGGTTGCTATGTGTCGTCCAAACCTCTAACTCTGCCAATGGATTTTTTATTTTGCCATCTTGGGCTCTAGTATCATATTTAAGTATATTTCAAGTCTAAAGGCACCGCGATTTTTCGTAAATACAGTCTATTTTTCCTCAAAACAGTCAGTTTTTCTTAAATTAAGTTTCTTAAAAGAAAATAGAGCTACAACAAATCCGAAAGAACAGATACACTTATGACGTAATATCTAGACCATTGTATGATTTTCTATTAACAAAAGAAAAGAAAACAAGACCAAAGGTGTCGATGGGATCCCAAAAATCTAAGATTGGATCCAGACAATTCGGTCTTGTCTTCGCCAGGCTAATCATCAGAGAAAACCGAGTTCAGATATTCTATCTACCTATCTATACCTCTATAAGCCATATCTATTTTGACGATATTGACTGAAACTTCCTGCTTTACTACTGCCAAATTTGCGGTTTCGCCCGAATTCCGAGCGAACTACTAGTCCAGCAAAAAAAGAAAAAATTCAGAAACGAAGCCGGCGTATCTCCTTATCCCTATAAAGAAATCTAATCAACTTTAAATGAAATTTTGACTTAAAAAAAATGCGGGTACAACCGGATTCCGGACTAATTATATGTCCGGGTAAAAAATTATCATTATATACAGACTCAGCGTCTCTTCTTACCCATAAATATATCATCTAATCAACTTCAGATAAAGCTTTTACTTTTAAGATATTTGCGAACTAGTTGTCCGGCGAGAAAATGGTTTTCACCATCGGGTTCAGCATGTCTTCTTACCCATAAATCAAACATTTAATCAACTTCAAATGAAACTGTTACTTTTAACCAACTTTCCGGTTTTGGCCGGATTCCGGACGAACTGCTTGTCCGGCGACAAAATGATTTTCACCATCATGCTCAGTATGTCTTGTTACCCCTAAATCAAACATTTAATCAACTTCAAATGCAACTTTTACTTTTAACCAACTTTCCGGTTTTTGCCAGATCCCGGACGAACTACTCGTCCAGCGAGAAAATGGTTTTCACCATCGTGCTCAGCATGTCTTCTTACCCCTAAATCAAACATTTAATCAACTTTAAACGAAACTTTTACTTTTAACAAACTTTCCGGTTTTTGCCAGATTTTGGACGAACTACTTGTCCGGCGAGAAAATGATTGTCACCATCGTGCTCAGCATGTTTTCTTACCCGATAATCGACTATCACATTAGCTGTTTAAAAATATTTTGTTTGTCTCTTAAATTGAACCCCCTCCCCCACCCCCCAAATATAGGGCTACAAAGCCCATCTACGAACTCGACCTTACCCTTGACCCAAACAATCCTCATACCAAGTTTCATCAAAATATCTCATTCCCTTCGAGAGTTATCGTGCTTACAGACGGAAGGAGGGACAACTTTTGCGATGTCATAGGTATCCCTCCACTTACGTTTTGGGATCCCAAGAAGATGTGTACTCCCTCAGGTGTAACAGCTAGACCAATGGTTTTGCTCGGATCCCAAGGGGAAGATTTATTGGACTTCTTCATCAAGAGAAGTCTTGTAGATTGCAAGCCTTTGCCAGTTACCATAAGTATATTATTTATCGCTAATCAACTCCTTCACAGATCCATTAGCTAATTCCTTTCTGTATTTAATTTCCGTTATTGGCCCAAATTACGACCGGAATAGCAATACTAGAACTCATAGAATATTCTGATTCAGCATGTTCTTTACCTATTTATACACCACCTTATAAGGTTTTATAGGGGTATTTTACTCTTTTCTAAATCTCCAGATCATATCAGATTATGATTGTACCATTTATCCGGTAGTAAATCAGACAGATACATTCAGTCTTATTCTCCTCATGCCGCCACAAACAGCTAGATCCAGGTAGCGTTCCAGCGACTCATTATTAGTTACAATCGTTGCTATCGTCGTTCCAGAACCCGCATGCAAACAGCTCTAGAACCAAGATATTTCACATCCCCAGGAACCAAACAAGTATTGAAATATCCTATTTCTAATCAGGCCCGTATCCAGGAATTTATTTCGAGGTGGACGTGTCCTTAAGTATCCGTCTGTTCTAGGTCCGTATTCAGACACAGGATTCCCAGAACCTTCGCTATACCGGAACGTTCCAGTGTCTAAAATCAATAATCCGTCATGAAGGGTCTGCAGCCCTTTTCCGGGGAATATCCTCCCCCATGGCGGGCGTTGCTGGAATCAACGCAATCATTTTCGGTGTTTACGGAAACGTCCAGAAACGACTGTCCGATCCAGAATCTATTCGGTCCATTGCCACTGCTGGGATTTGTGCCGGATTGGCACAGGCTGTGATTACTAGTCCGATGGAAATGGTGAAAACGAGGTTGCAAGTCCAGAGTCAAATGGCTGGTGCTGAGATCTCTACGTAAGTATTTTTGCCCTTTCCTACAGCTCCACTTAAGGCCCCAGCGAAATATTAGGGATTTCCTTCATAGATATAAATTTGCAGATGATTTTTCCCTTCTCATTATTAACTAGACCTACGTTGCCCGGGCAACGTGAAGTGTTGCGGCAACCTTTGTCCGGCTTCGCCGACTAAAGTGTTGCGAGAGCAACACTTTGGTTTTCTTTCTTCGCTGTCGGTTAAATGCTGAAATTGTCAACTTATCGAAGCTTTTAAAACGGTATGTTCTAAAAAGAATAATCACATGATCAAAAGCTGTTCTTTAGCGTTGTAAAACCAACGACAAAACAATATCGGAAGAAGGGACTACATTGACTTTGCGGTCAGTTGAACTTTATCCTTTTCAATCGTAGATATCGTGACGGATGAAAACTTGGAACAATATCTTATATAATCTAGTTGGTATTATAAAGCTATCCGTAACGTTTCAGGGTTAAAATACCATAGATGACACTATTAATTATTACAAAACTACCTTATTTTTTTACGTTACCGTATCGTTTGTACCCGTTGCGTAAACATTTAATCCTAGGTTATAGCGATAGACCATCGATACAAACTTTCTTACCGTCATATTTACAGAAATCGAATACAATGTGCACCAATTTTCAAAAATTTCTAGCCCCTCGTGAACCGATTCTTACTTAGAAGTCCCTCTCCGGTGACTGACATCAAATTCACCGGAAACAAATAATGGATACAACAGCTAGCAAAAGTTGCTAACCCCTCATCGCTGAAGATGATTATAACATAAAAGCCGATTACTACTTACAAGTCCCATGCATGTCTTACAACTGGGAAAAAAATTGTTCTTACCATCGAATACACCTGAAACAAATAACAGGTATACCAACTAGCAAAAGCTGCAAACTCCTCATTGCCGAAGATGATTATGAGCTAACAGTCGACTGTTGCTTACAGTCAACTGTTGCTTAGAAGTCCCTTACATGTCTCACAACTGGTATTGCCTATTTTTGGTTTCAGTGTGTACCTAACTCCTGAAGTTGTCAACCCCTTGAAACTTTCATTCTGGTTTATCTCATGAAGGATTTTTGTTAAAAAAAAATGGATGACATATACTTTGATCAGCTCACCAAGGGCTATCGATTGCCCAAACCACAACAAAAGAATATCGGAAAAAGGTACTAAATTGTCTTTGCAGTCGGTTGAACTTTATCCTTTTCAATCGTAGACATCGTGACGGATGAAAACTTGGAACAATATCCTATATAATCTAGTTGGTATTATAAAGCTATCCGTAACTTTTCTGGATTAAAATACCATAGATGACACTATTAATTATTACAAAACTACCTTATTTTTTTACATTACCGTATCGTTTGTACCCGTTGCGTAAACAGTAAATCCTAGGTTACAGATAGACCATCGATACAAACTTTGTTACCGTCAGATTTATATAAATCGAATACAATGTGCAACAATTTGCACAAATTTCTAGCCCCTTGTGCACCGGTTCTACTGACAAGTCCCTTTCCCGTGATAGACATCAAGCTCACCGGATAAAAATAATGGGTACACCGGCTATCAAAAGTTGCAAACCCCTCATCGCTGAAGATTTTTGTAGCATAACAGCCGATTATTACTAACAAGTCCCTTGCATGTCTTACAATTGGGAACCAAGCTGTGCTTACCATCAAATGACAGGTACGACAGCTAGCGAAAGCTCCAAACCCCTCAATGCCGAAGATGATTATGAGGTAACAGTCGAATGTCGCGTACAAGTCCCCTACATGTCTCACAACTGGTATCGCCTATTTTCGGTTTCAGTGTGTACCGTACTACTGAAGTTGTCAACCCCTTGAAACTTTCAAACTGGTGTATTTCATGATGGAATTTTGTGCCAAAAAATGGATGACATATACTTTGATCAGCTCATCAGCGGCTATCGATTGCCGTCGAAAAAAAAATTCTACCTGTCTTAGTTCAAAAGTTGACTTTTTTGCCGTAGGCCAACTTTCTAACGTCACCACTTAGAAAGGAGCAAAGGATAAGCTCTAGTTTCTTTAGTAATGAGAGAACTTCTAAAGTTTAAGAGTTCATCTGATACCATTTCTCTACCGCAAACCCAAGTGCAAAAAACCGAATGATAAACTCAGCTGAAATCGCGTACACAAATGGATAGTTGCGTAAACAGTTAATCCTAGGTTACAGCGATAGACCATCGATACAAACTTTCTACCTTCAGCTTTATAGAAATCGATTACAATGTGCACCAATTTACAAAAGTTCTAGCCCCTCGTGAACCGATTCTTACTTACAAGTCTTTCTCCCGTGACAGACATCAAGTTCACCGGATAAAAATAATGGGTACACTAGCGAGCAGAAGTTGTAAACCCCTCATCCCTGAAGATGATGGTAGCATACAATGTGCACCCAATTGCAAAAATTCCTAGCCACTCGTGAACCGATTCCTACTTACAAGTCCCTCTCCCGTGATATACATTAACCCTTAACCGAAAACAAATAATGGGTACACCAGCTAGCAAAAGTTGCAAACCCATCATCGCAGAAGATGATTGTAGCATAACAGCCGATGATTACTTACAAGTCCCTTGCATATCTTACCATTGGGAACCAAATTGTTCTTACCATCGAATACACCGGAAACAAATAACAGGTACACCAACTAGCAAAAGCGGCAAACCCCTCATTACCAAAGATGATTATGAGCCAACAGTCGGCTGTTGCTTAAAAGTCCCCTACATGTCTCATAACAGGTATCGCCTATTTTTGTTTTCAGTGTACCTTACCACTGAAGTTGTCAACCCCTTTGAAATTTTCAAACTGGTGTATCTCATGAAGGAATTTTTGTACCAAAAAATGGATGACATATACTTTGATCAGCCCATCAATGGCTATCGATTGCCGTCGACAAAAAAATTCTACCTGTCTTAGTTCAAAAGTTGACTTTTTTGCCGTAGGCCAACTTTCTAACGTCACAACTTAGAAAGGAGCAAAGGATAAGCTCTAGTTTCTTTAGCAATGAGAGAACTTTTAAAGTTTAAGGGGCACATCTGATACCGTTACTCTACCGCAAACCCAAGTGCAAAAACAAAAATTATAAACTCAGCTGGAATCGTCGCAGACATGGACAGAAACAATAGATGGCAGCACTTTCGGACCCGTGGGAAAAAGCCACTTTTTTGTCTCTGTAGATTTTTCTATTTATCACTCAAAGAAGATATGTTGGCTGTGGGGCCGGGTAACTGCCGCATATATTTAACACTTATAGATTTTAGTCGATCTTCAATTTGAAACTGGTGCCTGCCTGCTAGCGTGCTAGAACGGAGCTTTCCACTCGAAAGCAGAAACATGGTTTGATGAAACGAAAGGTTCGCTACACAACTTGAGATGGTCCTCTCCGACATAGGCTATACAACTCCACTTCACTTCGCAAACCGTAGGCTCTGGCTCGAGGACAAGCAAAAACCATCCTTATTGGCCCCAGGCAAGAGTTCTACGGAGCTTTCCAGAATGTAATGTCATATTCATCAATCCGGCCTAAGGTCCACACTTTCCGTAAAAACCGCACAGGTTAGACCCTTCCCAGTTACCAGGAATAAAATGAAATCGGAGTCATAGGAAAAAAAAAAAAAAAAAAAAAAAAAACGAGGACAAAACCAAAGTGTTGCTCTCGCAACACAATAAGCTTATTTTCACACTTCCGAAGAATCCAAATTCGGTACAGAACTCCATCACTTCCCTTTTTCTTTTCGTTTTTAGTGGAGTGTTCCTTGGAAAAATCCACTATTACGAGCGCTGTAGCAGCTTTCAGCTGTCGATTTTCACCATGTTTTGTGGAGCTCATAAGTCGTGAACGAGTGCAAGTATCAAGTTCAAACTTGGTACACTTGTGGGTACTGGGGTCTAGTTGTGCCTTTTGGCACAACTGATATGCCGTTCTTCATGAATTGTGACAAAGGGCGTATTAGGCTGCTACGATTTTGGTTTATTGCAATTGTTTTTGCCTTGCTAATGGAAAAGAGGTTTAAAGGGTCGGACTGGCTCACGCAGTTCGTGTAAGATCTTCAAGATTATTTGGATTTATATAATAATAATAATAATAATAAGCTTTTATTCCGCCAAAAAGACGAGTATATTTGCGGTTTGTTTACTTTTAAAGCTTTTAAAGTTGGGGGTTGCCCCCCCCCCCCTCCGAAACATCCAAAAATACTCATTTTTATAGGCTTTTCCCTGTGATCTATCTCTTTTTTGTCCGACCCACAGGCACCCCGCCCCCCGAAAGCCAACCCCCCCACCTCGAAATAAATTCCTGGATACGGGCCTGATTAGAAATAGGATATTTCAATACTTGTTTGGTTACTGGGGATGTGAAATATCTTGGTTCTAGAGCTGTTTGCATAATGTGATAAACTTTTTACTTTCACACTCTATGTCTGAGCGCTTGCGCACTTGTTTTAAAAAAAAGCAGCTTGTCATAAGTGGAAGACTACGACTTCTCGCCAATTTCACCTGATGACTAATTTTCTGTGAAATTCAGTAAACGATACTGAATTCAGTAAACGCTAAATCCCTTAAAGCTCAACTGTCAAGCAAAGAAAAAAAAAAAAATCAAATTAAGGATAGTAAGTCTTCAGTTATTCGGTTTAGTAGACTGAGGAGAAACTGCTGAGTATCCATCGTCATTCAGGCATTGTAAATCCGTTAAATTGCTTGGGGCAATAATCGATAATTATCTGAAATGGAATTCTCATGTTAGGAATACTATCCGTAAAATAGACTTTGTAATTAAATCCCTCTCTACGCTCAAATATTTCGGTTTTGATGTAACATGTTACATCAGTTACACTTTGTTGGGTATCACTTTCACCGAAGTTTGCAAATTCAGTGATCATGTTTGCAACCTAGTAAAGAAAGGGAATGCCGCACTCCGACTCCAGACTAGTCCATCACGACAATGAAGCGATTTGGATTCGGCGTAGAATCTATGAAATTGGCTCATGTGACTTACGTGCGACCGCTACTGGAGTATGCCTGCCCAGTTTGGGGACCCTTGGTACATAGGAGAATACAAAATAACGAAGAGATTGAATCGCTGCAAATCAGAGCGTGCCGCATTATGCTAGGACCGAAATACAATGGTTATGAAGATACCCTCTTCCTATTAAGACTTGAGCTACTCCGTGTCCGCCGACCGCCGGGAAAACTTAATTTTACGTTCTGGCCGATCAATCCTTGCCAGTGAAAAACATAGAGATATTCTGCCCGGTCGAGCACCGGTGACAGGACGGACGCGGCATCAAAATCTCCTGGTGCCAGCTAAATGTCGCACAAACCGGTATTCGAATTCCTTTGTACCATATTTCACTGAGAAGATTAGCAATAAAACAAGTGAATTCTAAGTGATTTATTTTCTTTTATGTAATAAGTGTATATTCAAGTATTGTAAAACATGAAATGTAATGGTCGACGTATTTAGTGCCATGTCGGCGCTACGAGTTGGATCAATCAAAATATCTATCTATCTACATGCCTCCTCTGTTACTTTAAAACCTATATCCGTCCTTATTTAGAATTTGCTTCACCGGTTTGGCATTTTTCTCTTTCTGCAGAGTTCTCTGATCGCCTGAAAAATAACCAAAAGAGATAAGTGAGAATCATTCTGAGTGATCATAACATTTCATATGAAGAGGCTCTCATTAAACTGGACGGTCCTAAATAACTGACTGCAGAAATACTCTTTCAAAAAATTTTGAAGCAAAGATAGTGTGTTGTCCCCAGATGAGCCGTCTATTCCCCCCTCCCATCCCGTCGTCCGTGCTTCGGTCCTCTTGGACACAATTCGAGAAATCGGAAAAAAAACGGAGATAAACGGCAAAATGAACATACATCGAATCCCGCCGTTTGATCTCCCAGACAAGCTATGCAATTGTAAGCATGCACCTCGCCATTATAACCCACGAAGAGGTGATTTAAAACTGGAGAAATACTGAAAGTGTGAAGATTTTTTTCACTCTCAGCATTTTTTTTCTTTTATTATATCGCGATTTTGCATACCTTTTTTTGTAGTCAACTGTACGACTTGCTATGTCAGGGCCTGCTTTATTGACAATTTACCATTATGTACTCGTTCCCAGTATTTGCCAAAAAGGGTAGAAACATGGCGGAAACTTAGATATTAGCTTTGACCTGATCAGGAGCCCTGTCTCGGAGGGCAGAAATACTCTGCGTGCTCTACAGATTTTCTAATTATATAATATACGATATTATATTTCCGTCGAAATTCATAAGAATATCAGAGAACAGACCCCTTAAAAACAATATATTCATAAATACTCTTTGAAAATAATAACTCTATTTGAATGCAATGGTGCTAAGTGATCATCTTTACAATTGACAGATCGTTCATATTGTAAATCATTACTGTATTAGACTCATAACGATCTCGAACAATCGAACATGATAGAATTGGCCCACATGATCAAGCGGGCCGTTCCAGAGCCCTTAGGATTTAGTAGGTCTGCTAGTTTTATACTTTTAATTGTACACGATGTGCGAGGTAAGTAATAAAACTCTGACTTGAACTTGAAACATTATCATAGTTATTTCCTTGCAGAGGGGCCTACGACTGCCTCCGGCGGATCTACCGCGCCAATGGACTTCGCGGCGTCTTCCAGGGATTTGGGATCACTTGCATGAGGGAATTCCCCGCGTTTGCTATTTATTTCTCTTCGTATGAGATGATGACCCGACAAGACGACCCCTCGAAACCTTTGAGCACGTGGACTATGCTCTACGCTGGGGGTATGGCCGGGGTTTACTCCTGGGCTGCCACCTACCCAATTGATATGGTCAAGTCCAGGCTGCAAGTGGATGGCCTCTGTGGGAAGCCTCAGTACAACGGTAATAGGCAGTTTTTATTTATTCAATTTTTTAATCAGTTGTTATTTAAACCTTTCCATTGCTCACCCATTTTTGAATTCTCTTACAAAACGCGAAACAAGAAGAGGCATCACGAATGGGGGGAGGGGGGGGGCCTCACCCGATTGTTGTCGGCCAGTCGGTAAGTGTAATAAAATATAGCTGATGTATCCGTTTTGAATAGTCAGATAGCAGTGGCTTGCTATGTCATGGCTATCCCTAATTTACTTAGAAATCTGCTTTCTGGTGGCCTTTGTTCGGAGATAAATTGTTGGCAGGAATTTTTCTATTTTTCTACGTCAGCGAGCGACGCACAACAGGCTGTGGTCGACTTCCGACTTATCTTGAGGTTTAGATAAAAGGGAAAACCAAGCTAGAACCGCAAGTCACGACAGCAGTTGTCGTCAATGCTGCTTTCGAACCGAAAAGTTCGCTTTAAAAAGTTATATATACAAATCGCACGTAATATAAGCATCATATAGGCTACACGCAATATACACAATTATTACATTTTAAAAGTTACAAATAAAAATCATATATACCTTTGTCCTCTTTGCCATGTTAATGGGGATGGTCTGAATCGTGTTCTTTTCAGTCGCCAGGAGCTTTCGCATTAGAGAGGTTCATTGTTTTGTGGGAAAAACGTAGGCTCTTGTGTGGGTGGTAATGAAAGTGATGATTTTTTTTTCAGATATCAAGACCAGTTACTATGGTCGGGAACGTGATCTGAATATCACATACCACGGTAAACGGCCAGATAGCACGGTAACTACAAACGTCTTTTGACCGTGGTATCCCATACCACTATAACTGCGATCTTCGCATGTATAAAAGGGAAATTTGGCATGTCGTTTCAGAGATCTGTCCATTCACGAATTTGTTAATTAGTATGGGGCAATAGGACATGCATAATTAGTTTATTCTTTTGTGGTAATGTCGGGCAGCTTCTTGGTATCTTACGGTCTACGTCACCTAACGCGATTGTTTCCTAATTTTGCGCGTAAAGCACTCGAGTTGAGAAGTGCTCGTTGTTAAGTTTTAAAGTAGTCGACTATCTCAGAAACACTTGTGTAGTGCGAGATGCTCTTTAAAAGCGTAAACAGAGTATTTTTAAGTAATCTTCGGGTCCCTATAATTCCATATACGAGATGAAATAATTGATGCAATGAAATTAACTATTTTTCATTCGTACTCCTGGATCAAAGATATATATCAACAACACTAATACTAAGTCGAAGACGCAATAAGTCAAACCAAGAAGCTTAATTCTTCGAAAACTACGTTGAAGCACTACGCAGCGGTGAATTGTGACGCAGTTGTGACAATTGTTGCATCAGCAAGTACTTAATCAAGTTCCTTCATGCTAAAAATAAATGCACTCCACCGCATCTGATTGAAAACTGACCTGTCGACCTTGCGGAAGCTTACAACGGGGTACGGTATATGAATGGTATAGTCTCTTATAGCATGGCATAATTTGGGCTATGGCCACAAATAGTCAACGAACTCTACAGCAGTTTCAGTAAAACATAATAGTTCGTAACAATCAAACCTTCCTTACGAAATATAGACCTTTCTGAAAACACAATGATAGTGATCTTTCTGTCTTTATAAACAAATCATGGACACAAGGGCACAACCAGCGCACGACGTTCTCCACTGCTTCCTGGCCCAAGATTGAAAAATAAGTGTCTTTTTCTGTGTGTTTTATTTATTTTCTTTAATTTACTTCTTTTTCAAAATGGCGGGTTCTAAATAAATTACTTACTTACTTAGTTACAAGGCAAGACCTTTGTATTTTCAACTTTTCTACTGCATTCTCGCCAGGAGACCATTCAGTTTTGCAGTTACCATGGTATCTAATACTACGGTCGCTTTGCAAGAACGACAACTGCTGAATTTGCGTTTTAAACTGTCATTCCAAAGAAAAACTTATATCCATCAAAATAATAGTTTGAATTTGACAAAAACCTAGGCTCTTGTGTGGGTTGTAATGAAAGTGATGATTTTTTCAGATACGTATGGTTACTATGGTCGGGAACGTCGTTTGAATATAACGTACCACGGTAACTGGCCAGATACCACGGTAACTACACAACCAGATACCACTGTCACTGCGAAAACGACTTTAGACCGTGGTATCAAATCCCATGGTTTCTCCAAAAACGTAACTATAAACTATAATCTTCAAGGAGTTTGAAGAATAGGATGGAAGACATGGAACTAGAAGATGGCACCCTGAGTAAATCGACTTACAACATGCATTTTTTTGCAGGTATTTTGGACTGCGTTCGGAAGAGTTACAGAGCAGAAGGCGCGTCCGTTTTCTTCCGAGGACTTTCCGCGACACTCATCCGCGCGTTCCCAACGAATGCGGCAACATTTGCAGTCGTGACGTGGACGCTCCGATTTATTCGTGATGAACATGAGGTCAAGGCACCGGGTACCCTTATCACACTTAACACAGCACCGGTAAGAACATTTCCCACCATTATGTAAAAGGATACACGGTCTTAGTTCTGTTTTCCTGCTAGTTTTGTCGACCTCCGCCACTGTGGTTAACAGGGTTGCTACATCAAAAATATTATGAGAGTGACTTCTGGCCCAAAACAGAGAGTGAACTTTATTTTCATGAAATGTTCACTCTTGGTCGGAATCGCCTCTGCAAAAATTACACATCTTAATTTTACTTTCATGAAAAAACTTGAAATAGTCAGTTCTGGTCGGAATCCCTGCTGCAAAATGAAAAATGGGTCATTTTCTGATTTGTATGTCCTACGTAGGAAAAGAGTGACAAAACCAAAATAGAGTAACTATTCACACTATCGTGCCACATGTGACAACCCTGGTCGTGAAGTCTCATTGTGATACAGGGCATGTATAAAACCACGTCTAAATTTACTGGAGACGACAGACAAGAAAAACAGTGTTGACTGATTGGTCACAATGCGTCACTGGAATTTGGAATGGTTCTAGCTACTGTTGCCATAATTAGCACAAAGGTTTAACTCTGTCTAAAGTTGTACAGTCATTTTCTTTAAACGAGCACGTTCTGACTGGTTTTCGTTAGTCAGAAGAACAGTGCTCTCCACACATTGATTTTTACTAGTTTTGCACACAATGATCACCACACTGTTTTGTTTTTTTGCACTCAATGATCATCAAATTGTTTGTTTTTTTCTTTCACACAATGATCATCAAAGTAGTAGCTTTTTAGGAAAAGAACACTTCCCAATCTTTACAAGCACAAAAGCCTGTATCGGTGTGGCAACTCTGGTGCTAAGGATGAAAAAAATATCTGTAATTATTTATATGAAGTTGTAAGCTTTACTATAGCACTTAGTAATAGTCTCTGTTGCCGCTACGTGCTATCGGATAGTACTGCCTGAGATTATTCAAGTCTGGAACACCCTGAATGAAATTATTTCGTACTACATATTCATACATGCAACTTTTTTCGCACAACAACACAGGCTACAATTTGTTTCCTCGAGAAAGGTTATCAAAGGATTGGTAAAACATAAAATATTCATTTCACATGTCACTTTTGCCTTAAATTTTACCCCACCCCACTCCAAGAAAAAAAAAAATAAAAGTTCAATTTCAATTTTCAATTTGTTCAGTAATAAAGCAAAACATATCTCTCGTGGGCAGAGCCCAAATACGATGTTTTTGTAGTCATAAATAAAGATAAAATAATTTGTCAACAGATAATTTAAAAGACCAAAAATTAACAAGGCAAACAATTTAAAAGAACAAAAATTAACAAGGCAGATAAACGCTAAAGATCATTGTACTGCTTTACGAAGCTCGGCACAAAGCTTCTACTGTAGCACATAGTGTTACAGTAGATTGGGGTCAGTTTGGGAACCTTCTCAGCCACTTCTCGGGGGGGACGAGATCTTACAGGAACAAAGGGTGGGGGAAGGAATGAACGGTACATGGGGTGCTGGAGAAGGGAGGAGCCAAGGTTGTGGCATAGTCTTTCGCGGCGGGAAGATAGGGATTTCAGCAGGTTTCCGAACAGTGTCGCACCCTGTTAATAGGCGATGTAGTACCACTTAGTTCCCCTATTTTTGAGGCTACTGTGTATCTGCTTTCGGCTAAATTAGATGTCGCCATCGACGCACTATGTTTCGAATGACGAATTTGCGGTCCACAGAAATTATTTGTTTTCCAGGATAAGAGGGGAGAAAATTCAAGGAAAACTATACACTATGTAGCACTTTTCAGAAAAAAATAACACCTTTTTCTTTAAAAGGAACACTTTTCGTCTGTTCAACTACTATTTCGGTTACAGGCACACAATTAGTTTGAGAAATAATGCTCCCATGAAGTAACTAAAGTAGAATTAGAGTGAACTGTGGTCACATTCCGCGACACATCCTCTACTGCTACGTATTTATACCATGCCTTCGTCCATTTCTTACACTTTCAACTTGGACTTGTGAGGACTGAGGAGAAACAGATTCACTTTGACGAGCTTGGGTTTGTGACAATTACCATTTGTCAGCGTTCAGTTGCTTATAAATATAAGTGCAAAATAAGACGTATAGCTCACTGATAAACTTTAATTGAAGTTCACCGTGCAGTGGTTTCTGGAGGTGAAGCGAAAGCAAAGCTACTGCTTTTTCGGTAAAACATTAAAATTTAAGCGAATAAAGTAGGCTACTGTATACAGAGCCTACTGCATTGCAAAATAGAGGGAACAATATAAGATAACAAAATGTTAGTTGTAGTGTGGTCGAGTCAGACACAGGTTGGGTTTTGCGTTAAAAAAAATCCAGAAAATAACACTTTTTCCAGTCTTCAATAGCACGAAAAATTTCAGTGGTGTGGCAACCCTGTGCAACAGTCCTAGCCTTTATGGGAATGAAATCGAATGGTATGTTTGAAAGATATACAGGCACAGAGAGGCTTACCAGCTTGCCCATTCTTTGGCCAAATGGGCTGGGGTAGGCAGGGGTCTCACCTTTACGGCCACACAAGACCCGTCCGCCCTGACATTAGCGTACGCATCTTCGCGTGTACAAAAGGGAAATTTTGCTTGTCGTTTCAGAGATTTGTCCACTAGGGTAATCTCGATTTCGCGAAATTTTTATTGGTATGGTTCAATAAGATATGCAAAATTAATTCAGACAGAGTCAGCTGGAATCCGGTGAAAACCAAGACTTGCGGAGTAGCTATTAAAGTTTGAAGATTGAGTTATCGAGTATTGACAGGGTTTAATCGATGATCAAGTTTATCGAGTGTCCGGCAGGAACAATAATCCATATAATGGTAAGTTTAATTGTTGTTAACTACCCATCACTATTTTTGTACAATGATATGCGGAATTAATAATTCTCTTTTTTTTCAGCTTTTAGGCGCCATGTCTGTATTCGAAGCCCCTATGCTGCAGTTCAGCCGGAATCTCTTTAGACAATACGCCCTCATCGAGCCGCTCGAGTCACGGTTCACCGCGGAGAACCCCTGCCACCCCCGGAGACTTCAGCACAGTTCACACCAATCTAATAACTTTGTGAAGTATTGTGAAATGGACGAAAGTGAAGACCAAGTCTGCGCCACTTCCGACGAGCGTAAATGAAGAAAAGCTGCGCAGTAGAACACAGACGTACAGCAAGAACCGACAATATTGTAGAATGCTCTCGCACATTCGAATTTCTCTACTGTAGCCGCATCTTCGAGACAATCTGACTCTTGTCAAGGTCTTGTCTCGCAAATTGTCTCAATTGTCTCTTCTTCTCAGACAAGACGGCCCTGTTTCATGATTAGCCTTTTTTTTCTTGTCAACAAGATAACTGTAAACTGCGTTTTATTTGCGACAATCTTCAATCGTCAGGTGAATCATTCACCTGACAAGGCCTAGATAAAACGACATTTGGCTATGACAAGGCCGAAAAGTGAGATGATCCGGTTAACGTCGCATCACGTCATCGAGGACACAAGGCGAGACAAGTGTGAATCAATCAAACGCGTGCCAGTCGAGGCAACTCTAATTACTATGCGCAATCATGGCATCACAGGGATAATGGTTGGTCACTGCGCGGACGTAATAGTGTAAGACTCGGACTCAGGGTTGCCACATAAAAAATATTCAGAGTGACTTTGGGCTCAAAACGGAGAGTGAACTGGGAGTGATATTTATTTTCATGAAATGTTTACTTTTGGTCGGAATCGCCTCTAAAAGTTACACATCTTAATTTTGTTTCATGAAAAAAACTTGGAATATTTATATATATATATATATATATATATATATATGTGTGTGTATTTAAAAGCCAGTGGCCATATACACAGTTCTGGTCGGAATCCCTGCAACAAAAATGACAAATTCGGTCATTTTCTGAAACAGAGTGACAATTCTCACGATCGTGCGACATGTGGCAACCCTGCTCGGACTGGCACTCGCAGAAGTCGGACACTGCCAAGTGATGGACAACGAGAGTGGCAAAATAGTAGCCATCGAAAATAAAGTAGACACAGTAGATCTGAAAAGAATTTGGATGCAGTTATTTTACAAGATTGCCGGTTCTCTTGCTACATCATCCCTATGGATTCAGCAGTGCAAAAGTTGAAACAAAGTTGCTGCCATGAGACCGTATACCGTATGTGAACAGGAAATGTGCGTGTAAAGCAGGGACCTTATTTGCTTGACCACTAGGTTCGTGAAGGGCCACACAGTCCAAAGGAATGTATGAGACAGATATTATTCTGGAACGCTATAATCAGTATAACAAGGATGTATCAGTTGTTAATTTGGAAGTAATCACACCATAGTAAGTAAGTCTTAGCGTTATATCCAGAGGAGCTTCATATAAACTATGAGGGCTAACAATATGGTATTTTTATGAAATATTTACTAAGATTTTGTTTCTGGTAAATGGTAGGATCTGCGACGTTTACCATAAATAACTGATATTCAGATATACTACTCTGAACGCTGGAGTACACTCCAATGTTCTGCAGACCCACACGCTGGTATGGCTGACCCCAAACGCTAGGACACCCTAACATCTTCAAAATTTTTAAGATTTGTTTTGGTATTGTTATTTGGTGTTTCCAGACCAAGCACTGAATATTTTTTTCTGAAGGTCACGTTGACCCAAAGTAGCTTTAAGTATATCCAGCGTTCATCCTAGTATGTCTGAGCCCCCCCCCCCCTCCCGCACATGCATGTATTTTGTGTTTTCCGTAAATCTTTGGCGCTGCTATAGTCGCCAGTCTCAACGGAAAGACGTCTGCAACATTCACAAGTTTACATGACAGGATCTGTAGTTGGATGTCTGTTGTTTTTACGAACGAGGGGTGATTTGCTACAGATATGTTGCTTTGGATGCGGTAGTTTTGGGCAACAGTTTTTTTCACAGCATTTTGACGAATACGGAAATGTCTAAAAGTAAATCACATCCAGAAAAGCGTACCTCTACCAAAGGCCCAAATTTGATTTTCGCTCCATTTTTAGTTGATTATGACAGCTTAAACCTAGTGTTCTCAGAACGGATGTTTTATTCGCCAATGTATGCTTCTTACAGAAGCTGCTAAATTTAGTATCCCAGTCTTCCATTTCCGAAGGTTTAGAATCCAAAAAAAATTAGGTATTATACGAGGGTTTATTTTTATTTACTAGTTTTATTTATTTTTTAGTTATTTCCAACGTAGATCTGATCGATCGCCTTCTTTTCAGGCATGCTATCAAGGGCCCACCAAAAGTTGTTCAGAACTACGTATTTGCAAGGGTCTTCCCCGACCTGCAATCTTCTTCCCCCTTTTTTAGGATCATTTCCGTCAGCAGCGTCGTATGGCTGAAGATCATCCTTTTGGTCAGGCGAATTAAATAAATTCGTTGACAGAAGTCTATTTAACGTTTGTAAAAGCGGGAAAAAAGGTCGCAGGGTAACCTATAGGTACCAGTTGAAATCCTTGTTACTTTAACTGTGTTGCAACTATGAACTACAGGTTATGGGCTCCAGGCATTACTGAACGGAATATTTTTTAAATGAATCCGGTATGAGTTTTTTCAGTTGTGCCCGCTGCATCACCAAAGTGCCATACGTTTTTAACAGCTGTATATAACTTTGTAACTGCGTGACTTTGTTGATTAGATATCGTTTATTACTATATAAAGTATACGAAATGTGGCTTCACTTGCAAGTGATAGGAAAACACTGAGGGTCAGCTGCAGTTAAAGTGCGAACACACGATCAGGATAGGGAGCTCCCGGACTGGAATTCCTGCCCGGATTTTTGTCACCATCACACTTCCATATGGAAAAGTTGAAATTTTTCCAACTTGATCATGAAAGTGCAGGAAATACGGCCGGGAAATCCTGATCGTGTGTTCGCACTTTTAACCACAAACCCCTGACTTTTGGACACCCTATGCCGAATGGTGGGTATATCTAGCATTCGACATGCCTATGCCGAACGACGGGGGGGGGGGGGGGGTCTAGGTGAAGCATAAGTGCGTAACGCAATCTTCTCTATTCTCTAATTCGTTCAAAACAATATAAAAAATTACCAATCTACGTTGCGTTCCACCTACTTACCAGTAGCAACACGGGGTTATCCGTGGTTGCACGTTTGGGATAGCTGTGGTTACTTTGAAAGGCCAAATATTCAAATTAATACTAGGAAGGATTATTTCAAAGTTCTAATTTCTTTGCTAAAGCCAATATTTAATGTATATATTATATTAATGGATATAATAACATCAGGACCTGCCGGCTGCCGAGTTTCGCAAGTTCACTTTTCTTTACTTTTCTTCCTTTATTTTATACTTTTTATGTCAATATACGATATACTAGGAAGGATTATTTCAAAGTTCTAATTTCTTTGCTAAAGCCAATATTTAATGTATATATATATATTAATGGATATAATAACATCAGGACCTGCCGGCTGCCGAGTTTCGCAAGTTCACTTTTCTTTACTTTTCTTCCTTTATTTTATACTTTTTATGTCAATATTCCCATCGTTGACTATTTTTTTCTTCTAGACAAATAATTATATATAATTGTGACCCTGCCTTGGACTTGCTCTAGGTAGATGCAAGATTTGTGTGACTGGGTATGATTAGTTATTCCGCAGTTATTTTTCGTTTTTTTTCCCATATGCACTCACTAGCAGAACTTCACTAGCATAATGTGATGTAGGTGTGATGTAAATTAACAAAAAAGCTATGTGCTCACATATCAGTGTATCTTCGTGACTCTGTTGACATTTCCGGCTATTTTCCTTAACGAAGAATTTTGGGAAAATAACGTGAACTGAATTGAATATAATTCACGTTTGCAAATGAAAAAATCTTGAATCTTGACAGTAAACGATCAACCGCGGTAAGACGACCGACTTCTGCCGCCTTTCGAGGAAAATTGCCTGGGGTTTTATGCCGCAGCCAAGGAGACAAGGGGAGGGGGGGGGGGGTAATTTAATTTAAGGCTGAAATTCCTTTAGATCGAATACAATTACTAATTAGCCTAAAGGCAGATTTTTTTACCGTTAGGATTACGAAAAATAGACGCCCAATCTCTGCCGCCTTTCAAGGAAAATTCACTGTGGCTTTACATCACAGGCAAGGAGACATGGGGGGGGGGGGGGTAATTTCAGGCTGGGATTCCTTTAAATCATATACAATGAATAATTGGCTTAAATGTAGATTTTGTACCTGCGGTTTTTTTTCCCATATGCACTCACTAGCAGAACTTCACTAGCATAATGTGATGTAGGTGTGATGTAAATTAACAAAAAAGCTATGTGCTCGCGTATCAGTGTATCTTCGTGACTCTGTTGACATTTCCGGCTATTTTCCTTAACGAAGAATTTTGGGAAAATAACGTGAACTGAACTGAATATAATTCACGTTTGCAAATGAAAAAAATCTTGAATCTTGACAAAAAATGTGAAGCGGTTTTCATCACAGCTACAAGAAGTACGAATAATATCACTGAAGTATAGACTCTTACCAATCTACGTTGCGTTCCAGCTACTTACCAGTAGCAGCACGGGGTTATCCGTGGTTGCACGTTTGGGATAGCTGTGGTTACTTTGAAAGGCCAAATATTCAAATTAATACTAGGAAGGATTATTTCAAAGTTCTAATTTCTTTGCTAAAGCCAATATTTAATGGATATATTATATTTTAATGGATATAATAACATCAAGACCTGCCGGCTGCCGAGTTTCGCAAGTTCACTTTTCTTTACTTTTCTTCCTTTATTTTATACTTTTTATGTCAATATTCCCATCTTTGACTATTTTTTTCTTCTAGACAAATAATTATATATAATTGTGACCCTGCCTTGGACTTGCTCTAGGTAGATGCAAGATTTGTGTGACTGGGTATGATTAGTTATTCCGCAGTTATTTTTCTTTTTTTCCCATATGCACTCACTAGCAGAACTTCACTAGCATAATGTGATGTAAGTGTGATGTAAATTAACAAAAAAGCTATGTGCTCGCATATCAGTGTATCTTCGTGACTCTGTTGACATTTCCGGCTATTTTCCTTAACGAAGAATTTTGGGAAAATAACGTGAACTGAATTGAATATAATTCACGTTTGCAAATGAAAAAATCTTGAATCTTGACAGTAAACGATGATTACGAAAAATAGACGCCCAATCTCTGCCGACTTTCAAGGAAAATTCACTGTGGCTTTACATCACAGGCAAGGAGACATGGGGGGGGGGGTAATTTCTGGCTGGGATTCCTTTAAATCATATACAATGAATAATTGGCTTAAATGCAGATTTTTTACCTGCGTTTTTTTTTTCCATATGCACTCACTAGCAGAACTTCACTAGCATAATGTGATGTAAGTGTGATGTAAATTAACAAAAAAGCTATGTGCTCGCATATCAGTGTATCTTCGTGACTCTGTTGACATTTCCGGCTATTTTCCTTAACGAAGAATTTTGGAAAAATAACGTGAACTGAATTGAATATAATTCACGTTTGCAAATGAAAAAATCTTGAATCTTGACAGTAAACGATGATTACGAAAAATAGACGCCCAATCTCTGCCGCCTTTCAAGGAAAATTCACTGTGGCTTTACATCACAGGCAAGGAGACATGGGGGGGGGGGGGGTAATTTCTGGCTGGGATTCCTTTAAATCATATACAATGAATTTTTTTTCCATATGCACTCACTAGCAGAACTTCACTAGCATAATGTGATGTAAGTGTGATGTAAATTAACAAAAAAGCTATGTGCTCGCATATCAGTGTATCTTCGTGACTCTGTTGACATTTCCGGCTATTTTCCTTAACGAAGAATTTTGGGAAAATAACGTGAACTGAATTGAATTTAATTCACGTTTGCAAATGAAAAAATCTTGAATCTTGACAGTAAACGATGATTACGAAAAATAGACGCCCAATCTCTGCCGCCTTTCAAGGAAAATTCACTGTGGCTTTACATCACAGGCAAGGAGACATGGGGGGGGGGGGGTAATTTCTGGCTGGGATTCCTTTAAATCATATACAATGAATTTTTTGTCCATATGCACTCACTAGCAGAACTTCACTAGCATAATGTGATGTAAGTGTGATGTAAATTAACAAAAAAGCTATGTGCTCGCATATCAGTGTATCTTCGTGACTCTGTTGACATTTCCGGCTATTTTCCTTAACGAAGAATTTTGGGAAAATAACGTGAACTGAATTGAATATAATTCACGTTTGCAAATGAAAAAATCTTGAATCTTGACAGTAAACGATGATTACGAAAAATAGACGCCCAATCTCTGCCGCCTTTCAAGGAAAATTCACTGTGGCTTTACATCACAGGCAAGGAGACATGGGGGGGGGGTAATTTCAGGCTGGGATTCCTTTAAATCATATACAATGAATAATTGGCTTAAATGCAGATTTTTTACCGGTAGGATTACGAAGGAAGTATTTGGGTAAGGTAGATGGTCCTCACTTCTGTCAAATGTGGGGAAAATGGTGTGGGGGGAGGAACGGTTTAAGCAAATATTTGGGAGTAAAATTTTAGAGATATAGGAGATCCGGAAGGATTCCGGAGGTAATTCATACAGATTTTTTTCTTTTCTTTTTTATAGTTAGTTTTTTGTTGTTGTTTTGCTCTTTGAGCTTTAACGGAAATAAATCTTGTGTCATCTTATCCTCAGTCAAAATCGTCTCAAGATGTCACTGCAGGTATAAACTGGCTTGAAAGACAATGTCCCGTTTGATTTTCGCCGATGCCGTTTCCATTTTGCTGTACAGGACAGGATCACCGACAATCCTCGCAGCGTCGCGAACGTCGCGTAACGTTTCGTCGAGTCGCTGTATCGTGCGAACAATCAGGCCTTCCTGAACATCTGTTAACTCGATTATCTCGTAGAACGGCTAGAAAAATATAACATAGCCTTATGAGAATGCAACATGTATGACACTTTTAAATGTCATCTTTTTGCGAAATAAAAGGATCATAGCAGATATATTCCCATAAAATCAACACGCAGATGTTGTTTTAGTTCCAATGCCATCTACTGAGTGAAATTACGTGACGCTTAGCATAAGATGCATAACTGAAAGAAGAAATAAAGTGAAGTTGAGAGCAATTATTTCAAATTCCAGCTAACATGATAGATTGGATGTGAAATAAGAATTTTTGGCAAGTATTTTGCAGTAAACGCTACCTAGTATGAGTTTTAGCGTTTTCTTTGACAACAGTTCACTGTTACATTGTGATAAGTTTCATAAGAGATAACACAAGGATGCACGGTTGCAACAGATAACACTTAGGATGTTAGCTGTTATGTTTTTCAAACGTTACGCATTAAAACTTTTGCATACAAGAAAAGCCGAAACTCCGGCGAAAAAACTTCTGCTGACTTTTTTGTTTGTCTTAATGATATCGGAAAAGTCAGCGAATGCTTCTTCGGCGTTTTTTTTTCGGTTCTTCATCCTGGCAGTGCTTGTTATGAATGAAATTTAAATACTCCTTGAGCCCAAACTGGCTGGGAAACATATATTCAAACATACATAAAACGTTTATTCAAACAATGTTTACAACGGACTTCATCAGCGATATTTCGGCCCTTCTTGGCAAGGGTCCTCGTCAGGCTGTCAATCCTCTGGTTCAACTTCGGGGAAGAAACAAACCTGTAATCAGGTTTGTTTACAGGTTTGTTTCCTTCCCCGAAGTTGAACCAGAGGATTGACAGCCTGACGAGGACCCTTGCCACGAAGGGCCGAATCGCTGCCAAAGTCGTATCGTAGCTGACGTATCCGTTGTATGTATTGTTTAAATGCATTACGTTGAATATATAACGTTTTCAAAATCATAACATAAAACATCGCAAGTGTTATCTCTTAAAACTGCGCATCCTTGTGTCATCTATTATGAAACTGCTGACGATTTACTGTAGGGGAGAACTGTAATGGGCTCAACTTCCTTTAGGGGCATTCTCGCCGTTCCCCGAGGACTCCACTTGAGGAGTCCCCACGTTTTTGTTTGTCCCGGGGACTCACTTCCCCGGACGGAGAATGCTCCGATTATCATCGCCATCATAAAAAGGAATCCCTTTAAGATTCGAGGGGGGAATAAATTTGCTGGTGTTGGTGCAATATAAAATTAATTAAAAACAATCAGGAAAAAAAAAAATTAAGTGGATCTAGACTAATTTTGTGTTCCCCGTGTTCTCGCTGTTTCTGTACGCGGAGTCCGTGTGGAGGGACACGTTTTATTCTCGCCGTTCCCTTATATTCCCCAGCAGTCCTCGGGGAACGGCTAGATTACGCCTTTTAACAGAAATTTATTAGCTGCGTTTTTTGTCTCTGTTCTGTTCGCTGTTTTCTCTGTGTTTTATATTTTTCCCGTTTTTGTCAAAACACGGAACACGCTGTTTCTCATTTTCCCGTTTTTGTACGTTGTTCCGTGTTCGCGTTTTTGTACGTTGTTCCGTGTTCGGTGTTCCGCTGTCTGTTTTGCAAAACATCGGAACTTGCTCTCCTAGCATGTTTTATCACTGTTCAGACAGAAAATTGCAGAGAGATTCGCAGATAGAAAAGAAAGAACTGCAGAAGTTCAGGAATAAAGATGGACCCTAAGGTATGGTCTTTTTAGAATTTAATTTGCAATTTAACAGATTTCCCGTCTAAGAAATGGTCAGGAACCTAAATTTGCATTTTCGCCAGAACAGCGACAAAACATGAAATATGGAACGGCGTAAGCAAAAAATACCGTTTTTTGGGGGGGCCCCACTACGGACACACCTGTTCGTAAATCGGTCTTGACCCGTTTTTAAGACCGGTTTTTAGCAGTTTGTAGAGGTTCCTCCTTCAACCCGTTCATAAAATCTGGGATGGAAATCCATCTCCCGTTTTTAATTTGTTATGAACAACCAATGAGAGAGGAGCGTCCCAAAACGTTTTAAAAACCGGTCTTTAAAATGTCTAGAAACCGAATTACAAACAGGTGTGCCCGCAGTGGGGCCCGGGCATTATCCAAACCAGACAACTGTGAACACAGTCCACGGAACAGGAACCTGAGACAATAAACGCAACTATTATAGAAATTCCAGACTTACAACTCCCATGGCCCACTTGTGCACGACTTCGACCAATCCATACTGGAACTGATCCACGTAGTCTCCAACAGCTTCCTTCAGGCCACATTTCTGCTGAGTTATTCCAATGCGTGTTGCGATTTCTTTAATCTTTTCAATTCCCTGAAAAGAGCGTTTGATTGGAGCTATGGCTAAAAACGGAAAGTCAGCTACGATGTCTGACAGCGATATTGCGGCTCTTCCTGGCAAGTGTCCTCGTCAAGCTGTTGCTGGACTGGGAAAACCTGTGGTAACTGTCCCATATCGTAGCTGACTTCTTGGCCAGCAAAGTAACCTATCTTCATTAAATGTTGTATTTAGGATGTTAACAGATACTCGAATACTTGATTTTTTTTCTTCTTTACAGCTGAACAATTTGGCCTCCTCAAAAGCGTACATGAAAATTTTTGACTGTAAAACGAATGAATAAGCTGAATTGTAATTCAGGCCTAAGCTACAGAAATTAAGTTTTGATAAAATAAAGTAGATTCTGAGTTTAGCTCAGTCAAATATGATGATTCGCAGTCATCTTGGCACGAAGAATACTTATGCATATTAAAACACACAAAAAGTTCCAAATAATTTGGAATGGATTGAAGATAACATAATTAATATAATCTAACGATGATCATTCGCACATGGAGACGACTGAAACCAACCACATCCGGTCCAAAGAATTGGGTTAGATTATACATTCTAAATACTGGATGCTTGGTTTTTCGTCGTTACAAAAATAAATAAATATAGAACATACAGAAGTACAATAAGTATTCAAGTAATGTATACCACGAATCGATTCGTTAGCTACGATGCTTCATCAGCGACATTTCGGCCCTTCTTGGCAAGGGTCATGACAGCGATATTTCGGCCCTTCTTGGCAAGGGTCATGACGAGGACCCTTGCCAAGAAGGGCCGAAATATCGCTGATGAAGCATGGTAGCTGACGTATCCGTTGTATACATTACATGAATATATGTTTCAAAGCCAACTTGGGCTCGAGGAATATTTAAATACAAAGAAATTTAGGTAACGTAGTAATTAACCTCATAAAAAAAAAGTATATTTAAACTCCTAATATTACTGTAGACCTAACCCTACTGGTTGAGAATGCAAGAAGCATGCAGGACTCTTTCAGAAAAGTCTATGATTTAAATAATTACTACTGGTAGGCCATCCACGTGGAAACAAAAAAAAGGGTCCTGAACCGAAGAAACCCGTTACTTGCTCTCGGAACGGCCAATAGGAGAACAGATAGACGGAGGTCAATCGTGATGCCTAACTAGTATTGGCGGCTTCCTACGTGGGAAAAAAAAAAAGTTCTGATCCGAAAAAACCCGTTCCTTTCTCCCGGAAGGCCTGAGAGACGGAGGTCAGTCACGAGTTCGTTCCAAAACAACGTACACGAATTGATAATTGCCTTTACACAAGGTTTAACGTTTTTTGTTATAAACTCCACCAGTCACTCAATCATCAACTCTTGTCAGTCGCTGATGTGTTCGTTGCCAAAAACCGCTGTCGAGTTGATTAATGCCTATGCCAGGACGCTGCAACATCACTGCCACTTATCAAGCTAATAGTGCGGAGCAATTCAAATTTTCAGTTAAAACTACGTTTCAGGGTAAAAAACACAGCGTGTCGTATGTGAACGAAAAGTTTTTCCCGATCCTTTTCCGATAGATGGAAGCATGTGGCATCTCCACATACCGGGCGCCTCTCAATCTTTTCCCGCTAATCTTTTTTCCTCAAAGTCTTAGTCCTAGATCCGACTGGGACAAAGCCTCGAAAGTTTCGGAGAGTCAGGAACTGGAAATAGCCATATTTATCGTCAATCAGTAATATACAGAGCCGAGGGGTTTCTCGGCACAGATCACGAGCTTGTATCCCTGCCGGCCCAGAGATGAGCGAATCCGAATCCGGATTCGGATTCGAATCCAGGATTCGTCCTTTTGGCCGGATTCGAACCAGATTAGAATCTTCTGCTAATCAGGCTGGATTCGGATTCGGAATCCGATTCCAAACCCTCAATCTTATGAATCCACTCAAATTTCTAGTCTACATCCTTCCAGTTTCCAATTCCCAATTTTTACGCAGTGGCCTTAGGCAAGCCAACTTTTTTATCTGCGCTACCAGCCATCCTCAGTAATTTATCACGTTATCCGATTACCTTAGTTATCAGTGCTTTTAGTCACCTCTCATTACCTATGTAAATGATTTGATTTTTGTTAAGATGAGATTCGAATCCGGATTCGATTCCAGATTCAAATCCTCAGCATGAAATGGTGGATTCGGAATCGGATTCGGAACTAGCCCTGGATTCGAATTCGGATTCGAATCCTTTCATGGTCGGATTCGCCCATCTCTGTGGCCGGCCCCTGGTGATCAATTTACAGTGTTAGCAATTGTTTTAAATTAAAAGAACCTGAATCTAAACCCACCAATGAACTGGACCTTATTCTTAATATCAAACAAAGATGTGGGTTTCCTTTACACTTAATTTTCCTGCTGTTACGGTAGTTTCATGGAAACGGGGGGGGGGGGGGGAAGGGGGTAAACGTGACTTTTCCGAGAAGTATGGAGTTCGTAGTTTTCGTTCGGATCGTGGCGTTTAGACTTACGTATATTCTTCCTTCGATACAATAATAATAATGTACAGATTACATTCGAATAGCATACTTCCGCTACTGTAAATTCCTCCTCTACTTGCCAATTTAGTATAAAAATCGAAAAATGATAAATAAATTTTCAGATACTAATAACTGTTAAACTTGACAAGTTGCAAAGGAATCTGTCCGTCGCCGCGTTTTCTCCGCATCACGGCCTTGTCCGTTTGTTTGAAGTGTAATCTGTTCGACGCGTAAATTTGTATCCTAATTTAAGTTGTTTCTTTCTTTTCTTTATGCACTCCACTATTCTATTTTACAGAAGTGGGTTTATAAAAAGATTCATTCGTTGATTCATAGAATGTTTTATATACACGTTTCATGAAATATATATTCACATTTATTTTGTACATAGTGTCATGAGAAATGTATAGTGGCGAAAGCCTTTTTGGTGCAATTGTATCATTATTATTATAATTATTCTATATAGAGACATAAACCAAACTTGGTTGGTCCTGAGTCTCGTCTGTCTGTCGTTTGTCTATCATTTACGCCAATTAGCTTAATAACGTTCGCTTCTAAAAACCACACATATTTCCAATTTCCTATTCCTAACGGGACATTCAAAGGTCATACGAATACAGGATGTGGGAACCAGATTCAAGCTTCTTTGTTCCAGCTTTCCCTATGAAGTCGACACAAATTTTTACTAATTATATAGCAATAATAACAAAAAGATCTGACTACTAGCACTGAAATTCCGGTCGTAATCTGACCCCAGTCTTGTGCAATCTGACTGGGGAAAAATAACATGTTTATTGGGTCTGTCCCAAAGCCTGAAATTCTAATTCTATCGTCGCTAGTAGACTCCTATCATGCCGAAAAAATCTCGAGAGCATGTATAACGCTGTCGCACTGCCGCATGTTCTGTATATCGCGCCGTTTTGGAATCTGTTAACTGAGACCCAAAAACGTAAGCTCCGGTCCCTTTACTTCAGGTCTGCAAAGTTTCTGCTGCGTTGTCCCTTGTGGACGACCAACACCTTCATGATTAAAAACCTAAAGTTTCGTTGGGATCCCAAAAATCTAGTACTTGATCCAGACACCTGGGTCTTGTCTTCGCCAGATCCAGTATTATCCAGGCTAATCATCTGAGAAAACCAAGTTCAGATATACCTCTATCAGCCATATCTATTTTGACGATACTGACCGAAACTTCCTACTTTACTTCTGCCAAATTTCCGGTTTCGGCCGAATTCCGAGCGAACTACTTGTCCTGCAAAAAAAACAAAACAGAAACGAATTCAGCGTATCTTGAAAGGACATCTAATCAACTTCAATAAAACTTTAACTTACAAACAAACTTTCGGTTTCAACCGGATTCCGGAGGAATTATATGTCCAGGTGAAAAATGATCGTCATATACAAACTCAGCGTCTCCTTAGCCCTAAATCTGTCATCTAATCAACTTCAAATAAAACTTTTGCTTTTAACGAATTTTCCGGTTTTGACCGGATTCCGGGCGAACTATTTGTCCGAGTAGAAAATGCTTTTCATATAAGTGTTCACCATGCCTTCTTACTCCTAAATCTGTCATCTAATAAACTTCAAATAAAACTTTTAACTTTAACCAACTTTCCGGTTTTTGCTGGATTCCGGACGAACGACTTGTCCGACGAGAAAATGGTTTTCATAATCGTGTTCACCATGTCTTCTTACCACTAAATAAAAACTATCTAACAAACTTCAAATAAAACTTTTACTTTTAACCAACTATCCGGTTTTTGCCGGATTCCGGACGAACTACTTGTCCGGCGAGAAAATGGTTTTCACTATCGGGGTCAGCATGTCTTCTTACCTCATAACTGACTATCACATGTTTTCTTACCCCTAAATCAAAAATATCTAACAAACTTCAAATAAAACTTTTACGTTTAACCAACTATCCGGTTTTTGCCGGATTCCGGGCGAACTACTTGTCGGACGAGAAAATGTTTTACATATTCGTGTTCAGCATGTCGTCTTACCTCATAACTGACTATCACATTAGCTGTTTAAAAATATTTTCTTTGTCCCTTATATTGAACCCCACCCCTAAATGTAGGGCTACAGAGCCCATCTACGAACTTGACCTTCCACTGGACCCAAAGAATCTTCACACCAAATTTCATCAAATATCTCATACCCTTCGAGAGTTATCGTGCTGACAGACGGACGGACAACGGACAACTTTTGCGATGTCATAGGTATCCCTCCACTTACGTCTTGGGATCCCAAAACACCAGATTGCCGACCCCAGTATCGGGGATCGACTAAAAGCAGGAAAGGAAAGGCAAGAGAAAAGCAGGCAAAGATACTAAAACCAGGAAGGGCACACTAAAACGGGGAAAGAATTTGAAAAACTGGCAAGCCTTTCCTCTGTTTTATCCCGTGAGGGGTTGGCAACATACCCTACCCCTCAAGGGATACGAAACAGAGGAAAATTGCACGGTGCAGCTTGCCAGTTTTTCGAATACTAAAAGGAGGAACAGGGGAACTTTTACAAATATAATGTGCCGACCCGTCATGGGATACTAAACAAAGGAAAGGCTTGTCAGTTTTACGAATCCTCGGTTTCTGGTAATTCTTTCCCCGTTTTAGTTTGCCCTTCCTGGTTTTAGTATCTTTGCCTGGTTTTCTCTTGCCTTTCCTTTCCTGCTTTTAGTCGATTCCCTTGTATCGCAGTGAATCGGGTAATTTCAAATTTCCAGGGGAAATGGAACCACCCCTGGCTTAAACACTTTTATAGTTCGTGATTGCTTAATTGTTATGTAAAATGTCATTTGTCTGTATCTGTGTTGTGCCTTAGAATTCTCTTCTTTTTCTTTTTCTTTATCTTCTTCTTTACTCCGTTTTGTTCTTAAGTGAAAAATACGGGAAATAAATACTTTACTTACTTACTTTCTTACTTACTTACTTCCAAGACCCTATTCAATTGTCTGGATCAAGAAGTCCAATAAATAGTACATTTTGGGATCCCATCACCCTTAGCCCTTGTTTTTCATGGTTATGTGAATGAATTTGTGTTTTCGTGTACTCAAGCGATAGGCACAGACATTCTTCACAAGTGACCAATCAGCCTGTGGAATAGACTCAACTGTTACCTGACAAATGACAAACGACAAACTGTTTCAAAATACAAGTGGGTCAGGAATCGTCAGGCAAACCCTGGAGATTTGACTGGAAACCTAAACAAGACAGTACCCATCCTACTCGCCTCGTGTTGCAGGATTCCGCACGAGTTCCTTGTACTATGAAATAATGAAGTTCAGAAATAATAATAATAATAATTTATTTGTAACCCACTGCATAAAAACAATGTGAAGATAGTGGAGTAAAGAAGAGAAAGAAACAAATAAACAACGGAAGAAACACTAGCACAAAAAAAATAAACACAAAAATCAACAGAACAAACAAATGGGCACGTGATATGGAGTAAGCCGTTCATATGCTTGTCCAGATAAATTATTATGAAGCTCCTTGAATTTTGCCGTTATCTCAGGAGCTATGTATTTTCGGATTATTCTCTGACTTCGATACGATATATGGATTCATCATTTATCATTACTCCTAACCAGGGACGTCACGACTGGGGGGGGGGGGGAACGCCCCCCCCCCAATGCTGTCGGCCAGTCGGCAAAAAAAACGAGTTTCGAAAAATCGAAACCCAGAATTTCCAGCCTGAGCGGCTTGAGCCTGAAGAGGATCCTTGCCAAGAAGGGCCGAAATTTAGCTCGAATAAAATGTAGCTGGCTTATCCGTTTTGCACTGTCAAAAAAAGGTATGCTTATTTTTTATATTTATGGATATTTATATCAATCCAAGAAATTAACAAGAGCTATTCTTTGAGCCCAAGCTGACTTTGGATTACAGGTTTGTTTCCTTCCCCGAAGTCGAACCAGAAGATTGACAGCCTGACGAGGACCCTTGCCAAGAAGGGCCGAAATATCGCTGATGAAAAATCATAGCTGACGTATCCGTTGCAAACATTGTTTGAATAAATAACAAGAGCTGAAAGCTCATATGGCACTTGTAAGAACAATTAGTATGTTTGTCAGATACGGTTTGCAGTTTTCAAGGGCTGGATCTCTCTCCCGATATCCATTTCAACAGAAAATCGGCTTGATTTAGTAAATCTGAAATGGTTATATCACTCATCCTTCCTCCAACGATGACCGGGTCGGGGGAGGGATTTTTAATCTGATAGAGTCCCTAACATGCCTGCAAAGTTTCACGGTCATAGCACATCTGGAAGTACCCTAACTCGTGATCATCGGAACTGTGAAAAAACCCCTCCAACTCCCCCCACTGTGACACGATCCGGTCCTGTTTTGTCAATAATGTATCTACGGCTTATGCTTGTTCTTCCCTCCAAGTCGCATCCCGATCTCTCAACTCTAAGCATTTCACGAGATTTCCCCCCCCCCTCCAGCTCCCCCCCCCCAAAGTTATCGGATCTGTTCCAGAATTGAAATTGAGCACCCGAGATACTTGTTCTTGACACTTGACAAGTTTCATGCACGTCTCATCACCCGTTCCAGAGTTATGCACGTCACTAGAATCCGGATTCCTAATCATTCCACTACCCCCATGATCATCGGATCAGGAAAGGAACTATTTTCAAGTCGACCTGGGAGAGTACCTAATATGTCTGCCAAGTTTCATGGTCCTAGTACATGTGGAAGTACCCTAACTCGTGATCACCGGAAATCCGGGAAAACGCCCTTCAACCCCCTCTACTGTGACACGATCCGGTCTTGTTTCGTCAACAAAGTATCTAGGGTTAATGCTTGTTCTACGGTTAATGCTTGTTCTTCCCTTCAAGTTCCATCCCGATCCCTCGACCCTAAGCATTTCAAGAGATTTCCCCCCCCCCCCAGTTTTCGGATTCGGTCCAGATTTGAAATTGAAAATCTGAGACACTAGTTCTCCACAATTGTCAAGTTTCATGCATGTCCGATTATCCTTTCCAGAGTTATGCATGATTCTACTTTTTGGATTCCCCATCCCTCCACTCTCCCGATGGCTGGATCGGGGAAGCGATTATTTCCAAGTTAATTTGGTTGGTTGCCTCATATGCCTGCCAAGTTTCATTGTCCTAGCTTATGTGGAAGCGTTTCACGAGATTTTGGTACCCCTCCATCCCCCCCCCCAAGTTATCGGATCTGGTCCGGATTCGAAACTGAGCATCTGAAGCACTTCTTCTTGTCATATGTCAAGTTTCATGCATGTCTGATTACCCGTTCCAAAGTTATGCATGTTACTACTTTCCGGATTTCCCATCCCTCCACTCCCCCCACAATGGCCGGATCGGGGAAGTGATTATTTCCAAGTTAATCTGGTGGGGTTCCTGATACGCCTGCCAAGTTTCATCGTACTAGCTTATGTGGAAGCGTTTTACGAGATTTCCGGTGCCCCCCTCCCCAGTTATCGGATTTGGTCCCGATTTGAAACTGAGCATATGAAGCACTTGTTCTTGACATACGTCAAGTTTCGTGCATGTCCGATTACCCGTTCTAAGTTATGCATGTTACTAGTTTCCGGATTTCTCGTTCCTCCACACCCCCCACGATGGCCGGATCGGGAAAGTGATTGTTTGCAAGTTAATCTGGTTGGGTCCCTTATATGCCTGCCAAGTTTTATCGTCCTAGTATATGTGGAAGTGCCCAAACTAGCAAAAGCGGGACAGACCGACAGACCGAGAGACCCGACAGAAATTACAATCGCTATATGGCACTTGAGTATGCTCAAGTGCCATAAAAATGGGCTAAGCATGTCTTCTTACCCCTATACCTAATCTTTAATCGAGTTCAGAAAATACCTTTAATTCTACAAAATTTCCGGTTTTGGCCGGATTCCGCTTAAACTACTTGTACGGCAAACAAATAATGTTCAAAACCGGAGTCCCGAATGTCCTATCGACTTCAAAAACAACTTTTAACTTCTACTAAATTTCCGGTTTCTGCCGGATTCCGGGTGCACTATCTGACCGGCAGGAACAAAAAGTTCAGATAAGGATTCAGCATGTCACCTTGCCGATATATCGACAATCTCATTAGCTTCAAAACATATTGTACTTCATCCCTTAATATAAAACACCCTCTCCCACCCCTAAATTTAGGGCTGCAAGGCTCATCTACGAACTTGTACCTTGACCCAATGAATCCTCATATCAAGTTTGAACAAAATATATCTAAAGTTATCGTGCTGATAGACGGACAAGTTTTACGAAGTCATAGGGATCCCGTCGTTCTGGGATCCCAAAAACGTTATAAAACCCGATAAGATGAATGGGCAGAATATAGGATTAGAGCGACTGCCAGTGTTCCACTCAGACCGGCGCTCGGAGGACGGGAAGGAAGGAGGGAGAACAAATATTCATAAAAAATGTCTCACTCCTGGTCGCAAACAGACATGCGGACAGTGGGGAAAATTTGTCACTAGTTTCCCTCACCTTCGTTTGGGATCCCAGAAATTCCTCTTTTTTGGATTCTGTTCGATTTTATTTGTAAATTATGCAAGTCACGATATTGTTCGTGCTTGGCAAGTCGCAGGCAGTACTCAGAACTGCGCCTGACAACGTGGTATAAGCTGACAGCCAGCCAAACCAAGAAATCATAAATACCTGTTTTTCGCCAAACAAAAGTGGCGCGATCGCGCTCCTCTGAATTAAACATTGTCAAGAATTGGCAGGAATTTTAAACGCTACATCACGAGGTACGGATATTCCAATAAATGCGGAATAGCGAGACCTCCAAAATAACATGGTTGCTGGCACTACTTAAACATTTCGTTTCTCATGTTTCAATTCGTATCTTTTTGAGGATTCCGGGCGAACTACTTTTCTGGCCAGGAAATAAAGTTAAAAAAAAATCAGCATGTCTCATTATACCGAAATCGACTATCCCCAGCTTTTAAAAAATATTTGTTTGACGCTAATTTTCCCCTTCCCACCCCTAAATATAGAGTTACAGAGCCGATCTACGAACTTGATCTGTACTTTGACCTAAAGTATCCTCATACCAAGTTTGAATAAAATATCCCAGCCCCTTCGAGAGTTACCGTGCAAACAGACGGACGGACAAACTTTACGATCATAGGTATCCCGTCACGAACGATTTGGGATTGTAAAATGAGAAAAAAAGAACAAAGACAAAACAAATAAACCAAAATAACTAAATCTTTCTACTATCCGCTCAAAGATGTCCAAAGGGGAGGAGTAACTGTGAAGAAAACAAATAAAGAAACAACGAAAATCAAAGTGTGCAAAAAGAACAAGATCGGACATAGTTCTATGGCTGTTCGAGGTAAAAGGGTTATACTCAGTATACTCATCTAAACTATTTGTATAACGATGGACTAGTTGGCCGTTTCTGTACGATAGGGGCAGGCAGCACTAGTAGATATTGACAGTACAGGACCCCTCTTGCTTATTGTGCCTTTATACACTATCTCACGCTTCCTTATGGAAATATAAGCTTCCCAAAACCCCGTATTTCGCCATTGTTTTGTTTTGTACCTACGACTGTAAGTGCTTTTTCCGCCGAGTCGAACTTCGCTAGTCACGCAACGTAAACTTCGCCAAAAACTTCAAGGTGTGCCGACAATTCTTTCACATACATTATGGGCGTGCGAAGCTTCGCAGTGTTGTTTTTCATTTCAGAAGACATAGGGTTCGTTCCAGCTCCTCTCCGTAGTTACTTCGAAGTATCTACGTGTGACGTCACAAATTAACTACTACCTGGAACGATCGAAGTTACTACGAGACGAGGTAACGCATGTTTCTTGAATGCAAGAAGATATGGGGACTGCATGGGAAGGATAAATAGAAAAATTGTTTCTTTTTGGTGCATAAGAACGACTTGATAATTATTTGAAACAGATTCTCTATTCCGGTTTTGTCTTTTTGGTCGCTAAATCCTTATTTTCACATAGAATTGTTTCCTAGCCGGAACCGCAACAGTCTTTCCCGTGCAAATTATTTAGCACAATACTTAGTCCTTATCGGAAATGGAACGCCCAAGATCCTCCAGAACCCAATGATTTCAAAGTGGTTAACAAAGTTCAATTTTTAGCTTCTTCTCCTGCAGTATATATAGTAATAATAATATAAAGCAACAGAAAAGGCTTTCACCTCCAAATAACTGAGAAATTTAATAGATATTATTGCCATCTCAGTTACTGGCATTTGAAATTCATTCCTGTCACAGTCCATATCAAGTCACCAGACTGACCGGTAAACCGTCAACTTAGGTTGACTAGAATTTTTTCTGTTTGGGTTTATCCGCGAATCATATTTGACGAGAAGCTAAAGGCCCGGTACAGCTGAAAATCACAAAATAATGTCCTGTTTACTTTTGCTATTGATGATGATGGTGATTTTAAACCCGTCAAAATAAACACAAGGCACAAAGACGGAGTAAATAATAAGGAAAAAAAGAGAAAAAGAAAGGAAAACACGAAAAAAAGTAACTTACAAAATACACAGTATAACTTTTACTATGCAACTAAAGCAAGAGGGATTTCCAGTCGTGATCAATATTTTGGCTGTATGTTTCTCCACTGCTGTTAGTGGATCACTAATTTGATAATGACTGGAAATTTTAGAGTTTCTCGTCCAAGGGGGGAGGCGCAATATATATTTGGCAAAACGATAGAATGTTGACCGGACTTGTTTTTTGTCTGTTTGGTGAAAAGTCTCCAGAAGGGTGCAGTATACAGGATGTGAGGTAAGGCGACGGAATTGAACACCTCGTCACACCTCGTCTGACTTTGCTGCCCCGAGTTCACTTGTCAAGACGGCTCTTGGTAAGTGAAAGTGCTAAAGACGGTCGGGTACTATGGGTTCGTTCCAGCTCGGCCCGAAAGTCACTAAATAGTTACTATTCAGTAACTTCTCCGTTCCAGCTTGTCAAAAAGTTACGGGGAGCACAAGGAAGATCGTTACTTCGAAGTAACTTTTTGTAAAGATAGTACCCGACCATCTTTAGCACTTTCACTTTCCAAGAGCTGTCTTGAGAAGTGAACTCGGGGCAGCAAAGTGAGACAAGGTGTAATAGCTAAAGTAAGCAGGACAATATTGTGTGATTTTCAGCTGTACTGGGCATTTAGCTTCTCGTCAAATATGATTCGCTGATAAACCCAAACAAAATAAATTCTAGTCAACCTAAGTTGACGGTTTACCGGTCAGTCTGGTGACTTGATATGGACTGTGGCAGGAATGAATTTCAAATGCCAGTAGCTGAGATGGCAATAATATCTATTAAATTTCTCAGTTATTTGGAGGTGAAAGCCTTTTCTGTTGCTTTATATTATTATTACAATATATATTGCAGGAGAAGAAGATAACATTTATTCAGTGAACCTTGTTAACCACTTTGACATCATTGGGTTCTGGAGGATCTTGGGCGTTTCATTTCTGATAAGGACTAAATATTGTGCTAAAAAATTTGCACGGGAAAGACTGTTGCGGTTCCGGCTAGGAAACAATTATTTGTGAAAATAAGGATTTAGCGACCAAAAAGAAAAAACAGGAATAGAGAATCTGTTTCAAAATAATTATCAAGTCGTTCTTATGCACCAAAAACAAAAAAAAATTCTGTTCATCCTTCCCATGCAGTCCCCATATCTTCTTGCATTCAAAAAACATGCGTTACCTCGTCCCGTAGTAACTTCGATCGTTCCAGGTAGCAGTAAATTTGTGACGTCACACGTAGTTACTTCGAAGTAACTACGGAGAGGAGCTGGAACGAACCCATAGGCATAGGCATAGTCATAGGCAAAAACCTTGAGGCACCTTTAGGGATCAATAGAACGTATCTTTTGGTCAAAAGTATATTTTTCCCTTTGCAGTTACGATGCGCACTCTAAGGGGACTAAAAACTGATTTGTAAGCACATACTTGGGTTAAAAATGATCACGGGTCATTGGGGAATACGAAAGTGTAGTTGTCTGATCAGAAACACGTCTTCTTAAAGTTCTGTATGACAAATCCCTACCCTCCCCCAAGATGATGGGATCGCGAAAGGCATAAATGATCATGGGCCCCTGTGGATCTTAAAAATGTATCCAATACTCCTTGAGCCCAAGCTGACAGGAAACATATATTCTCTATAAACATATTTCATCTCTTTGTCATAAAAATGTATGGTTTCTTAAAAGTTTTTTTGCACTTTGCGGTTGAGATTAGTGCTTTAAGTAGGTTAGGAATTAATTTGTAAGCAAAACACTTGAGGCAAAATTGATCACGGGCCCTTAGGAACCACGAAAATCTATCTTTCGTCGACCTCTCGAACCGTCAACATCGTCTCGATTGCGCTAGCTTCCACGTTGGATGGAGAGGTCGGTGAGTCCAACATAGTTGTAACATGGCGTTCCCACTGAAGGCCGTATCCAGGGGGGGGGGGGGGGGGGGGCCGCCGAATAATACAAAAATAATCATTTGTATAGGCTTTTCGCTCTGATCTATGTCTTTTTGTCCGACCCGCAGGCACCCCCCCCCCCAAATAAATTCCTGGATATGGGCCTGTTCCCACGTCAGTGACTTGCTCAGTTCAGTCCCCAGTGATTCGCATTCGCCCAGCTGTGCTAATGATTGCGATTGCGAAGTTGATAGAATTTGTTTTACGAGTCATGAAACTGATCAAGTGATTACGAAGGAACTGAAAGCGAATAAAGTAGCCGGCGATGACGGTCTGTCTGCGGAGGATGCGAAGTATAGTAGCCGGCGGCCTGTGCGATTTACTTCCAGTATACTCTGAACAAATGAATGCATTTTTGGGATCCCAAAACGTAAGTGGCGGGATGCCTATGACATCGCAAAAGTTGTCCGTCTGTCCGTCTGTGCGCACCATAACTCTCAAAGGGAATGAGATATTTTGATGAAACTTGGTGTGAGGATTCTATGGGTCAATAGTAAGGTCGAGTTCGTAGATGGGCTCTGTAGCCCTACATTTAGGGGTGGGGGAGGGGGTTTAAATTAAGGGGCAAATGAAATATTTTAAACAGATAATGTGATAGTCGATTATGGGGTAAGAACACATGCTGAACACGACTGTGAAAACCATTTTTTCACCGGACAATTAGTTAGCCGGGAATCCGGCCAAAACCGGAAAGTCTGTTAAAAGTAAAAGTTTTATTTGAAGTTGATTCGATGTTCGATTCAGGGGTAGGAAGACATGCTGAACACGATCGTGAAAAAACATTTTATCGCCGGACAAGTAGTTCGCCCGGGATTTGGACAGAACCGGAAAGTAAAAGTTTTAGTTGAAGTTAAACCGGATTTTTTTATAAGTTAAAGTTTTACCTGAAGTTGATTAGACGCTCTTTATACGGATATGGAGATACGGTGAATTCGTTTCTGAACTTTTTGTGAAACTTGGCAGGCATCTCAGGAACTCGACAATTTTAACTTAAGAACAGACTTTTCTCCGATTTGACCATCATGGTGGGAGTGGAGCGAGGGGAATCCAGAATCTTGGGGAATGTCCAAATTTTGGAAGGGTGATCGGATCTTAATGAAACTTTAGATTTGGAAAACTTCAAGTCCAGAATAGATCTGGTGACTTTGGGGGGAGTTGGAAAGTGGGAACCGGAAATCGTGTGACATGTCCAGAGTGGATGGATCGGGATGAAAACTTAAAACAGTCGCCTGAAATTTGTCAATATTCAATTTGTGACTTTTTCCTAGTCTGAAGACTACAAATCGACTATATTTGACTTAGACGAACTTACAAGATGTTTATGTTAGTTTTATATATTTTGTTACAAACAAAAAAACATGCGGATTGAGGTTTTTTCTTTTTAATTCTCCCGTTAACTCCAAACAGTTGATCTGTCGTCTGAACAGATCAGGCGCGGTTTAAGCGCTTATTTCGGTCCCGTGTGAAGAAGCTGTGAATTTTCCTCTACAGATTTTAAGTGGTTAACGTGCCATCTCTTACCAATTTTGTAGTGTCAAGTCTAATTACTACGGAGCGCTGCTCTCATGGACCTTGTTTCACCCCCTATCGGTGGTGACTATTCCCGTTCCAGCCTTACAAAAAGAGTTACTACGCTATCAAACCTTCTCAAAATAGTAACTATTGGTAACTATCGATTACCCAAATCGGGAGTGTGGTGACTGCGCATCTTTGTAATGTGATTGGTTCAGTCAGACCGGGGCATGATATCTGACCAAAAAAAGCGTTCGAGCCTAGTACTATAATCATGGTGACTACAGTTGAAGCATTTTTCAGTGACAATCCAGATTGACGATTCACAATCGGGATTCTCAAAAATACGTTTTCTCTGACAATCCAGATTATGAAAAATCCTTTTCCGTGACAATCTGATAATCCGGATTCGTGCTTGGATTACCGATTCGGGAGTTCGGCCGAAACCGGAAAATTGGCAGAAGTGGCAGGAAGTTTTCGTCAAAACAGATGTGACTTGTAGGGGTAAGCACACATGCTGAATCCGTATCTGAACTTGGCTTTGTCAGATGATTAGCTATTTGTCCTTAATCTGTTTCTGAATTTTAATAGTAAAACTGTTCAAGGAGTCTTGACTAGGTCTGGCTAAGACAAGGCCCAGTTTTCTGGATCAGATATTGAATTTTTTGGGATCCCATCGAAAACTTTAGTCTTGTTTATTAAGCCACTTCTATAAAATAGAGATAGTGGAGTACATAGAGAAAAAAAAGAAATACAACTTAAATTAGGATACAAATTTACACTTCGAACAGATTACGCTTCAAACAAACGGACAAGACCGTGATGCGGTGAAAACGCGGCGACCGACAGATTCCAACCTGCGCATTCGCTCACAGTTGTCTTTCGCCAGACCTGATGAAGGTTACGATCATACCGCTGTTAAAGAACAAGTGCGGGGACCTTACAAGTATTGATAATTACCGCCCATCGCTCTTACAACTGTTTTTTCGAAGCTGCTCGAGAATTTGTTGTTGAAACATTCTATTGATTTTTTATAGTCATCTTTTAATCAGTTTGGTTTTAAACACCAGCATGGCACCAATTTTTGCACCTTTCATTTAAGCAAACTGTGTGTTACTATCTGGGTCTTGGAAGTCCTGTTTACACATGTTTTCTAGATATAAGTGGAGCTTTTGACCGTATTCACCATGAATTGTTGTTGCGAACCCGGGGTATGCCAAAGATGCTGGTTGATTTCCTTTCAAATTGGTATGTTCAACAGGAGTTTCGTGTGAAATGGGGGTCAAAACTGTCTGCTCCTTTTCATGCTGCTAGTGGAATTAAAGAAGGCGGGATTATCGCACCTATTTTATTTAATGTTTTTATGGATGACCTTTGTAAACAATTAATTGAGAGCCGTGTAGGCTGTAACATCTCTGGTGTGTTTTTTAACTCGACTGCTTACACCGACGACATGGTTATAATGGCGCAGTCTGCGAACGCATTAAATCTCCGTTGAAGATTTGCGCAAATTATGCAGCGACGCACGACATTGTTTCCAATTCTGCGACGTGCAACTACATGATTTTTCAAATCCCTGATATTCCGGCTATTCGACTTGGTGATTTTGTTTCGAAGAGAGAACACAAAGTGAAGTACTTAGGTTATTATTTAGACGATGACCTGTATGATGATTCAGCCATTTCGAGTCAGTATCGGGGTCTTTGCGCGCCCATGAACCACTTAATTCGTAACTTTAAATTTTGTACTGTGAGAATTCTTATGTTTAAGACGTACTGCACGCAACTATACTGTCTCCCACTTTTTGTTAACTATGTTCAGACGACGATGCACAAACTAAAAGTTTGTTTTAACAATGCATTCCGTCATCTCCTTTCATATAATCGACGTTACTCTGCTAGTCAAGTGTTTTAAAAAAATGAAATTTAACCTTTTGATGTTATTATTTTTTAATTTTTTTTTGCCGCGTAGTATATTTTCCATTCTTCCTGTCAAAATGATTTTGCCAGGTGACTACGCTTACAATTTCCCTCGATGACGCCAACGGTCCTAACATCTAATATTTAAAATTATGTTTTTATGGCACTTGCCTTCAGGCCAAGTGCCATATACATTCGTTTTTCCGTCGGTCTGTCGGTATATCTGTCGGTCGGTCGGTTAGTCCGGTGTTTCCGAGTTAGGGTACTTCCAGATATGCTAGGACGATGAAACTTGGCAGACATATTAGGGACCCGACAAACTAAGTTGGAAATAGTCACTTGCCCGATCCGACCATCGTGGGAAGAGGGAGGGGAGCCGGAATCCGGAATTTAGTGGCATGCATAACTTTCGAACGGGTTATCGGATCTTAATGAAATTTGATATTTGGAAAGACGTGATGTCTCAGATGTCCGGACCGAATCCGATGTATGTGGGGGCGCGGAGGCGGAGGGGGGACAGGAAATCATGTGACACGCTTAGAGTGGAGGGATCGGGATGAAACTTGGTGAGAGGAACAAGCACAAGCACTAGTTACATCCTTGACAGAATCGGACGGGATTCGTGCACTGTGGGGGGTTTGGAGAGAGGTGCGAAATTCCGGTGATACGGAGTTAAGTTACTTCCAGGTGGGTTAGGACAGTGAAACTTGGCAAGCATACCAAGGACCCGACTAAACTAACTTGGAAATAGTCACTTCCCTGATCCAACAACCGTGGGGGGAGTGGAGGGAAGGGAATCCGGAATCTAGAGGTACGTATAACTTTGGAACGGGTGATCGGATCTTAATGAAACTTGATATTCGGAAAGACCTCGTGTCTCGGATGTCCCACGTGAAGTCAGAACCGGATCCGATTATTGTGGGGGGAACCGTAAATCTTGTGACACGCTTAGAGTGGAGCGATTGGGGTGCAAGTTGGTGGGAAGAACAAGCACAAGCCGTAGATTCATCGGTGACATAACTGGATCGGATTCGAGCACTTTGGGGGGAGTTAGATAGGGGGGGGGGTCCGGAATTCCGGTGATCACGACTTAAGGTACTTCCAGATTTGCTAGGACCACGAAACTTGGCCTGAATATTAGAGACTTGACATGATTAGATCATTTTTGCCTAAACGGTTTTGCTTACAACCGAATACATACCGAATAAATACCGTACAAATGATGGTTTTGAGTAAAATATACATTTCATTATCCCGATGAGCTCATCATCATTTTTGCTTCAAGAGTTTTGATTACAGATGAATTTCTAGCGCCCCTAAAGTGCGCATCATCACAGCCAAATGTATTACCAAACGATACATCCTCTTGAATTCCAAGGAACCATTATCTCAAGGGTTTTGCTTACAAATAATCACAACATACCCACGAACTGAAGAATTCCTACTTACATCCTCTGACCCAGCCTTGCAAGTGCCATATGAGCTTCCAGCTCTTGTTTGAATGACCGACCACTCTATCTTCTTCCGCACTTTCCTCTATATCTACATTTAATTTTTAAATATTCTTTCTTATTTCCTCTTTTTTTGTCATTTTATCATTTTCGTCACATCTTTAAAACCTTAAAATTATTTATTTTTGAGACGGTTATGAGACGGAAAGCGATAGTTAGTTTTGTTGTAAGATCAGAAGTTTCCGAAAATCCACTTTTAAAGGCAATTCGTGAGAATGCACAATGCCGTTCCGGCCATTTCTACCGCCTTTTTCGTCGACTGTGCTATTGCCTCGAGCTACCGAATGTACGAAATGATCGTACATATTTAGTAAAGAATAGTCATGTATTAGTGTAATTTTGATATATGATGTATAACGAATTAGATTGATTGATTGATTGATTGATTTCGTCAAAAGTATTTTTTTTTTCACTTCGCAATTACAATGCGCACTTAAAGGAGGTTAAAACTCATTTGTAGGGATATGCTAGGGTTAAAAATTATCATAGGCCGTTGTGGAATATGAAAGTGTTTTTGTTTGATCAGAAACACGTCCTCTAAAAGTCATGTATAACACAACTCCCTCCACTACCCCTAAGATGGTGGGATCGGAGAAATGACTACGGGGAAAGGCATAAATGATCACGGGCCCTTTGTGATATTCAAAATATATCCAGTACTCCTTGAGCCCAAGCTGGCAGGAAAAGTATTCCATGTCAACATATTTTCATTTTTTCCCTAAAAAATTATCGTTTTTTACCAGTTTTTTGCATTTCACAGATGAGGTTGGTGCTCTAAGCAGGTCAGGAATTTATTTGCGAGCAAAACCAATGAGGCAAAATTGATCAAGGACCCTTAGGACCCTGTATATTCGCCTTTATGGTAACAAGCCGCCTGTAGTGTCTCATCTTTATTTTTATTTTTTTATGCACTGCCTGTGTGCCCGAGGCCGGTTTCGCCTTAATGTATATTTCCTTGTCATCCTGACAAGTTCAAGTTTAAGTTCCTTCTTTGTTGTTGCCCTTGTGGCGTAATAAAAAATACCCCTATGGCAAAGTATTTGCCGATATTCATGATCTCATCACGGATTTTGTGGCACTTCGTCACACTTATATATATTGTGTTTCTTATGTTGGCCTTCAGCCACTATATCAATTTAACTTTGGCATATATTAAATTAAGCCTCATGCTAATTACCACTTTCGTTAATATCATTATTATTTATTATATTTTGTTTGGACTTTTGTTTTTTTTATTGGGTGTTGTTTTATTGGGTGGACATCGGGTGCTATATTTGTTTTCGTATCCTTTGTATGCGAAGAATCTGGCCAATTCTTTCTCTTTTCTTTTATTTTTGTAGAATTCACTTAATATTTATACATCATACTAATTAAATTATAAAACAATTCCCTGCTCTTTTTTTATCGTCCCCTGAGGGCGGATCAATACGCGGTACACTATCAACTCACTCAGCGCCATCTCAACCATATGCAGCACCATCTCCACCGTTTCAATTGACCGTTCCAGCAACCCAGCGCAACTCCAGCATACGCAGCACAATTTCCAGCGCTTCCTGTTCCGTCATATTCTGTACCTGCCAACCCAGCGAAGCTCTGACTATTCAGCATCACCTCCAGCTTTAGCCAGCATTAGCTCCCCCAGCGCCTGAACCAACATCAACTTACTCAGCGCCATTTCCGCCTGTACCAGCATATTCAGTACTAGCCAATCCAGTTATAATCAGCTCACTCGGCGCCACTTACAGCTTTAGCCAACATCAGCTCACCAAACCAACATCATCTTACCTCTGCTACAGTTCTCGTCCTAGCTGCGCTACAGTTCCCGTACCAGCTCTGCGATGCACATCTCGCCAGCGTAGGCCCCACCTGACCAGCCAACTTTCAGTCTTCCTCCACCTAACTTATGGTTAGTTCTACTCATTTCACCAACACCTTTTCCACCTGCTCCACCAACATCTTTCCCGCCTGCCTATGCGACAAGACCAACCATCACCTACGCCGCTCCAGCGCTTCATCACCAGCAGTATCTACTTCTGCTATGCTCGTACCAGCTGACCCCTCAAACCACCAGCGGACGACCAACAATACCGAATCTACATCGCTCTTCCACCCTCTTGTATTTTCGTTAAACTTTAAAAATAATGTTTTTCAATTTGGGTTTAAGGTCAGATTCATGGAACATTCATGGTTAACTTTTAGGAGATGGATGCCAAAATTTTGTTAATCTGGTGCTTAACTTTTAAGTCCGTGGGTCACTGACTCAATAAGGAGGGGAGGTATGTTACGGTGGTGCCACCTGCACCCCGCATTGCTCACTTGTGCCGCCGTTAGGCAGCACTAGTCCCTTTCCGTTCAGTATCTTTAATCTTGTATACTGTCCTGACTCTATACTGTTTTGCTAACTCTATGTTCATGACTCATTCGCCGGGGATGAGTCATCTTTTTGCACACTTCTTTTCCGGGCCTCGACCGGGAACAACCCTTTTACCTAAAGGTTGTTTATTTTGTAAGTAGTTCATACCAGACAATAAAACCTTCTATTTATTTACGGACCTTAGGTCATTGTTATGAGTCTTGTTTAAAGCTCCTTAGAGTGGGCTGGCCTGTAAGGCCTAGTGAACGATGGGGGATTATAACCTATTGTGGTTCGGTAGGCACACCTTAGTGTGAATCGATCGGGGGAATCCACAATGAACCCGTGAAGTCTGCACGTGTAGTAGGCGACCAGACGCTCTAGGCTGTCCTGACTCAGATTATCTATGGGCATTTACCATCTATGTCCGGCCTACTACACCCCTCGCCATAACATAAGGTTTAGAGTGCTTCTTCACATACAAATACAGTCGTCGTAATAGGATCACGAAAACGTATGTTTTGGTCAAAAGTATTTTTTTCACTTTGCAATTACGATACGGACTTTAAAGGACACCTGAATGAAGAGTACCAAGTATCACCCCTATCTGTATGACTTCCGTTAACATTGCCTGCAGAAAACCCAATCCAAATACGAAATAGTGTTTCCAAGCTATGATTTTTGCTCCATTTTGCATCTGTCCTTATTTCAGTACCGAACGATTTTAGAAATGAACAAATGTCTCCAATCAACCCTTCTTCTGGAATATTGTTTAACCAGTTAAGCCCAAATGTATATCTAGAAGAAATTCCAATACGATCTGGCCAGCGCTGTACAAGATTTGAATGAATTGCGCTTTTTGTCTTGGAGTCTGCATGTGCAAACCTGCAAAAAACGAACATCCCTATTTTGAAAACGTCACGCTCAGGAGAAGAATGCTCTCCTTGGCCATGTCTGTAAATGCATTCTCCATGGTGTGTTCAAGTATGGTTTCATTGTTCAGGTGTCCTTTAAGGAGGCTAAAACTCATTTGTAAGGATATACTATAGGATTATAAACGATCATGGGCCATTGGGGAACGTGAAAGTTTAGTTCTTTCACCAGAAACATGTCCTCTTGGTCAATTATCATGTTTCCTTGCAATCCAGCCAACCGTTCAAAAGTTATGCATGACGCAACTCCCTCCACTCCCCCCAAGATGGCCGGATCGGGAAAATGACTAACTCCATGTCAAGCTGATCGGTCCCTAATACATCCTGTCGAGTTTCATCGTCCTAGTGCAGCTGAAAGTACCTTAACTTGCGGTCACCGGAATCCCAGAAAAACCTCTACCGGTCCCCACCCCCATAGTACGCCGACCCAGTCGGTTTCTGTCAAATGTGTCTGTACAACTTGTTATTGTTTCATCCCTATCCCTCCACTATAAGCCTGTCCAGAGATTGCCCGTTCCTACAATAACTCCCCCCAGAGTTATCGGATCCCCTTCTGACATGAAACGGGACATCCGAGACACAAGATCTTTTCAACTGTCAATTCTCATTCAGATCCGATACCACGTCCGAAAGCTAAGCTTGCCTCAACATTCCTAGTCTCCCCTCCCTCCTCTTCCCCCACGATAGTCGGATCGGGGAAAATACCATTCTTAATTCAATCTGATCGGGTCCCTGATAAGCCTGCCAAGTTTCATTGTCCTAGCACATCTGGAAGTACCTTGACTCAGGATCACCGGAAATTCCGGAACCCCCCTTTCAACTCCCCCACAGTGCCCGGATCCGATCTAGTTCTAGGGCTTGTGAGAGCTGTGCTTCTTCTTTACACCAAGTTTCATCCCGATCCCTCCACTCTGAGCGTGTCACAAGATTTCAGCCCCCCCCCCCATGTCACCGGATCCGGTCCAGACTTGAAGTGGGACAGTTGAGGCGCGAGGTCTCTCTAAATATCAAGTTTCAATAAGATCTGCCCCCATCCCCTCCCATTCAGAAGTTATAATAATTCAAGATTCCGGATTCTCCCTCCCTCCACTTCTCCCATGATGGTCGGATCGAGGTAGTGACTATTTCGAACTTTAATTTGTTTGTGTATCTAATATGCCTGCCAAGTTTCATCGTACTAGCCCGTCTGGGAGTATTCTGACTCGGATTGATGGACAGGAAAGAACTAATGGTTTGACACTTGGCCGGAAGGCAAGTCTCATAAAAACGTTGCAGCTTGCGTGTGTAAGCAACTATCAACTCGTGCACGATTTTGTAATGAACTACGCATACGAGGCATCGCGACTGACATCCGTCTCTCAGGCATTCGCGGGAGAAAGGAACGGGTTTCTTCGGATCAGAACCTTTTCTTTTCCTTTTTCGAAAGACTTTTGCTTCTTGCATCCGCAACTCTTACAATCCAAATGCATCCAAAGCTTCTATCTCTATTGGATCGTTCGTCGTCAAATCAACAGACTTGGCATAACAATCAAATCTCCGTTGTCAAAATTTTGCTCTTCGGTTGTTCAAGAAGTTTGTAGATCAATCAGTACCACCTATGGGCGCATCGTCCCCAACCGGGGGCGCTATAATCGTAAAGCTTTGGGAAAATTGTACAGGACCTTTTGCGCTCCTTCTATACTATTTCGTTCTGGTGTCACTCATTCTGCGAAATAAGGAGATTAAAAAGATGAGATCATGTTATTTTAAATATGCAAAGCACCTGCTCCACTTGTCGAAATTATGCCATAAACATACATTGACGGAGAAGTTCAAAATTCAAGATGCAAATGTTACCCTTTTGGATGTTTCTTCCTCGCTATACAAAAACAGTCAAATGGAAAGGAACAAATAACACACTTTGATATCAGCTAAGAGCTAAATATTTCAGGGTTGTACTGGCACAAACTTTAAGTTGAAATTTGAGCAATTTGATTTAGTTTATTTTTCTATCTGAGATGTATGCTGATTTTAACCGCCAGGTGTAGGTGCGTTCTACTTGTCAAAAGATCCAAATTGTGAAGAGAAAACCAGGAAGGCGGAACAAGCTCCTGATTTTCCTGGCGCTTGACGTCTCGTATCTCGACTTCTTGGCTTGGCTGGAACGCATTTCTTCTATTTCCCAAAGTATCGTGCCATGGGCTAATTCGGCCGACCACGTCAAAGAGATTCGTAGTTACCACGCTCAGGGGCGGATCCAGAGGGGGGGCGAGGGGGGCGATCGCCCCCCCTAGACTGATGTAATTTTTTGTTTTGTTTTACTGCACTTACGGAAGTCTGCATTGACGCATGTTCTAACTACTGTAACTAGACTTTTTACAAGTGGAGCCAGGAGCTTGAATTTTTCTTGTAAACAGTTGTCAGTTGATCAAGTACAGTTTTTACCATTATTGTAATATATGAAAACCACAATTTTGTTAAATAAGAGACCGACAGGGACACTTAAAACGGGAAAAAAATCAGCCTTGTGGCCGACAAAAAGGACACTACCCCCACTCTTTTCGGTAAGAATCGCCCCCCCTAGAACGGAAGGCTGGATCCGCCCCTGACCACGCTCACTACGCTCGCGAGCGTGGTAAGCAAATAGTTATTATCAGTTACTATTTCGAGAATATACTCTATATGACTAAGTCCAAAACACGGCAGCGATCCTCAGGAAGAAGGAGTAAGCGTGTCCGTACGGCTCAAACTCAAGGACTCAAATCCTGTGTCTATCAATCAGCGCGATCTTTGGGAGCAGCTGTGACACCACTTCTGGCTTTCTTCCGCTAGATACCTGGAGAGGCCGGGGATTTTGCATCGGCAAGGCGAGATAGTCATCAAGAGTATTGGAACGGTCAGCGTAGTAACTTTTCACGTGGTTGGATCGAAAATGGTAACTAATAGTTACTATTGTTAGAACGGTGGAACACGCTCCAAATCTCAGTTAACATACTTAACAGCAAATTTACAAAAAAGTGATGCATGATAAAAACATGAACGAAAAAAATGGCAAGTATTTTGCAATAAAATGCCTGTTTTAAGTTTCAGTTTTTTCTTCGGCCAGAGTTCATAGTTAGGCAACGTTCAATAATCATACCTCTACTGTAGATACAGAATAAGCACCTGTGTTCTCACAACTTATCTTGAGTTTAATTTTTTACTTCTGAAATTTGGATTCATTTTTTAAGCCTCGCAAGGCCGAGTATCCACTTATAAGGTCCAGGTCAGCGAAAAATAGCACTAGGATGTATCGCAAAGACCTCTGCTTTCCATGCATCGGAAACGGGCCTTCCTCGGAGCGCCGCCCACTAAGCTCCGGGCTTAAAAGCGAGACGAACTTGCAAGTTCAGAAAATTTCTAGTAAGATGCGGTCTGCACATATCGAGGAAACAGGGGAGGTTGTATCTTTTTTTTGTTTTGAACATAGAGTTATCAAAGCCAGCTCTGTCTGATTGGTGCACAACTGATTGAGTTTTAGTAGGGATGTTCTCTATCGGTAGTGGTGATAGTGTCGCTGCTATTTGAGCGTGTGTCACACATTTTTTAACCTTGGCGCTCAGTTCCGGTTTTAGATCTAGTGGTCCCTAGGCCAACCATGGGTTTTGGCCTCTTTTCGTGGGTCGTTAACGTGAAAAAGCAAGCACATTTAGTCATGTTTATTTACATTGTTTCGTTTAGTGTTTTAATGTGTATTTTACTTTAAGTATTTTACTCATACTCCACTGTTATCGAAAAAGCGGGTCACAAATAAATAAATTGGAATTAGCACATACAATTCTTTCTTGATCGTTTAGTGTTTTAATGTGTATTTTACTTTGAGTATATTACTCATACTCCGCTGTTATCGAAAAAGCGGGTCACAAATAAATAAATTGGAATTAGCACATACAATTCTTTCTTCATACTATGGTCACATCTGAGCATGATTTTGGTAACGTAAACGACGACGGTGGAACGTAACTGGTCACAACCGGATCTTATGCCCGGGCCCACTACAGTCACACCTAGTAATAACGCCAGTAATAACGCCGTCTTAGGGTCAAAATTGGGAAGAAAAGACGCTGAAACGTATGGTTGTCGAGATGGGAAAATCCATCTCCGCCATTATGAAACGTATCTTTCGAGTGTTTGGACCAATCACAGACCAGAGTCGCTGATTTTAGCCAGTTTTGTTTACGTTTGAGTGATGATGGTGGTAATCTATCTTGAATTTCTTCGTTCCAGGTGTGACCAGGATGAAACGTAAGAGTGGGTAATAACCAAATTAACGAGCCAAATTACGTACAGGTGTGACTGAATGTGGCCAAGGCATTAATGGACAAGGTAATACGGCTAGCAACCGTAAACTGATTTCTCAACAAAACACACCGGCCGCATGGCCTCTCATTTCTCCTGGCCGGCTAGCACCGGCTAGCACCGGCCTAAGGGTGAAGACGGCACTGTTGGCGCTACTGCATCAACTGTCATGCGTGACCCTTGTGTTTAAGTTTTTAGCTGGTGAGCTGCCATCTTCATTTAAAACCTTGTTCCGACCTATTTCCAACCAGCATAGTTTGCATACCCGATCATCATCAAACTTGCACGTACCCTTCACCCGACTGAACGATCAGATTTTGCTCAGAATATAACATGTGCAAAGATATGGAACCTGATCCTAGATGAGCTGAGAGGTAGGAGCTCCCTTGCGTCATTTAAAAAAAGAGTAAAAAATTTATTAATGTTCAATAAAACGTATTATGTTTCGTAAAGATTGTGGTTCACTTTGCAATTACGATACCCACTTTAAAGGACACCTGAATAAAGAATAACAGGTATCATCCCTATTGTAATATTAGCAATAATGCTGCGACCCAGTTTGTTCACTGAGCGACTAATTAGTATCTAATCACCTATTCACTTTAAGGGTAAGCCCAAAAGCTATGGGACTTCATTAAATGATTTGAGTTAGTGTTTAAACTCCAATGTAATGTGTTTTATTCGTCAATCGTTTGGTGTCTGTTCACCTGTACAGATGTCTGTAAATAGACTGTACATAGCTATCGAACCCGGTCCTGTCTATATCCATATCATATGACACCTATCTGTATGACATCCGTTAACATTGCCTGCAGAAAACCCAATCCAAATACGAAATAATGTTTCCAAGCTATGATTTTTGCTCCATTTTGCATCTGTCCTCATTTCAGTACCGAACAATTTTAAGAATGAACAAATGTCTCCAATCAACCCTTCTTCTGGAATATTTTTGTGTGTGTGTTTTGTGTTTTGATTATGTGTGATTTATTTTCTTATTTATTAATAAACCCACTGAACTTGACTGCCTAGTATCATGTTGCTCTGGTCCATGCTGAAAAAGATCATCCTTACCTCTTTCTGCACAGAAGTCAGCTCAGGCTCGTTCTGCGTTCGCTGCTGGAAAACCAGCGCAGACAATAAGGCTGGTATATCCTCCTCGGCGAGGTCAGTTAGAGCATTCGCGAATACCAGTTCAGTCACCATCAGCTCGTGGTTCCCCATTTCACAGGCAACTTGACCTTTCAGCTCGACTGTTCCCTCTTGACTCACATAGCCTGAAAATGTGAAAAATCTTTTATTTATTCTAAATCAGCGACTAAGCTAAATGTAAAGAACCATTCACAACGGGTTTTACCAAATATTCGATACCAGGTAGTTTTGAAAATCGCTCCCGAGACAAGCTGTGCCAGGTTTCTGCCGTTCGCAATGGATACAGGTGCCTGTTTCGGTACCAACTAGTTTCCGAGACTAGCTGGTACCCGAAACTGGCAAGAATATCA